>OY728159.1:1279448358-1280698358 GCA_963277665.1 Viscum album
GCCAAGTGAGGTTTTTGGACAGAGGATCATTGAACGGTTAGAGCACGGTTTGTAAACCCTATGGCCTAACCATGAAGCATGTAATAGGTGTAAAATTTAAACATCATGAGATTTATAATCCTAGGTGAACCTCCCTTTCCTCCAACCCCCCCTGGGATTCATTTTGGTGGGTGTTTTTCCTCAGATTATTCAAGGAAACTACACGTAAGTGTCTTCTTTCTTGTTTTATCACTCTTTTTTATGGTTTCCTTTACTTTTTCTTATGTTTATTTTCTCTAGTGGCTATAGCTTCCTTTTTAGGGTTTAATATAGAATTTTTGGGTTCAATATCCATGATTGGGGTTTGATATTTCATGCTTGTTGTGTAGTTGTGGTGCAGTTGGATTTTCGCATTGGATTTTTGGGATTTCTACACCAAAGGTAGGTGATTCTATGCTTAACCATTATTTGATGAATTTATTATGCTTTCTTGAATATTTTGTGGTGCACTATGATTATTATGTGTGGTAAAAAGTGATTTATTATAGGATTTAATATGCATTTGGTTTATAAATTGATTTTTCTATGTGAAATTGGGTGTGTTCATGTGTAAATCCTTATTGTGCACATTTATGGTGTTTTATAAAGTGTTCAAATGGTTTATTAAATTATGTGTTTTATGATAATCATGTTTGGAAAAGGTTTTAGTGTGATTTTTATTTTAAAAGAGGATTTTGGGAGTGCAAGTGATGTCTTATGATGTGTATTTTATTGTTTTGATTATAAAATGTAGAAGTGGTGTGTTATGTGAACTTGGAAATTGATTGAGCGCAAAGTGGATCCTAGGTGATTTCATGGAAAGAGTAGGACTAGTATACTAGTGATTCGAAAGTTTATTCGGTCCAGTTTCACTTAGTGGGATTGACGATGACAACACTAACTAAATATTTGTGATGATTGGAGACCACTAGAACTTTGGATGTTTCTCTTCTCTAGTGGATCTGGTATGAGAACATAGAATTTTGTGGTTATTATAATACCTTAAACCATGATATTATGTCTCTAGGGTCCCACTCTTATCTAGTGTCTATAGGGATTTCCCATTACTAATGATATTTAGTTATATCGCACTTATTATGGGCATATAGTATGGCGTGTTGTTTAATTCAAAATCAAAAATGATTTCTTTTAAAGTCATTTTCTTTCAAATTTGATTTCCATAAAATGTTTCTCATTATTATTTTCATAATATTTAATGTTATTTATCTTATAATGTTTATAACATGGAATCTTTTGTTGGGTGGCATTATTTTGGTATTTGTCTCACACCCTACTTACACTGTTGGGTGTAAGTAGTCTTGGTTATGTCTGATATAGGTAAGGGAATGTATTTTGGAGATGGTGGTTCAGTTTTCTAGTGGTTTTCCATGGTGCAGTGTTGTTGGAGGTGCTGGAGGGTGATGCTCCTCTTTCCATGTGGTGGTTTTTTGGATAGTCTTTGTTTCCTTTTTGGTTGTAGCCTTTTTGATTTTTGTTTAATTTTTAAACATAAATCTAGAAATTGTTTACGACTTGGTTGGTTGTAAACTTATAGATTTGGTTTGTTCATTTTTTAGTTGTTTTATGTTTCTAAATTTAAGTAAAATAATTCCCAAGTTATATTTTTGATACCCGAGCACTTGTTGCTAGCACATGGGGATCAAGAATTCCCTTCAAAACATACCACTGACCGGGTCGGACGCCAGTTCAGATGACATCTCAGATTGGTTTCTAACATGCATCATGTGTCATATTGATGTTCAAATGAGTACTAAACATAAAAAATGACTTAAGAATAATTTTACTAAAGTATATGGATAATTTAAGTTCATTTTCTTGGTTTTCAGTGAGTAACACAATTTTTTAACTAAAATATCATTTTAACTAAAAACACTCATTTTGAGTTATTGGTCACATCATGTATCAGATTGAGGTATGAATAAGACCTACACATCATGAATGACTTAAGGATCATTTTCTGAATGTATTAAAACAATCTGAATTCAGTTTCTTAGTTTTGAGTATGTCATGTGTCATTTGTACTAAAATTTCATTTTTAAACTAAAACCACATAGTTTGAGTCATACTGGTCACAATGTATATCATAATGAGGTGCGATTGATTCTTAAATATAAAAAATTACTTATGGATAATTATACTAGAGTATCAAAACAATCTGAATGTGTTTTCTTAGTTTTGAGTATGTCATGCATCTTTTGAAATAAAATGTTTTTTTGAATTGGAAACACGCACTTGGAGTCGTACCGGTTACACCATGTGTCAAATAGACATTTGGTTGACTCCTATACATCAAAAAAAATTTAGGATAATTTTTATAAAGTATTAAGATAATGCAATAAATTTTTCTTCATTTTCAGTGAGTGACACATGTTATGAACTAAAATGACATTTTTAAACTGAAAACACTCATTTTGAGTCATACTGGTCAAACCATGGATCAAATTGACATATAACTGATTCCTACATGTCACAAATGAATTATGGATCATTATCTTAAAGTATTGAAACAATATGACTGTGTTTGATATGTCTTGAGTGTGACACACATATTTTAAACTAAAATGTTAATTTAAACTAAAAACAAAAACTTTGAGTCATTTTTAAATTGAAAACACACACTATTGAACATAAACTGATCAAATAAAGAATAAATAACTCCATGAATAGAAAAAATGTTACTTAAGTGCATCATGATTTTTTTATATATTCTAAAACCATGTACTCTTTCCATTCATTTATAAATAAACTTATTTTATTGAGCCTATATTTTTTGAGGCATTGGTCTCTACAATCTTTACAGTGAGGAATCACTCTCGTGTTGATGGTTTTCCCATTAATGGTTCCAAATGGGCATCACTACTTCAGACATTGTCGGTTGTTTTCTTTTTTCAGCAGAGGTGAGAGTTTATTTTTTGGTTGTTTGTGTTGGACATGTTGATTCAGTCCCATGCGGCATTGAAGGTTTAACCTTTGTCAAATCCTATTCCGGTTCTAATTTTGATTCATTCAAGAATCTAGAAATCATTCTTGCAAAGAAGATTTGGGGTTGAGGCAGTTTTCATTGACAAAGTTAATGGATTCAATGATTTCCATTTTTCTTACATCGTTTTTGACCCTATTAAACAACTGAAGTAGTTCATTTATTCTAGGATGATTGGGTGGTTTTCTTCTATCCCATGCATTGGTTTTTATGATGATAACCCATGATGGTGATGCCCTAGTTGATGTGATAGCAATGAACATGGCGCGATGGTGTGAAGATGTGGTATTGTTGAAAATTCATCCTACCACTATTTTCTTGGTTCTATGCTCTGGTTCCAGGATTATTCCATTATCTTTATGGTGGAGTAGTATGGTGGTCTTCTTGGTCCATTGGGACATGAGTTCTAGTGGCTAGTTTAGGGAGATCTATGGTGATTTTTGGTTTGATGGATTTTTTGTTACTTTTGGGATTTGAAATTTCCAAAATTCTTAGTTGTGGTTTTTGAAATCCGATATGGGTGGGTTTTGAGGCAGTTTTTAAATTTTGGTTTCATTCTGAATTTAGATTATGAACCAACCATCACTCTATAAGGATCAGCTCTAGATGAGGATATAGAGTAGGATGAATTCATCTAATCATGACTATTTTTATTTTTAATAATGAGAAGGTATGGATTTATCATCGGTACTAGTCTCGTTCAACCCTATGTGGGAAATCTTTTTGAGTGTTCAGGTGAGGTGGATGCATGAAATAATGATGTAATTGTTTGGAGGGGAAGTTCCTTGTAGTCTTGATCTGGGTTAATTCTTTTATGATTTTATTTTGGGTTTCCCAATTTTTCTTTAAAAGTGATTTTGAAATTAAAAATTTAATTTTCAGTCAATGTGAGGAATACCGATAGTCCTAGTAATTCTGAAAAAATTAAATAAATAAAGGATTAATAAATTTTTAAAATGAAATTAGAATTTTCATCTGAAATACCTCTTTAGGGATGTTAGTTTTTTGATGAAATATAATATATTTTATAATTTTTCAAATGTAATAACCACAATATTTTTCAATAGTTTTCCTCATGCACTATAGAAACATTGTGAAAAATAAGTAATTTGTTTTGATATTTGTTAGGATATTGAAATATTATTATATATACCATAATAATTATCCACTTTTATAATTAAATAGGCCTTTTATGCTCATGGAATTTCATCATTCCATGATTTTGAAAATATTTAAGCACCTTTATATCATAATAAAATTTTCATTAAAACATAATATAAAATGTATAACTTGAATTTTATTTGTAAAATATTGAATGTATCATATTAAAAATTGATAAATGTCATCACGTGTGGTTATTTTTTTGGGTATACATGCATTTAATCCAAAAAATAAATCTTTAGAGTATCCAAATTGATTACAATGACCAACCAATGCTCCATAAAAAACAAAAAGAAAAAAGTAATAAATGAAAATATATTTTATAGTGACTTTTCTTTTAATGATGGTATAGATATTTTTTTGGTTTAAATTCCTTTAAACAACCCTTAAGATGTTACCAAATGGATTCGTGGAAGTTATGAGGATTTATGAGGCTTGTTCGAAGCCCAGAACCCAAAGAATTTAGAAAACAGACGGGGCTTCACAGTTAATAGAAAAAGTGCAGCCCAGCTCATACGGTCCCTCTTAAATGTGCAAGTTGAGACAGAAGATAACTAGGGGGTTCATGTTTTTTCTACAATAGTGTTACCCCAAGCTCATTACCTTGCATTATTTCACACCTCTTCGATAAAGTCTATTTGTACGGTTGGTGCATGGTTTGGCCAACTGTGCATTCAAACCATGCACCCCCAATTTTGTGGGTAAAATTACTATTTTAACCTTAATTAAATAATAAGCCTAATTTATTCTTTCTATCCTCTAATTTAAGTGGATGAAACTCATTTATTCCATTCATGATCTCTCATCTTACTTAACCTAGGTAAATTGATAACTCTTTTAGTTGTTCTTCAAATCATGATCCGTTAGAAGAATTGGATAGCTAGAGGTATGATCTCAAGCCCTCTTCCTTTAATTATAAGTTTATCTTCATATCCTATGCACTATTTATGATGAAGATCATTTCCCCTATTTTTAGGGTGTTGGACCATTTCTCCAATTTCTCCCAACCTACTTCAAATCTGAGGCTTATATTGAGTGAGGAGTTGTCTATGACCCTAAGATAGGTGGTCAAGTTATTTTCCTTAAAAAGAGAGTTTTTTTCATAGTTAGCATCGTTGTTCTGCATGCAGAACTTTGTCATGCATTTTCTTAAAATTATTTCATTGTTTTTAAATTCATATACACACCTTGTTATACCCCCGAAGATCATTGTTAAGAAATTAGAGTAAGTTAACCTCAATTGTGGACACCTCTTGGGTGTACCTACTTGAATTGACCCTTTATAATTAATTGATTAAATACCCATAACTCCTTTTAAGTTTTTGAATTGGATTAGAAATGTAATTTAACTTTTTTATATATATGTTTATTGAACCAAAGAAACTCATAAGTTCTTGTCTTTACTAAAGAACGAAATTTCTTTTTTAGGTAACTTCCCAATTGATAATGAAGCCTTATAAGTGCTTCATTAAACCTTTTAAATTGAATTTCCGTGTTTTAGTTAAGTAAATGGATTGATTATATGGAATGGAATACTTCATGATGGTTTTCTTTCTTAAATGAATTAAATGTTTTAATTGAAAAGATTTATAATGGGTGAAAATTCCATGATGATCGTTGCATTATATTAAATAGTTTAATTTAATTTTAATTCCTTGTTTATAATGTTCTTGGTGAATATAATGCATGATATGTAACACCTCATTGATATTATTATTATGATTATTACATTTATATTTTCTATGGAATGATGGTTAAGGGGATTTTTGGGAATGACACACTACATCCCTTGCTTTGGGAGTTGACATGACAAATCACCCAATATCTCAAGTGATGAGCATGATGCATAACATTAATTATGAGATATTGGTATTATACCCTTGTTGAAGATTATAGGCTCTTTCAGATTGGTTATGGATGACTGAGTTATGCTCTGGTCTAGCCAACACTTAGTATTCTAGGTATATGGATACTTATGTCTGCACGTACTTAGTCCATATAGGTCGATGTAGTATATAATTATAATATATATGTATAGTTACTGATCAGACACTTATTATGGCCATGAGATGAAGTAAGTAGAGTTTCCAGGTGTCCTTTAAGAACTTGAGCAGGTTGGAATTTATTTATTCATAATTTTTTATTATTATATATACCTACAAAATGTTTTTTTAGCTATGTACTAATTTGATTACTTCTTGACACCATTGGTGGTGGCCTAACAGGATTTTTTCTCACACCATACTCAGGTTGCCTTTGGTACCCAAGTAGATAACTTATCTACTAGTATGGATAAGGGAAAGTGCTCTAATACATATATTTGATATTATTTACTTGTATTTGGATCATAGGATCAGAGGACCAATCATGTGATCGAGATGCTAGTAGAACAACCTTTTTTTAGTTTTTGTATAGCATATTTTATATGTATGTCCCCTATTACCCTTTTGTATATCAGTATTCCATGAAGTCATGTATATAACACTACCTTGTAGATTTTTATTTTTATTACACTATTGGTTATTTACACTTCCGTAGTTATTTTTTATATCTACTATATGTGCTTCTACAATGACGAGTTACTAGTCCAGGGTCATTATTGTGTATGCTTATATTATGCTTTTGTGTTTTCCTATTTAATGTTATTTTATCCATTGTTCCACTCTGATGTGAGGGTATAGTCTCCCCACTATAAGACCTTTAAACCCTCACTACTAGTCAGTAGCCTCTGGCATATGGGGAGGTGTGCTTGAGGCCATGTGACCCACCATCTTGGGGCCCTAGTTGAGTGGATGTCGGGTCAGGATGTTACATATTTGATATGATTAAATTGTATAGTTTTACCCCTATATTGTGGGTATTAATAATACTGTGTCATCTATAAATATATTTTCAAACATTATGGAAATTTTTTCTACTATTACTGAATATTCCTCTTATTCTAATAACCTTTTTTGTAGAAGTTATGTGAGGACTAATGAGTCCATATATTTGTTCACAGGGTCTTCCCTTAAAATATTACTGATATATACACCTGAAAATAAATCTATAATGGCATCATCGTACATTTGTTCTTAAAAATAAATTATGGCCATATCACCATTTTTTAATGTTGTATCCTAATGAACTTATAATATTTGTAAATGAAGAAGTTGAACTGGTGGGGAAAATGTAATTTTTGAAGGTCTTGTTGATCGATTGGTTGATCATTTAGATTATTTTGATTCGACCTTCTATTTCCATTTCCCTTGTTCTATCTGTAATAAAATTCATTAGTTAATTTCTTTTTTCATTTCTTTTTAAAGTTTTTTCATAAAAACAAATTATAAATGAATACCTCCTTGTCGACATGTATTTTTACAAGATAAAACGATCATACTATGAAAGTTAAAATAGAAAGTTAGATCCTGTGAAAATACAAATCATTAAAAGCAACAGGTAGGTCAGTGATCAAATTGTGAGATATTTGAATCCTCGCTCTCTCATGACCTTTTGGAAGTTTTTTATTTTGTATAATATCTCCTTGGATATTGTACAATGTACCCCTATAACAAGGTGATGAGTGGGTCCTGATAGATATAAATCACAAACATTTTCATCATGTAGAATATTAGTAAAGGCAAGGTATCAGTGTCTACCTGATTCATATTTTGTAGAAATAGTTATGAAAAATTGTTTACCTTTAGTAAGGTAGACCTTTGAGGTGAATGGTTTACCTCAAAGTTAGGGGGTCTTCATATCATGGTTTTAGTTGTGTTTATTCAATTTTATGCCTTATCATAACATTCTCTAATAACTCAGATTACCAATTAAGTTTTTCTTCTAGATCATCTATTCATGTTTGTATCTCATCCTTTTTCTTATCTTTACCCCCTATGCATTTATTTTCTAAAAATATGTTCAGGGAAACACTCTAAACCCCACACCTCAGATGCGACTATATTATTATTTCCACTTCAAGGACACTAAAAGTAGTCATTCATTAGGTACATCCGCTGATCATTCTTGTGTCTAAACTATATAAAAAATATTGGAGAATGAGTAATCATTGTCATATAATTCCTATTCAAATTGGAAAAAAATTTATTTTCATACGTACACATACTTCCCATACTTTTATTTTTTATTTTTTCATCTATTAGTATTCCGTCTTTATTTACATGAGCCCCATTCTATAGCGCAAGATGTGGGATGGAAGTGGATTTGGATTTTGATCCATCAATCTTCATTTAAACAAAGTAATGTAATTATATTATTATTTCATGCCAGATAAAATTATTACCATAGATTTAAAATTCATGCCATTTTTTTCAAGTGAAGCGCACCCCATCCTTGCTTTATGGTATAAGTGCATTGGTTTTGTTTCACACTGCTTATTTTTATCACTTATTTATTATTTCATAAATTGATAATTCTTAATCAAAGTGATTAATACACATATTGTCAAGTAATATATTACCAATAACATTGTACTTGAAAACATGCCTCCTTAAGATGAATAATAAACGAATTCCACTTTTATTGGATTACAATGTGGGCATACATCTATGGTGGGTATGAGTTTACTTTCCATTCAGTATCCCTAAGATGATTATTATTAAGAATTGTTTCAAAGCCTCTATGAGCCTTTATAACTACTATTAATACAAATTTCATTCAGTGATCATCTAGTATAAATGCACTCTATAAGGAATAATGACGAGTAAAACAACATTTCATTATTTTATTTTATAGTAAAATAAATAAATTATATCATATGTTACCCTAATATCTTTGAAAATTAGTGCCTTAACCATAGTAAAAATATTATGCCACATATCTACATCAATAGGAATTTTCATTTGAGTGGTGAGTCCAATGAAACTAATGAAAATAGACTTGTTGAGGTTAACAAGTTGGTTGCATGCATTTTATCCAACCCTGAATTTTATGCCTTTGCTTTTGACCTTAATTATTTTTTCTAAAACCATCATGCTACAACACTCCTATTTTTATGGGACATAAGTTATTCACCTTCTACCATTTCCTCAACTTCAACATCTTTAATATGTTGTTCCTCAAGATTGGTAGCATTGACATGGGGAGAAACTTATTTTTCCTCTACATTAGAAGCATCAACATCATGAGAAACCTATTTTTCCTTAGGATTGGGAGCATTAACATGTACAAAATACATTATCTGCAGAATTGATTTAACATTTAATTATGATTATATAAATGCAGCAGTGAACATATAATAATATGAAGTAATGAAATGTATATTAATATTTATATATATATATATAACCTGGTAATTGAAATCTCTCTTTTTTCCCTTAATGGTTGAAGAGATTTGACCCATTTATCTAGTATCAAAATCCCCTCATTATGTTATCCTCTAACATAAAAGACCCCCATCAACATTGGGGCCACCGTAAAATGATTGCGATGTACCAAGTAAAGGTTTATACTCAGTTGAATCGACATCTAACCCTTCAGTGGTTTTGGTCAAAAATAAAAGAATTGACTGCTTTATTTGAAGGATCTGGGATATAAAATAAATGTACTATCTATGATTCTATTATAAACAATTCATCTTTGTACCCTTTATTCTAGAAATCAACTTTCACAAATCCCAATTCATCTATTTTAATAACACTCCTACTGTTATCCCACTTGCATTGAAAAATTGGCACTTGGATTGTTGTATAACCCAACTCTCATATTTGTTCAATGATGCCAAAGTATGAAATATTTTTCATAAATTGGATTTGTTTTCTTAGTACCAGATAAATTAATTGCATCATCCACAAGTGTAACTCCACCATTATTCATTGTAAAATGTTCATCATGTTATTTTATATATAATGTATAACCATTAATTACATAACCATTATAAGATACTACATGCACACTTGGTACTTTGTCTATCCATAAAATTCATTCATGAAATTGAATTCATATTTTTAGTTGAATCTTTAAAAATATGGCCTTGAAACAATCCTATAAAATTTTAATTATGTATATTTGATATCTATATTTTAATACTTGATGGATTAAAATGACTAAGAATTAATTTGCGAGTTTAAATATATGGTGAAACCCCTAAAATATTAAGTAAAACCTAAAGGTGGGCCTGCTCCCGCTCTGTAATATTAATTTTGAAAATATATATTTTTGGAAATTCCTTCACCCACAAATCATCCGGTGTAATGAGATTTTAGAAGAACAATGATCTTCACATCAGAAAGTTACTTAGTACAAATTTTAATAGATTCCTCAATAATATGTTTCTCCTCAATATAACCTTCTGGATGACTTTGATTTTTTATATACCCTTTCAAAATCTATATATACCATTCAATGAGGTTTCATATATATATAATGTACAAGACCACATAGTTGGATCTCTCTAACCAAATGAACCATCAAGTAAACCATCATATCAAAGAATGATTATAGGAAGAACATTTCCAATTCATATGATATGACAACAATTTCTTTTTCCATAGTTGGTAAAATCATATCTCTATAACTTCATTACATATAGAATCAAAAAATAAATAGATTTTGTTTAATGTATAAAAAAATTATTAGGAAAAATAAAAAATAAATCAATAATCATTGGATATTTCATCAAAACATGAAATTCATACATTTTTAGCACCTTTAACTTTAAATTAGTCATTGAAAAGATATTCCTAATATTTGATGAATACACTTCTAGAACCTTGACGACATTTAGAAATTTGAAAAACTAATATCTCTCATGCTCAAAAAAAGTTTAATCATATAGAGGAAGAAAAAGTATATCTTTAACCCTTCACTGGTGATAACTCTCCCCATATCTCCATGTGAATCATGTATAACCTAGCCGTAATGTAATTATTTTTTTTCTTAGTGCATTTTGTAATGTACCATTAACACTATCACATGCATTTTTTTTCACATGCATGACATCAAGAAAATTTCTGATGCATAAACAATTCTAGTATAGTAATTCAAAGAAAAAACTAATCTCTTTTTTCAATTATTTTTCATAAGGTTTTTTGAATAAGGTTTACCAAAAGTGGTGTCTATGTCATTAAATTTTTCAAATAGTTGATCACCTACTTGTGAATATGGTTTTGTACCTTCTTCTGAATTATAATTTAATGATTTCATCCAAGAAAATTATTTATGTCATCGGGGTAGAAATATGAAATGTCCTAAAAACAAATTCTTCAATGAATATTTCAACCAAACTAAGTTTTTACCATATTAACAAATGGGACACCCTTGAGTTTCTTTAATTTTATATCCTGATAAATTTCCAAAATCAGGAAAGTCATTTATCCTTCCATACAATTTGGATCTCAATGTGAAATATTAATTTTCGCAAGCATAATACAATGTAAAATCTTGTTTATCTCACACTCTTCACACCCCATTGGTAGTTTGTAGACATGATTATGTCTTTTCATGTGGAGAATGGAAAGCTTCCATGGGGAGGTGATGATATTTCTATCAGCTGGGTATGGGTAGAATGTGGTGAGATAGTGGGACGTTTCCCACATATCAAATGGAGTAGAGGGTTTGTATTTTGGTTTCCCTTTATTATTAGGCATATACCTTGGAGTTTGGTTTATCTGTTTTGAGTTGTATTTCTTATGATGTTTTCCTTCAATTAAAACATATATTTTTATGGTTATTCTTCTAATGTTTCTTTCTATTGTGTATATGTTATATCTTCTACTTCAAGTTTAGTGAAATTGTTCCCTCTAGTTTTTATTGAATCCCGGGTTCTAGTCGTCAACTTGTTGGGATCAAGAACTCCCTTCGGGTTTGTGGTGGATTAGGTTAAGTACCAATTTGTAAGGGTATTTTAGGTCAGTTAGTTACATAAAAATTCTTCATTCAATGAATAGAATTGAGCATACGAAATTTATTGGGAGCCATATCATGGATCTGATGGATTACATCCCATTGGAGTGTTCTTCATTGAACACTTCTATAGAGGTTGTGTGATCCATAAATAATCGATCTCATGAATTTGTAACTGAAGAAAACCTTATGGGGAGAGATTTGGTTGGTGCATGCATCAAATGAACACAGTGTAGGATATGATATTAATCCCATGCATATTATATCATACAAACCAAATGAGTTGTAAAATGGGGCCCATTTTAGCACACATCCAACACCTACCCCCATCGTCACAACCCGGTTGAGCCCTTACACCTACCATCGCTACTTAGGCGCGTGCTCATCCCCACTATTTATCACCCACCCTCATCCTTGCTACCCCACCCCATCATCATTTTAATTTCATGGGGTGGGAACTAATTGGTTTGGTTCAGTTTTGAATCCAACCATAATTTGAGGTTTAGTTTTTATACATGAAAATCAAAACCATTTAATAGCGGCATGGTTTAGATTTAAACATTTATAAATCCTTAATTTTTTGTTTGGTTCTATTCGGATTGAAGATTAAATTGTTTTTTATGTTGACATCTTAGATTTGGGTCCATGAGATTTTATAACAGTTGGTTGATAATCTGAACATAATTTATAAATACACATTGATAGAATGATGTGATATCGTCTATGATCTTCTAGAAAAATAAAACTTTTTCCTATTAATGGTCACTGAAAAGAAAATCTAAAAGAGAGTTAAGGTTATGGACTGATTATAAGGGCTTGACTAATAAAAAAAGAAAATTAATTGTGGTTTTTTAGGGTGCCAGAATTGAATCACACACTATAAGGGTTTATTCAATCTCTATCAAAAAACCCCAAAAAATCACTATTTCATTTTGGTCTGGTTCAGACAGATTTTTTACCCACCCCTAGTCGCTTCTACATCACTTTCACCCACCATCACGCCCGAAGGGTTGATTTTTTTTAAAAATAATAATATATACAGTGAGCACCAATGGTAGCCTCAAAAGCGATATTGATGACCTCATTTACCCCGACTGCCAAAAGGATTGACCGAGAAGTCGCCCGTGCTCTAATTCCCCTTTTGCAACTAATTTTGGTGGTTGTGGATGGATATTTTTCTACTTGTGAAACACATTAACCAGGATCATTTGAAATAAAAAAAAACCTTATAACAAACCTATAATACAACTATATAACAACAATCACTTGAAATCAAAATAATGATCATGTTACAAACAAACTCATATTTCAAATGAATAATCTATCTAAAACTTGAAATAGAAATTGAAATATAGAAAAAAAATCACACCAAAGCAATTTTTTTAAATACATGTTGAATTAAGATTCCAAAATTTAAAAACACACTTCTTTTGAGAGTTTTTTTAAATGGGTTTTTAATTTTTTTTTAAAAAGGGATAGGGTTGGGGATATTTTAAAAAATGTGTCTCAAGAAGCGTGAACCCCATTCATGATTCTCCCCTCATCAGGAAGCGTTAATGAGGTTCACTCTTCCTCCAGTTTTTTTTAATAATAAATATTACTATATATATATAATTAAATATTAAAATAAATATTGATAAATATTAATTAAATATTAATAAATACTAATTAAATATAAATAAATATTAATAAAAATTTCATCAATAATAATAAAATACCAATAAAGACTATTTAAATATTTATATATTTTAACAAATATTAATAAACATTAAATAAATATTCATAATATTGATAATACAAATAAATATTAATAAATATTAAATAAATATTAAATAAATATTCCTAAATATTAATTCAATATTAATAAATATTAATAAAGATAAAAAAATGTAAATAAATATTAATAAATATAAATAACTTGTAAAAAATATTAATAAAATATCAATAATTATTATTTAATTATTCACAAATATTCATAAATACTAAAAATGTAATAATAAATACTAAAAATTTATTAATAAATACTAGTAAATATTAACAAATCTTAATAAATATTAAATTAATATTCATATATATTATTTAAATATTAATCAAATCTTAATAACTATTAATTAAATATAGATAAAATTTAATAATAATTTCTTAAATTTTCATAAATACTCCTAAATACTAATAAATTATAAAAAATATCAATAAATATATATAAATATTAATACATATTAATTAAATAACCAAAAATATAAATAAAACACTTATAAATATTAATAAATAACAACAAAATACTTTCCAGCATTTATAAATATGTATAAATATTAATTAAAAATTAATGAACATTGATAAAAAATTAAATAAATATTAATAAATATTCATGAATATTAATAAATATCAATTAAATATTAAAAAATATTATATAAATTTTCATAAATTTTCATAAATGTTTTTAACAAGTTGAGGGTCATGCCCACTTTGGTTAAAAATATAAATATTAATTAAATATTAATGAATATCAATTAAATATAAATTAAATATTAATAAATGTTAAATAAATATTAATAAATGTTAATAATTATTAATAAATAATAGATATTCATTAAATAAATATTATAAATATTTTTAAATATTATTAAATATAAGAAAATATAAATATTTATGAATATTTATTAACATTTAGTCATATTTGGTAATATTTATTAATATTTATTAATATTTATGAATATTTATGAATATTTATGAATATTTAATTGATATTTAGTCATATTTAATAATACTTATTTAATATATATATATCAATATTTATTTAATACTTATCTATTATTTATTAATATTTATTTAAATTTATGGATATTTAGTTAATATTTATTAATATTTTGTTAATATTTATTCATATTAATTTATATAAATTAATATTTAATTAATATTTATGAATATTTATGAATATTTAATCAATATTTATTAATATTTTTTTTAATATTTATTAATTTTTAATTAAATTTTATAAATTTTGAAAATAATTTTATTATAATTTATTAATATTTTTTTAATTATATATATATATATATATATATTAGGTGATTGGGGTACAATTACATTAAACGCATACACATCACACACATAGGCTGGAAAGGTAGGTCAAAGCCCCCCAAGGGATAACCCACCCATAAAGCCTTATTTTGTTAATATTTATGAATATTTAATTAAATTTTATTACTTTTTTGTGAATATTTAATTAATATTTATGAATATTTGATTAATATTTAATTAATATTTATGAATATTTATTTAAAATTTGTTAAGATTTGTTAATATTTATTGGTATTTATTAATATTTTTTTATTATTCATGAATATTTATTAATATTTATAAATATTTAATTAATATTTGTGAATAACTATTTAAAATTTATTACTATATTATTACTATTTTTTACTATCTATTTATTTTTATTAATATTTATTTCTATATTTTTATATTCATTAATATCTAATTAATATTTAGGAGTATTTATTTCATATTTAATTCAATATTTATTAATATTTATTTGTGTTATCAAAATTTATGAATATTTATTTAATTTTTATTAATATTTTTTAGTATTTACATATATTTAATTAATATTTTTTGATATTTTATTAATATTGATTATTTTTTTAATTAATATTTATTTATATTTAGTTGGTATTTATTAAAATTTAATTAATTTTTATTAATATTTATTTTAATATTTAATTATATGTTTATTTATATATATTTATTTATTAGTAATATTAGTGAAATTTATTCACTCTTCCTTCAGCAAATTCACACAGGGAGCATGAACCCCATTCACGCTTCCTGGATGTGGGAAAATTGTGAACGGGATGCACACTTCTTCAGACCCGTTTTTAAAAATACCCCCAACCCTATCCCTTTTTCTAAAAAAAAATAAAACCCATTTTTTAAAAAGGTCACCTTTTGGGCTTATAAAGATGATGGATGTGTGCATATTCTATTTTATAGACCAGTATTTAGATCCAAACCATGATCCTCCATTTCTTCACCCATTGCCTCTTTTCCTCTCCCACACTCGCCGCCACCACCACCGATGCTCTGGTAAACCATGATGATAAAAGTTCATGGAGAAGTTGACTATATTGGGTGCGTCATGAGTGACATGTCATTAATGGATAAGTCGAGGAAAGACTTTTCTCTTCCATCTTTATGGAAGATGATATATAATCCCTTTGATTGGAATAGAACCGTCACCCCAAATTGCATGATCTTGGTGTAACGACGTTTTTATTTTAAATAGTAAAAGAAAAATGTATCGAGCATATAGGTTGGTGACACAGATGTGCCACCTTCTTGATGAGATATTAAGACAAAGAGATTATATTACCTCACCAGGTGATAAAATAATTATTCACAGGCTCATAAATATTATTTAATAATTTACACAATTTGGTGCACCATAAAATAATAATAATATTATTATTATGTGGCATGAGATTCATTAAAGGTTTTAAATGTTATTTAATGGTCGATATGTAATTAAATAATATTTTAACCTAAATTTTAACTCTATAAATAGATGGATATATCTATTATGTATGATATCCAAAAATTAATAACAGAGAGTTATTGTGTAAATGAATTCTCTATTGACTCCTCCACAGTCCCTTTCAACAACGAGAAATACAAGAGATATTTATTTAATACCAAAAAACGATCTATCAAGAACGAATGATGTAATATATTTGATTCACCGCGCTAGTACCCAGAGATCGAGTGGTGTTACTTGGCGATCATTAGAGCATTAGTGGATCACCGCTCTAGGGATTATATCCTTGGATTATCAAAATGCAAAGAAGGCAATATGAAAGGGTCTTTTTGGATGATCATCATTCTTCAATGAAGAAGGTTCCTAATCCCATGTATTTATTTATTCAGATATTAAATTTGACATAAAAGATACCTACTCATGGTTTTGGGAAATTTATTAAAAGAAATTTTAATATGTCACTTTCCACTGCATTCTTCTGCTATACCAAGAACTATTACCCACCCTCGTCATCGTTTCCCCATACCCTATCCTCATTTTCACTACAAGGGGTGGGAATGAATTAGTTTGGTTTGATTTTGAATCAAACTAAAAATTGTGGTTTATTTTTTATATATCAAAACCAAAACCATTTAATAGTGGTTTGGTTCAGATTAGAAAACTTCTCAATCATTAATTTGTTTTTTTATGTTTTAATTGCATATTAACTTGTTTATTTAATGTTAAGATCTTATATATAGATCCATGAGTTTTATAATGATTGGGTTTATAATTTGAACACGATTTATACATAAACATCGACAGAAGTATGTGAAATCATCCTTGAACCACTAGAAAAATAATACTTTTGTCTATTAATGGTCACTGAAAATAAAATCTGAAAGAGATTTAAGGTTATGGACTAGTTATAAGGTATGGGGTGATAAAAAACTAGAAAATTAGGTGTGGTTTTTTTGGCACTTGAATTGAATCACACACCATAGGGGTTTATTCAATATGAATCACAAAAAAACCATAAAAATCACTATTTCATTTTGGTCTGGTTCTGGAATATTTTTTACCCACCCCTAGTTGCTACTGCATTATGACATCCTAGACTCGGATACCATTCAACAGTGTTCTAATCCCGGATGGTTACAAATCCTCAAGTGCATCTCCCCAAACTCTAGAGACTAATGACTAGAAGCAAGGGCCTAGATGTTTCAATATGGAGACTATTCCCTCATTATCATAGTGTAGCACAATGGAATAACAATAATATATAAGTAGAGAAATCAGTATAACAACAATACAATAGATAATGGTTGGAATAGATAAATAAAGACAAAAGAAAACCCATATAAAATAATGATAATACATGTCTCTACAAAGCATCCAAAACAGATACACAATAGTACAATACAATACATGCATCAAAGGTAGAAAACGACCAAGATTATCTAGCTAACATCATGATCCATAGCTCAGTCCTATGTGCCCCTACTCTTAAGAAGCAATCAAGAACTTGTAGTAGGGCGCTTTCCCTTATCCATACCTGAAATCATATAGTTTTTTAGGTAACCAAGTTGGCATGAACATGGTGTGAGACATAATTTCAGGAGGCAACCATCCAAGGTCGTGTGTCATTCAGTTATCGGATGTATAACAGTCATAGTGTGAAAGAAACAATATAATATATAAATGAAGTATGATAAGTAAAAATCCAATAATGTTCACTTTCTCATTTATAATCAATTCCATTAAATGATTCAATTCCATTTAATTTGTAATCCTTGAGACCCAGCACGTAGCCTGGTGTCCCCTATGGAAATAGGGAACCAAAGGATTCCTAAGTATCCCATCCATAAAGTATAAACAAATATTTATTCAAATATTGTGCTTTGTCTTGGCAGACATGTCATATAACTCGTTCCTTTTGATTATTCAATTTAGAACTTGAACCCGTACTTGGCATTCCTAATTTGGAGTCTAGGTATCGCTCCAATTATAATATATACCAACACCCTACAAGCACATCCATAGAGAACCTCTCAAGAACCCATCTATCGCTCTTGGTGCAGTATAACATCTCTGCCACTCACTGGCGGTCCACTAAGGGAGCCCAAGTATCACCCATGACATATATGATCAAATTCCCTTTCGAGTTCATACTTGGTAATCTATATGGAATCCAAGTATCAATTAGCATATAAGGTTCATCCCCTATGATTTTTTCCATAGAAAACCATATCTGGAGTCCATGTGTTGCTTGGTATATAAGAGTCAACCCCCATGAGTATACCCTTAAAAACCATATCAGGAGTCCAAGTGTCACTCAGGCATAAGAAAGGTAGAATCCAATTGAGTCCATCCATGGAATTCTTCATTGAATACATGCATCACCCAAGGAACATTCATAATCATTCAATAAAATTTAATCAATTTCATTTAAACAATTCTATTTAACTATATGAAGGTCAAAACCAAGAACAATCATTTATACCTCAGCTCAAAAGGTGACTAAAGGCATGGGAAAATCTTAAAAGGCTCATCCTTTAATTATACTTAAATGGGGAACTCATTATATCAAGCATATCATGCTTAAACATCCATTATAATTCATGTGTATATAGACATGGAATTCATCCCCTCTTCTTAATAAATTACAATTATAATTGATATAACAATTCAAATACAATTCATATCACTAATTCAATTATATCTCAATATAATTCTAATTAAGAATTAAATATTAACCTCTTGTGAAAAGGGGTAAATGGCTCACCTCAAGGGGGGGGGGTCCGACTTCATATTCCATCAAAATTTCCATTATAAAAACACAACTCACCCCAAGGGGTGGTTCCATTTAAATTTCTTAAACATTTAATATTTATCAACATGATTCATTAATTGAATAGGATATACCTATCAAATCAACTCAAGGATCAAAATTCATTTAAAGGTGCCACCTGAGAATTTGGGTGTGTGGAACAATGGTATAAAAAACACTTCATATTTTAATGAAATTCATGAGACCTCATACCATAGGTTTTTAGTTGATAGATTTTATAGTATTAAATCCTAATTCGATGCAGATCAAGGGAAAATTTAAGAACAAATGAAGAACCTAATAATATATCAAATTATCTTGCAACAAAATATCCCATTTAATACCAAACCAAATGAGGAATGCCACAAAAGGAATTAATAACTTATCAAGATGGATTTTATTCTTCTAAAGGATCATGATTCTGAGCTCTAATGAAGAAGTCACCTTGAT
Organism: Viscum album; assembly: GCA_963277665.1. Classification (NCBI taxonomy): domain Eukaryota; kingdom Viridiplantae; phylum Streptophyta; class Magnoliopsida; order Santalales; family Viscaceae; genus Viscum; species Viscum album. Next base: position 1,279,468,177 of record OY728159.1, read on the forward strand.
TCCTAGAATAGATCTCAAAAGAGGTCTCAAATGGTAAATTATTTCCATAGGAATAAATGAGAGAATTAGTTTGAGAAATGTAATTAATTATCAGTAAATGATAATTACCCAATAATTACAGGGTTGTGCAGTTTGGTTTCATGGTTTGGCCAAACTTTTCACCAACCCTACACGCTTAGCTGTAGGGAATGGAACATCACATGTTTTTTCCGTGCGGTTTGACTAACCATGTACAGACTATGAAAAACTAAACCTTTGAAATTTTAGGCAAGGAAGCATAGTTGTGAACCCCAAATCACATAGTTTGATCTAACCATGTGGCCTATATATCCCCACTTTCCATCTTTACACAGTTTTATCTAACCATGTGTCTTTCCATATACGGTTTGAAAATATTGTGCACCAGGCTTATTTCACCCCAAAACATGGGTACCAAACTCCGAACCATCCCTAAACACCACCAAAACCTCTCCAACCTCAAGGGGAATTCATATTAGGCCATATTTAAACATTAAAACTGAAAATTGACAGGATTACAAGATATATACCTCAATAAAGAACTAGGTTCTTACAAACTTACCTCCTTAAAACAATTCCATCTTGAATTTCTTTCTCAAGGGTGATCATGAATGTCTGTGAATAACTCCATCCACAGTGATCATACATTATCCTCCCACTCTCAGGTATCATCCTCTTCTCGTTTTTTCTACCATGGGACCTATACTAAAGGAATGTACCATCCTCAGAGAAGCTTCATGCTATGATCCACAATATGTATAGGATTATCCTCAAAGGACGCATCTACCTATAGCTCAACCTCTTCAGGATAAAAGGAACAAGAATTTTCTAAATATTAATGTTGTAGCTAAGAAATATAGAAGATTTAGTGCATGGCCAAGTAACTCTAAGGAAGATGCAACTAATAGGCTACCAGCCTGACTCTCTCCAGAATCTCAAATGAACTAACATAACACAGTGAAAGATTACCATATCTCTTGATCATCCTATGTCCTAACCATGGTGATGTATGTAAGAAAACCTAATCCTCTACCTCAAACTCTAGGGGTCATCTATGGTGATATGTATATGATTTCTGACAAGACTGTGCAATAGCCAGCCATTCTTGAATCAACTTAACCTGCAATATGGTATCCTGAACAAGATGAGGTCCGTGTGTAGATTCATCTTCTACTTCTAACCAATATAGGGGTGATCGGAATGGCCAACTATAAAATGCCTCATAAGGATCCATTTGAGTGATATCATGAAAGTTATTGTTGTAGGATAATTCAACCAGGGGTATATGCCTCTCCCAAGATCCCCCAAAATCTAGGATGCATGTTCCCGAAATGTCCTCAAGAACCTGAATTGTGCACTCAGACTGGTCATCTATCTAGGGGTGGAATGTTGTTCTTAGAATAAAATGTATACCAAATGAACCTTATATCCCTTTTCAGAACCATGAAGTAAATCAGCCATCCCTATTTGAAATGATATTATACGGGACACCATGAATTTGTATTATCTCACGGATGTAGAACCCCCAATCTCACCAACACCGAAGGTATCCTTGATAGGTGAAAAATGGTAAAACTTAGTGAGCCTATAAACAACAATACATACAACATCATTACCTCAAGGAAACCTTAGTAAAAATATCATGAAATAAATCATGATGTCAACCCACTTCCACTCAGGAATCGGTAGCTGCTGTAAAAGTCTGGCCGGTCGTTGGTGTTCTACTTTCACCCACTGATAGGTGGAATACCTTAGGATAAAACCAACTACATATCTTTTCATATCCAACCACAAATATAGGATATGTAAATCATGATAAATCTTAGTGACACTAGGATTTACTACCCAATATGAAGCATGAAAGTCTCACATCAACTCCTCACACATGTCTATTAAAACCCATATGCGACCTTGTACTCATAAAATCTCATCCTTTCATATGTCCCAACTAGAAGTAGGGTCCTCACCTACCACACTCTCCCATAGGACTAGGAATTCTGAGTCTAATAGTTGACTCATCCTAACTCTATCCATAAGGGTAGAGGTAATAGCTATGGTTGAGAGAAACGTCTTCCCTTGATTATCATGTACCTCCAAGTGCATCTCAGAGAATAATTTCAAGAGAAACTACTCACTACTGGATAGTTGAAGTGATTATATCTTAGCCCTCCTACTTAGTGGATCGAACACTTAATTAGCATTACTAAACATGAAGGAAAGCTCAAAGTCAGAAGACTATAGGTATTCAACCCACCTTCACTTCCTCATATTCATATCATGTTGTGTAAATTTGTACTTGAGGATTTTATGGTATGTGTACACCACAAAATGCTCTCTCACTAAGTAATGCCTCCAATAGCACAATGCATGAACAATTATAGCTAGATTAATATCATACATCAGGTAATTATTCTCACGTGGAATCAACTACTGAGACCAGTATGCTATGAATCTATCCCCCTATATAAGAACTACTCCTAGAACAATACCTAATGTATTGTAGTAGATAGTGTAACTCCAGCCCAGTTCTATAAAAAACAGTATCGACACTGTAGTCAATCTCCCCTTCAGTTCCTGAATGGATGTACTGTTGGAATATGACCATAAAAGCTTCACACCCTTCATAATCAATCATGTAATTAGCACTTATAAGAATGAGAAGTTAAATATGAAACTCCTATAGTAAACAACCATCCCAAAAGAAACTACATACCATGAAGATGTTTTTGGGATACTCCTAGGAAACTACAACTCCCACCTTCTTTGGGTCTACTTATACTCTTATATATGAGATAATGTGACCTATGAAGTGAATCCAATCTATCCATAAGTGCCACTTAGTGAGATTATCATAAAATTGATGCTGTCTCAATGTACTCAATATGATCTTGAGATTTTTAGAATGTCCATGTTGATTTTGATAATACACTAAGATATCATCCATGAATACCACCACAAACAAATCTAGATAAGGATGGAAAACTAGGTTCATCAATTCCATGAATACTGTTGGAATGTTCAAGAGACTGAATGACATAAATAAATACACAATTATACCATACCTTCTATGAAAAGTTGTGCAAGGTATGTCTGATGCTCTAACACAAACATGATGATAACCCAGTATCAAATAAATATTTTAAAAAACCTGATCTCCTTAGATCTGGTCAAATATATCATTTATCCACATCAGAGGATACTGGTTCTTAATCGTTAGCTGGTTCAATTTCTCTTAATCCACATATAGCCAAATGTTTCCATCCACATATTTCTCAAAAAGGATTGACAAACCCCACAGATAAGTACTGGGTCAGATAAACCCATTTTCCTCTAAATCCTTTATATTCCTCTTGAGATCTTTCATATTAGTCGTAGCCACATTGTAAAGAGTAATGGATACTATTTAATCTCCTGACACTAGCTCAATAAATAACTCTACCTCTCTCACTAGAGGAAATCCTATAAATTCATCCAGTAAAACATCCTAGAAACGATCAACCAATGGAGGAAAATCATCCTAACATGTTCCCTAATAATCCAGATATAAACTTGAAATATGGTCCATCATCTCACCAAGCTCACGATGCTGAAGTCTAATTTGGATCGCTTATACATCCCATTCAACTTTGTGAATAAACTTTCCACCCTATAGTGATGTGAAGTTCACCCTATGGTGTTATAAATTAATGAAATGTGAAAGGGAAACAACCAATCCACCCCAAAAATGTTTTCAAAACCTGTCATCTCAAGGAAAAATAGGCCCCATATGAAGTGTCGCCCACCAATATCAAGTGTTCACTTTGTACACTAATTTACATCCTCCGTTCTAACCCCTAATGAGGTTTCAAGTGTCATAAATCCATCATAAGTATAAACACTGAGCCCGATGCTCTCCATAACAGGCATTGATATAAAGATATATGAAGCCACTATTTCAAAAAGTGTATAAGCTAAAGAAGAGGATGTTATAATAGTACCTATGATAGTAAAAAGTTTGGGATCATGTTCCTCAAGGTTCTATTGCACTGTGTATACCTAGAATGTATCGCGGCCCTGTGATACTGTCAAGATACCCTAAATAGATCCATGTTTTTGTAAAACTAGGGTTTGACTACCACATCCACGACCACCACCTTAGCCCAATCGACCAATTGTGCTCCATCTCCCTGATGGATGATAAGATTCTAACCCTGCTCCTAAATGTGCAATTGGTGTAGACCCTCTCTCACTGGTTTCTAGAGAATACTTTATGTAGAAGTGTTTTAGATGACCCATCTTGTTACATGATCGACACTTGAATGGGTCCCTCATAAAATGTGGCTTCATATGTAAAGACCCCAACCCCAATAGCTCAGAACAAGTGCCTTAATTTATTACATTAACATAGATACAATACAAAAATATCAAATGGACAATTAGTTTAGAAGTTTTGGAAACTATATTACATACATGAACACTGCATTACAACTTGAAATGAAATACAACAAAGAAACTCCATCGGAAACACCCATAAAATCCTAGATTATCCCTACAAGTCATTTATAATATAAATCTTCATATCCTAGGGGGAAATAAAGCAATAATAAAGGGGTGATATCATATGATAAATAAGGATATGTAATATACCAGAATCTAATATAAATAATACTTCCTGGTGAATAACTAAAATCACATGGCATTAAAACATAATCCTGAGTAAAATATGGAAAGAATAAAAGCTGAACAAATAATGTCATATAAATAATCACATGAAAATTAAACATAGATATTATACTAGTCTAATAATCACATAATTTATCAATCACTAATAGCATAATGATATAATTAATAATGGCGGACATCAAAAACATACTATCGAGGCCTAGGCCAAGAAATCTGAAATTAAATGGTTAAATCCTCGGCCGAATCCATTTTTGTTTTGTCTCAAGAGTCCTACAGATGAATCGAGGGGATATAGAGGGCCCCAACCATAACTTAATAAGTCCAATTCATTCCTCATGTGGATGTGGTTAAACATAAACAACATATACATATGAAATGTATATAACTTTCCCCAATCTGTAAACATAATCACTAACCATTCTGAGTAGTATCTTGAATGGTATCAAGATAACACATTCATATTAAAACTAATAATAAAGAATTTAATAAAACATGTTAGATAAAAATTATAAGATATAAATCTTAATAAAGCATAATATTTAAAAGAGGTGTTTAAAAAGATGAAAATACTCTAATAAAATCATCAAGGAATTCTTGAGAGTAATACCTTTTTTACATTGTAAAGAATACTTTTGGAAAAAAATAATTTGTATATGTCAAAATTATTTGGATAAAACTAATTTTTTTTAAAAATAGTTTTTGAATTAAAAAATTAGTTATTTTATAAAAATAATGGTGTCTTATAATCTATTATGTATGGTACCTGAAGATGGGTAAGAAACTGAGAAGTTACCTTTAAACGGAGTTGCGTATCAGGAGGAATTGAGAAGGGATCCTTGTAAAACATGTATTTCCCCATAAGATAAAGATGAACTAATCTGGATACATGATTTTGTAACATACACATAGAATATAGAAGAATTATATAAAAATAATGAATAATTAAATTAGGGTAAATAGATAGAAATCATAACCCGAATGGAAAATGGAGGTTTGGTAAGAAACCTTTTCCTTATGATTGGAAGTGTTCTGCACTTGAACTTAATGCCATGTATAATAAAATTAAATACATTAATTGATTAATTAATAACATTTTCTATATTTATTTTATTTAATATAATTTTATTATGTCCATTTTTGTTCCTTTTGATCAGTTAGAAGATACAATTTTATCATTTGGGGTCATATGTTTATGTGGTTTTCATGATCATTTTACTTGTGTATGAGTATGGAAGTTCATGTAAAATGGAAATAAATATATAGAATTGAATTTATATTTTATTAATGAACATATAGAATATTAAATGGTTATATAAGTCATTTATTCATTTTGGGTGAGGATGATTCATTATATAAGTCGTTAGTGATGATCGTTTTAGATTATTTTGGCGGTTTTTCAATCATCAAAAACTAGTTTTGTTTTATTAATTAAAATAATATATATAATGGATATAGAAAATTGAATAGGATTTAATACATATATTATAATATTTTTTAACTATAAATTTTTATTTATTACCATCCTTTAATGTGTTAATGTAAATTGAAAACTCTTCATCCTTCAATGTGATAAATCAACACATCATAGACAATGTTTTAATTTTTAAAACAAAAGGAGAGAGAAGAGAACTAATGATGGATTATTAACTTAACACAATAAAATTTATGTATATATAATATAATGAAGATATCTTGTCACCTTTTTATAGGGAGTTGAGGATAATATAAGAAAAGAAAACATCTTGAAAAGGAAATTAAAAGAAAAAAGAGGTTTTTTACCTCTTGATTTTCTCCTCCTTGAGAACCTCCATAGGGAAAAGGGTTTATTATTTTGATCAGACCAAAGGATATTAGACATGGGGGAGGATATTTTAAAGGTTATTGGGTTGAAATTGGACAATGATCAAATCTTTGAAGGTGTGAAGATAAAGGGTGGTATTTATAGCGGAGGAGAGGGGTGTTTTTTGAATATTTTATTCATTTGTTTATTATTTTTGGATCAAGACTGTAGATAGTTTGATAATTATCACTAAATATATTAAAATAATTAACTTTAGATAGATATTATTGTTCTTACATCAATGATGACTCATTTAATAGTGTATTTAACTTGTAATGTATTTATATCGTAAATTGCCATATTTTACTATTCATAAAAAAATCAATATTTTAGAAAAATCCTAAAAATTAACCATAAACATTTTTTGATGTTTAGAATTCCAAAATGATCTTTATTTAATGAAAATAATTTTTAAAATATGATAAATTTAATTTTTATTTAAAACCACCATTTATTTGAAAAATACCAATTTTAATATTATAACCAATTTTATGGCACTTTCAAAAATTAAATAAGATCTCATAAAATTATACTATAATAATAAGAAAACAAAATATTAATATATGAATCTATTTTATGAAAATAAATTTTCTTTTAAATAATTAATTTCTGTATAAAATTTTAATTAAATATTTATTACTTACAAAAATACAAACACTTAATTTATCATTTTTAAAATATTTATTTAATTTTTCCAATATATAGATATATTATATTTTTATTTATAAGATACCAAAAGTTTTATTTATACTTTTATAGGTGTTGTTACTATTCTATTGTTTGGTTTACTATTCTTAAGGGTCAAATTACTATTCCAAAGGTCAAATTACTATTCCAAATGTCAAGTTACTATTCCCTTGGTATAGGTTCCTTAAGTCCAAAAATATCTCTTATTTCATTCATTATTCATTTATAAAGAGTGTATTGTGATATATAAGTGATTTTATGTGATTTATAATATATGAAATAATTATAAGAAGGGAAATTTCATTGATATAATTTTGAGTCGTTACATTATCCCCTCCTTTGAAAATTGCACCCTCAAAATTCCTAGAATTTCACCTCGTGAAAAGATTTGTGTAGTTCGTCATCTTAAATTCCTATGGTTCCCACATAGCATATTCAATATTATGATTTTTCCAAAGTACCTTAACCAGTCGAGTCATCTGATTCCTCAACACCTTCTCTCTAGTGTCTAGAATCTGGATAGGTTCTTCATAGTAAGATAAATCAGGTTCTGATTCTATTTCTTCAAAAGTGAGAACATGCATTAGGTCTGGCATGTAATTCCTTAACAAATAGATTTGGAACACATCATGAACTTTTGAAACGCTATGTGGTATTCCCAAATGATAATCCACAGATCTAATCCTCTCTATGATTTCAAAATGACCTATGTACTTGGGTATTAGTTTCCTTTATTTACAAATATTATAACACCCTAACATGGATATACTTTTAAGAGGACATGATCTCACACTCTAAATTACGAATCCTTAGATTATCAGTATAGCACTTTTTCCTCTTTTGAGCTGCTTTGATATGGGTTGGAATAGTCTTTAACTTATTTGTGGTTTCCTCCACAAGCTCTGAGCCAATAAGCTTCCTTTCACCAACTTCGTCCCAACAAGTTGGTGTACAACATCTATTTCCAAACAATTCTTTATATTGTTTCATTTTAATAATTGAATGGAAACTATTATTGTAGGAAAATTTGGCCAAAGTAAAATATTAATCCCACATACCTTAAAAGTAAAGTGATCGGAATATCAACATGTCATCTAATGTTTGGATTTTCCTTTCTGACTACCTATCAGTTTGAGGGTGATAAACAATAATTAAGTGAAGATCAATATCAAAATATTTCTGAATAATTTTATAAAATTTTGATGTAAATCATGAATCATGATATAACACTATTGAAATAGGTTCTCCATGAAGTCTTATAACTTCATTAATATAGAGTCGTTCAAGGTTCTTCAACGAAAAATCTTCCATTATAGTGAATAAATGTACATATTTGGTAAGTTGATAAAAAATTTCCCATATTACATCATTATTTATTTTATTACTTGGTAATCAAGTGACAAAATCCATAGTAACACTATACCATTTCCATGTATGAATAGTCAGGGGTTGCATAACTCATTTAGGATGTTGTATTTTAGCCTTCACCTGTTGACAGACTAAATAGCTTGATACTTAATCAGTAATTTTGTGCTTCATATTATCTCACCAGAAATATTCCTTCAAATATATATATACATATTAGTACTACCAGGGTGTATAGATAAATTTTAGATGTATTCATCATTTAATAACTCCCTCCTTAACTCAAGTATAATGGTAATGTAATTCCCCAACCCTAGTTATCCAGAGTCGGTGTCTTATTACATAAAATTTTCAAGAACACAAGGGATCAAGTCCCGAAATACAGATCAGTTTAGTATCATTGGAAGTACTAGATACATACATAAGTTTTACATTATATTATAAAATGGAAAAACTACAACATTGTGTCTCCTTTTAACACACTCATATCCATTAGCCTATTCCCGAAGGTCAACCATAAAATACTTCTTCGCATCCTGGGAAAAATAAAACAAAATAAAGGGGTGAGATCAAATGCTCAGTAAGGATAACAATTTAGTAGAAACTATCATAAATAATCATAAACATTTAAGGCAATGTATAAGACTAAAAAAAAATCTATTTAAACTTAAACTTCATTATGATATGGCAAAGATAAACCAAATAATACCATTTACTTATTCTCATAGATATTATAATAGTTGAATAATCACATGTAATATCAATAGTTAATTTCATAATGATGGAATGTATAATGTTGGACTTCATAACCACGTAGTTAAGGCCTTTTGCCAAGACTACAAATAATAATTTTGTCAAGGCCTTATTCCAAGACACTAGTTTGTCCCATGAGACCTACCAATACATCTAGGGGCTATAGTGGGCCCCACCCATTAGTTACTAAGCCCAATGCATTCTTTATATGAAAAGGGTCAAACACAATCTTAACATTCATATTAAAACTAGCAAACGAAATGTCAATACTTTAACCACAAACCATGAATGGCATAAAAATAGCATATCCATAGTTAAACATAACTCATTCAATACAATATAGAAGATTTTATTATAATAAATCAAACTTCATAAAGAATAAAATACAATGAAGGATATTTACATAGATGAAAATAATATGTAAAACTATTTGATAGAAATATCCCCTTTTTCTTGAAAACCGTTAAAAGTTGCACTATTTATCAAAGAAGTCAGTTAAAAGATATTTTTTATTGAATAAAAGTGTCCCATACCACTTTGAAACTTTTAAAAGGAATTTTAGTTTCAAAACATTCATGTCTATATAAATAAATCCTGAAAACCATTTTTAAAACATGGACATTACTGAGAAAGATTTAGAAGAATAAATCGTTATGACTATATTTTAGTTAAATAGTTCCTAACCAAATGAGAGACACTTGAATAAAAAAAATCGAGATATAACATTAATAAAAAAATTATAATATCATGAGAATAATGGTATTCATGATATAATATGTCAAAGGTCAGTATATACATCATATAAATGTGAATTGGTGAATAATAACAAAGAGGTGTCAATGGAATCTAAATTGAGACGAAATCACTTATAAAGACCATATCCCTAGATTAAGGATAAATAAATGAAATAATTATGTGTTAAAAATATAAATAAACTAAATATAATTGGATATTCATTGTAAATAAGTCATAGGACATTCACATATATTCTTGTAAAAACAAAACCAATGACTTGGATGTCTAATTCAATGAATGGAAATTTAGTTAAGATTACCCTTAACAATTTCATATAAATGGAATGAGAATTTATCAATGGAGTGATTATGTGTATCAAAATTATATCCACACAAAGGGAATTGAAAATTACTACATAAATAATAAATATTTATTCCACACATAATCTTGGAGTAATATAAAAAATGAAGTATGTGTAAAGTCTAATGAGTTGAAATTGAAATTTGAAATTCCCTTACCAATTTGGTAAGTTACAAAACATACACCCCATGAAATAAGAATCGTAAAATTAAGATTTAAATACCCATAAATTAAGTTATATTACATAAATAATACAATCATGGGCAGTTTATACACTGCACAAAAGGAAATAGTGGAAAATATAGCCTCAATCTCACGAGAATAAAAAGTGAGATGAAATCCAATTACCTTGTACTCTTCCTTAGTAGATGGTAGGTTAATTTCCTATATAATGGTGAAATAATTATTATTAAATTATAAAATAACCACATATATAAATACGATATCATATATGATCTTATAATATTTCTTTGTTAATGATATTTCAGTAGTATCAATCTTTTGGGTGTTAACTGATTCGTTTTCCGTTATATGTTTTATTAAGTAAGTCATGTTTTTTATAGATAGGATGTATTTGATTCATATACATAATTATATGAAGTTCTTAAACAATTTTTTTAATCTTAAAATGAAAATTATTCTTGTATGGTTACGATGGGAAATGAAATCTTATCACGTCGTGGAGACGGTAAGCCGTACACACGCATGAGCGAAAATATAATTCTATTAGTGGTGAAATCGTATGTAATTGGATGGTATATTATATATAAAGAATAATTAATATGTTATATTTATTATTTAAATCAGTTATACTCATTATTATACACATTCAAATAATGAAGTGTTAAATAACAAACTACACCATGACGTGGAGACGGTAAGTCGTACGTTAGCACGTATGGTGGATTTGTCATTCATAGGATGGATAACATAATGAATATGGTGGTTCCATATTTATAATAAAATCTAATTATTTATAATATACTGGAGTTATTATTTTAGTTTGGAAATAACAAAGAAATAGGAAGTGGAAGAAGAAAAGAACTTTGAAAGATGTGATGAAGTAATTACCTCTTCTCCAGATTCTTCCTTTTGATTTGAAAAAAATGGCTCCTTAACTTGAATTTTTGAACAAATTAAAGACTATAGGTTTAAGTTAGGGTATTTGGGGGGATATTTTAGCAGTTTTTGGCTAAGAAAAAAAGATTTGGAGGTGTGAAATTAAGAGAAGGGGAAGTAACTTTTTATAAGAGAGGTGAGGGTCACTTTAGGAAAAGCTTGAAATATTATTTTATTATAAAATAATTTTCGGTATCTAATAGAAAAAATGGATTTATTTTGAGGATAAGGTAATAATGGGTATACAATATCTCAACCGATAGGTTTTAGTCAAGTTTAGGTCACCATATTAACCCTATCTTTTAGATTTAACTCTTAGTTAAATAGTTTAACATTTAACATGTATTCTTGTATTTTTAAATTACATGGTTAATAAACTTACAATAAAATTCCAATAGAACCTAAAGTGATTCATTAATGAAATATATATTATTATATAAGTCTATTGGCTTAACCTTATATTTTAGGACTATTATATAATTTAATAAAATTGTATTTGTTTTAAAAACTCATTTATGTCAATTTTGACACTATTTAGTATTTGGATTTTTTGAAATTCATAAAAATATTATTTCTTTGAAAAAATTACATTGAATCAACCCTAACATGTAATATTAACCTATAAAATTATTGTAATTCATCAAAAGTGTCAATTTACATTTATTTTAATATTTATAACATCAATTACTTTAGTCTTTCATTAATAAGGTAATTACCGCATCATCATTGTGTCATAAATAAATTTAATTTTTTAATGTATAAAAATTATAAATAAAATACCATGTTGTATTAAGTCTTTTTATATTTATAATGAATATTTATAGTCGAATTTATCTTATATGTAACGCTATATTAAAAAAAATTAGTTTATAAACTTTGAATTTTACACTTTTAACTCTTCTTTAAATAAAATATAATAAATTTCCTAATCAAATCCAAGTGGATCAAAAAGGATCATATTTTGTACTAAGATTTATTTTGGTCAAAATAAACTTATCCAAAAGAATTAGGACATGTTTTATGGTAATTAGAATATCATTTTTACCCTTAATTACCATATTTACTTTTAAGCACGGTAAATAAAAATCAAAAGTTACTATTCACCAAAAATTATTTTCATCATATTGAACCAAATTTTATTTACTGATGTAAACTGTGTCTCTTGGATTTTTGAAATTCAATTCACAGAAGCGGTAAAATTATGTTTTCTACAAATTTGTAAATGTGCCTAGAAGGTGGGTACACGACGGTACAAAATTCATTAAAATTTTATATATCTAATGTTATTATAAAATGAATTTAATTAATTAAATTGGACTAATATAGGTATTATTTATCTATTTTTAATTTAAAATAAATTTAAATTAAAAATTATTATTTAAATAAAAAGTCCGCTTTAAACAATGACGCGATGTTTTCACTATTCATCAAAAATTGAATGTTTTTAGAAAAACACCAAAAATTCACCAAAAGATAATTTTGATATTACAAATTCAAAAATTATTTCTATTCTGCGAAATTCAAAACATAGAAGTTGTATTAATTAATTTAAAAATAATTCATGTTGTCAAAACAAGAAAGCAGGTTTTTGATAAGTAAAAAGTATCAAAAGATTAATATGTGTTTATGTCTAATGTAAATGTAAAATTACTTCCAATGACCAAAATTGGATTAAATAATAAAAATGTAATCTAATTATACTTTAAAACCATTCAAATGTATAATTTAACACTATAAATAATTTTTATTAAAAAGTTGTTTTCAATTAAAATTTAGTATTTTAAAATATTAATCAAAATATGAAAGTTATCAGAAAAGCACCGAAAATTAATTCAAACTAAATTTTTATGTCCGGATTCTAAATAAGAAGTTTATTTTTGTTGAATTGAATATATAAAAGTGTCAAATATTGGATTTCAAAAGGGTTCTCCATTAAAAGGTGGAAAATGGTATTTTTTTGAAAAATATTCTTTTATCTGAAAAAATGAATTTGTTCCTATATTATGTCTAAGAAACAAATAATATGGATGTTAAAATTATATGGAGTATATAAAATTCAAAATGTTGTTAATATTATTCATAACTGCTATTTGAACGACTAGTTTGGTAAGTCGTGGTGCGCTCGAACTTAGTGTTGCGTGTAGCACAAGCTATTGAATTACTTTAAAGAAAATGACTTATTATGAAATCTTGGGGTGTCAAAGTCTTACCCCTTTTGGAAATTGCATCCTATAAATTTTAAAATTGGGGTTGGGAACTTAATTGAAAGTCCCACATTGGAAAAATATTCAATAAAACTATCAATTTAAAAGAAAGAAAGACAAGTACAAAGGTCACTTGAGATAACCCATACTAGGATTCCATGTAGGAAAACATGGATATGGACGATAAACTAAGTGTCAAGTTCTGATGGAGAGTGATATAAAACATGATCAGGATAAAGTTAACAATAAGAAAACAACAAACTTTTAATGGGTTAAACTGTCATTAGTTTCCCAGTAGGAAAAGTAAATGGACAAAGTTTTTGTTTTAAGTTTATTTTTAATAAAGTTGAGGAATTTGTTTATGATATTGACTAAGAACATAAAAATAAATATTTACTTTTCAAGTAGAGTTCCATACTTTAATAAAGTTTTACCACTAACTCATCTTTTCTCCAAATGATGAGTATTCAAGATGACTTGTTCACACTTGAAGCGCTAGAATCAACTTCTAGAGAATCACATAATCCACAAAGGATGAACTATATATTTATCTTGTATTTAGAGATTAACCAAAACCAAAATGGTTAGTATAAGATCATATGATCCCCAAAATTTATAATCCTTTATAGAAATAAATACTAATCTTAATTTCTAAAATTAAATAAACAATACCCAAAGTTCAATAAAGATCATTCAATAAACAATTGTCCTTAAAATCCTTCAATATAATTCAAACTAATATTGAAACCCCAAACTCAGAAGACTTTAATCACATAGTCTTTCATAGTAAATCTTAACATTTATCTCCAAATAACATCAACTACTCTTATAGTCTTATACTGAAGTGTAATTAACCAAATCACATATTCTCTATGATAGGTTAATCATTTCCATTAATAAACTGAATCTCTATAAGTCCAAAATAAAAACAAAGATTATTCCAAAATAAAAAACCCCCATTACTCCTCAAATGAAATCTCATAGTATTAAATTTTCAATTGGCGTATAGTGTTCCCAACAGAGCGAACTTATTCCAAAATAAAATTTATCAATTAATCACCAAATCATTTTCCTATATTAAGGATATACATTTGAAAAAAACATAAGATCTCAAATCAACTTATTATTGATAAATAAGATCATTTAACTAAAAATAATTATTCACACTGACCAGGGACATCGCGTAATCTCGTGGTAGGCGATAAATCCTAGTCGCACTTTGGTTGTGAGTTCTATTCCCACAGCTTTGTCTGGCATGATGGTTTGTCACATGGTCTACATTCTATCCTTTTTCAAAAACTATATTTTATAACTTTCCCAAAATGAGATAAATTCCTCAAAATAACAATAACATAATTTAACCACAAATGTTATCTCATACCTCACATTTTCATCCCAAAAATTAATAACCTGTAATTGCCTCAAATTCAAGGATCATATAAACCCAAATGGTTCTTTATAACTATATCCACACAAAAAAGAAAATTCTTCCTCAAACAGAATTTTCACATAACAAACTGTAGGGTTACACATACAAGAGAAAAGTCTTTTAAATTAATCCCATCAACAAAGAGCATTAATACTTTTAAACATTTCACTATCCATTTATTTCCATATAGGTTTTTCTTTGACCTAGTGGTTATCTTATAGAATAGGTAATTGAATTGAATAGTGGGCAGGTCTTCTACATTAATGGAAAATGACTGTAAATGGATTCTTAGGATTATTTTTATTTTCTACCATAGTAATCTTCATCTTTCCTTGGTAATTATTTACTTTATATCCTTATTTCCCATACATAAATAATTTCTTTGATTCGTTGAGACACATTCCTGAGTGTCTTCTTCCACATTTCCTATACAGGAAAATTGAGCTTTCTTTTCTCAACAGTCTCCACTGCTGGAGATCTTATCATTCTTTGCCTTTAACTTCTTTGTTGATTTTGGGAATTTGTTAATGTATATGTTGTTGATCAAATTTTTGGAAACCGGCTTTGGCGTTAACGCAATATCTTTTATGATTATCAACATTCCACTTAGTTTCTCATTTCCACCATTATTCCCACCTTGTACATAATGTCAAATATTACTATGAATTATTTGGAATCTAGACATTTATTAAAACCATAAATCACAGTGTGAGTAAAAATATTCATAAAATCATTTAGATAATATCATGACACCTTATTTTCAATCTAAAACACCTTAGGATTAACCAAGGTTATTTATTGTCATATTATATTAAATCCTTAAAATATTTTTGTAAAGAAAATGTGGATTATCTTAAGAATATCCCTTGAGAGTGTCGTAACCAAGAGTGCAGCAAGGACCATCATCATGCACCAGTTCCCGTTTGAGTCTAGATCAAAGCGGTGTTTTTGGGTGTTAACCCTATATACCTCGGTGCCAGAGCAGCCTCTACCTACTCATATCTAGGTATGGATTTATTGCTTGGAAAATTCACAAAATCTCTACATTACCAAAATTCTAGTAAGTTCTTCTATACTAATCCTCAAAGTCAATCTTAGGGTAATGTTATCTGATCAGAGTTTTTCATAATCTAGTTTCTAAGGTTTGTACTAAACTTCCTCTCATACCAACTGTAATTCCCTGACCCTAGTTACCCATAGTTGGTGCATTATTACATAACATTGGCATGATCACAAGGGATCAAGTTCCAAAATACTGATCAGTTTAGTATCCTTGGAAGTACTAGATATATACATAAGTTTTTCATTATATTATAAAATAGAAAAACTACAACATTGTATCTTTGTTTAACACACTCATATCCATTAGAGTATTCCTAAAGGCCAATCATAATATAATTCTTCTCGTCCTGTAAAAAATAAGACAAAAGAAAGGGGTGAGATCAAATTCATAGTAAGGATAAAAATATAGTAGAAACTATCATAAATAATCATAAACATTTAATTCAATGTATAAGACTAAAACACAAGCCTTTTAAACTTAAAATTTAGCATAATATGGCAAATATAAATCAAATAATTTTATTTACTTATTCACATGGATTTTCTACTAGTTGAATAATCACATGTAATATCATTATCTAATTTCATAATGATAGAATACATAATTCCATACATCATAACCACATAGTCAAGGCCTTGTGCCAAGACTAAAAATAATAATTTTTTCAAGGCCTTGTGACAAGACACTAGTTTGTCTCATGAGAACTACTGATGCATCGAGGGGCTAGAGCGAGCCCCGCCCGTCACTTACTAAGTCCAATGAATTACTCATATAAAAAAGGTGAAACATAATCTTAACATTCATATTAAAACTTGCATACGAAATGTCACTACTTTAACCAAAAACCATGAATGGTATAAAAATATCATATCCACAGTTAAATGTAACAAATTCAATACAATATGGAAGATTGTATTACAATAAATCAACCTCTATAAAGAATAAAATACAATTAAGCATATTTACATAGACAGAAATAATGAGTAAAACTATTTGAGAGAAATATCCCCTTTTTCTTGAAAACCTTTAAAAGTCACACTATTTATCAAAGAAGACATTTAAAAGAGATTTTTTTTGAATAAAATTTTCCCATACCACTTTGAAACTTTTTAAAGGAATTTTAATTTCAAAAAGTTCATGTCCATATAAATAAATCCTTAAAACCATTTTTAAAACATGGACATTACTGAGAAAGATTTATAAGAATAAATCTTTTAAACTATATTTTAGTTAAAGAGTCCCTAACCAAATGAGAGACACTTGAATAAAAAAAATCTAGGAATAACATTAATAAAAACTTGATAATATTCCGAGAATGAATGAATTCATGATATAATATGTCAAAGGTCAGTATATACACTATATAAAAGTGAATTGGTCCATAACAACAAAGAGGTCTCAATGGAATGTAAATTGAGACAAAATCCCATATAAAGACCGTATCCTTAGATTAAGGATAAATCAATGAAATAATTATGTGTTAAAAATATAAATACACTAAATATAATTGGATATTTAGTTTAAATCAATCAGATGACATTCACACATATTCTTGTAAAAACAAAACCAATGCCTTGGATGTCTAACTCAATGAATAGAAATTGAGTTATGATTACCCTTAACAAGTTCATATCAAAAATATGAGAATTTATTAATGGATTGATTATGCGTGCAAAAATTATATAAAAAAAGGGGATTTGAAATTACTACATAAATAATAAATATTGATTCCACACATAATCTTGGAGGAAAATAATAAATTAAGTATGTGTAAAGCCCAATGAGTGGAAATTGAAATTTGAAATTCCCTTACCGGTTTGGTAACTTACGAAACATAAACCCCATGAAATAAGGATCATAAAATGAAGATTTAAATACCCATAAATTAAATTATATTACACAAATAATACAATCATGGGAAGTATATACACCGCACAAAGGGAAATAGTGGAAAATATAGCATGAATCTCACAGAAATAAAAAGTGAGATGAAAACCCCTTACCTTGTACTTTTCCTTAGTAGAGGGTAGATAAAACTCTTGTATAATGGTGAAATAATTGTTATTAAAATATAAAATAATTAAATACATAAATATGATATCATATATGATCTTCTAATATTTCTTTGTTAATGATATTTCAGTAGTATCATTGTTTGGGGTGTTAACTGATTCGTTTTCCTTTATATGTTTTGTTATGTAAGTCATATTTTTATGGATAGGATGTATTTGTTTCATATACATAGTGATATTAATTTCTAAAATGTTATTATTAATCCTCAAATGAAAATTATTCTTGTATTGTTACAATGGTAAATGAAATCACATCGCATCGTGGAGTCGTTAATCCGTACGCACGCACGAGCAACAATATCATACTATTAGTGGTGAAATTGTTTGTAATTGGATGGTATATTATATATAAATAATCATTAACATGTTATATTTATTATTTAAACCAGTTATACTTATTATTATATCCATCCAAATAATGAGGTGTTGAATAAAAAACTACACCATGACATGGAGACGGTAAGCCGTACGTACGCACATATAGTGACTATGTCATTCATAGGAGTGATAGAATAATGAATATGGTTATACCATATTTATAATAACATCTTAGTATTTATAAGGTAACATAGTTATTAATTTATTATGGAAACAACAAAGAAAGAGTAAGTGGAAGAAGAAAAGAACTTTGAAAGATGTGTTGAAGTAATTACCTCTTCTTTGGGTTCTTCCTTTTGATTTGAACAAAATGGCTCATCAGGTTGGATTTATTATCAAATTAATGAATCTAGGTTGAATTAAGGGTATTTATTAGGATATTTGATCAGGTTTTGGATGAGCCAAAAGGCTTTGGAGGTGTGAAATTAAGAGAAGTGTAAGTACCATTTTATAAGAGAGGTGATGGTCACTTTAGGAAAAACTTGAAATATTATTTTATTATAAAATAATTTTCGGTCTATAATAGCTCAAAATGGAATTATTTAGAGGATAAGGTGGGTATGGGTTGAAAACCTCTCAAAAAATAGGTTTTAGACAATTTTAGGTCACCATATTAACCTTATCTTTTAGAATTAACTCTTAGTTAAATAGGTTAACATTTAACATGTCTTCTTGTAATTTTATATTACATGGTCTATAAACATAATATAAAATGGCAAGATAACCTCAAGTGGTTCATTAATGAAATATTTATCATTTTATAATTCCTTTTGCCAAACATTATATTTTTAGGACTATTATATAATTTAATAAAATAGTATTTGTTTTAAAAACTCATTTATGTCAATTTTGACACTATTTGGTATTTGGTTTTTGTGAAAGCCATAAAAATATTATTTATTCGAACAAAATAAATTTAATCATCCATAACATGTCATATTTACCTATAAAATTTTTAAATGCATCAAAAGTCTCAATTTAAATTTATTTTAATATTTATAACATCAATTATTTTAGTCGTTCATTAATGAGGTAATTATTGCATCATCATTGTGTCATAAATAAATTTAATTAGTTAATTATTAAAAATCATAAATAAAATTCCATGATTTATTAAATATTTTTAAATTTCTAATTAATATTTATACTCAAATTTATCTTATGTGTAACCCAATATTAAAAAAATTAGTTAATAAACGTTTAATTTAAAACTTTTAACTCTTCTTTAAATAAAATATAATAAATGTCCTAATCTAATCCAAGTGGATCAAAAAGGATCATATTTTGTCCTAAGGTTGATTTTGGCCGAAATACACTTATCCAGTAGAATTAGGACATGTGTTAGGGTAATTATAATATCATGTTTACCTTCAATTACCGTATTTACTTTTAACTATGGTAAATAAAATTCAAAAGGTACTATTCACTAAAAATTATTTTCATCCTATTGAACAAAATTTTACTTACCGATGTCAACTACATCTCTCAAATTTTTGAATTTCAATTCACAGAAGTGGTAAAATTTCTTTTTATGCAAATTTGAAAATATTCCTAGAAGGTGGGTAAAAGACGGTAAAAAGTTCAATAAAATTTTATATATCTAATATTATTATAAAATAAAATAAATTATAATAATATATGAATTATGTATCTATTTGGAATTTAAAATAAATTTAAATTAAAAATAATTATTTAAATAAAAATTCGGCTTTAAACAATAACGCAGTGTTTTTCACTATTTATCAAAAATTGAATGTTTTTAGAAAAATACAAAAAATTCACCCAAAGATAATTTTGATATTAAAAATTATAAAATAATGTATATTTTACCAAATTCAAAACAAATAAGTTTTATTAATTAATTTAAAAATAATTCTCGTTGTCGAAACTAGAAAGCGGGCTTTTGAGAAGTAAAAACTATCAAAAGATTGATATGTGTTTATGTCCAATTTAAATGTAAAATTACTTCCAATGACCAGAATAGGATTAAATGATAAAAATATAATCTAATTATACTTCAAAACCATTCAGATTTATAATTTAACATAATAAATTTTTTTTATTTAAAAATTTGTTTCCAATTAAAATTTAGTATTTTTCACTATTAATCAAAATATGAAGGTTATCAGAAAAGCACCAAAAATTTATGAAAACTAAATTTTTATGTCCTGATTCTAAAAAATAAGTTTATTTTGTCAAATTTAATATATAAAAGTGTTAAATATTGTATTTAAAAAGGGTTCACTGTTAAAAGGTGGTAAAATTGCATTTTTTTTGAAAAATACTTCTTTTATATGAAAATTGAATTTGTTCTTATATTATTTCTAAGAAACACATAATATAGATGTTAAAATTATATGAAGTATATAAAATTAAAAATTCAGTTAATACTATTTATAACAACTTTTTGAACGGCTAGTTTGGTAAGTCATGGTGCGCTCAAACTCGGTGTTGTGTGTATCTCCAGTTATTGAATTACTTTAAAGAAAATAACTTACTATAAAATCTTGGAGTGTTACAAGGAACCCAAATACTTTTTTCTCAAATTTCATAATTCCATCATCATAAATTAAGTCTACCAACTTTCCATCTTTCACATATTTAATTTTCCTTTGAAAATTCTTATAATGAGACTGAGAACTTTTAATCCTTTCAAAAAAAGATGGTTGGGCAACCAATTTATAAGGAAATAATGTTTCACCTTCTTTGATAATTCCCATATCCATATTTACTTGGTATATATATACATGATCCTTTTCAATCCTCTTTTTTTCAGAACTCCATGATCCATCCTATTCAATGCACCTGCTACCTAATTTTCCTTCCTTAGGTGGTATTGTATTGAATAATCATAATCCTTGAGCAGCTCAAGTCATAACCTTTGCCTCATGTTGAGTTCTTTATCTGATAATATATATTTCGAACTCTTGCGATCTGTATATATCTCACATCATTCACTATAGAGATAGTGACTCCATATTTTTATAGAAAACATTACTACTGTAACTCAAGATCTTGAGTTGGGTAGTATTATTCATGAGTTTTTAACTACCTTGATGCACAGGGAATTACTCTATCATTCTACATAAGGACATAATAAAGTCCTTTATTTGATGCATAAATATAAATCAAAAATCCACCATTTCCCAATGGTAGAATCAAGATCATAGAATTCACTAATTCCTCTTCAATTATTCAAAAAATTCTTCACATTATTTTTTCTATATAAACATAACCCCTTTATGAGTAATCTTGGTTAACGGGTTAGGTAATTGGGAAACATTATGAATGAAATTCTGATAGTAACATCATAAACTAATGAAACTATGTACCTCAGTTATGTTCATTGGTGTATGGTATTCCCAAACCTCCTTTGTATTCATAGGATCAACTACGATTTAATCCTTAAAGACAATATGGCCAAGAAAAGAAATTGTTTGAAGTCAGAATTCACACTAACTAAACTTCTCATAAAACTATTTTATTCTGAGAGTCTATAGAACAATCCACAATTTGTTCTCATGGTCCTTATAGCTTTTGGAATATATCAAGACATCATCAATAAATACCACAAAAAAAACCATCTTGATATTCCTTGAACACTCTGTTAATTTGATCCATAAAAACAATGGGTGCATTAGTCATCCCAAATGGTAATATTGTAAATTTGTAGTGTCCATACCTAGTTAAAAATTTTGTCTTTGGAATATTTTCCACAATTTATGATATCAAGATCAAAGGTCAATCTTAAAAAAAATATTGAGCTCCATAAACTTGATCAAATAAATCATCAATGTAAGGCATATGATACTTTTTCTTCATTTTAATAGTATTGATTTATCTATAATCAATTCATAGCCTCATCGATCTATCTTTCTTCTTGGTAAATAGAATACCCCCCCCTAGAGAAACACTAGGGTGAATAAATCCCTTATAACTCAATTACTCTAATTGTTTTTCAGTTTTACTAATTCCAAAGTGACCATTCTATAAGGCGTATTTGATATAGGTCTTACACCAATAATTAAATCAATAGAGAACTCAACTTCCCACTCTAGAGGATGTCTAGGTAAATACTCTAGAAATACATCAATATATTCTTTCAGAATAGGTACATATTCAATTTGAATATTTATTTCCTTGTCCATAGATGATGTTTTCTCTTCCTCCCCAATAATTCAATTTAGAAGAGCTACCAGAGGTGGATCTAGATATGAATAAGATGTTGAGTTTTATGCTCTAAAGATAAGGGATTCTACATATTCCTCACTAATCATAATTTCCTTCTTTTTCCAATATATTTTCGCATCATATTTTGAAATATAGTTTATACTAAAGATTATGTCAAATTCAATCATAGGTATGATTATAAGGTTAGTAACTAAATCATGCTTATATGTCATAAAGGGGACTTCTCAACACATCTTTGTTGCAATGATAATTCCCTTAAGAGTTTTGACTGAAAACTCCTTTATTAAATCTAGAGGGAAATGTATAATATTCTTGGAAAACTAGGAATATATAAAATAATGCAATGATACATAATCAAATAAAGCATTGGTTAAGTTTGAGGAAATGATTAAAGTACATTCCAACATATTATTAGCAACTTCAACCTCCATAGTTGTAATCGCATAAGTTCGGCCTTTATCCCTTTCACTTTCCTAGGGAAATTTTTCTTGATTCTTAGGATAATAATTCTCATATTATCCCATCTCCATAAAATTATAGCATTTAACGTCAGTAGATTATTTCTTTCCCTTTCAATCACAGGCTTTGTGTACTTTTTCTCCTCACTTGTAATAGATACATTTTCTATTTTATCAGACACCGGGGGGTTTCCTTCCATAAGTATCATACAATGAAAAATTCCCTTTATTATTCTTCCCTTTATCCATTATTTCCTCCTCCACCCTCTTATTCTCTTGTTTTCCCTTAAATTCATAAGTCATAGAAAATTATTTCTCTATATTAATAGAAAATGAGACTATATCTTCATAACATGAGAAATTTTGGGAGACCAGTTCCCTTCGGAAGAATGGTTTTAAACAATAAAATAATTGATAAATATTATTCATTGGATTACTTATGTTGTTCGTGACATGACTTGATAATCTTGTAATGTTGTCTTCATACTCTATAATTTTTTCATCGTCTTTTTGTTTCAGACTCATGATTCCCTCTCCATATCTACTTGTTGTCGTAAGGAAAATATTTTTCTAGGAAACTTTTCTTAAAATCTTTTCACTCTATATTTGAAATTTCTTCCTCCTCCTTTGTGTTTTGAATTAATGACCACCACTTATTGAAATCTCTTGAGATAGGATAAACTACCATGACAACCTTCTACCTTTTATTACTTCACAAATTGATAAATATCTTCTCTATAGAACTTATCCACTGCTCCGCTACAAATGGGTTTGTAGTACCATTGAATGATTGAGGTTATTGTCTCATAAAGTGATCTAACATTATTCATCCATGTTTTGGATTGGGATTCTCCATATGGGTAAGGTTATTGTTCATAACCTAAGTCATCTATCCTAGTATAGTTATAAGTTTCTCAGTACAATTCATAGCTTCAGTAGCAATATTATTATCTTTCATAGGAGTGAAATCCCTACATAGGATATGTACATTGATATAGTTTCCATTTCTTACATAATACTTCATTTATAAATAATGTCATACACTAAATTAGGTTATGAATCATTATTCATAATCTCAAACGAGCAATTTTTTTTACATAAACTTAAATTTTATGCATAGCTAATCCCATAATCCTAAAAATGGTTTCTTTGGGGATATATTTACTTTTACATCCTTCATAATGATTTGTAAATAAAATATGATTTATCTTAAGCATATCACCATGAAGTGGAAAACCAAGGGCACGGTAAGGCTCATTGTCGTGTACTAGGTTACCCCGAGTCAGGCCCGGGATACCTTGTTGGAGTTGTTACCCTTAAGTATATTTGTTCTAGAACCATGTCCACTTGTAGTATGCAAACATAGATGTATTGTTGGGAAGACCTACATAATCTATACCTTACCAAAATTATATTATATTCTCCTATTATTATCTTCAAAGTCTATCTTAGAGTTATGTTCCCTAATTAGTGTTTTATAAATCTAGTTTCTAAGTTTTCTACTTAACTTCCTCCAATACCAACTGTAAATACCCTGAACCCTATAGCCCAGAACTAGTGTATTACTTTATTACATTGGCATAGATATAAAACTTGAATTAAAAATTATTGATCTGTTTAGTAGTTTTGGAAACTAGATTACACAAATTAACACTATATTATAACTTTAAATTAAATACAGCATAGAAACTCCATTGGAAACACCCATAAAATCATATATTATCCCTACAAGTCATTTATAATATACATATTCACATCCTATGGAAATATAAAACATAATAAATTGGTGATATTAGATGCTAAGTAAGGGTAAGTAATATATAAGAAGCTAATATAAACAATAATTCATAGTTAATGACTAAAAACACATTCCATTAGAACATAATCTTGAGAATAATATGACAATATTAGAAGATGAATAACTAATTACATGTAAATAATCACATGAAACTTAACCATGGATATTCTACTAGTTAAATAATCATATGATTTATCAATTACTAATATCATAATGTGGTAATGCATAATTCTAGACATTTGAAACATACCATTGAGGCCACGACTAAGACATGAAAATAAATGGTTAAGGCCCCAGCCAAATCCATTTTTTTTGTCTCATGAGACCTACCAATGCATCTAGGGGATATAGAAGGCCCCAACCATCACTTAATAAGTAAAATTAATTATTAATATTGATGGTTTTAAACATAAAAAAATATACATGTGAATTTTAAATAACTTTCCCAAATTTGTAAACATAATCACTTAACATTTCGAGTAGTATGGTGAATGGTATCAAGATAACACATCCACAGTCAAACTGGGCGTAAACCATTTTCAAAAATATAGTATATGAAAAACATAAGAGATAAATATTAATAAAAAATAATATTCAAAATAGGTGTTTAAATAAATTTAAATACTATAATAAAATCATCGAGTAATTCTCGAGAGTAATAACTTTTTTTTACATTGTAAAGAAGAGTTCTTTTGGAAAAATCATTTGTATTTTTATAATTTTTTGTATAAAACCAGAAATAAAAAATATAGTTTTTCATTAAAAAATTATTGATTTTATAAAAATAATGGTGTCTAATAATATATTATAGATTATACTTGAAAATGGGTAAGAAATCAAGAAGTTCTCTTTAATCTAGCTTGCGTATTGAGAAGGATTGAGAAGGGGTCCTTGTAAAACATGTATTTCCTCATAATATAAAGATTAAATGATATGGATACATGATTTTGGAACATATAAATATATTTTATAATAAGTATATAAAAATAATGAATAATTAAATTGGGTTAAAGGGAGAGAAAGCCTAATCTGAATGGAAAATGGAGGTTCTGGAAGAAACCCTTACCTTATGTTCGAATGTATTCTGCATTTGACCTTAATGTTATGGATAATAAAATTAAATACATTAATTAATTAATTAATAATATTTTATACATGTATTTTATTTAATATAATTTTATTAATTTCATTTTTTTCTTTTTTATGAGTTAGAATATACAATTTATCATTCTAGAGCATTCATTTCCTTGGTTTTCATGATCAGTTTACTTGTATATGAGTATGGAAGTTCATGTAAAATGATAATAGATATACATAATTGAAGTTATATGTTATTAATTAACATAAATAATATTAAATATTTATATAAGTCATTTGGTTATTTGGGGTGAGGGTGATTCATTATATAAGACTTGGTGATAATCATTTTAAATTATTTTGGTATTTTTTTTATCATCACAAACTAGTTTTGTTTTATTAATTAAAATCATGTATATAAGGGTTTAAGGAAATTAAATAGGATGTAATAAAAATATTATAATCTTTTTTAACCATAAAAATGGTTTTATGACCATTCTTGAAGGCGTCAATGGAAATTGAAAACTCTTCATCCTTGAATGTGATAAATCAACACATCACAAATGATGTTTTCATTTTTAGAAAAAAAATGAGCGGGAAGAGAATTGATGATGGATTATCCCCTAAAAACAATAAAATTACATTATATATAAGATAATATAGATATCATGTCACTTTTGGATAAGGAGGTGAGAATAATACAAGAAAATAAAAGAACTTGAAAATATATTAAAAGAAAAAGAAAGAGGTTTTTACCTCTTGATTTTATCCTCCTTAAGAACCTCCTTAGGGAAATGGGTTTTATCTTTTGATTAGACCAAGGGATAGTAGACTTGGATTATGGCCTTGTAAAGAGTTTTGGGAAGAAATTTTACATGGCCCATAGCTTGTAAGGTGTTAAAAGAAGGGGTGGTGAGGGGTGGTATATATAGTGGATGAGAGGAGTGTTTTTTGAATATTTTGTTCATTTTTTTATTATTTTGGATCAAGAATATGAATAGTTTGAGAATTATAACTAAATATATTAAAATAATGAAGGGTGGTTTGATATTATGGTGCTTAAATTAGTGATGACTCAAGGAATAGTGTATTTAACTTATAATGTATTTATACCATAAATTACAGTATTTTACTATTCACAAAAAATTCATGTATATTAGAAAAATAATAAAATTAAACCTAACCATTTTTCAATGTGAAAAATTAAAAAATGGACTTAATTTTAGAAAAATAATTTTCTAAATATGATAAATTTAATTTTTAATTAAAATCGTCATTTATTCGAAAAATACCAATTTTTATATTATAACTGATTTTATGACACTTTCAAAAATTAACTAAGGTATCATAAAATTATCATATAATAATAAGGAAAAAAATATTAAAATATTAATATATTTTATGAAAATACATTATATTTTAAATAGTTATTTTATTTATAAAATTGTAATTAAATATTTATTACTTGCAAAAATACCAACACTTAATTTATTATTTTTAAAATATTTATTTAAATATTCCAAGATATAGATGTATCATATTTTTATTTATAAGATACCAAAATTTTATTTATACTTTCATAGGTGAGGATACTATTCTATTGGTTAGTTTACTATTCCTAAGGGTCACATTACTATTCCAAAGGTCAAGTTAGTATTCCATTGATATAAGTTCCTTAACTCTAGAAATACCTACTATTTCATTAACTATTCATTTATAAAGTTAGTATTGTGTTCTATAAGTTATTTTATGTGATTTATACTATATGAAATAATTATAAGAAGGAAAATTTCATTGATAGAATTCTTGGTTGTTACATCGTATGTCCTAGCCTACCGCACTGGTAGCACCTCACTGACTACCTGAGTATATGTTCTGACTGTTAATATCACTGTGTGGAAGCTCCATATGATGCTTATACTACTATTTGATGTAATTAAAGATCTTGATGTTGAATTTACCTAGTGAAAATCTCCATCCTCTCTCAGGTTACGCTATGTGATAAGCACACAATTCACTATTCTAGAAATAGTAGTCAACTGAAAGACATTTAACTATGATTTGATGTCATACCTAAGATCATCCTCAAATATCCTAACTTTAGATAACTTGTCACCCATCAAAATATGTGAAAAACATTGCAGCTCAGAAAAATAGGCCAAATAATCCATCACTGATAACACGCCCTTCTCTAGGTGTATGAACTGCCAGGCTCTATCGGCCCTCAACATCTTAGGATAGAAGTAGTCATAAAAGGACATTTGAAAATCCATCCAAGACATCTCCTAATGATGTTCCATCTGAGTTATAACATCCCACTACATCTTGGAAGAATCACACAGCATATACATATCTAGATTTACCCTCCTCTCAGAAGGCATCTCAAGATGCTCAAAGATAGATAGCATGGCCTATAGCCACGACTCCATAGCTTTTGGTCCACTATTCCTCGAAAACTTGGGAAGATGTTACTATTGTAACTCACGCATCAACTCTGTCATAGTCAGGGAAGGATGCAGTGTTCCCTAAATGGTCTACATACAGCGAAAGAATCCCTAGAGGAACTGTACCTCATCACCTGTGTTTGGTACAACTATTGGTGTCATAGTTGACATAGTTAGATGATCCACTGGTAGCATATGGCCCATCACCTCCAGAGTATGGTCATCTCCACCCACCAGGCATATGACTGGAGGATTTCGCTGTGACATACCTTTAAAAATTATGAGCGCAAACCTTATATAAATATTATTATCAAATTTTTCATCTTAAAAGTGAAGATATTGAAATAGAGTAGGTACAAGACTTCCTATATAAGAAAAAACCCCTCTATATGCTCCATGAGTTAGGTATGGGCATCGTACATATCATATATAACCAAGAGATACTATCTACTTCCCACTACTACGGTCAAGTTTGGGTCAATTTCTCTGTTATAATAAATTTCAGTTCCCATTTAATTTTTCACTTGAATTCACATATTCATTTTCATTTGAATTCATACACATTTCACATTTATATCACATTTTAATTTAAAATGTTAAACCAATGGTTTACTAAATTATAATCCATAAGGGCCCATACACCTCATGAATCAAAAATGTAGTTACCTCCTGATTCACTCTATAACACATTCTAAAACACCTATCACAACAGCAGGTATATTTATCATGACACCTATCACAACAACATGAAAAAAGTAATACATCCTAAATGGAATGAATTAATGCATGGAATATGATTTCTGTAAAGTGTCTACAATGATGTCTGAGATGGAATACCCTCAAATCATAGGGTTTCAACAAAATAGAACCCATAATCATGTCAATAATAACAACTCAATTCAATTTAATTACTGAACAGTGGAATCAAATCAACTCTAATAGTCAAAATCTAGAAAATAATAATTTCATTTGAGGAAATTTGGATTTTTCTTGTATGTGGGTTAGATATTCACATTCACAACTCATTACTGAATACCAACTTACCCTTATCTCTTTTTATTGTTTCCAATTAGTAAAGAAAACTTGAAAATAATATTTTGATGCCACTTTGTAACATCCCTGACCTGGATGTCACTCAAAAGTGCTTCGAGCCCAGTTGTTCACATGTCCTCAAGTGAATATTCTCAAATGCCAAAGGTTGTTAACTAGAAATGAGTGCCTAGGTGTGTTAGTGGGGAAACTATACTATCATTAATAGAGTGTAGCACAATAGAATAATAATAATATATAATTATCAGAAGTAGTATAACAATCATACAATAGATAATTGCAAGAATAGATAAATAAATCCAAAAGAAAACTCATATACAATTATGATGATACATGTCTCTACAAGTCGTTCAAAATAAGTACACAATAGTACAATACAATGCATTCATCAAAAGTACAAAAACTCCAAAAATATCCAGCTAGAATCATGAGGCTTAGCTCAGTCCTGTGTGCCCCTGGTACTAAGAAGAAATCAAGAACCAGTAGTAGGGAACTTTATCTTATCCATACCGGCAATCATAGAGTCTGTTCGGGTACCCAAGGTGGCCCGAATAGGTTGTGAGACATAATCCCAATAGGCAACCACCCAAGTTCAAGTTTCACTCAGTTAGTGAATATATAATAGTCACAGTGTGAAATCAGCAATATAAAATGTAAATAAAATACTAAAATTAAACATCCTATAAAGTCTAGAATCTGATTTATAATCAAATCCATTTAAGGATTCAATTCCATTTAATTTATAATCCATGAAATATGTTTTTTATCTTTGTCTCCCTCGTGGAAATAGGTATACAAAGGATGCCTAATAAACTCATCCATTAAGTATAAACAAATACTAAATCCAAGATTGTGCTTTGTCTTGGAAGAAATGTTATATAACTCATTGCATTCATTATTCAATTTATAACCTCAGCTCATCCTTGGTATTTCTAATTTGGAATATAGGTATCGCTCCAAGTATAATATAAACCAGAACTCTATAAGATCCTCCATGTTGAATCTCTCAAGAAATCAGGTATTTCTCTAGGTGTGTTATAATATCTTTGTCACTCGAGTTCTTCTTTGGCAGTCCACTAAGGGAGCCCAAGTATCACCCATGGAATATATGATCAAATGCACTTTTGAGTCCATCCTTGGTAATCCATATGGAATCCAAGTATCACTCAGCATATAAGAGTGAGCCCCTAGGATTCTATCCTTGGTAAACCATATCAAGAGTCCAAGTGTCACTCAGCATATAAGATTCATCCCATATGAGTTTTTCCTTGTAAAACCATATTTGGAGTCCAAGTGTCACTCGGGCATAAGCAAGGTAGAATCTAGTTAACTATGTCTATGGCATTCTTCCTTAAATACATTTTTCACCCAAGGCACATTCATAATCATTCAATAAAATTTAATAAATTTCATTTAAACAATTCCATTTAACTATATGATGGTCAAAACTAAGAACAATCATTTATACCTCACCTTAAAAGATGGATAAAGGAATGGGTTAAGCTTAGAAGGCTTAGCCTTTAATCCTAATCACATGGGAAACTCATTATATCAAGAATATCATGCTTAAACATCCATTACAAGGCATGTGTCTAGGGGAATGGCATACATCCCCTCTTCTTAATCAATTCCAATTACAATTTATATAAGAATTAAAATACAATTCATATCACAATTTTTATTATATCTCATTACAATTCTAATTGACAATTCAATATCAACCACCCATGATAAGGGGTAAAGGGCACACCTCAAGGGGGGGGGGTCCAACTTCATATGCAATCAAAATGTTCAATTTAAAAACACAACATACCCCAAGGGGTGGTTTCATTTAAGGTTCTTAACCATTTAACATTTATCAACAGGTCTCATTAATTGAATAGGTTATACCTATCAATTCAATTCAAGGATAAAAATTCATTTCAAGGCTTTTCTTGAGAATTTGGGCGCATGGAACAAGGACATATATAACACTTTGAATTTTAAAAAAAGTCATAAGACAACTTGTCATATGTTTGTAGTGGATATCTCATCCAATATCATCTATTGATTTGACATAGATCGGGATAAAATCGAAGAACGAATGAAGAACTTAATAAAAGGGAAAATTGGCTAACACCTAAATAGTGCAGATGATACCAAATAAAATGAGGACCGAAAAAAAAGGAATTGATAACTTATCGTGATGGATCTGAAGCTTCCAACAGATCTTGATTCTGAGCTCGGATGAAGAAGTTACCTCGATTCCTAGAATATATCTCAAAAGAGGTCTCAAATGGTGGATTCTGTCCGTATGAAGAAATGAGAGAATTAGGTTGAGAAATATAATTAATTAGGGGTAAAATGGAAATTTCCCAATAATTATAGGATCACACGGTTTGACAAAACCTAGTTCCAACTATGCATGCTTAGTTGTAGGAAAGGGTACATCACATGGTTTGTTCACACTGTTTGATTAACATTGTGAAAATCGTGAAAAACTCCACTGTCATAATTGTAGAAATGGCTGCATGTCCATGTGCCCTAAATCACACGGCCGTGCACCCCATATCGTACAGTCGTACACCCCAAATTTCAAAGTTTTCTATAATTTTGCGGCATGTAGATCTCCACTTTCCATCCTCACACTATTTTATCTAACCATGCACCATACTTATTTCACCCCAAAACATGGGTTTTGGACTCTGAACTAGAACCAGACACTCCGACACCTTTACAACCTCAAGGGGAATTCATATTAGGCCATATTTAAACATTTAAACTAAAAATTGATAGAAGTAAGGGATCCATACCTCAGTAAAGGACTAGGTTATTTTACACATTCCCTGCACCCACATGCCCCGCACCTGGGGTCACCGCAACATCCCCCACCCCTAATTCAAGGGACTGCTTACTCACTGGTCATCCTGATGGATTGATTTTTAAAAACATAATAATATGTGGTGATCTTCATTAGCGGTCATATCCTGTCCGCCAAAAGTTGTTGGTGATCACCCTCCCATGATCTAAATACTCCTTCGGCAACCGTATTTGGTGGATGCAGAAGGATATATTTCTACTAGTGAAACAAATTAACCCAAATCATTTGGAATAAAAAATAAAACATTATAACAGCTCTATAATATAAACTATATAACAAAAATCACATAAAATAAACACAATGGTCGTGTTACAAACCAAATCATATTTCGAATAAATGATCTAACTAAAAATTTAAACAGAAATTGAAATATAGAAGAATAAAATCACACCAAAAGTAATTTAAAAAACACATGCAAGATTAAGGAACCAAAATAAAAAAAACTCATGGATTTGGGGCTTTCAAAGATAAAGGATTCATGCATAATCTATTTTATAGAACAATATTTATATCCAAACCATGCTCCTCCATTTCTTCACTCATTGCCTCTTTTCCACCCCCACACTCTCTACCCCCACCTCCAGTGCTCTGGTAAACCCTAGGGGTCATCAATCATTTATACTCGAACTCCGGTAAGAAATCCTCTTATCAGAACAAGGGCATCCATACCGTCTGTCACTTCTCCTGAGTGTCGATGTCCAACACCCTGATCAGAATGAGGTTTGCACCTGTGGATTATGGGACCTAGTTCAAAATTTATAGTTTAAGGCATAAAAATACTCTTTGAACTGCTCTCAGCTACCACATGATGGTTTGGTAATTAGTAGGGTCAATATCGAAATTTAGTTCTGTCGCTAACATCATCACCATCCCATTTTTATTTATTGGTGACGAAGCTCATATTGTCACTTCCTAGCGGGCTCAGATCGATGTTTTGATCATATTTTCCTAAAATCTTGTTCGAAATGTAATTTTATTTAAATAAATAATTGATTCACTTATAAACATATCTAGAAAAATAATTGAAAGTTATATTTTTTGTTTCTGATTTATCATTATTTCAAATATTTATAATTGTGAATCTCTTATATAATAAATATAAATTTCACGATTAACTGATTGATTAATCGAAAATTGATTTTAAAATAATTGAATGATAAGGGTAAATTGATATTAACTAGTTATAAAAATATTTTTGATTAATTTTTTTTATTAATTTTAATATATGACAACTGAAAAAACTAATATAATTTTTAATATTTTTAATTTTAAGTTATTCAATACACCAAATATTCCTCACTGTTTTTTAAAATATGTCAATATGTGGGAAAATTGGATTTGCAGTGGTTCCCAACCCAATTTTGAAATGAAATATTGATTTAATTTATGTGATCAATATAAATTGAATAAAATTATTTCTTGGTCCTGAGAATAATATTTATTCAATTAATTAAATTCAAATAGAATTTAATCAAGATTATCAAAAAAACTTAGTGTGTGACCCTATAGGATTCATTATCATTGAAATTAGGCGTTATGGCCTGAATTCCAAACACCCAAGATAAAGAACTTAATGGTGCAATGATAATAACCACATATGAACACTCACTGTGTACTATAATCCCTTTGTCTTAATAACTCATCAGGTAGGTTGCACATTTGTGTCCCCAACCTATATTGTAATGACTTGGAACTCTATCAATGAGACCTTATGATTTTAAGATAATTTTTTCCTTGAAATTTTTATAATGTCACTTCATAAAAATATTTGGGTAGTTATTCATCATAAGTACCTCAAGATCCCACATCGCCTCTTCAATTTTATGATTTTTCCTAAGTACCTTTACCAACCAAGTCATCTAATTCCTCAACGACTGCTCTTTAGTGTCCAAAATCTAGATAGGCTCTTCATAGTAAGATAAGTCAGGAAGCATTACCAAATGATAAGCCACAAATTTAATTCTCTCTATAATTTCAAAATAACCAATGTACCTGAGATTCAGTTTCCCTTTCTTCCCAAATCTTATAACACCCTTCCATGGAGATACTTTCAAGAAAACATGATCTCCCACTTAAAATTTCAAATCCTTCCTTTGATTATCGGCATATGTATTTTGCATACTTTGAGTTGATTTGACATGGGTTTTAATATTTATTACCTTTTATGTTGTTTCCTTCACAAGTTCAGGGTCCACAAGCTTCCTTTCACCAAATTCATCCTAACAAGTTGGTGTATGACATATCTTTCCATACAATGATTCATATGGTTCCATTTGAATACTAGAATGGAAAGTATTTTTGTAGTCAAACTCCACCAAATGTATATATTGATCCCACATACCTTGAAAGTCAATTGATCATGATCTCAACATGTCTTATAAAGTTTGGATCATCGTTTTTGACTTCCTGTTAGTTTGAGGGTGATAAGAAGTACTCAAATGAAGCTCAATATCCAATTATTTCTGAAGAATTTTCCATAATTTCTATGTAAATCATGGTTCAGGATTAGATACAATTGACATAGGTTCTACATGAAATCTTAAAACTTCATTGATATGGATTTGTGTGAGGTTCTCCAATGGAAAATCCTTCCTTACAGCGAGGAAATGTGAAGATTTGGTAATTCGATCAACAATCACCCACATTGTATCATTCTTTCTTCAGTTTTTTGGTAATATAGTGAAAAAATCCATAGTGATTTCATCCCATTTCCATGTAGGAATAAGAAGGGGTTTCATGATACGTCTAGGATGTTGTCTTCTAGCCTTCAGTTGTTGACAGAATAAATATCTTGATACATAATCAGCAATTTCTCACTTCATATTGTCCCACTAGAAATATTCCTTTAGATATCTGTACATCTAAGTGCTACTAGGGTGTATATAGAAATTAGAGCTATGGTGATCATCCAATAACTCTCTTTTTAGATCGGGTATATAGGGAACACATATCCCCCTACCAAATTTCAGAATTCCATCCTCACATGCAAATTATGGAAACTTCCTATCATTCACATCTTTAATTTTATTTTTAAGATTCTCATCATTACACTAAAAACATTAAATTATTTTAAATAAATATGGTCAGGAAAACATTTGAAAAAGTAATGATGTTTCACTTTCCTTGATAATTCCCTTATCCATCTTTTCTAGATATATGTACACAAAATCTTTTTCAATCCTCATTTTGTTTAGAACTCCATGATCCTTCCTAATCAAATCATATGCAACCTTATTTTACTACCCTAGTTGGTAGTGTATTGAAAAATCATAATCCTTGTAGAGCTTGATCCATCATTTTTTCCTCATGTTGAGTTTTTTCTCTGAGAAGATATATTTCAAACTCTTATAATCCATATATATTTCACATATTTCACCATAGAGATAATGTCTCCATATCTTCAAAGAAAAGATTATAGATACTAACTCAATATATGAGTTAGATAGTTCTATTCATGATTTTTTAACTACATTTATGTATAGGAAATAACTCTTTAATTATGAATAAAGACACATACAAGTCCTTTCTTTGATGCATAACTATAAATCACAAACACACCATTTCCCAATGGTAGAGTTAGGATTAGGGAATTCACTAACATCCTATTTAATTCTTTAAAAAAAATTCACATTCTTTCATCCATATAACTTAACCCCTTTACAGGTAATCTTAGTTTATAAGTTAGGTAATCATGTGAAGTTATGAACAAAACACCAATAATATCCTACTAAAACAATAAAACTTCGTACCTTGGTTATGTTCATTGGTGTAGGCCATTACTAAACCACATTTTTATTTTTAGTATAAAATATGATTCCATATTTAGAGACAATATGTCCAAGAAAAGAGAAATATTTGAAGACAGAATTCATACTTTCTAAACTTTACATATAACTCGTTTCTTTTAAGGGACTTTAGAATAATGTGTAAGTGATTCTCATGATCTTCATAGATTTTTTTGGAGTATACCAAGATATCATCAATAAAT
Source organism: Viscum album (assembly GCA_963277665.1). Taxonomy (NCBI): domain Eukaryota; kingdom Viridiplantae; phylum Streptophyta; class Magnoliopsida; order Santalales; family Viscaceae; genus Viscum; species Viscum album. The sequence continues at coordinate 1,279,504,728 of OY728159.1, forward strand.
ACCACAAAAAATTCACCAAGATATTCCTTGATAACTCTATTAATTAGATCCATGAAAATAGAGGGTGCATTAGTCAATCCAAAAGGCATTATTGTAAACTCATAATGCCCATACCAGGTTCGAAATGTTGTCTTTGGAATATCTTCCTTCCTCACAAGAAATTGATAATATCCAGATAAAAGTTCAATCTTTAAAAAATATTGGACTCCATGAAGTTGATCAAATAAATCATCAATGGGAGGAAGAGGATATTTTTTCTTTATCGTAATAGCATTGATTTCCCTATACTCAATACACAGTCTCATAGATCCATCTTTCTTCTTGACAAATAGAATAGGGGCTCCCCATGGAGAAACACTAGAGATAATAAATCATTTACCACTCAATTCCTCTAGTTGTTACTTCTACTCCACTAATTACACTATGTCCATTCTATAAAGAGTCTTTGATATAGTCCTTGCACTAATAATTAAATCAACAAAAAACCCAATTTCCTTCTCTGAAGGATGTTCAGGTAAATCCTTTGAAAATACATCAATGTATTCTTGCACAATAGATACATCCTCAATTTGAAGATTTATTTCCTCTCCTTCCTCTCCAAGAATTTCATTTAGAATAACTACTAGGGGTGGATAAAGATAAGAATCATATGGTGAGGTTTCTACTCTAAAGATAAGGGACTCTACATCATTCTCAAAAATTGTAACTTCCTTCTTCTTGAAATAAATTTTCGCATCATAATTTAAAATCAAATCCATACCAAGAATTATATCAAATTAAATCATAGTTCTGATAATAAAATCAATAACTAATTCACTTTTATGTGTCATAAAGGGGACTGATTGACACATCTTTGTTGTAATGATACTTCCCTTAAGAGTTTTGATAGAAAAAACATTATTAAATCAAATTGTAGATGTCTAATTTTCTTATAGAACTATGAAGATATAAAATAATGTGATGAACTAAAATCAAATAAATCATTGTCTAAGTTTGAGGAAACATTTAAAGTACCTACCACCATATCATTAGGAACTTCAACCTTAGCAGTTGTGACCGTATAAGCTTGGCCTTCCTCTCTTGGCCTTATTTGGGGAAAGTTTTCTTAATGTTTAGAAAATTCATGTGCATAATTTGACATCTCATTTTTATTATATCATTGAACATTGAAAGATTATTTCTTTCCCTTACAATCGCAGACTTAGTGGACTTTTTCTTCACTCTTGTAACAGACACCCATTCCCATCAAACAAGTATTAGGGTGTTTCTTGCCACAATTACTATAGTGTGTAAAGTAAAATCTTCCATTATTCTCCATTTCCTTATTTCATTTTTCATTGTGTTTTGAATCCCTCTTATTCTCTTGATTTAATTTGAATTTATATGATTTATAGAATAATTTTTCTATCTTGATAGCACATGAGACTATATCTTTATATAATGAGAAATTTTGGGAGACCAATTCCCTTTGATGGAATAGTTTTAAACCATAAACAAAAAATAAATATTTCTCCTTGAATTATATATATAGTACATAATATGCCTTGATAACCTTGTAATTTTGTTGTAGTTTACAACATTTTCACCCTATTTCTATCTTAGACTCAATAATTGCCTCTCCATATCCGCTCATTGTTCATGAGGAAAATATTTTTCTAAGAAAATTTCCTTAAAATCCCTTAATTCCATATTTGAGATTTCTTAATCCTACTTTGTGTTTTTAATTAGTGGCCACTATTGATCTGTATCTCTTGATAGATGATAAACTACCATGAAAACCTTCTCCCTTTCATTAATTCCCAAAGTGAGAAATATCTTCTCTTAGGAACTTATCCACCACTCTACTATAAATGGGTTTTTAGTCCCATTGAATTATAGAGGTTGTTGTCATATAAAGTGGTCTGGCATTTCTTTTCCATGTTGTGGTTTAGGATGCTCTATACAGGTAATGTTATTGTTCATAACCTAAGTCAACTATCTGAGTATAGTTATAATTTTCTTAGCACCAGACACAACTCTAATGCTGACATCATTATCTTGCATAGAAGGGATATCCCTACATGGGATACGTGCATTGAAACGGTTTCCATTCCTTCCACTAAGCACCATTTCTAAATAATGGAATACACTTATTAGGTTATGAACCGTAATGTATAATCTCAAACTATAAAAAAACTTAACATAAATAGAAATTCTATGCATAGTTATTCTCATAATCATAAACATGGTTTCTTCGGGGACATATTTACTTTTAAATCCTTCATAATGGTTTGTAAATAAAATGTGACATAACCTAATAATATCCCCTATTAGTTCCAAACCAGGTGTATAGTAAGACCCATTTTCATATACTCGGTTACCTTGATTTAGGTCCGGGACACCTTATCTGAGTTGTTACCCTTAGGTACATCTATTCTAGAACTAATTACACTAATAGTATCCAGAGAGGGATGTATTTCTAGGAAGTTCCACCTAATATATACCTTACCAAAATTCTAGGATGTTGTTATATTCATATCCTAAAATTATATCTTAGGGTTTTGATCTCGAATCTATGTTCTCTAAATCTTGTTTCTAAGGTTTTTACTAAACTTATTCTAATAATAACTGTAAATACCCAGACCCCAATTTCCCAGAGCTGATGCCTTAATTTATTAAATTGGATAGATACAAGTCTTGAATACTAAACGACCGAACATTTTAGTAGTTTTGGAATCCAAAATACATACATAAATTTTTTTATTACAACATTAAAGGAAAAAAACAACATATAAAATCCATTAGAATCTCCCATAACTCCTAGATTATCCCTACAAGTCATTCATAATATACATCTAGGCATACTGGGGGAAAATAAAACATAAGAAAGGGGTGATATATAATGCTCAGTAAGGGTAAGAATTCAGAATAAGCTAAAAATAAACCATTATGAAATTTGAATAACTAAAAACACTTGTTATTAAAACAAAAACATGATCATAATATGGTAGGAATAAAAATTGATTAAATAAAGCCATATAAATTATCATTGGAGCATGAAATTTGACAACAGATATTCTACAAGTCAAATAATCACATGTAATATCAAATACTAATCTCATAATGTGGTAATTAATAATATAGGACATTATAAACCTACCATCTAGGCCTCATCCAAGACACCATATATAATCAGTTGAGATGTTAGCACATACAAAAACTAGTTTGTCTCATGAGGCCTACTGATGCACCGAGGGGCTATAGCGGGACCCACACAACACTTACTAAGTCCAATGAATTCCTCATATGAAATAGTTGAAACATAATCAATATATAAATTCATATTTAAACTAATATATGAAATGTAAATAACTTTCCCCAATTAGTAAACACAATCACTAACCATTCAGAGTAATATGGTGAATGGTATCAAGATAGAATATCCACAATCAAAATAATCATAAACCATTTAACAAAATATGGTATATGATATCATAAAATATTATTCTCAATTCAACATAAGAATAAATAAGGGTGTTGAAATAGATGAAAATACTCTTATAAAATCATTGATAAATTATTGAGAGAAATACTCTTTTATTTTGCAATGAAGAGTTCTTTTGGAAAAATATTTGTATAAAATAAGAAGTGAACTAAGATAGTTTTTTTCATAATAAAATGATTTATTTTATAAAAATAATGGTGTATTAAAATATATTATAGATTTCACTTTAAAATAGATAAGAATTTGAGACTTTACCTTAAATTGGGATTGCGTATCAAGAAGAATTTGAAAAAGAAACCTTGTGAAAATAAGTATTACCCATAAATGAAAAATGTAATAATCTGCATATGTGATTTTGGAACATATGAATAGAATATATAATAAGTACACAAAAATAAATAATCATTACATTTGGGTAAATATAGTGAAAAAATAACCACAAGGTAAAAATGAAGGTTCGGGTAGAATCCCTTACATTATGTCTGAATATGTTTTTCACTTATCCTTAATGTTCTGGATAATCAAATTAAAACCATTAATTAATTAATATAGAAAATTTTATACATGTATTTTATTTATTATAATATTATTAATCTATTTTATGGCCTTTTATGAGTTATAAGATACAATATTATTGCTCGGGATCACTTGTTTCCTTGGTTTTCACGATTGGTATACTTGTATATGAGTATGGAAGTTCATGCTGAATGGGTATAATTTTATAGAATTAAATTTATAAGACATTAATGAACATGAAGAAGGATAAATGTTTATATATATCATTTGGTTATATAGTATGAGGATGAATCATTAGATAAAACATATAATGATAATCGTTTACATTATTACGGCGATTATTGATCATAATGAACACATTTTGTTTTATCATTTAGTATTATATAAATATGTTACATAAAAAACATAATAAAGGTTTAAATAAATATATTATATTTCTTTTTAACCATAATATTTTATTCATTAACATCCCTCAATGAGAATTTGAAGAACGAAAATCCCTCATCCATGAAGGTTGTAAATCAGCACCTCACAGACGTTGATTTAATTTTTAAAATAAAAGAGAGAGAGAGAGAGAAAAGAGTTTGATGAATGATATTCAATTAAAATGATATCATTACAGAATATATATGATACTATTGTTATCATGATCATTTTTACATATGATTTTTTTAGATAATAATAAAAGAAAAGAACTTGAAAAGAAATTAAAAGGAAAAGGAAGTGGATTTTACCTCTTGAATACCCCTCTTTGAGAATCTCCTTAAGGGGATTTGTTTTGGTATTTTTGTAATACCAAGAGCTCCTGGAAGTTGGGTTAGACTAGGGAAAAGGATTTGGGAATAATTTTGACAAGATTCAAGGCATAGAGGTGTGAGGATAAGGGGTAGTGAGGGGTGATATTTATAGTGGAGGAGGGGTGATTTCTCATTATTTTATTCATTATTATTTTAATTTTATCAAGATAAGAAAAAGTGTTGATTCCTGTTAATAAATACATTAATAAGTAAATTTAATTTTGAACCAAAGGTTATTACATCATCCAAACATCATATATGACTCAATAAATCATGTATTTATCATTTATCATAAATTATCGTATTTTATTATTCACAAAAAATTAAAGTATTTTAGAAAAATCTAAAAAATTCACCCAAACCATTTTTCAATGTGTAGAATTAAAAAATTAATTCCATTTTATAAATATAATTTTTTAAATATTATAAATTCAATTTTTAATTAAAACCATCATTTACTATAAAAATACAAATTTTAAATTTATAACTGATTTAATAAAACATTCAAAAATTAACTAAGATCTCGTAAAATTATCCTGAAATCATAAGACAAAAAATATTGATTTATGAATAAATTATATGGAAATTAATTTTATATAATTTTATTAATTATAAAACTATAATTAAATATTTACCACTCACAAAAATTCCAACACTTAATTAATAATTTTTAAAATATTCATTTACATATACTATGATATAATTATATCATACTTTCATTTATAAGATGAGTATATTTGTATGTGATCTATACTATATGAAATAAACATAAAAAAGGAAATTTTATTGATAAAGTTCTAGGTCATTACAATATAGGTATGTGACATGGATGTGCAACCTACTTGATGAGATATTGAGACAAAGGGATTATATTACACAGTGAGTGTTCATTTGTGGTTATCATTGTTACAACATTAAGTTCTTTCTCTTTGGTGTTTGGAATTTATTCAATCTCACATAATTTCAATGGGAAAGAATCCTAGAGGTTCACATACTAAGTGTTTCTATTGATCTCGATTAAATTCTATTTGAATTTAATTAATTAAATAAATATTATTCTTAACACAGAGAAATAATTTTATTCAAGTTATATTGATCGCAAAAATTAAATAAATATTTATTCATCACCATGTGAATAAATATTTTTTTTATCGAATATATAATAAATATTTATTTATGAATAAAATATTTATTGGGGCATTCAAGAAATAGTAAGAAGTTTGAACGAAACAAGATTGTGTTCGATGATAAAATAATTATTTACAAGCTGGTAAATATTATTTATCAATTTTTGAAAGTTGACACACCATATAATATTTTTATTATTATTATGTGACATGAGTTTTATTAAAGGGTTTAAATGTTATTTATTGGTTGACATGAAATTAAAAATATTTAACCTAAATATTAACTCTATAAATAGGAGGATATGTTTGTTATGTACGTCATCCAAAAACTGAAAATAGAGAATTGTTGTGCACAAATAATTCTCTTTCAACTCCACCTTATCAATCTCTCTCAAGAACGAGAAACACAAATGAGATTTCTTCAAGACCAAAGAAAGAGAGATCAAGAAGACATTTGATTTTTCGTGCTAGAACCCGAAGATTGAGTGGTGTTTCTCAAAGATCATTGAAGCATGTGTGAATCACCGTTAGAGAGATTATATCCTTGGATCCTCACAACGTAATGAAGAAAATCCAAAAAGGTTTTTTTCAGATGATCAATATTCATCAACGAAGAAAGTTCTTAAGCCGGAGTATTTATTTCTTCAGATATTAAATAAAATAATCATAAATTTAACATTAAATATGTATGTTAATGGTTTTTTATGATTATTATTAAAAGAAATTTTAGTATATCACCTACCACCACATGATTCTGCTACACCCGGAACCATCACCCACCCCTGTCATCACTTCCCCATCTACCACCCTCATTGTCTCTATAAGGGGTGGGTACGAATTGGTTTGGTTCAGTTTTTAATTGAACTAAAATTTTAGGTTTAGTATTTATAAATTAAAACCAAAACCATTTAATAACAATTTGGTTTGAATTAGAACATTTCTAAATCATTAATTTATTATTTGGTTCTGTTCAAATTATATAATAACTTGTTTTTTTAATGGTAACAACATAGGTACGTAACAATGATATTTCATAATGAATGGGTTGATAATTTTAAGATAATTTATACATATATATTGATAGAATGACGTGAAATCATCCTTTAACTTACTAGAAAAATAATACTCTAAACACATTAATGATAATTGTTTGAAATCAAAAAATAAAACATTATGAAAACCCTAAAATATAGACCATATAAAATCAATCACTTTAAATCAACACAATGATCATGTTACAAATAAAATTATATTCTTCTTTACACATTTAAAATCATGTGTGATGACTTAATTATTTTTATTTATATCGCTTTCATATTTCATTGAGTTTCTTACAATATTTTGGAAATAATTTTTTTTCTCAGTATTGATATTCTCCACAACTCTTGCTTGTAATTTAATGTGAGAATTATGAAAGTTTCTTGGAGGATCACTGATGCATTCATTAAGAAGAATAAGGTATGGAAATTAAAGAGGTGATGCACATGTCCGCTCAAGGGATGTTTAGCATGGGGATAAATCAATTTTTAAAGGTTCTCCAGATAATGTGGTAATAACTATTATGGGAAAGCTAGATGTTTTTGGTTCTAATATTATTCTGAAAGATAGTGAAGATACAAATGTGATGAATATTTTGGTTTTTGGTTTTCCTTTTGTTGGGGAGTTGATATTTTTGTGATAGAAGTGAAAAAGGACATCATCATATTTTCTATAGATGATGATGGTTGGTGTGATACCAACCTATTTTCTTTCTAAATGGGTTTTTTGGATGCTACCATTCTTTAATGTGGTGAGGGGGGATATTTTTTGGATTCATCACATTTATTTATGAGAGAGAAAATTATTAATGGAGAGATTTACCTCAACATTAATTGAATATTTTCTCCCAATATTAATGGAGAGTTATTATCAATATTAATAGATGGTATAATGAATGTTGACCACATTTATTAGAGATATGGACTTGGTATCTAAATAAGGGGATTCAAGAGAGAACCGGGAAGGAGTTCCAGTATGATGTAGTCAGTGAGAGAGAACTAGGAAGAGGTTGTCATGCTTGCGGTGGCACATGTGACGTGATGATAAAGATGCAATTATCCTATATGTGCGTAGAAGTTCTAGGTAAGATGTTCAAGATGCATTCCACTGAGAGAAAAAATGGGGCTACCACATTAGCAGTAGCAAGTATGGAACCTCAGTGTTTAAGAGGTGCGGAGTAGCAGCGACACAATCGATGATCAGGTACATGTATCAAAAGTCTTCCCGATAGCGGTGATCTAGTGGTATGTCCTAATTAATGATCAGTAGTACATAATCATGATGAGATCATGAGAGAGAAATCATTCACATGTTATAAGATGGTAAGAGGCTAATGCATGTTCAGATGAAGATCTCTGAGGTAGTGATGTTTCATCGACAGAAGGGTGACATTTTTGTCACTGATGGATATTTCGATACATTTAATTAGAGATATGTTTATAAAAGATAAGTTAGAGGAATATTGAGGTGAGGTTTTCACACAAGTTTTCTATAATCTCTCATTTTTAATACATGTTTTGAAAATACTTGGATTATTTATAATCTCTGATTCATAGTGGATATTTTTTTGAATTGCCCCGTGGTTTTTTTCATCCTCCACATGTGAGTGTTTTTTCACTTTAAAAATACTGCATAATGATTTAATTATGATATTTTATATCTCTTCCATATTTCATCGAGTTTATCACAATATTTTGGAAATCAATTTTTAGCCTGGTATCAGGATTCTTCCCAATAATAAACATCGACAAAACAATGTGAAATCATCCATGTCCCACTAGAAAAACAATACTTTAAACACATTAACCAAAATCGTTTGAAATAAAAAAACATTATAACAAACCTATAATACATACTATATAAAAAAACCACATTAAATCAACATAATGATCTTGTTACAAAGAAAATCATATTTCGAATTAATAATCTGACTAAAAATTAAAACATAAATTGAAAAGGCTAGGTGAAAATAAATTGAGGGGAGGAAGAGGAATCCCAGATCCAGTTGGCACCAACAGATCAAGGGAGTTGGTTCAATATTTATAGTCAAAGGCATAGAAATGACCTTTAGACTTACCTGATCTTCCACTTAATGATTCAGTAATTGGTAGGGGAAATATTGACATTAAGCTTCATCATTTATGTCATCACCTTCCTGTTTTTATTCATTGGTGACAAAGCCCATAACGTCACTTCCTAGAAGGATTGGGTCGATGGTTTTAAAATATTTCCCCAAAATCTAGTTCAAAATGTAATTTTATTTGAATAAATAATTAAATCACTTGTTTTTTAATATTTCCCAAAAATATGGTTCAAAATATAATTTTATTTGAATAAATAATTGAATCACTTATAAAAATATATAGACAAATAATTGAAAGTTACAGTTTTTTTCTAAGTTATCATTATTTCAAATATTATAATTGTGAATCTGTTATCTAATAAATAGAAATATCAAGATTAACATATTTATTAATCAAAAATTGAATTTAAAATAAATTAATGGTAAGAGTAAATTGATATTAACTAGTTGTCAAAATATTTTTGATTAATTTTAGTTATTAATTTTAATAGTCGGTAACTGAAAAAACTAATATAATTTGTAATATTTTTAATTCTAAGTTATTAAATACTTTAAATATTCCTCCCATTTTTTAAATATGTCAATCTGAGGGAAATTTAGATTTTTAGCGGTGCCCGACACAATTTTTCAACTAAATATATCTTTTTTATCAGACCTCCCATTTTGAACATATTTAGCCGGGATCGATAATTTTACGGTAAATTGAATGATTAATAGAAAATATATATTAAATAATTGTTGGTTGTAAGACATCGTTACTTCCCCACAACTAGAAGTTTAGAAATTTTTAGATTTATTAATCCTTCACTAACCCCAAAAACATAGAATAGTGGAAGTCTAGGATTGTTCCATGAAAAGGAACTCTAAACCTTTAGAGTGCAAATTTTATTGTCTACTAAGTTAACTATATGGTGCAGATCAAGCTAAATTGAAACTAAACTTTTTTGGAATGAAAAAAATTTATTAAAAACAAGGGTTCAAGATCAATTTTAAAGGACTAATTCAAATGGTATTAACTCATTCATAGATTAGTCAAATTGATTGGCTGTGAAGATTTTTTATAATTACTAACTTTCTATTGGATTTGGTGCCTTAGAGCCAACTACTATATATTTTTGATCAACTATATATTCAAAAAAATATTGAATATTAATAAATATTTTAGTGAAGTATGAGTGATATTCTGCATAACATTAATGTAATAACTTTTTAATGTATTCATTGTACTAAAAGGTTATGAAAATTCCCCATTTTTTACCTTGAAGGGATATAATTCTAAATATATATTCTATGATCAGATAACATCTATTTGACGGGACACAAATGATGTTTGGTTATCAGGTTTTAGGGGCTCATAATATATTGAGACGCCTTCTTATGAAATTCCCACAAGATAATCTTCAAAAGATGAGGATATGAGAACAAACCCGCCAATATGAATTATACAAATTATATGTGTAATTGGATATTTCTATCTATGTACATGTATTGATCCTTATATTTGAAAATATTATTAATTCATACCATGAATCAAGTACTTATATTTATTGAAAAAAACTATGACAACATATTCTCATGGTGAGGTAAAATATGTTGGTTTTAAGATCCCATCTTTTATCTAGTACATCTCTCTGAGTTTTTCATTTAAACCATGGTGGCTAAGTCTTGTTTGGAAACGAAGATCCTTTTTTGGGGGAAATGACTTAAGGATTGAGGATGTATATTTATTTGAATTAATAGAGTCTAGATATAAATGTGTTAAATGGGTTTACAAGGGTTTTCCATGCTTTGGAAGACTTTGGAGGTGGTTTGGATCCTTTTGTTTATTTTGTGCTAAAAAAACTATCTGAAAAACATTTACACACCATGTAAATGTATTATATGACATGTTTATTTTTATAGACACATGTCATGAAACCAATATAGGAATTGAAGTGGTTACACATCATGTAATTTATGGTAAAATTAATAATTCATCCTTTCAGTGTATCCCTCTAAAAAGAAATACATGATGGGTAATTTAGTTAAAAAACATGTAATTTCTCGAGCAATAATTTTAAATCTATGTCACTCATTGGGAGGGTGAGAGGAAATTGAAAAAGGAAATGAAATGAGTGGGGTGTTCATGTCACATGGAAATAGAGTGAATACTAGTGGTGACACATGTAGATAGAGGCATTCTATATAACTATAAATGTGCATTTATGTGCACAGATTTATATAAATTAAATCATTGCATAAAGTTTGCCTACATGTGTATTTGATTTCAAACAATTTAAGCATAATATATGCATAATACATGGGTGGTCTTACCCTAACACAATATCACCACACAAATAATTAAGTGACCGTGACAAATGACTGCAACCCATGTCATCGCATCTCGATAGTTGGTGCACTGACAATTACTTTCTCATTCAACCAACTTTAAAGGAAAAACCAAAGTTGCATCATCAATCAATGATGCTACAAAAACTGAATATTAATCTCAAAAAGGGGATAATTTTGAACTCAAAGGAGGCCAATCGATTTCATGCCACCACAACCCCAGGAATAACTGAGCAGATCCACTAACACTTGAACATGCTTCACAAAACCAGATCTCTCACTTCACTAAAACTCCCAATCCCAATCTCACCAATTTTGAAGCCTCATCACTTTTCATCCATTCAAAGTAGAGTGATAGAGATGACATGAGAAATTTTCATTATTATATAAGTGAAATAGAAAAATAGATAAGAACTTTATTTGGAAACAATTTAACATCATAAGAGAAGAATTCAACACAAACCTGGAACAACATTTTTTTCATACATAACTTCAATTTCATCCTAACTTCATTGCGCATGCATTTTTTGGGTAGGGTAAATAAACAATGGACTGATATTCTCTAGTATATGTCAATTATTTTTCCAATCCAATTAGGAAAAACATTATGATGTCATGTGGTTCTGTAACATAGATCACTATTTTTTGAAATAAAATAACCAATTACTAATAGAACATAATAATATGATAATATTGGAATAATGTTTATGAAATAAATTAGTTTCTACAAAAGATTGAGTAAACTTTAAAATGTGCATTAAATTTATAATATTGAAGATAGTCAAGGAAACCATTTTCTTCCAATTCTAATAATGGAAATCAAGATGTAGTTTTTATGCTATTGACAGAATAACATTTAGAAGGTGAGTAATCAACATTGGATATTTCGTTAATAAAATTTAATAGACTACATGTAGTAGTTGTGCCTGTAATACAAGAGAAAATTTAGAGTGGTATATATGACAACTAGATTAAACAATTTGAATTTATTTCAGAAATAATTTAATGATATAAAAAACAAGTTAAGTTCATATATGAAATGGTGTGGAACATTTCATAATGGTAAGTGGTTTATGTAAAATAATGTTTTAGAAATAGACTGTGGTAATATAGTACAATTGGAATAAATTATATGAAATAAAATATTGGATGCAACAATTTCAGTAAACCGCAAAGTGTTTTGAATTTATAAGGTAAACGACATAGTCAAGAAAACCATTTAATATCAATTATAATAATTGAAATTAAGATTCACTCTATATGTTATTGGCAGTGTAAGATTTAGGATTTATGTGATCAATATTTATTTTTCGGTTCGTGTAAAAAAAATAGACTACGAGTAGTAGATGAACCTATAATATGGGAGTAAATTTAAAATTATACTATTAATTCAAAAATATAGTATTGAATCTATTTCATACATAATTTAATGACATGATAAATGATTTAAGGCCCAAACTATAACAATGCCAACTTTTTCAAAATTAAAATCTGATATAGCCTAGCTTCCTAATAGGAGGCATTTTGATTTGCAGAGATTTGTGAAGTCTTTAAAATTGTAGGAGAGGAAAATTTTAAATAGATCTCAATCATAATGTTAAGGATTATCTGGATAATAGATAAAATAAAGGAATGCATAATCAATTTCAATAGTATGAATTGAAAATAAAATAAATCTTGAACTATGATATGGAATATTTTAAGCAGAGGATGATATTTTTTAAATCTACTTCTTCTATTCAATAAAGAGTTTTCATTTAAAATTACCATATATAAAGTACATGAAACTGAAACTGAAAAATGGTAAATGGATTATGAGAAATGTAGATAAAAAATATGAGTAAGTATGGTAGGAGGCTTGTACTATAAAAGGGATATACTATAAGATAAATTTTAAAGAGTTGTTGTGTTATAGAATTCATGGATTGTATGTTATTATAGGAACAATATGTATGCATAAAACTTACAATAAGAAAGCAGTTGCCTTAAATTTTAATTATATTATATTTTTTCTAAATCACAGTATATTGTCATTAATGTTTATGTAAATCAAAGTTAAATGAAAAATAAAATAATCCAACCTTTGAGGGTGAGAAAGGGTAATTGTTATGAAGTTTGAGAATGCCGAAATCTTTGTTTAAGGTGACTGTTGCAGAAGCTGAGTACATGCACTATATGTGGGAATGGAAGGTTTAATGGTGTGGAGGCTACCAAGATAAGGAACAATACAAACCATTGGTAGTTAGGGTTTATAGAAATTGGGAAAGCATCTAAAACTAAAAATTTCAAACCGTTCATAGCGACAAACAATCGGTATTCGGAGACACCTCATATGTGCTTTGAGGTACTTAGACAACCATGCAATGATGTTAACAAGGAGAATAAATAGTTGCTAATGTATTGTGATGTAGAGGGAATGTACATAGAAAATACACAAATTTCTAGAAGAATCTACAATTCCTCACCTAGAAGGAATAAAAATTGCCTGTTTATAACTAGAATCATTTATAGAAAAATCACATTGATATGATATCTCAGTTATTCATAAATTATGTGAAAATATACTACATCCAAAAATAAATTGAAATGATATAATAAGGGATCCTATAAATGAAAAAAAATCAATAGATATCAACTCTATATATCAAACATGTTCATATTGCCTGTTGTATTTTTATTTGTTTAACTATTGACACCCTATGTTTTGTATTCTTCTTCTAATATATAACCTCTAAATTTTCAATGTATTTAATTTCTCATATGTATTTGTTAACAGAAAGTTTTTTGTTATGATGTTAACTCTCGCTGTGTTGTCTTTATGTTTCTTCCTTAAATATTTACTCATGTTTTTTACTTATATGTAATTTTTTTGTATATGAATTTATCATTATTTTATTTCATTTTCCCTCTACATATCATTATTTTCACAACATTTTCCTATATATCAAACATGTTCATATTGTCATTCATATAAATTGGCACTATTATGTAAAGAGAGGTGAAAGTATACTTTTTTTCAATGAAGCTGGTCTCTAAAATAGTAAATAGTGTTAAAAATATTTAGTATAAGAAAAAAATAAGATTAAATACATATAGTAAACAACCGAGAGACATTATAAAATAAAAAAACTTACATATTATATCGGTAGTATCATGCATTCATGTATCATGCTTGCCAATGTTATTCCCTCCCTAAAGTTAACCAACTGAAAATCTCAAATTATAGACCAAATTTGAAGCTTAGGATAATTAGACGAGTGATTATATGTGATTTTAAATATATGATTTGATTATATAGTGCAAATGTAAATAAAAATTTACAGATGAAATCAAATTCAAAGAAAAAAAGAAAAAAAGACATGTATAATACCAAGAGATATATAGATTTAATGATAAAAGGAAGCTCTAGGTGGAGGAAAAGATAGAAAAGTATTCAATGGGAGAAGCAGAGATTAGAAAAATAGATAAAATAGAAGGTGATGGTGTAGGAAAATGTGGGAAAAAATGAAAAAATTTGATCAAACATCAAATCAAATCAAATCAAAAGAATTAAAATCAGAGATCAAATTATGAAATTTGAAAAATAAACTAAAATTAAGCATGGGTGGACCTGCCTCTACAATATATTTATTCATCTATCTCTCACCCTTTCTGCACTACCCTCACAAGCTCAAGTTAAACTTCTAATTACCACCTATTAAAACCTAAGTAATAAGAAATTACATTAAAATCTCAAATATAGAGTAAATTTTCTAAAAACTATAGTAAATCATGAAAACACATGTATAATTCATAAAAATGTTTAAATATAGATACACATACTTATTTGGATTTTATTTCTACAAAGAAAAATGAAATTTGAATAATAAGAACCTAAATTAGTCTATAAAAATGGATCGTGAATATTATACAACAAAATCCCTAACCAGTATTCTAATATAAAAAATAAATCATTTATCTAAGGTAAGATTACCATTCATAAACTTTCCCCCTAATTGGAAATTATACCTTGTCCTCTATCGTAAAAGTGAGGGCCCATTCCAAGGGCATGAATTCCTTGTCGGTGCTACAATATCATCTTTCAGTAGGAAAATCTTCTCTGAAAACCCATTTTCTAATCATCCTAATAGAATCACCATTTCATTATGTACTAGTGCATTTAATTTCAAACAATGTTTTCATAGTTTATGCATACACATTTATGATATTTTGGCTATTTAAAATCATAAATTAGAATACATTGAAAAAATTAAAGCAAAAAACATTAGAAATTATAAATAAATGAGTACATTTAAATATAAAATAAAAATTTATAGTTACAGAAATTTTGAACTATAACATATGGAAGGAATTTTATCTAATAAGAATTATAAAATTTTACTGTAATATACATTATTAATTGTTTACCTTATCATGGAAATAATAGCATGAACATTTGAAATATTTAGATGAATACTATGTAATAGAGTTTTTGGAAACAAAAATATTGAATACGAAAATAGCATAAAGAAAATTGATGATTGAAGAAGGATAGTTTATTATCTTTTATTTACAATCAACATATCCAATACTCCATAGGTGAAAATAAATAAGTACAAAAACAAATGTAAATCCCAACTATTGTAGTATTTGAAAAAATGGCATAATCAATGTTGATGAAAATTTTGATATTGATGAATTTATTTAATAAATATGGATAGTTGAAGAATTCAATAAATATGAAGTACTATGAAAAAAATAGAATATTGAAGAAGTGGGTAATAAAGAGGTTATGTAAAACCAAAAAATTCATTATTATTCCTACAAGATGATCATGAAATCATTATTATGATCACTTTAAATAGCTGGAACTAATTTTCTAGAATAATTCCAATTATATAAAATATAAATAATTAATAAATATAATATACCATTTAAATTTAAATTAAGTTTACATGATAATACCACACTTGATTAATGAATTAAAGTAGTAAAAAACATTCAAAAACTAAATGGAATAGAAAAAATTGATATGATACTCAAGATAATCATTTAAATTCTTAGTCCCTATCAGATGTATAATATTATTGATAGTATAAAGATATAATGAATTAAATAAAAATATATAATTGAAATTAATTTTACGTCATATAATCAATAATATCACACCTCTATTGATAAATGAATTAAAGTAGGAAAATAGTACGTAACAATGGATTGAGGGAGAGGGAAAAAATTGACATGATACTCAAGATACACCATGAAATTCTTAGTAATCATCTATAGGATGAGGCAACAGTTAATCAATTGTACTATATACATGGAAATTGTAGTTAATCAACTGTATGCACAAAAATTATTATTTTTTATTATATACACATAAATTATAGTCAATCAATTATATAAATAGAAATTATAGTTTCCTAAAAAAAGATTTTAAACCAAATGTACTATAATGCACTGAAAGTACTTGTATGAAGAAAAAAATGTTGATCATGAAATAATCTCATTACAAAAAACAAATAATTAGAAGAATACATCAAGAACAAAATATAATAGTGAATGTGTATTTTAATCACATCACATTAAGTAAAAAAACATGAACATATATTCTTCCACCAATTGAGTTACAAATACAGAATTGAATTCAAAAAAATATTCAATATGGGAGACTGTAATGTATGAATGATTGAGTGGCTGAATTTTATTGTTGATCAAATATTGCATGGAATCTTTTTCTAATAATCTTTGGTTGAAAATGAAATAATTTATTTGATAGTATATGAATCATATTTCAAAGTAATCTAATCCAATTTAAATAAGTAAAAAATTATAGCTAATTCGGTTATAAATTACCAAGATATATCTTAATTAGAAATAAAAATTTTCACCCTAATCAAAAAAAATACACAACATAATGTATCTCAGATATAAATTCCCATATAAAACATTCAAAAATATATTTCCAAGTAAACCCCACTCTTAGAGAAATTGGGATTGTAATTATTAAAATGATACATTGTACTTCTGAAATTTATTCCATCACACACTCCATGAATCTAAATACTTTTATATAAAAAATTTATAAAATTTATAAATTACTTTCACATGAATCAGCAACCAATGTTATGAAACTAATGAGAAATAAATTATGGTTCACATCAATAATGAATTTGGTTCATATCTAGAAGGTTTTATATTTATTATATGTAAAATATGGTTCAGATATGATAAGGGATGAATCAACTCCAGTAGAAGGGGATAAATCTACTTCAAGGAAGGGGATAGAACTGATTCAGCATTAGCTAGCAATAATTCTTGTTTGCTTCATAGTCAATCGATGATATACTTCACCATATATAAGAAGACAATCTGATGTGATGATGATAGGGAGCATCAACACAGGCATGAAAACAAGGATGAGCATTGACCTTGGTGCTTAGGGAATTTTGTGGAGGCTTAAGATGTTTAACCATAAATTGGTTCAAGATAAAACAAATAAAAGTAAATTGAAAATTATATGAATGAAAACTGAATAAAAATATATCTTTTGGTTTCTTACATGTAAAATTTGGTTCGTATCTATAAATAGATGAATCGTCTCCAATATAAGGGGATGGATGTGCTTCGGGGTAGGGGACTGATCTGATTTAATATTAGCTGATAATTATTCTTGTCCTATTCAAATTTAATTGATTATATACTTCACTATCAACAGGAAGGTAGAATCTGATGTGGTTATGATAAGTAGAATCGAAAGAGGTAGTAAAACATGGATGGTCATTGATTTTTGTTAATAACCTAAGGAATTGTGTAAAATCATATAAAAAAGTTAATGAGATCCTACGAGGGTTTGGAAAGGGATATGCTACTCAAAGTGGGGAGTATGGGAATGAAAGAAATAAAAATAGAAGATAAAGAAGAAAAGGGAAGTTGTGGAGTAGATGACACTTCATTGGAGAAATTTTGTACATGAGACAAGTGTTTAGGGAGGGGACATTCTATAGTATGTATAATGTATTTTTAACTTGAACTTCATAAATATTCTATTAGGGACCAAAGATGGATTCTCCCTTATTCATATTATAGTGTAATTTATTCCAAATTTACAATTCTAGTAAAGTAAAACCATAAAAACAATCGTATAACATCTAAAAATGTGTCATGCCAATCGTATAACTAGTTTAAATAAAAAAATGATTTCATACCAGCATTAATGACAAATTATTTTTTAAAATGTTTACCCATAAACACACAAACGCATGTGTATTTTATCAAATAAAAATCATGTATGAATAACACCATTAGATTGGTAGAAATAAAAATATAAATAATATAAATAATAAAATAAATTTAAAATTAATATATATGATTTTTTTATATTATAGAGGAAAAAATAATCAGAGATACCTTATTTTTTTGGAAATTCTTTGGTCGTGTTCATCGACTCCATACTAATAGAGGTAAAAGAGAATGAAAAAAAATATTGAAGTAAATAAAGGGAAAACAAATCAATAAATTGTAAACATGGGAAATTTTTAATAAAATGGTTATTATATTGATACCTATTTGGTTTAATGTAACAATTTCAAAGTATCCTGCTAGCTAAGTACCCCAGTCATTGAGGATAACCGATAAAATAATTTATGGGGTGAGATTGGGGAACATACGTGGTGAAGTGACATAGTACAAAGAGATATAGGACGAGGTTATGGAGGGTAAAATGTCACACCTAGATTTTTGAAATAATTTTTGTTTATAATTTTATTTGGCATTAAAATATTTTCTCAAGCTGCGGGCTGAGCCCGGTTGAAATTTTTCATTTTTACAGGTAAATGATGTTTTGGGCTCGGCAGCATCCAGTGCATGGGTAGGGCACGGTCGAAGCTGTGTAGCTTCACGAAATCACCATGTAGCCTTCCTAGTGTGCGGTTAATTAATTAATTAACAAAATGAATAATAAAGTGAAAAGAGAAAAAAATAAAGATAAAATTAATTAACAATTATTTTATTAATAATAATAATATTGTTATTATTTAATATTATTATTAATATTATTACTACTAATAGTATCATTATTATTGCTAATGTTTTATTAAGTTATTATTATTATCATTATGATAAAATTTTAATTTCATTATTATTGTTGTTATTATTAATGTATTTTTTTTCTTCTTATTTTTTATTTCATTCTTTCTTATCCTTTCCTTTTATTTTTTCCCTCACCCTCTTTTCCCTCTTCCTCTCCCTCTCCTGTTTCAACCCCCCATTTGGCGCTGCACTGCAACCCCCCCAACCCTAGTGCTCTCCTTGGTTTCCCCCCTTACCTCCTGATCAACACCCCAACTCCTAACTGGCACACCACTCTGGTGATGCCTTACACCACCCAACCACCCTCGCACAACCCTAACATCGAACCTCCTCCCATCCATGACTCCCCTTCCTGGCGTAGCTCACCTCCAGTGACCCCCCTTTAGCATATGACTCCCTTCTGATAGCCTCACCCAAGTGCATTCTTCTCCGATAATAATTTCTTCCTTCTTAAGGGATCTTTTTCTCCTTAGGATCTTGTTATTAGGATTTAATGATGAGTTTTTGGGTTTGATCTCTTGATTTAGGGTTCAATCTGATCCCTGTGTGGTGTGATTGTGGTGTGATTGGATTTTTGCAACAATTTTTGGGAATTTGATAACAAAGGTATGTGGTTTGTGTATAACCATTATTTAATGAATTATTTTTCTTGTTTAATTAATTTATCATGATCTTTAATTAATTTTTTTGGTGAAAACTTAGTTTTTAAGGGAGTTTAATATACATTTGATTTATTTTTGTAGCTTGTTTATATGATATGGAGTGTGTTTTTAGTGAAAACCCATATTGAGTCATTTGTTAGTGTTTTATAAATCATTCAGTTATATTTTTAAATTGTTCAAGGTCTTTGAATTGTGATTTGATGTGACGTCGATGTGAATTTGATCATTAAAGAAGATTTGAGTGGATTTTTTGGTGTTTTAAGCCATGAAATACTTCCTGAAATTGTTTAATAATTTTCATAGTGATTTATTTAATCGGTAAAATGGTTTATTTAATTTTTAAAATATTTTATTTGATTGTTCAAGTGGTAAGAATTAAGTTTTGAAAGGGTTTTAGTGTGCGTATGATTTTAAAAGAGGGTTTGGGTACAAGGAACCGACCTTATTACAATACATAATCTTGAATTTTAGTAAAGAATTCAATTCCTTTCATATTGAGGATATTTTCATGTTTAGAGTTTTAGATAATTTGGGTATAATACATACAAAACATTCTGCATTCATATAGAGAGGATACCACAAAAATAGTATCTATTTCATCAAAAATATAAAACTTTTCAAATAAAACATGTTCTCTTTGAAAAATATTCATAACTTTATCTTGGATTACTTATTTTTCTTAAACATAATTATAACCTATTAAATTTTTTGGTTGGAGTAGATTACTTAAGAGGGGGGTGAATTGAGTAACTATAAAAATTTCTGATTTAAAATTATTTCAAAACGGTTTCCACAAAATATTAAAAATAGCCTAGTTAATGAAGGTTATACTGTTATAAGAGTTTGACTATTTAAATAACTTCTTATAAGATTTATTACTTCTCAGTAATCTTAATGTTGGATATTAATATTAATTTTGAAGCCATTATACTAAGACAAGACAATTATAACTTATTTCCAAGAGTAACTATCAAAGTGAATTTAGTGATATCTGAATTATACAGTAAAGCAGTAAAATAGAGAAGACTAAATTAAGAAGCACAGTGCATATGAAACAATTGGTTCAGTCTCAAGCCGAGACCTAATCCAATCCACTTGGTGATCACCTACCACCAAATAGTTTATATAAATAAACTTGATCCACACCCAAGATCAGGGTTAACAACAGTTCACAGGATCATCCAGGTCACACAGGGGCCTCTTCCACAGTTCTTCATGGGTACAAATAGCCAGGCCACACAGGGACCTCTTCCACACTTATTTGTGGGTATACACAAGTATAAAAATATGTTTGAGTAAGTATATCTTGTATCCTTTAGTTTAATACAGGAGACAGAGTGTATTGTTATACAGATACACACAATTATCGAAAGTTAATAAAATGATACACAACAAAGTAAAAATATTGAGATAGGTTTAGAAGTGCTCTGAGTGTTAGTCATTGTAGCCTTGGACTTCTTGAGATGAAGCAGATGCAGAGTTCAACTCCTCAAATGGAAAATATAGTGTCGTAAGTTAGATAGATCTGGTTTGTGTTCTTCATGATGTTGGACAGAGTGAATATGTTCTCGGGATTCTAGTATGCTTCGTGTGTTCTTCAGCAGCATCAAGTTGCATGAGGTAATTATTTTTTCAAGAATTATCTGAGTGTATTAGGTTGTTGTGCTCATAGCCACCAGCTTGTTCTATTTTTTAGTATCGTGCCACACTTATTCTTTTTTCTAGGATACATTACTCTTTTATCTTGGATTTCACATGTTTGAGCTGACAGATTGCATGTATTCTGCACCTCGTACCTCATATTGTCTACAAAAGAAGTATTAATTATGTCAGTGCATTAAAATATTCAAATATGATCATTAGAAATTAAATTGAAAGCTGACAAAACATTTTAATAAATGGTGTCACAGTATGTCATGGAAACGGTGTCTCCTTCACACAGTGTCTGGATTGGTCATGGTGTCTGGATGTCATGGTGTCTGAATGTCATGGTGTTTGTATGTCAGGATGTTTGGATATCACGATGTCTGGATGTCATGGTGTCTGGATGTCACGGTGTCTGGATGTCACGGTGTCTGGATGTCATAGTGTCTCATGGTCATGGTGTCTCATGGTCTCGGTGTCTCAGACTTAAGAAAATATCTGTATTTAGACTTGAGTAGTGATATTTATGGAATGAATTAAACTTAGTAATTTTTCAGAGAAATCATTATAAAGTGAATCAAAAGATAGCTTATAGTAACCAAACTAAGTGTATAACACTTAAGGGCTTTGGATAGCTTTTACTAAACAGTTGTACATTTGATGTGAGAAAGATTACATGGAGTTAACATGGTTTATAGACTGAATAGGATTTGTGATCATTAAAACATGATTAATACATTAGGATTCCAACAATCTCTCCCTATTTTATGATCACAAACCATGTAAATTTAGAGTGTATATGTGTTCTAACAACATAATTCGAATGTACATATGTAGAGTGATTGTTCTCTTCTACTATATTTCTCCTATATATTTCTCATATTTGTTTCCCATATATTTCTCCCCATTTTTGGATTGTCAAAAAGTAGTAGGAAAAATAAATATTAGAGATACAAGAAAAGGGTATAATGTATTAGATAAAAAGAGAAAGAGGGAATTACAAAAAGTAAAACAAATGTAACAAGATTCCCATAAAAATAGAGTATGCATTTTCCTCCTTCACCGGTTGGTCTTCTCTTTGCCTTTAGAAGCAGTAGCAGAAGAGGAATCCATAGTAGCATAAGTTGAAGTAGAATAAGGGAGTGAGCTAGTTGATAGATAAGGTAAAGGAAGGCCTTCAAAGACAGAGGTATCCAGAGTAGGTGTAGCAGAAGATTGAGGAAGTTGTTCGTCAAGGATCACATGCTTGATCTAAAATAGTTCCTGACCGATAGACATAGAAGTGGAGTCTTGGGTAGAGGTGAATGTAGGTAAACCTAGTCTTAGAGGTGCATCTGTAGGAGTAAAAATGGTTGTACTCTGTACAAGAAGATAAGGCCTCAGAAGCTTAATAAAATCTGCAATGATCTCTCCACCATACTGCATAGTTTTCTCAAAGTCATCCTTATTTTCCATAAACTTGTCCAGCAGATGAGTGAACTCTGTGAGATTTTGGACTTGAGTCTTGAAATATTGAGTAACCAGAGGAATCCTTAGATATTCTACAAGATATTTAAAATGATTGGTCATGTCCGTCTTTGAGAATATTCAATTGAAGTAGAAATCCACTTTCTTGGAAATTTCTTGTTGAGAATCATTAGCAATTTTTAATGGATTTGGACCAAATCAAGAACTCTGACACTGTTTTTGATAAATTTATATAGAGAATATTTATTGAAACCACTAAGCACAGTCTGAAGTTCTTCTTTGACCACTAATCTAAGTAAGTAACTGTCTCAGGAAGGTTTATATGGTTGTCTAGATGCCATAGAAGCATTGACAGCTGACGTAAAAGATTTCAGTTGATTTATCACATTTTGAAGGCACCTCATATACTCATCAGTGATCTTGTTAAGATTAAAAACAAGCTCTCACATTTCTTTCACAATATGTTTGTTTCTTTTAGTGACATTTTCAGCTAAGGAAGCTAAAAGAGGTTTAATCTGAGAGGCAAAATTCTGTGGGGTTTGAGGAATAATAGGTTCCACAAGATGAGAAGCAAGATCTGATCTTGAATGCATCTCTTTCTGCATGTCTTCAATCATACCTGTTAGGGTCTTCACTTCATCACTAAGCAGTCTGTTTTCAACTCTAACTTCTTGAATCTCATGAAGCATTTTGGGTTGGATCTTCCAAATAACTTTTTCCAACAACAGTGAGGCATCTTTCTCACTTAGATGAGTTACAAGATCAGGTTGGGAATTCAGATGTTTTTCAACTCCAGACAAAAGGGTATCTCCAAATTACTTCAGATCATTTTATTCACTAATAATGGTTATGCTGGTGAAGGTTCATATATAGAGACTGATACGGGATCAGGTTCCTTTTTAGGAGAAATATTAGAGACAGATTTCAATTGGAACATAGTATAAAGGTGAAGTCCTTTTACTGAGACTTCCTGGGAGTCATTCACATCATAAAAACTGGGGAACTTATACCGAGTGTCTACAATGCTTGGATCAGTTGGGTTGGGTACATCATAAGATTCTAGATTTGGGGTTTTCTCCCCCTCAATAGTTGCATCCTTCTCAGGACTGAGAGACATAGGGTCTTGATCTAATTCCACAAATTCATCTCTTAGATCCCCTATCATTTCCTGTCTAGCCAGCTGAAAATTCAGTTCTAGCCTTTCCTCAGCCGAAGGAATGAATTCAGAAACAGATTTTACCACTGGGAGTTCTTCAAGGTTAGTTTCTTTTATAGCAAGTAATTATTCAAAGTCAGTTTCTTTCATAGCAGGTAATTCTTCAAGGTCAGTTTCTTGCATAGCATTCTTTTTGGTTTCCATGACAACAGACTATATTTCAACCTCAGGTTGATCTTCTAAATTAACCAAATCTTTAGAAGCAGGGGCTTCTTTTTCACTTCCAACATGAGGGTCATGAGTACTGTCTTCTTTATCAGAAATAGTTTCCCTAGGAGGTACAACAACCTCTTCTTCTTCTTATTCATAATAATCAACAAACTCATCTGGTTCCAAACCAGGATTAGAAATATATTTTGGTCTTGAGGGATGTTCCACTGGATTGAAATTTTCATTAATCCTATCATTATATTCTACCCATTCCATTTTCCAAGTATTTCAACTGATTTTCATCATTTTTATAATGACTTTTGAATGGAAGTACTCACAATCCTTGATAACTTCCTCATTAGGTCCAACCATACCTTTGAAATGAAGCATGGATGAGATAATCTGAGAATAAAATAGGGAGGTAGACTTGGATATGGTTTTTATCAGCTCACACATATGGTGTATGATATACTTACAAAGGTTGATCTTATGCCCATTTTTTATAATATGAATCAGAAACACATCTTTATATTTCAGTATAGGAAAATTACCTTTTCTAGGACTAATCAAGTTCCGTATAAATTTAAACAGAAGTATTGATTCTCCATCATGTTCAGCAGTAATGGATCTCCTCTTGGTACCATTTCAAGTTAATCTTTTCAAAGCATCTTCCAAAACAAAAAATTTACTAGAAGGTGGAGGTCCTCTCTGATAGTCCTCACAGATGCCTTTATGAGGCATACTAAGGCATGCATCCAATAACCTCAAAGAGAATGATCATTTTTTTCCATTTATCTAGTTTCTCACAGCATAACCATCTTTAGAATAAAATGAGAACTGAACATACTGAGAAAATTGATCCACTAACTTAGGGTAGATGGGTCTATCGTCCTTCAAAAACCATTCTAACCAGCCTTGCTCTTTTAAAACATTCAAAACCAAATAATTACTTGACAGAATACACTTATGGCATATCTCTTTCTCAGGTACTACTACTCGGTTCACCATATTTGGATTTAGAGGACCTTCAGGTGCCAGCTTGGGTGTGATTTTCTTCTTCTTTGAGCTACATTTCTCAGGAGTAGAAGATGAAGGGAATTTCATCCTAGGAATTCACCAAAGGTTTGAGAGAGAGAAGGATTGAAGGGTTGAAGAAGGGTTATGAATTAAGTGAATAGAAGAAATCTCGAGTGAAGGAAAAGTGATAATTATTTTATTTTATCATTTAGGAACACCAAATTTTGCAAAAATAAACGCACGGGAAAATAAAAAGGTGAAATGAATAATTATCATGACACATTTTTAATTAGTAAATAATAATCATAAATAATTATTACGGTGAGAAAATATCAGGTCTTTACGGTGAGACAGTGAAAGATTATTACGGTGAGACAGTGACTGATCTTTACGGTGAGACAGGGGTTGAACATTATGGTGAGACATGGATTGAACTTTACGGGGAGATAGTAAACATGAACTTTACGGTGAGACAGTAAACATGAACTTTATGATGAGATAGTAAACATGAAATTTATGATGAGATAGTAAACATGAACTTTACGATGTGACAGTAAATATGAACTTTACGGTGAGATAGTAAACATGAACTTTATGGTGATACGGTAATCATAAACTTTATAGTGAGATAGTAAACATGAAACAATAAGATATAAAATAGTAAGAAAATTATTTAATATTTTTCATGCCTAATTCATGTTTGATGTAGTCTATTCTTTTAGAATGTGATGGTTTAGTAAATATATCAGCAAAATAATACTCAGTACCAATGAATTACTAAGTGATATCACCCTTTTGATAATGATCTCTCAAAATGTGATGTCTTACATCAATATTCTTTGTCCTAGAATGTGAAACAGGATATTTTGAAATTTTGGTAGCACTTTTGTTGTCACAATTTATAGGTACATGCCTAAATTGATATCCATAATCTAGTAATGTGTGTTTCATCCACAAGATTTGTGCACAATAACTACCATCAGCTATATATTCAGCTTCTGCAGTAGATAATGCAACCGAATTTTGTTTCTTACTACACCATAATACTAGTGACTTGCCTAAAAAGTGACATGTTCCAGAGGTGATTTTTCTAAATAACTTACACCCACCAAAGTCAACATCAGAATAACTAACTAATTCAAATGATTGTCTTCTAGGATAGAAAAGTCTGAGATTGTGTGTATGCTTGAGGTATTTGAAAATTATCTTTACAGAATTTAAATGAGATTCCTTAGGATTTTCTTGAAAACTAGCTCACATACTCACACTAAACGTAATGTCAGGTCGACTAGCAGCTAAGTAGAGTAAACTTCTAATCATTCCTCTATAAGTGGTTTGATCAAAATATTTTCCATCTTAATCAAGATCCAACTTACAAGTGGTACTCATGGGAGTGTTACTACTTTTAGTGTTATCCAATCCAAAATGTTTTAAAAGATATCTAGTATATTTACTTTGAGTTAAAATAATACCATCATTGTTTTGAAAGATTTGAGATCCAAGAAAGAATTTTGGTTCACCCATTAAACTCATTTCAAATTCATTTTTCATCATTTTAGAAAAATCAATACATAAATAATTTCTTGAAGATCCAAATATAATGTCATATACATAGATTTGGACAAATAAAACATCATTAGAAACTCTTTTTATAAATAGGGTAGGATCAGCTATTCCTTTTGTAAAACCTTTGGAAATAAGAAAAGTACTCAACCTGTCATACCAAGCTCTTAGAGATTGTTTTAAACCATATAAATCTTTAGATAATTTATAAATGTTATTTGGAAAATGGGGGTTCATAAAACCTGGGGGTTGTTCAACAATGACATCCTCATATATATACCCATTTAAGAATGCACTCTTAACATCAATTTGATATAGTTTGAAATTCAGATGTGCAGCATAATAAAGTAGGATTCTGATGTCTTTAAGTCTAGATACTGGTGAAAAGTTCTCCTGATAGTCAATTCCTTCTTCTTCACTATAGCCTTGTGCAACCAATATAGCCTTGTTTCTAACTATGTTACCAGCTTCATCTACCATATTTCTAAACAGCCATTTAGTGACTATGGTGAATGTGTCCTTAGGTCTTTCAATATGTTTCCAAACATTGTTCCTTTCAAATTGATTAAGTTCTTCTTGCATATTCATCACCCAAAATTCATCATTTATATCATCATTAATGTTTTTAAGTTCAAGTTGTGACAAGAAGACTTGTTGTTCAACTTGATTTCTAAGGGAAGCTCTAGTTTGAGTTCCTTTGTCTTGGTATCCTATAATAGCATCTAAAGGATGGTTATTTTGAGTTCTAAAAACTCTATAAAAGGAGGGACTAGTGATTTCAAGTTCATCAACAGGTTTAGGTTCATTGTGACTTGAGTCTAACGAATTTCTAGAACTGGAAGTTTTCACAGATTCTTTCACATAATGGTTTGAGGATTTTGAATTAATGTTCAGATTTGATACATCATCCTCCAGATTCTCTAGAATGGTTTTAGACTCATGTGGATCTACTTCATAAAATTTGACATGGACAGATTCTTCCATACATTTTGTTTTTTATTGAACACATTATAGGATTTACTGGACATGGAATATCCTAAAAATATACCTTCATCACTCTTAGATGCAAATTTTTCAAGATTATCTTTAGTATTAAGAATATAGAATTTTCAACCAAAAACATTAAAGTTGTTAACCATGGTTTTTCGATTGTTCCATAACTCATAAGGAGTCCTCTTAAGAATAGGTCTAATAAACACTCTATTGATTATGTAGCATGCAGTATTGATAGCTTCAGCCCAAAAATAAATAGGTAGGTCATATTAACTAATTATTTTTATATAAATATCTTTTAGGGTTCTATTTCTTCTTTCTACAACACCATTTTGTTGAGGTGTTCTAGGGGCATAGAAACTGTGACTATAACCATTTTGTGAGAAAAAGGATTCAAACTCTTGTTTTTAAAACTCACAACAATGATCACTTCTTAAGGATTTAATTCTAATTCCACTAATATTTTCCACAGACATGGAATATTTAGTAAAATAAGAGCAGGTTTAACTTTTTTGAGCCATAAAGAAGGTCCAAGTATATCTAGAAAATTCATCTACAAGAACATAAACATAGTGCTTCCCATTTAAACTAGAAACTCTAGATGGTCCAAAAAAATCCATGTGAACCAGTTCAAGAGGTTGAGAATTTGACACTTCTTTCTTTGGTTTGAAGGAAATTTTGTGTTGTTTTCCCTTTTGACAGGGATTACACAATTTTTCATTTGTAAACTCAAGTTTGGGTAAGTATTTAACTAAGCTTTTTCTAGTTAGATTTATAAGAAAGTGAATATTACAGTGTCCAAGTCTCCTATGCTAGATCCAAGAATATTTATGAAATACACTTAAGAAAGAATCATTTTGAGAAGCTAAGGAATCTATGTTAATAGAGTAAACATTTTCATTTCTTAATACAGAAAATACCAATTCATCATTAGAATTAAAGACATTTCAACCATCATTTTCAAATCTAACATGAAATCCATCATCTAATAATTGTGAGATACTAAGCAGATTATATTTTAATCTATCAACAAATAGTACTTTAGAAATTAAAACTGAGTTAGAGTTACTGATTTGGCCGAGGCCAATGATCTTTCCTTTGGTATTGTCACCAAATGTGACATATCCTCCATCAATTTTTATTAGGTTCTTCAATCATGAGTAGTCTCATGACATGTGTCTTGAACATCCACTATCCAAGTGACGTAAACTTTTACAAGAACTCTTTAAGTAGCTTTCCAACAAAATGATTAATCAAAACTATATTTTGGTACCCATACTTGTTTGGGTCTAGTAATATTAGTAATAAGTGCTTTAGGAACCCATATCTGCATCATAGGTTTCCTATAAGAATTAAGTTAAGTATTTGAAAAATAAACTCTATTTGTTTCAGAAAAACATGAAACATTAGAAGGCGTATCATAAATTGAATTAGTGGATTTGTGTTCAGAACTTGGAGTAAAACTATATGTCCTAGATTTATAAACAAAATTTTTTCTACCAATATTTCTTTTTCTAGGTTGATAACCAATGCCAGTGTTATATTTAGGGGAAATTTGTTTTCATAGAATTTGAGTAAGGGTATTTTTCCCATTGGTAAACTTTTCAAGGTCATTCTTCAATTTCTCATTAGACATTTTTCATTCATTGTTCTCTTTGAGTAATTGAACATTTTCTCTTTTTTAGTTGTGAGTTCAGATTTAACAGTTATAGTGAGAGCATACTGTTTCTTAAATGATTTATATTTTTCTTTTAGTTCATTGCATGTTTCTTCAATAATGCTACAGTATTCAAACATTTCTTCATTAGTAATGTTTTCAGAGTCACTCTCATCTCCAAAATAGTATTAATTATGTATAGTAGAGTATAGTGTTACCTCAGATGCGTTTTTCATAAAACACATGTTAGCTTGTTCATCATGTGATGTTTCTGAGTCACTTGAACTGTCCTCAGAATCACTCCAGGTTTCTTTCATGGCCTTTTTATACTTCCTATCCTTTTCCTCATATCCCTTTTTGTACTTGAGTTTTGGACAGTCAGCCTTGATATGTCCTTTGCGTTTACATTTATAGCAGACAATCTCATCAGTCTTGTCACTTCTTTTCCAATCCTTCTTCCAACTTCTTTTTTGGTCATATTTTCCCTTGAAGTTAAGTTTCAAAAAAATTTCTTCTTCTTGTAAAATTTCTTGAATCTTCTGGCTAATTGATCCATCTCTTCATCATTTTCAGGTGATGATTGGTCACTACTGGAACTTTATAAAATATCTTACAATTTCCCTTTGTCTTTGTGTTTAGAGATGGTGGTCTTGAATGCAACTGATTTCCTCTTTGGTTCATCCTCCTCTTCCTTGTTTACTTTCAGTTCCTCTTCATACATCATCAGTTTCAAAATAAGTTCTTTTACATGTAGCACGATGATGTCACAAGAGAAATCATTATGTTGACAATATCATTTAAACTAAGATACATGTCAGAGATAGGCTCATCAGGTTTCATTTTAAAGTTATCATATTTAATGGTATAAGTATTAAGTCTCATTTCTTTTACACTAGATGTTCCTTCATGTGAGTCAGATAGGGTATCCCAAATTTCATGGGCAGTTTTACAAGCATAAATTATATTGATTTCCTCATCTCCTAAGGAGCAGTATAAAGCATTCATAGGTTTTCAATTATTGTTGAAGTCAGTTTTGATAGGTTCATCCCATGCGATTCTATCAGTAGCTGGAATCTTATATTCATCTATAATGGAAGACCAACTTTCAAAACCCATACTCTCTAAATGCATTTTAATTTTAATTTTCCATTGAGCATAGTTGGTTCCATTAATGAATGGTGGTATGTTGGTTGCATCACCTTCCAATCTATTATCCAAAATACAGAAATACTTTGAAAGAGCTAGAAATTTAGAATTAACAGAAATTTACTGATCTTCAAAGTACAACTACAATAACAGTTGAATAAGGTTAAACAGAGTCTTGATAAACAACCTCTGATACCAAATGTTTCCTGGAGTAGATTACTCAAGAGGGGTGTGAATTGAGTATCAATAAAAAATTATGATTAAAAATCATTTCAAAAAGGTTTCCCCAAAAGATTAAAAACATCCCAGTTAATCAAGGTTATACTGTTATAAGAGTTTGACTGTTTAAATAACTTCCTAGAAGATTGATTAGATTGCAGTAATCTTAATTTCTAATATTAAGATTACTTTTAAAGTCATTAAACTAAGACAAGACAATTATAACTTCTTTCCAAGACTAACTATCAAAGTGAATTTAGTGATATCTGAATTATATAGTAAAGCAGTAAAACAGAGAAGATTAAATTAAGCAGCACAGCAGATATAAAACTAGTGGTTCAGTCTCAAATCGATTCCTAATCCACTCTACTTGGTGATCACCTTCCACCTAGCAGTTTATATAAATAAACTCGATCCACACTCTGGATCGGGGTTAACAACAGTTCACAGGACTGTCCAGGTTCCACAGGGACCTCTTCCACAGTTACTCATGGGTACAAACAACCAGGACACACATGGACCTCTTCCACACTTATCTGTGGGTATACACAAGTGTAAAAAGATGTTTGAGTAAGGATATCTTGTATCCTTCGGTTTAATGTAGGAGGCAGAGCGTGTTGTTATACAGATACACACAGTACTCGAAAGTTAATAAAATGATACACAATAGAGAAGAAATATTGAGATAGGTTTAAAAGTGCTCAGAGTGTTAGTCCTTGAAGATCTGGACATCTTGACATGAAGAAGATTCAGAGTTGAAGTCCTCATATGGAAAACAGAGTGTCACAAGTCAGACAGATCTAGCTTGTGTTCTTCATGATGTTTGATAGAGCGAAGATGTTCTCAGGATTCAAGTATA
This sequence comes from Viscum album, assembly GCA_963277665.1. Taxonomy (NCBI): domain Eukaryota; kingdom Viridiplantae; phylum Streptophyta; class Magnoliopsida; order Santalales; family Viscaceae; genus Viscum; species Viscum album. The sequence goes on from OY728159.1 coordinate 1,279,536,764, forward strand.
CTTATTGTGTTCTTCAGGAGCATCGAGTTGCATGAGGCAATTCTTAATTCAATATTTCTCTAATTTTATTCTGTTTCCGTGCTCATGGCCATTATCTTGTTCTACTTTTTAGTATCTTTCCACACTTCTTATTTTTCATGGTCCTCATTACTCTTTTATCTTAGAGTGCACGTGTTTGAGCCAACAGGTTGCATGTATTCTGAACCTCATACCTCGTACTATCTATAAAATAAATATTAATTATGTTAGTGCATCAAAATCTTCAAATATGACCATTAAAGGTTAAATTGAAATATGAACAAACATATTAAGAAACGGTGTCACAGTATGTCATGGAAATGGTGTCTCCTTCACACGGTGTCAGGATTGGTCACAATGTCTGGATGTCACGGTGTCTGGATGTCACGGTGTCTGGTTGTCACGGTGTCTAGATGTGATGGTGTATGGATTTCACAGTGTTTGGATGTCACAGTGTCTGGATGTCACAGTGTCTCATGGTAATGATGTCTCATGGTCACAATGTCGCGTGATCACGGTGTCTCATGGTCACGGTGTCTTAGAATTAGGCAAATGTTTTTATTTAGACTTAAGAAGTGATATTTATGTAATGAATTAAAATTAGTCAATTTTTAGAGAAATCATTATAAAGTGAATCAAAAGATAGTGTATAGTAACCAAACTGAGTGTATAACACTTAAGGGCTTTGGATAGCTTTTACTACATAGTTGTACATTTGATGTGAGATAGATTACATAGAGTTAACATGGTTTATAGACTAAATAATATTTGTGATCATTAAGACATGATTAATACATGATGATTCCAACAAAAATCATTTAAAAACTTGTGATGAGCACACAAATCTCGATAAGGTATATAAAAAGAGAGAAAGAAAACATTAGTCCATGAATACTTGTAACGTATGAAATCATTTTAAAAAAAAGACACACTTGTTACCCATATAAACTTACTTTGTGAAACTTGATATTTACATGAGATTTAAACTAAACATTTAGAACATAAATAGAACCATAAATATATCTTGGGGAATTACTTACATACTATTGTAACCCTCTTAGCTGCCTTATAATTTTTAACCCTCACGACTACCTTACAATATAACCATCACAGTCACACTTGGAGTAACCATATGGATGACCTCTAACTTACAAATACTCAATTAATTGGAGGGAGATATAGGTCCCACCATTAATGATAAAAAAAATTCAATAACCATAACACAATCATACAACATTAATAATTTCATAAATACATTGCTTTTTAATTTTGTAAAACGGAATTTTAAAAGAGGATTTTAAAAATAAAAGACCCTTATAAACATCATATAATTGAAGTGAGACTTAATAGAGTGGATTGAATATGTATATAAAATCTAAATACACATGATTCAAGATAATATAAACAAAATAAATCACACAAATAATTTTAATTCCACAAAATAATGAATTATAAGGTTAACCCAAAGAATGAAAATTGGGTTAAGAATTCCCTTAGATCAGGTTTGTCTTACTTAAAACTTGTTTAAACCTCCTGTATAATGGTTAAAATAATGTTATTAATATATTAAAGAAACATATTAATATTTATAATATCTTATATGATCATTTCATTATATCATTTCACCCTTTAATTGTTGGTATTTTGTTCCTTCTATTGTTTTTGGCGTGTTCTTTACATGATTTCCATGGTCGGTTTGTATTTGATTTTATTATCGTACAGAAATAAAATTACAGAAGTGTAATGAAATTGTATTAATATGTTTCCATAATATATAATGATACCATAAATCATTTTATTATCATATATGATGATGGATCATTAGATAAAAAATTAATGATGTTTGTTTAGATCATTTTTGGCGGTTCCTCGATAATCATTAACATATTTCATTATATAATTTAATGACATGAATATAAGTTCATTACAAAACTTAAAATAGGTTTCAATATACATTTTAAATTATGATTCAATAATTAAAATGATTTTATGATCATCTTTGAAGTAAGTAATGGAAATTGGAAACACATCATCCACGATTTTGGAAAATTAGGACATTGTGGATGATGTTTTTATTTTTAGAATAAGAGGGAGAGGAGAGGAAGAAAGATGATGATTATTTTATATGAACATGATAAAATATATAATATATAATATTGTGTATATTTAATACCTTCTGGATAAGTGTAGGGGAAGAGAGTATATGAAAAGAAAGGAATTGGAAAGAAAACACGTGAAAAAGGAAGAGAATTCTTACTCTTGATCTCTTCTCCTTGAGATCCTTCTTAAGGCCTTTGGTATTGGCCTTTTAGTGAGACCATCAGGTCTTGGATGTGGGGAATATCCTTGGGGAGTTAAAGTTTTCGAACTTAGAAAGTTATCAAGGCTTAAAAGGTGTGAGAGGAAGAGGGGAATGACGGTGGTATTTATAGTGGAGGAGAGGAAGGATTTTACATTATTTAAATCATTATTATAATATTTTTGCACAAGACTATGAATAGTCTGGATTTAGGTGACCCCAAATATTAATAATTTCATGTGAGTTCGAACTAAGTGGGCTTAAATCATCCTTTCATCACCTATGATGCAGTAAAAAAATTATTTAGCATTTTTCATAATTTATCGCATTTTACTATTCATAAAAAATTCAAGAATTTCAGAAAAATATCAAAAATTCACCCTAACCACTTTTAGACATGCAAAATTAAAAAATGAACTCCATTTTTTTAAAAAAAATCTAAATATTATTAATTTAATTTTTGAATAAAATCATATTTTATTCAAAAATAACAATTTTAAATCTAAAACTAATTTTTCAACACCTTGAAAAATTAATCAACTTCTCATTATCTAATAACCTTATGAAAATAAAATAATAATATGATATAATATTTATAAATATTATATTACTATTCATATTACTATTCATATTACTATTCATATTACTATTCATAAGGGTATGTTACTATTCACCAAAAAAATAAGCTGGTTCTATCAAGCTCCAAATAACTTACTAATCAAAACCGTAGATGACTGTTTTTTGAAATTCAAATCATAGAAGCGAAAAACTTATTTTTAAATTATAGTTATAACTAACTATTTAAAAAAAGTTTCATGAATTTCAGTTTATTTTTAAAAACTTGGGGTGTTACATTATCCTCACCTTTTGAAAATTGCATCCTTTCAATTTTATTTACTTATTAAACAAGTGAGGTTACCTTTCCCTCAGAGAATTTTCAGATTCACATGTTGCGTCTTCAGCCATGTGGTTTCTCCACAAAACCTTCAACTAGTGGATCACCTTATTCCACAAAAATTGTTCCCTTCAATCAAGAATCTAAACTAGTTTCTATTCATAAGAAAGGTTCTCTTCCAATTGAACTGCTTCTGGGATCAAAACATGAGATGAATTTGGCACATACTTTCTCAACATCAAAACATGAAAAAGATTGTGTACCTGAGATAAACTCGGAGGAAAAGCTACTTGGTAGAAGACTGGTCCAAATTATATAGGATTTCATTAGGTCCAATGAAATGTGAACTTAGCTTTCCTTTATTACCAAAATGCATAACACTTTTCCATGGTGAGATTCTAAGAAAAATATGATCACCTGCCTCAAAAGAAATGTCTTTACTCCTTCATAACTTTTCTGTCTGCTCTAGGATGTCCTCATGTGTTGTTGGATCATCTTCACTTTCTCAGTAACTTCCTCTAATAATTTTGGTCCCATCAACTTCTTTTCCCTGACTTCATCCCAAAAATCTAGAGTTCTACACCACTTCCCATATAATGCCTTGAAAGGTGACATCTTTATACTGGAATGAAAAGTGTTATTATAAGAAAACTCAACTAAAGAAATATAATGATCCCAACTTCTTTGGTAGTCCATTGAACAATCTCGAAGCATATCTTCTAAAGACTGAATCATTCGTTCTGACTTCTTATCTAATTGTGGATGAAAAGCTATACTGAAATTTAATTTTGTTCCCAATAACTTCTAAAGTACCTTAAAAAAGTTAGAAGTGAACATGGGATCCTATTCAAATACAATGGAAAGATGAACTCCATGTAACCTGACAATATCTTTGATGTATAGTCAACAAAGATGATCTAAAAACATTGTATCTCAAATAGAAATAAAATGTGCAGATTTTTTTCAGCCAATCAACAATAACCCAAATCACATTGTTACGTCAAGAAGGCTTAGGAAATTCCACTATAAAGTACATGGATATATTCTCCCATTTCAACTCTGGAACTAGCAGTGTCTGAAGCATCCCCTTCGGTAACTGTCGCTCTGCTTTAACTTGTTGACATGTTAAATATTTCATGGAAAAATATACAATATATCTTTTTATTCCATCTCACTAGTAATACTTCTAAAGGTCTTTGTACATCTTAGTACTACCAGGATGAACTTAAAATAGATAACTATGAGCTTCACACAACAAATCTTTTTTCAACTAGGAATGACAAGGCACACCCAACCTTTTACCAAATCTTAAAACACAATCTTTATCAAGGATAAATTCTGGAAACTTACCCATTTTGATCAATTCGACCTTTTTCTATAACACACATTATTCCTTCTATGCTTACTTAATTATATCTAAAAATGATGACTAAATTGAAACTAGAAACAAAAAAGGGGAATTTCCAACACCAACAACTTTAATCCAAAATTCATTAAATCATTAGTCAAGGGATCATGTTACAAACATAACATGGTTAATGATTCATGATGTTTTTGACTCAATGCATCCACCACTTTTTTTGTTTTTCCTGGATAGTAATTGTTAATGTAATCATAATCCTTTATCGGTTTAATACATCTTATCTTCCTCATGTGTAATTCCTTCTAGGTGAATATATAATTTAGACTTTTATTGTCAGTATATGTTTAAAATTTGGCTCCGTATAAATGATGCCTCCAAATTTTCAGAGAAAAATTTGCAGCTACCAATTCCAAATCATGTGTGGGATAATTTAACTCATGAGGTTTTATTTTTCTTGAAGCATAAGTAATTACTTGATCATTATGAATCATAACAAAACCAAGTCCCTTCAATGAAGCATCACTATAGTTGAAATCTCACCACTTCGGGAAGGAAAGGAAAAAATAGAGAATTCACCAATTTCTTCTTAAGTTCATAAAAACAAACATCACATTATTCTGTCTAAATAAATCTAACCCCATTTTACGTTAACTTTGTTATCAAGTTAGATAATTGTGAAATTTTTCTAAAAAATTATTAGTAATAATCTGCTAATTCAATAAAACTGTGAATCTCTATAACATTTTTAGGTCTTGGACATTCATCAACCACTTTTTTTGCAAAGATCAACTATTATTCCATCCTTATTTATAATGTTCCCAAGAAAAGAAATCTTTTGCAACCAAAAATCACTTACTAAATTTTCCATACAGCTTCTTTTCCTTTAAGGTTGGTAAAACAACCCTTAGATTTTTTTTCTCCTCTTTACTCTTAGAAAATACCAGAATGTAATCAATAAACACAACCACAAACTTATCCAAAAACTAATTAAATATTTTATTCATAAGATCCATGAATACAACAGGTTCATTTTTTAACCCAAATGGCATAAAAATAAATTCATAAATCCAATATCTAGGTTGAAAAGTTATTTTCAAGATTTAATATTCCTTCACCTTAAACTGATGGTATTCAGATCTTAAGTGCACATGAGCCTCAGCCCAATTGGTGAGGTCTCTCTCAGTGCATCCATGAGACCCAGGTTCAAAACCAGGTGGAGGCATAATTTCAAGGGTATTGTAGCAACACTGTAGCAGACACTGTAGCATTACTATAGAAGTTATTGTAGTAGTACTATAGCAGGAACTATAGTAGTACTGTTCGGTACTGTAGCAGCTAGAACTATTCACCTTCGGCCACCGGTTTGGGCTTGGAGTCCTTAAGGCCTTCGGGCCACCCAAGGCCTTTAGTTCAGTAAGGCTTTTGGGCCACCTCAAAGCCCTCAAAACCATCTAATATGAAATTGCACAGACATATTCTACAACGAACCACTCTATAGGAGGAAAAGAGCAGGGCCCATCCACCAGATTAGGGCTAAACGGACTTTGGAAGAATGAGAGGGTATGGAATTTTCCATCGGTACCACGCCTGTTCACCCCTGCACATAGACATTTTATCCGAACAGTCATGCAAAGCTGGAGAGCTGATCACGATGCAGATGATAGGGAGGATCAGTTTCAAGTAGTCACAGTCTGTATGATTTTATTAAGACCTACGTTTCATGTAATGTCTCCAAACCTATGGGAAATTTAATTCCTAAGACTATGGGCCTTGTAAGGGTTCCCCCTCATCCCTTGAAAGGGGGGTTATCAAAAAATCAATAAAAAAGAAGGCAGGCCATTCAGTCAATGAGATCCCAGTAGCTAATCAAACAAGTCATCGATATGAGGCAAATGATACTTGTTTTTAATTTTGATGTTATTCAAGGCTCTATAATAAATTCAAAGTCTCATGGAACCATCTTTATTTTTAACAAACAAAACATGAGAACCCCATGGTGAAGTGGTAGGATTAATGAATCCTTTATCAAGAAACTCCTGTAACTGATTTTTCAATTCAATAAGTTCCATTTGAGACATTTGATATTAGGTATTTTCAATTATCTTTGCATTAGGAACTAAGTAAATTGTGAATTCCGTCGGTATGGCCTGGAGGTCTTCATTTTTTTATTATTTTTGATAATCCACATTTCAAGGGGTGAGGTGGAACCCTTAAAAGGCATGAAGGCTTAGAGACAATTAAATGACGCGTAAGTATTAGAGGGAATCACCCATACAAGACAACTTGAAATTTATCCTCCCCAGCATATGTCATGATATAGACAATCCACCTTCACAGGGCTGGTCGGCTAGTTTTCCTATACACAACTACACAGTCTTGGTACTGATGGAAAATCCATACCCTCTCATTCTTCCAATTTTGGTTAGCTCTACTACAGTGAATGTGTCTTCCCTGAATCCTCCTCTGAAGCCTTGTCCCTTGTAGTCTGACTGGTACATCTGCATTTAATATGGCTCGAAGGCCTTAGGGTAGCCCAAAGTCATTAAGGCGGTCCGAAGGCCATGAGAATCAACAGGCCTAAAGGCCTTGAGTGGCCCAAAATCGTTACAGGACCTGAGGACCAAACCGGTGGTTCAAAGGCCTATATGGATGAATAGTTCTAGCTACTACAATGCCTACAAAAGTACTACTATATTACCTAGAAATACGCCTCCATCGGGATTTGATCTCAGGTCTCTTAGATGCACCTATCGAGCCATCACCAACTGGTATGAGGCTCATGTGAAAGTAAATTTTGAATTCAACTTCCTGATTAGGTATAATGATGGGTAACTCATTAGAAAAAATGTCAATGTATTAATTTACCACTAGAATATCATTAATCTGAACAGTTCCCTTGTTTTAAACAATATGATAAAGATAAATTTTGTTTCTATCTTTTAATATTTTCCCATCTTCCTGATATGTTATCAATTTTATGGGTTCGTTCTTATATACAAACTAAAACTCTTTCTAAAAAAGAAAACTTTTTTAGCTCTATGATCAATCTTAGCATGATAAATAGAAAGCCAATCTATTCCTATAATGACATAAAACTCTACTGAGTTAAAAACAAAAAGTTTTGTAGGTAAAGTCTTTCGACATACAATAATTGAAATATTTTTATAATTCATCTTTATTATAATATTTCTCCCTGTTGTTTAAACAATAAGTTCTAGTCTAATTTTTTGAGGTGATATTTCCAATTTAGTAGAAAATTTCTTTGAAATAAAGAAATGTGTAGAACCTGTATCAATTTTTTTTTTAGAAAAATCGGAGTAAACAAACAAGGTACCTGATATAACTTCATTGGATAGCCCGATGTCTACTGACGTATTTTCAAAAGATCTCACTACACCTTTATACTTGTAGTATGGCTTCTTTACATCATTCAGATCTCTCTTTGGGTATGCATTTTCATAATTACCCATCTCTCCACATTTAAAACACTTAATAGTTTTCTTATCAAGATTAGTCTTAGGGTTATTTTCATTATAATCTTGGGCCATATGTCCAAACTTACCACATCGAAAACACTTCCCAATTTTGGTAAGGTATTCCCCACGGTGTTTTTGCCATAATTTTCACAAAATGGAAACTGTAATTTCTTACCATCAGGTTTCTTAAGTTGATTCTTACCCATGGTTTGCCTTCTCAACCTCTTATTCTCTTTATTGTCAAATTGCATGTGATCATCAGAAAACTCCATATCTACCCTCTCAGAACATCGTACAATTTTCTCATACTTTTTTAATTCACGAGAGGCTAATTCCCTTTGATACCTTGGCTTAAATCCTGATTAAAATCGATTTACTTTTCTATCAAGATCCAGAATAATATTTGTAGAATACCTCATGAGTCGGGTGAATTTTTCTTTATACATATCCACTGAATATTCCTTATTTTTCTTCAATTCAAGGAATTTATTCTCCATCCTAAGTTACAGAACCTTAGGAAAATATTTTTCATGGAAAATAATTTTAAATTCATCCCACTCTATAGAATCAATATCCTCTATATCCTTAATATTTTTTTACCATTGATCATCAGTGATCAGCTTCACCTTCAAAACAATAAATGGAAAGGTGTAACTTTTGATTATTTGAACATCGTATTATATCGAATAACTTTTTAAGGGCCTTAATCCATCCTTCATCCACTACTGGGTCAAATGGTCTATTTAAAGAAAGAGGGTATTGTCTCATAAAATGATCCACTATCATTATATTCCATTGTGGTACCTCTAGTTGTTCTCTTTAATGGATGCCACCACCCTTTATTTCCTGAATTAGCTGATCCATTACTATCAGAAACTAATCGATTCCAATCCCTACCATTTCGTGCTGCAGATTCAAAAGGATATCATTCTGTCGGTGCCTCTCCTCTTCAACTTCCCTATTTCTTCTGCAGAAAACCATTATGAACGAACATATCTTAGTCAAAGAAACATGGTAATATTTAAATGATATATCATTTCAAATTAACCATAATGTAAAATAATTTATGGTATTCTATTAACATCATCCTAACCCCTAAATTTATCTAAACCATCCTCTGATACCAACTATAAGGACCCAGACTTATTACATTACATAATATTGAATTTTAGTCAAGAACTCACTTACTTTCATATTAATGATATTTTAAAGTTTATAGTTTTATATAATTGGGATATAATAAATACATAACATTCCACATGAATATAGATTTGATACCACAAAAACAGTATCCATTTCTTCCAAAATATAAAACATTTCAAATAAAACATGTTTTCTTTGAAAAATCTTCATAACATTTAACTTGGCTTACTTATTTATCTTAAATATCATTATAACTTGTGAAAATCATTTAAAAACTTGGAATGAGCACAAAAATATTAGTAAGGGATATAAAAAGAAGGAATGAAAACATTTTTCCATGAATACTTGTAATGTGTGAAATCATTTAAAAAAACACACACTTGTTACCCATATAAACTTACTTTGTGAAACTTGATATTTCCATGAGATTTCCAAAAAACATATAGAACATAAACATAACCAAAAAGGTATATTGTGGAATTAATTACATAATCTTTTAACCCTATCAACTACCTTATAATTTTTAACCCTCGTGGCTACCTTACAATGTAACCCTCACAGCTACCTTATTGTGTAATCATCATAGTTACACTTGGAGTAACCATATGGCCGACCTCCAACTTACACATACTCAATGAATTTTATGGAGATATATGTATCACCATACATCATAAAAAAATCCCAATAACTAGAATACAATTATAAAAAACGAATAATATCATAAAAATGTTGCTTTTGAATTTTGTAAAACAGAATTTTAAATGAGGATTTTAAAAGAAAAGACCCTTACAACCATTATATAATTGAAGTGAGACTTAATAGAGGGGATTTAATATGTATATAAACTATAAATACACATAATTAAATAAAATAAATCACACAAACAATTTTAATACCACATAAATAATGAAGTAGAAGGTTAACCCAGAGAATGGAAATTGGGTTAAGAATTCCCTTACCTCAGGTTTGTATTACCTAAAACTTGTTTAAAACTCTTGTATAATGGTTTAAAGAGTGTTATTAATATCTTAAAGAAACATATTAATCTTTATATTATATTATATGATCATTTAATTACATCATTTCACCCCTTAATAGTTATTGTTTTGTTCCTTCCATTGTTTTGGGTGCGTTCTTTACATGATTTCCATGGAAAGTTTGTATTTGATTTTCTTGTCATAGGGAAATGAAATTATTGAAATGAAATTAAATGGTATTAATATTTTTATATAATATATAATTACACCATAAATAATTTTTTTATCATATATGATGATGGATCATTAGATAAAATGTTAATGATGTTTGTTTAGATCATTTTTGGCGGTTCCCGATAATCATGAACTTATTTCATTATATAATTTAATTTCATGCATAAAAGTTCATTCCAGAACATGAAATAGGTTAAAAAATATAATTTAAATTCTTATTAAATCATTAAATGTATTTTATTATTATCTTTTAAGGAAGTAATGGAAATTGGAACACATCATCCACGATTTTGGTAAATTGACACATCGCAGACGATGTTTTTATTTTTAGAATAAGAGGGAGAGGAGAAAAAAAGATGGTGAGTCTTTTACATGTACATGATATCATATATAATATATAAGATTATATATATTCCATACCTTCTATATAAGTGTAGGGGAAGATATTATAAGAAAATAAATGAATTTGAAAGAAAACACATGAAAAAGGAAGAGAATTCTTACTCTTGATCTCTTCTCCTTGAGATCCTTCTTAAGGCCTTTGGTTTTGGCCTTTTGGTGAGACAAGTAGATCTTGGACGTGGGGAATAGCCTTGGAGAGGTAATTTTTTAGAAATTAGTGATAAGGGATTGAGAGGTGTGATAGAAAGAGGGGAATGAGGGTGGTATTTATAGTGGAGGAGAGGAGGGATTTTACATTATTTTAATCATTATTATAATATTTTTCTCAAGACTATGAATAGTATTGATTCATGTGACCCCAATTAGTAATAATTGCATATTATTTCTAACTAAGTGGGATTCGTCAGCCTTGAATCACCTATGATTCATTAAAACAAGTATTTAGCATTTATCATAATTTATCGTATTTTATTATTCATCAAAAATTCAAGAATTTTAGAAAAATCCAAAAAATTTACCCTAACCAATTTTTGACATGTAGAATTCAAAAATAAACTCTATTTTAAAAAAAAAATCTAAATATTTTTAATTTAATTTTTAAATAAAAACATAATTTATTCAAAAATAACAATTTTAAATCTATAAATCATTTTTTAACACCTTGAAAATTTAATCAAAATCTTATTATATTATATGCTTAAGAAAATAAAATAATAATATGATTTAATATTCCTAAGGGTCGTATTACTATTCATATGGGTATGTTACTATTCACCAAAAAACAAGTTAGTTCTATCAGACTCTAAATAACTTACTGATCAGAACCATAGATGGCCGTTTTTTTAAATTAAAATAATAGAAGTGACCAAATTATGTTTAAAAGATATTTATAACTATCTATATAAAACAAATTTCATGAATTACAATTTATTTTTAAAAATTTGGGGTGTTACATTGGGTGTGAAAATGGTGGTATTTGGTGTGTGAAGTGCCTTGTTTGGTTTGGGTATATGAATATGACATGTGATGTGAACTTGGAACTTGAATGAGAACTAAGGGAAGGCCAGGTACTACATGGGAAAACTGGGACTAGTGTGATAAGGATAGGGAAGTGGCTTCAGCCCAGTTTCACTTACCTATATTGACAACTACAATACAAACTAAAGATTTGGATGATGATTCGAGACCACTAGGGTTATGAGGATGTCCCTACTAGTGGATCATGCACGAGAACATAGGTTGTCGTGGTTCCTATACCACTTTTCACCGAGATGTGAGGTTCTAGGGTCCCACTACTTGATAGTACCTATAGGGTCCCTTCCATGTTTAGTTATCCTTAGCTATTTGGTTCTCACAATCAGCATATGGTGTGGTATTTGGTTACTTCAAAAGTAAATGTGTTTTTAATTAATGTCTCATCCCTTTGAATTTATTTTCAATAAAACTGCTTTCCTTAAAAATGTTCAATCATTTTTCCATTCATTTATTAAACTTGAATGTTTATTCATACTTTAATGTTTATTCCATGGAATCCCTTTTAGTGGCATCCTTCTGGGAATTAGATCCCACCCTACTTACACCTTGGATATAAAAATCAATATTAAGAATCTAATTTTTTTTATGAATGTTAATACCTTCAAGATAATGGATGTGGTGTCTAGAGACTTGAACTTATTAGTCATGTGGAATAGAACATTATTTCTATCTATAAGATGAAAAAAATAAAGTTTAGAGGTTATGCCATATTATCCAGTAAAATGAGGTAAAAATAATAGTACAGAGAGCATCTGAAAGATTAAATAAACATGACTTCACAAAAAAAAAGGTTTTCATAAATTATTAAAGATACTGTATAAATTACATGAACCCTTTGAAATTTCATCATTAAAACATGATTACACAAATAAAATAACGATTCATGTCACTTGAAATCACCAAAACTAAGGAAAATCAATGAACTAATATGATAGAATAATAGAAGATAGAAATCATATGATTATAATAATTAATGGAAGTGAAGAACTGATAAATAATCATAAACATGAAAACACATAAGAAATGTTGACGAGAGTAATGGAATGGAAGCAATTTGGGTACATACTTAGTGGATCCTGGGATTTGGGGATGCAGAAGATGGGAATACCATGTGAGTGGGTGGATGAGGTGGATTAGTGGTGAGGCGAAGAGTTTGGGAGATGGGGAGGAGAAAGCAAGGAGGGAGGGAGAAATGGGGGGAGATGAGGTATTAAGCATCGTGGATGTGGAGTCTGAGATGAAGTTTCAAGAAATATAGGGAGCCATAGGTGGAGGCAGATAGGGGAGTTGGGGAGGGAGATGGATAGAGAATGTGAAGTAGTCATAATTCATGGTGAGGAAGACACTTTAGGTAAATGAAGGTGAAGTTGATGTGTGAAAGGATAATTGAAATATTTAATATGAATATCACCATTAGATATGAAAAAATAAAAATATAAAAAAATATAAATGATCAAATGAATTTAAAATTAATAGAAATTATGTTTTAAAATATTACAGTGGAAAAAAATAATCAGAGAAACCTTATCTTTTTGGAACTTATTTGGTCATGTTGATCGACTTCATATTAATAGAGGAAAAAAATAATGAAAAAAAATATTGAAGGAAATAAAGTAAAAAAATGAATCTATATATTATAAACATGGAAAAAATTAACGAAAATGGTGATCATATTGATAAATATTTTGTTGAATAGAAACTTGTCTAAGTATCCCACTAGCTGAGTACCCTGGCCACCAAGGATAACAGATAAAATAACTTATGGGGTGAGGTTGGAGAACTAACATGGACACGTGAGATAATACAAATATATGTGTGAAGGGGGTTATGGAGGAGGCAAAATCTAATTCCACTTTCCTTTTCTCTTACCAATATCATACCAAATTGGGCCCTAATATTGAATTACCTCAACACTTCACCAATACTAACTGATTACCCTAAATAATAGTAATTAAAATAATTCATTCAGACTAAAAATTATAGAGAATTTAGGAGGAATTGAAGATCAATGATCTAATGAAACAATATAATAATTAAATGTAGGAAGAAAAAGTAACCACAAAGGGTAGATCAGGTAGCATAAATAGAATTATAGCTTATAAAAGGAAATAAAATGATAAAAGGAAAAGAAAAATAATTTATGAAAAAAATAATATGAAGTATAGGAAACCCCAAAATGTATACCTCAGGTATGTTTGGAAGTAAAAAAAATATGAATGTAAAAGGAATCAAAAGAAAAAAATGGTTTCAAATGCATGATATGCATCATTTTTAATTTTCATAGAATCGAAATTCCAAAATTTGAGGAAAAAAACTATCCCTTCCCTTTTCCCTACCAAACCGGACCTTAAGATTGGCTAACATTGGTGCTCCATCAATGCTTGTTGATTCCCCTGAAAACAAACCAACTAAATGAAGTCAGTCAAAAAATACAAATTAAAGAGCATTTAACATGAATTGAAGATCAATGATCCAATGATACAATATACCAAATGTGTATTTATACCTCTATAATATCATATAATAATGAAAATTTGAAAATAAATCATACTTAGAAAAGTTAAATAGAATAAATTATAACTATTAGTGTGGAATTAGATTAAGGGAGTAAATCAAACTCATGCATTATTAATCAAAACTCAAAAATCATAATAACAATCAAAATGTATTGAGGGTGTGATAAGAATTAAATAGGGCCCCATGATAAAAAAAATCACAAATTAATCTTTTTCTGATCATTTATAGCTGATGAACTCAATTAATAAATTAAAGAGAAAAATTCAAGATCTACATATAAATCAGAAGGCATTCAGCATACAAAAACATCAAAGTTTATCATAATGGTGATGAATATGATTTATTAAATCGTATACATTATAATTTTTAATTTACCTAGAATCAAAATTCCAATATTTGAGGAAAACACCTCCCCCTTCCCCTTTCCCTACCAAACTAGGACTTTAGATTGGCTAACATTGGCACTATTTCAATGCTTGTAGATGCCCCTATAAAACCAACTAAATGAAGTTAGTCAAAAAATAAAAATTAAAGATCATTTAGTAGTAATTTAAGATCAATGATATAATGATACAATATACCAAAGGTCTATTTATACCTCTATAAGATCATATCATAGTGAAGATTTTAAAAGAAATCATACTCTAAAAAGTTAAATAGAATAAATCATAACTATTATCATGGAATGAAATTAAGGAAGAAAATAAAACTCATAAATTATTAACCAAAACTTAAAAATTATAATAACATTCAAAATGTATTGGTTATTTGATAAGAATTAAATAGGGACACATGATAAAAAAACATACAGATCCAACTTTCATTGAGTAGTTATCGCTGATGAACTCAATTAAGAAATTAAAGAGAAAAATAAAATATCTACATATAAATCAAAAAGAATTCGGTATAAAAATAACATCAAAGGTTATCATTATGGTGATGAATATGATTTATTAAATCATATTTTTCATCATTTTTAATTTACCTAGAATCAAAATTCCAACATTTGATGAAAACACCTCTCCCTTCTCCTTTCCCTACCAAACTGGGCCTTGAAATTAACCAAACTTGGAATTCCATCGATTCTTGTTGATACCCATGATAATAAATCAAATGAATAAATTTAGTCAAAAAATAAAAATTAAATATGATTTTACATGAAATGAAGATAAATAATCTCATGATATAATATGTAAAATGTTCATTTAAACCACTTTAAGATCATCTCATAGTGAAAATTTTAAAAGAAAGCATACTCTAAAAAGTTAAATAGAATAAATAATAAATATTAGAGTGGAATGAAATTAAGAAAGAAAATCAAACTCATGAATTATTAATAAAAAATAAAAAAAAACATAATAACAACAAAAATTTAGTGAGGGTGTGATAATAATTAAATAGGTCCTCATGATAAAAAAACTCACAGATTTAACTTCTGTTGAGTATTATAGATTATGAACTCAATTAAAAAATTAAAGAGAAGAATTCAAGATTTATATATAAATCAAAAGGCATTTGGTTTACAAAAACATCAAAGGTTATCAAAATGGTGATAAATATAATTTATTAAATCATATTCGTCATCAATTTTAATTTACCTAGAATCAAAATTCCAAAATTTGAGGAAAACACCTCTCTCTTCCCCTTTCCTACCAAAACAGGCCTTAGGATTGGATAACCTTAGTGCCCCATCAATGCTTGTTGATTCCCCTGAAAACAAACTAACTAAATAAATTCAATCAAAAAGTAAAAATTAAATATCATTTAGTAGGAATTGAATATCATTGATCTAATGATACAATATACCAAATGTGTATTTAGACCTCTATAAGATCATCCCTGAGCAAAATTTTAAAAAAATCATACTCTGAAAAGTTAAGTAGAATCAATCATAAATATAGTGTGAAATGAAATTAAGGAAAAAAACTTGTGCATTATTAATCAAAACTCAAAAATAATAATAAAAATCAAAATTAAAAGAGGGTGTGATAATAATTAAATAGAACCTCATGATAAAAATTGACAGATTCAACTTTTGTTGATCAGTTATAGTTGATGAACTCAATTAAGAAATTAAAGAGAAAAATTCAAGACCTACATAAAATTAGAAGTAATTCAGTATAAAAAATCAAAGGTTATCAGAATGATGAAAAATATGATTTAATAGTGATGGGAATAAAAATTCAATAGGAAGAATCTCATTTTTAAAAAAATTGATGTCTTCCATTGATTAATCTGTATCAAACAAATTTATATTCTTTCTCAAAATTATAATAATTTTTTTTTAAACATATCAATGTCTGTGTTATTTGTCCCTAGGGAATATTTTTCATGTTATTATACAAAAAAATAGCCACCAAACAAATTTAGGAAGAAAACAAAACTCATTCATTCTTAATCAAAATTCAAAAATCATGTTAATAATCAAAACATAGTAAGGTGTGATAAATATTAGTTAGGGGTTCAAGTTAAGAAACAAACATATTCAAATTTTATTGAGCAGTCATAGTTTATAAACTCAATTTTGTATTTAAATAGTAAAAAACAATATATAAATCTAAATCGAAAGGCATTTAGTATATAAAAACATCAAATATGTTCATAATAATGACAAATATGATTTAATGAATATAGAAATAAAAAATCAAAGGAAGAATCTATTTTTTTTATGAATTAAAATACCTTCAAGATAATAGATGTGGTGTTTAGAGACTTGGACTTTTTAGGAATGTGTAATACAACATTATGCTTATATGGAAGATTAAAAAAATGAGGTTATTCCATATTATACATTAAAAAGAGGTAAAAATAATAATACAGAGAGCATAAAAGAATATGGTTGAATATGATCAATAGGGGAACAAAGAGATTTCAATAAGACAAAATCATTGGAGATGCTACAAAATAATAACCAAAGGATAGGGTAGGATGCAATTTTTAGGAATAGATGGCACCCATGATGTTTGGGTTTTTCATAACGAACTAAAATCAGTGTGAAAGAAATCAAACCTTTTCATCCATGGAAGATATGGTATTTGGAGATGAACCTCCTATATCATCAGGAATTTAGACCACCAAAATATGAAAATAGAAAAGAAGAAATAGTCATCAAAAGAGTTAGTGAATCAAGGGTGATGTAATGGGGAGATCTAGGGATATAGGGAATTAGGAGGGGAGGGAGAGGAATATATAATGTGAGGGTTATTTTACATCAAACTAAAATGGTTATAAAAGAAATAAAACCATTTAAACCATGGAATATACAGTATTTGGAGATTAATTCCCTTTATCATTAGCCATTTTGAACATAAAAAGATGAAAATAGAAGAAACAATCGTTGAAAGGGAGATTAAACTGGAGGGTGATGTGATGGGGATATGCAATTGATATTTCAAGGAGGACGATGATGGATCAGACTGTTTGATAGGGTTTCAAGAGAAAACACTAGGTAGTGGAGTTGGAGATCAAAGGAGGAGGTGGATATGGGAAGGAAGAGATAAGAAAAGGGCGGTGGGGAGATGTATCTTGGGATGTGGGGATGTGGTGGAGAGAAGGACCACATGAGCGGGAGGCTGAGGTGGATAAGTGGTGAGATGGATAAGTGAGGAGGTGGGGAGGAGAAAGCAGGGAGGGATGGATAAATGGGAGGATGGGAGGTATCTGGCATTGGAGATGTGGAGTTTGGGATGAAGTGTATAGGAATATAGAGAAACTGAGGTAGAGGAAGAGAGGGGCCTGGGAGGTTAATAAATAGAGAATGTGAAGCAATCAGAATTCATAATGAGGAAGACACGTTAGGGAAATAAATGTGGATTTGAAACGTGTGAGGTGAATTACAATTTGTATCATATATAATATATTAAACATAAATATGAAACAATACATTAATAAAATGTCACTTTAAACTAGAAATATACATTTAGAGTTATATTGGGAATACCATGTATCAGATTAATGTGTTTTTAATTTATATATTTCAAAAATGATTTATGGATAATTGTTATAAAGTATCAAGAAAATATAATTTCAAATTATCAGTTTTAAGCACATGACATGTGTTTTAAACTAAAGTGTCAATTTTAAACTAAAAACATACACTTCAAGTAATACTGGGCACACCGTATCATATTAATGTGTGGTTTATTCCTACATGTCACAAATGATTTATAAATATTATTCATAAATTATCAAGATAATATTAGTGAATTTTCTTAGTCTTAAGTATAAGACATGTGTTTTTAACTAAAATTTCATTTTTTTAATAAAAAACACACACTTTGAGTCATATTGGTCAAACCGTGTGTCAGATTGATGTATAGTTGAATCCTACATATAAAAAGTGACTTAGGAAACATTTTCCTAATGTATCAAGACTATCAGAGTGTGTTTTCTTTGTTTTCAGTGAGTGACACATGTTTTTAACTAAAATGTTATTTTTAAACTGAAAACATGCACTTTGAGTCATACTAGTTACAATGTGTGTCATATTGATATATGGATGATTCTTACATGTTAAAAATTAATTATGTATTATTTTACTAAATTATTAAGTAAATATGAGCATGTTTTCTTAGTTTTTAGTGAGTGACACATGTTTTTAATTAAAATGACTTTTTTAAATAGAAAACACACATTTCGAGCCATACCGATCACACCGTATATCAGATTATGGTACAACTAATTACTACACATCAAAAATTATGTATCAATAATTGATATAATGTATCAAAATAATATTAATTTAATTTCTTAGTTTTGAGTATGTCATGAATTTTTAACTATAATGTCATTTGTAAATAGAAACCACACATTTTGAGTCATACCGGTCACATCGTGTATCAGATTGAGGTGAAACTGATTCCTATATGTCAAAATGGAATTATGGATCATTTTTTATAAAGTATCAAAACAATATAAATGTGTTTTATCAGTTTTTAGCATGTCACATGTCTTTTGAACTAAAATTTCAATTTTAAATAAAAACACACACTTTGAGTCATATAGGTTACACCGTATGTCATATTAACATACAGTTGATTCATACATGTCAAAAATTAATTAAGGATCATTTCTCTAAAGTATCATGATAATATGAGTGTGTTTCTTAGGTTTTCAGTGATTGACACGTGTTTTTAACTAAAATGTCATTTTAAAATTGAAAGCATGCACAATGAATCATACCAATCACATTGTGTGTCAGATTGATGTGTGGCTGATTCCTACACATCAAAAAAGACTTATGGATCATTTCATAAAGATCAAGACAATTCGAGTATGTTTTATTGTTTTTTAGTGAGAGATGCATGTTTTTAACTAAGATTTCAATTTTAAACTAAAAACATACATTTTGAGTCATACTGATCAAACCATGTATCATATTGATGTACTACTGATTCTTGCATGTCATAAATGACTTATGGATTATTTTCATAAATTATCAAACCAATATGAATGCATTTGATTAGTTTTTAGTATGTTGTGGTTCCTTTTTACTAAAATGACATTTTTTAAGTGAAGTCACACATTTTGAGTCATACTGGTCACAGAATGTATGAGATTAAGGTGTGGATATCTCATACATATCCCAAATGATTCATGGATTATTTTCTTGAAGTATCAAAAAAATATGAATTTTATTTCTTGGTTTTGAGTATGTCACATGTCTTTTTAACTAAAATGTCATTTTAAACAAGAATCATGATCTTTGAGTCATACTAGTCACATCATGTGTTAGATTGATGTGTGGATGAATCCTAAACATCAAAAACAACTTAAGAATTGTTTTACTAAAGTATCAAGATAATTCAAGTTCATTTTCTTGGATTTTAGTGAGTGACACAAATTTTTTACTAAAATATCATTTTTAACTAAAAAAACACATTTCAAGTCATTGGTCACACCATATATAGGATTGAGGTATGATTGATACCTACACATCATGAATGACTTAAGTCTCGTTTTATGATTTTATTAAAACAATCTAAATATGTTTTCTCATTTTTTTAGTATGTCATGCATCATTTGTACTAAAATTTTATTTTTAAAATGAAACCACATAGTTTGAGTCATACCAATCACACCATGTATCAGATTGAGGTTCGGTTGATTCTTAAATATCAAAAATGACTTATGGATCATTATTTTAGATCATCAAAACAATATGAATGTATTTTATTAATTTTGAGTATGTCACGTTTATTTTGAATTAAAATTCATTTTAAACTAGATACACGCACTTTGATTCATACCGGTTACACCGTGTGTCGGATTTATGCGCGGTAGATTCCTACACATAAAAAATGACTTAAGGATAATTTTTCTAAAGTATCAAGACAATACAAGTATGTTTTCTTAATTTTTAGTGAGTGGCACACATTTTGAACAAAAATATAATTTTTAAACTAAAAACACTCATTTATAGTCATACCATTCACACCATGGATCAGATTGAGGTATAACCAATTCCAACACATCACAAATTAATTATAGATCATTATCTTAAAGTATCAAAACAATATGACTGTGTTTGCTATATTTTGAGTGTGTCATGCATATTTTTTACTAAAATGTTAACTTAAACTAAAAACATGTAGTTTGAGTCATTTGTAAACTAAAAACACACACTATTGAACATAAACATATCAAATAAAGAAGAAATAGCTATATAAATAGAAAAAATGTTACTTGAGGGCATCATGTTGTTTGTATATATTATAACACCGTGTATTCTTCCCATTTGTTTATAAATAATTATATTTCCTTTTTTGAATATGAGGACTACCGATGGTCCTGGTAATACTGGAAAAATATAAATAAATAAAGGATTGATAATTTTTTAAATGAAATTGGAATTATCATCAGAAATTCCTATTTAGTGATTCTATATTATTGATGAAATATGATATATTTAATAAATTTTCATACATAATAACCATAATATTTTCCAATATTTTGTTTCAAATACTTTAGAAACATTGAGAAAAATAAGTAATTTGTTTTGATATTGAAATCTTATTATATATACCATAATACTTATCCACTTTTAGAATTTGATAAGCTTACTATGCTCATTGAATGCCCTCATTCCATGATTTTGAAAATATTTAAACACCTTCCTACCATAATAAAACTTTCATTAAAACATAATAAAAAATGCATAACATGAATTTTATTTGTAAAATATTGCATGTAGCGTATTAAAAATTGATAAATTTCATCACATGTGGTCGATTTGTTGGGTCTACATGCATTTAATCCAAAAAATAAATATTTGAGTATCCAAATTGATTACAATGAGAAACCAATGCTCCCTAAAAAGAAAAAAGGAATAAGAAATGAATTAAAATATATTTTGTAACAAATCACCTTTTTATGAAGGTGTGGATAATTTTTTTGTTTAAATTAATTTAAATGGACCTTATGATGTTACCAAATGGAGTCATGGAAGTTATGAGGCTTTCTGGGTCTTTTTCGAAGCCCATAACTTTGGGAATTTGGAAACAAACTGGGTCACATGGTTATTAGAAACCATGTAGCCGAGCTCGCATGGCCTCTCCAAACTGTGTGGGGTGAGACAAAGGAGAACTAGGGGGTGCACGGTTTTTCTAAAACTGTATGACCCAAGGTGCACGACTGTGTGTGATTGCAAGCCTCTTTAACAGAGGCCATTTGTATGGTTGGTGCATGGATTGGAAAACCATGCATCAAAAACCGTGTGCCCACAATTTTTTGGCCATAATTACTATTTTACCCTTAATGAAATAATAAACCTAATTTATTCTTTCTATCCTCTCATTATATTGGATGAAACTCATTTATTTCATTCATGAGCTCCCATATTCTTCAACCTAGATAAATTGATAACTCTTTCATCCATTATTCAAATCAAGATTCATTGAAAGCATTGGATGGCTAGAGGTATTCTATCTAGTCATCTTCCTTTTGTTCTAAGTTTATATTCATATCCTTTTCACTATTTTGGTTCAAGATCGTTTCCTCGATTTTTTGGTTGTTGAACTATTTCTTCAATTTCTCTTAATCTACTTCGAATTTGAGGTTGCTATTGAGTGAGGAGTTGTCTACGGCCCTAAGTTAGGTCATCAAGTTTTTTTACTTAAAAAGAGAGTTGTTTTCACAGTTGAAATCATTATGCCACACACTGACCTTTGTCGTACATTGCCTTAAAATGAGTTCTTTATTTTAAATTTTATATACACACCTTTTTATACTCTCAAAGATCATTGTTAAGAATTTAGAGGATGTTGACATAAATTGTGGACACCTCTTGGGTGTACCTGATTGAATTACCTCTTTATAATTAATTGATTAAATGCCTAGAGCTCCTTCTAAGTGTACGAATTAGATTAGAAATGGAATTTCCCTATATTATATAAATTTTTATTGAACCAAATCACCTCTTATGTTCTTCTCTTAACTTATGAAATAAATTTATCTTGTAGGTAATTTCCCAATTGACAATGGAACCTTCTAAGTGCTTAATTGAACCTAGTAAATTGAATTTCCATGTTTTGGTTAGGTAAATGGATTGATTATATGGAATGGATTGCTTTATGATGGTTTTCATGCTAAAATAATTAAATGGTTTAATTGAAATGATTTATAAAGGGTGGAAATTCCATGTCGGTCCTTGCATTCCATATTAGAAGAATTAATTTAATTGTAATGCCTTGTTTATAATGGGATTTGTGAAAATAATTCATGAGAGTTAACACCTTGTGAATATTATTATTATGATTATTCCATTGATATTTTTTGTGGAATGATACTTAAGGGACATGTTGGTCATGAAGTTTCACTCTCCCTTACATAGGGTGTTGACCATGATGTCTCACACTATTAACACTATTTGAATGGTGGGAAAGACACACTACATACCTTTCTTTGCGTGTTGACATGATGAATCATACATCATCTCGAGTGATGAGAATGATGTCTCACATTTATTATGGGAGGTAGGACTTGTACCCTTGTTGGAGATTATAGGCTCGTTCAAATTGGTTATGAATGACTGAGTTACGCTCCAGTCCAGTCAGCACCTTGTATTATGGGTATATGGACACTTACGTCTTCATGTACTTAGTCCATATAGGTGGATGTAGTATATAACTATACTATATATATATATAGTTACTGATCAGACACTTATTATGTCCATGATTCGAAGAAGGTAGAGTCGTCAGGTGTCCTTTATGAACTTGAGTAGGATGATATTTATTTATTAAACATTTATTATTATTCTATATACCTACACAATTTTTTTAGCTATGTACTACTTGGATTAATTATTGACACCGTTGGTGGTGTCATACTACAATTTTATCTCACACCATACTAGGGTCACCTTTGGTAGCTAAGTAGATTACTTTTCTATAGGTATAGATAAGGGAAAGGGCTATACTATAGATATTTGATATGCTTTACTTATAGTTGGATCATATGAGTATATGAGAAAGAATGTGATTGAGATGAGAGTGGAGAATCCTTTTGTTTTTGTTTTTGTATATTTTGTATAGCATGATGTAAATTCATATCCCCAATTCCAATTTTATATATCATCATGTCATGCATTTATGTATATGACATTGCCTTGTAGATTTTGATTATTATTACACTATTGGTTATTTATGCTTCCATAGTTATTTGTTATATCTATTGTATCTTCTTTCTCTATTATGGTTTACTAGTCTAGGGTCATTATTGTGTCTTCTTATATTATGCTTATATTATTTACTATTTAATGTTATTGTATCTATTTTTCCACTCTAATGTGAGGTTATATTCTCCCCATTATACCGCCTTTACACCCTCGCTGCTAGTCGGAAGCCTCAAGTATATGGGGAGGTGTACTTGACGCCATGTGACCCACCAGATCAGGACCCCAATTGAGTGGACATTAGGTCAGGATATTACATAGTTTATATGATTAAATTGTACCGTTTTACCACTATATTTTAGGTATTAAGAAGAGTATATATTCTATTATTTTTATTAAACTTCGTGGAACGTTTTTCCACTATTACAGAATATTACTCTTATTCCAATGACCTTTTTTGTGTAGAAGTGATGTGAGGACTAATGAGCCAAATTTTTGTTCATATGGTATTCCCTTCAAATAGTACTGATATATACACCTGAAAAAAATATGAATAGTATTTAACTATAACTAAAATATCATATCATCTATTGGAAAAATAAATTATGAAAACACACAACATGTATACATTTATAATTGAGACTCCTAGCCATCCATGCTTTATGATTTCATTTACATTATCATGACCAAGAAAATATATAATGGCTTCACCATACTTTTATTCTTCAAAATAAATTAGGGTCACATAAAAATTTTTAAATGTTTTATCCTCATAAACTTGTAATATTAGTAAATGCAGAATTTGAACTGGTGGGGAAAAGGTAATTTTTGAAGGATATTTTGATCGATTGGTTGATCCTTTAGATTATTTTGATTCAAACTTATGTTTCCCCTTCCCTTTATCTGTCTATAATAACATTCATAGTTTTAGACCTTTTCCATTAATTGTTAAAGTTTTTTCATAAAAAATAAATTATAAATCAATACATCCTTATGGACATGTATTTTTAAAAGATAAAATGACCATTATATGAAAGTTATAATAGAAAGTTTGACTATGTGAACATCCAAGTCATCAAAGGGAACAAGTATCTTAGTGCTCAACTAGTAATATATTTTAATACCAACTCTCACATGACCTTTTGGAATTTGTTTTTGGTGTAGAATATCTCCTTGGATATTGTACAATGTACCACTATAACAAGATGATGGGCGGGTTCTGATAGATATAAATCACAATCATTTTCACCATGTAGAATATCAGTAAAGGAAAGGTATCAGTGTTTACCTGATTCACATTTCACCAAAATAGTTATGATAAAATTGATTAACTTTGGTAAGGAAAACCTTTGCGGTGAATGGTTTTCCTCAAAGTTGGGTGGGTCTTCATATAGTGGTTATTATTTTTTTCTTCTCTTTGATGTCTTCCCATGAAATTATATAATAACTCATATTTCTAATTAAGTTTTTCTTCTAGAATAGTTATTCGTGTTTGTATTTCATCCATTTTATTATCTTTACCCCATGTGCATTCATTTTCTTAAAATATGTTTAGGGAAACACTCTAAAACCCGCACCTCTAATGTGACTATATTGTTATGGCTGCTTCAAGACTACTGAAAGTAGTCATTAATAAGGTGTAGTTGATGATCATTATTATGCTTAAACTGGATGAAAAATATATGAAAATAAGTAATCATTGTCATATAATTCCTATTTAAATCAGAATAAATTTTTATTTTCATATGTACACATACTTCCTATACTTTTTCATGTTTTTATCTATTAGTATTTTATCTTTATTTACATGAGCCTCCTTCCATAGAAAAAGACAAGGGATGGAAGTGGATTTTGATTTTGATTCATCAATCATCATTTAAACAAAGTAATATAATTACATTATTATTTCATGCCAAATAAAATTAATACCATATATTGAAAATTAATACCATTTTTTTCAAGTGAAGCGTACCTCATCCTTGATTTATGGTAAGAATACATAATTTTTGTTTAACACTACTTATTTTTAGTACTTAGTTATTGTTTTGTAAATTAATAATTCTTAATCAAAGTGATTAATACACATATTTTCAAGTAATGTATTACCAATCACAATGTACATGAAAATATACCTCCTCAAGATGAACAATAAATTCATTCCACTTTTCTTAGATTATAATGTGTGCATACATCAATGGTGGGATGGCGAGTTTACTTTCTATTTAGTATCCCTGAGATGATTATTATTAAGAATTATCTGAAATCTTTTATCAGTCTTTCTAAATACAATTAATACAAATTTCATTTAGTGATTATCTAGAAGAAATGTACTCTATAAGGGATAATGAAGAGTAAAAAACATTTCATTATTTTCTTTTTTAGTAAAATAAAGAAATTATATCATAATGTTACCCTATCTCTAGACAAATTAGTTCCATAACCACAAATCACAACATTATTCCACATATATAAATCAATTGGCATGTGCATTTGAGTGGTGAGTCCAATGAAACTAATCAAAATATAATTTTTGAGGTTAACTGGTCGGTCACATGCAATCCATCCAATCTTGAATTTGATGCCTTTTCTTATCACCTTAATGATTTTTTAACATTGTCATGCAATGACACTCCTATTTTTTCCAGGACATAAGTTTTTCACCTTCTACTATTTCCTCAACTTCAACATTATCAATATTATATTCCTTAGGATTCATAGCACTGACATATGGAGAAACTTATTGTTACCCTACATTAGAAGCGTCATCATCATGAGAAACATGTTGTTCTATAGGATTGGAAGCATCAACATGTATATAATCCATTATCTATAGAATTGTTTTAACATTTAATTTAGATTATATAAATGCAATAGTGAATAGATAATAATATGAAGTAATGAAATGTATATTACAAAAAAAATATAATCTGGTTTTCAAAATATCTCTTTTTTTCATTAGAGTTTGAAGGGATTTGACCCCTCTATCGAGTATCCAAATCCCCTAATTGTGTAATCCTATGACATTAAATACCCCCATTAACATTGGTACCACTACAAAATGATTATGATGTCCCAATGAAAGGTTCAACCTCAGTTTAATTGACATCTAACGCTTCAGTGGTTTTTGTCGATAATAGAATAATTTACTACTTTATATTTTAAGGGTATGGGATATAAAATACATGTAATACCAATGATTTCATTATAAACAATTCTTCTCTGTACCCTTCCTTCCTGAAATCCACTTTCACATATCCAAATTCATCGATTTTAACAACACTACTATTATTATCCCACTTTCATTGAAAAATTGGCACTTGGAATGTTGTATAACCCAACTCTTATTTTTTTTAAATGATAAAAAACTATTACATATTTTCATAAATTGGATTTTTATTCTTTGTACCAGATACATGTATTTCTTCATCCACAAGTGTAACTCCACCATTCTTCATGGTACTGTATTCATCATGTTCCTTTATATATAATGTATAATCATTAATTACATAATCATTATAAGATAATACATGCACACTCGGTCCTCTATCTATCAATCAAAGTCATTCATGGAATTGAATTTATATTTTTAACTGACTCTTTAAAAATATAGTCTCAAAACAATCCTATAAATTGTCAATTATGTATATTTAATATCCATATTTTAGCACTTATTGGATTCAAATTCTTAATAATTACTTTTTGGGTTTCAAAATATGGTTCAACTCCTAAAATATTATGAAAAACATAAAGTTCATCCTACTACTACTCTATAATATTGTGAAAAATATCTATTCTAGAAATTCCTTCACCCATAAGTCATCCAGTGTGATGAGACTTTGGTAGATCAATGATTTCCACATCAGACAGGTAGTCAGTATAAAATTTAATAGATTCCTCAAAAATATATTTCTCCCCAATATAAATTTCTGGATGAAATTAATTTTTTGACATACCCTTTCAAAATATCCATATACCATTCAATGAGGGTACGACCATATATAATGTACAAGACCACACAGTAGGATCTCTCTAACCAAATGAACCATCAAGTGAACCATCATATCAAAGAATGATTGCAAGAAGAATATATCTAATTCATATGATATGAAAACAATTTATTTTTCCATAGTTGGTAAATTCACAGGTCTTTAACTTTATTGAATATATATTCTAAAAAGAAATGGATTTTGGTTAATGTATAAATAAAATTCTTAGGAAAAATGAAATATAAATCTCTAATTATTATATCTTTCATCAAAACATGATAGTCATGTAATTTTAGGACCTTTAATGTTAAATTATTCATTGATGAGATATTATTGATATTTTATGAATACCCCTATGGAACCTTCAAATCATTTAAGAAGTTGAAAAACTGATATCTATCATGCCCAGAAATAGAATAAGAATATGGAGGAATAAAAGTATATCTTTCACCCTTCATTGGTGCTAACTCTCCCCATATCTCCATGTCAATCATGTATAACCAAGCCTTAATTTCATCCTTTGTTTTTTATAGTGTATTTAGTAATGTACCATTAACACTATCACATAAATTTTTTTCTACATTCATGACATCAAGAAAATGAATGACGCACAAAAAATTCTAGTATAGTAATTCAAATAAAAATTGATCTCCTTTCCAACATGTTTTTATGAGGTTTTTTGTAGAAGGTTTACCAAAATTGTTGTCACTCCTATAAAAACGAGCTTTATTAGCACTCAAAATGGGATTTATCAGCGCTAAAAAAGTGGTATAAAGCTCAGCGCTGATAAAGGGAGGGTCCCCTTTATCAACACTCAATAAGCACTAATAAAGGGGTACTTTATCAGCACTAAAAAATCACTGATAAAGGTTACTTTTATTAGTGCTAAAAAGGTGCGGATAAAGGAACCCTTTATCAGTGAAAAAAGAGCGCTGATAAATGTGCTTTTTATCAGCGCATTTTCAGCGCTGATAAACCGATCCTTTATTAGTGCTTTTTTAGCGCTGATAAATGTGTCTTTTATTAGTACTTTTTTAGCGCTGATAAATTCCCTGTCTGCTGCAACAAAAAATTCTGCATCAACACACCCAAACAACACCTCCAAAAAATTAAGCATCTCAACAAGTAAGTATACCCATACAAAATCAACACATAATTCATAAGGTAATTACCCCAAGTATACTCATACAACAAGTATACCCATACACCATTAACACATAATTCATAAGTTAATTAAACACATAAAGAATTCAATTCATAATTCAGGGGGTTGGGGGCTTTTCAGGGGTTTGGGTGGTTTTCCAAGGGGGGGTAGGGGTGTACGGGGTGATGGGGGTGTCCGAGGGGGTGGGGGTGGTCCAAGAGGTTGGGGGCTATCCAAGGGGGTGGGTTGGTGTCCAGGGGTGGTGGGGGTGTCCATGGGGTGGGGTTGTCTAGGTGGTGGGGTGGTGTCTAGGGGGTGTCCAGGTGGGGGGGGGGGGGGGGTTGTCCAGGGGGTGTCCAGAGGGGTGGGCTGGTATCCATGGTATCAGGGGGGGGTCTTTCTAGTGGTGGGGTGTCTGAGGGGTGGGGGAGGTCCAGGGGGTTGTTGGGGATGTCCAAGGGGGGTGGGGTGGTGTCCAGGAGGGTGGGATGGGGGTGTCTGAGGGGATAGGGATGTCCAGGGGTTGAGGGTGTCTAGGGGGTGGGGGTAGTCCAGGAGGTTGGGGGGCTATCCAAGGGGGTGGGGTGTTGTCTAGGAGGGGGGTGTCCAGGTGGGGGGCTGTCTATGGGGGTGTCCAGGGGTTGGGTTGGTGTCCAGGGTGTTGGGGGGCTTTCCAGGGGGTGGGGGTGTGTGGGAGGTGGGGGTGTCCAGGTGGAGGGGTGGTATCTAGGAGGGGTGGGGGTGCCATCCAGGGGGTTGGTGGGTTTCCAGGGGGTGGGGTGTCTAGGGGGGTTCAGGGGGGCTGTCCGAGGTGGGGGGTTGTCTATGGGCATGTCTAGGGGGTGGGGGTGTCCAGGGGTGGGGGGATTTCCAGGGGTTGGGGTGTCCATGTTGTGGGGTGGTGTCCAGGGGGTGGGGATGGTCCAGGGGGGTTGGTGGGGCTATCCAAGGGGGGGTGGGGTGGTGTCCAAGGGGGTGGGGTGGCTGTCCATGGGGGTGGGGTGTCCAGGGGGTGGGGGAGGTGTCCAGGTGGTGGGGTGGTGTCTAGGGGGTGGGGGAGTCCAGGGGTTTCGGGGCCATCCAGGGGGTTGGGGGTCCATCCATGGATCATTCTTCTAAAGGATCAACATAATCTGAATGCATTTGGTCGGATTTTCGTATCTCAGTTGTTCTTTTCACTTAAAATTTTGTCTGTTTTAAACAAAAGAGAGACCCTTTTAGTGATAACGGCCACACCGTGCCTCATATTGAGGTGATGTTGACTCTTACACATCACCAAAGCACACATGGATCATTATCTTAAAGGATCGACACAATATGAATTTGTTTGGTTAGATTTTCATAGGCCAGTTGTTGTTTTCACTTAAAATTTTTTCCATTTTAAACAAAAGACAGACACTTTGACTGATACCGGCCACACCATACCTCTTATTAAGAAGGTGTTGACTCATACACATCACCAATTCATCCATGGATCATTATACTAAAGGATCAACACAATACAAATGTGTTTGGTCAGATTTCCGTACATCATTTGTTGTTTTCACTTAAAATTTTGTCCATTTTAAACAAAA
Source organism: Viscum album (assembly GCA_963277665.1). NCBI lineage: Eukaryota > Viridiplantae > Streptophyta > Magnoliopsida > Santalales > Viscaceae > Viscum > Viscum album. The sequence goes on from OY728159.1 coordinate 1,279,567,440, forward strand.
GACAGAAACTTTGAGTGATACTGGCCACACCATGCCTCAGATTGAGGCGTGGTTGACTCATACATGTCACCAACACACCCATGGATCGTTATTTTAAAGTATCAACACATTTCGAATGCATTTGGTCAGATTTGTGTAGGTCAGTTGTTGTTTTCAATTAAAATTTTGTCCATTTTAAACAAAAGAGAGACCCTTTCAGTGATACCGGCCACACCATGCCTCAGATTGAGGTGGGGTTTAATCTTACACATCAAAAATGACCCATGGATCATTCTCCTAAAAGATCAACACAATCATAATGTGTTTGGTCAAATTTCCATAGGTCAGTTGTTGTTTTCACTTAAAATTGTGTCCATTTTAAACAAAAGATAGACACTTTGAGTGATACCGACCACACCATGCCTCAGATTGAGGCGGGGTTGACTCGTGCATTTCACCAACGCACCCATGGATTGTTCTCCTAAGGATAAACACAATTCAAATGTGTTTGGTCATATTTTCGTACGTTAGTTGTTGTTTTCACTTAAACTTGTGTCCATTTTAAACAAAAGATAGACCCTTTGAGTGATATCAGCCACATCGTGCCTCAGATTAAGGCGGGGTTGACTCCTAAACATCAAAAAATACCCATGGATATTTATACTAAAGTATAAACACAATCCAAATGTGTTTGGTCAGATTTGTGTACGTCAGTTGTTGTTTTCACTTAAAATTGTGTCCATTTTAAACAAAAGACAGACACTTTGAGTGATACCGGCCACACAGTGCCTCGGATTGAGGTAGGCTTGACTCGTACATATCACAAAAGAACCCATGGATCTATCTATTAAATGATAAACACAATAAAAATGTGTTTGGTTGGATTTCTGTAGGTTATTTGTTGTTTTCACTTAAAATTATATCCATTTTAAACAAAAGAGATACCCTTTGGGTGATACCGGCCACACCATACCTCGGATTGAGGCAGGGTTGACTCTTACACATCAAAAATGACCCATTAATCGTTAACCTAAAGGACCAACACAGTATTAATGCGTTTGGTCAGATTTCCATAGGTCAGTTGTTGTTTTCACTTAAAATTTTGTCCATTTTAAACAAAAGACAGACACTTTGAGTGATGTCGGCCACACCGTGCCTAATATTTAGGAGGGGTTAACTCGTACATGTCACCAATTCACCCATGGATCATTCTCCTAAAGGATCAACATAATATGAATGATTTTGGTCAGATTTTCATAGGTCAGTTGTTGTTTTCACTTAAAATTATGTCCATTTTAAACAAAAGAGAGACCCTTTGAGTAATACTAGCCACACCATTCCTCAGATTGAGGCGGGGTTGACTCTTAAATATCACAAATGACTAATGAATCTTTCTCCTAAAGTATCAACACAATCCTAATGTGTTTGGTCGGATTTCTGTAGGTCAATTGTTGTTTTCACTTAAAATTGTATCCATTTTAATCAAAAGATAGACACTTTGAGTTATACCGGCCACAACGGGCCTCAGATTGAGGCGGGGTTGACTCGTACACATCACCAATGCACCCATGGATTGATCTCCTAATGGATTAACACAATCTGAATGCGTTTGGTCGGATTTTTTTAGGTTAGTTGTTGTTTTCACTTAAAATTTTGTCCATTTTAAACAAAAGAGAGACCCTTTGAGTGGTTCATCATTCATGCATATTGCTGGTTCATTTCATCTATTAAAATGGGAAAATGACTCATTAGAGAAATTATTTTTTATTTAATAACAATTAAAATTTTCCTATGAACATTTACATACAACAATGTTTCATCTTTTGATCCCCTTAACCCCTCTCAAAAATGACTTCCAATTGTACACATCCCCAAGTCATATCTTCATACTATTTGTGTACAATATTCCATCAGGTATGTGGTCCACTCGTTTTTTGAACATATCTATATCATCTTGTGAGTATGAGGATTTTCGACAGTCATAGTAGTACTAAAAAATATAAAAATAAAGAATTAATAAATAAATTAAATGAAATAGTAGTTTTTTTTGGAAATACCTCTTTAGGGATGCTAGTTTGATGATGAAAAACGATCTCTTTCATAAATCTACAAACATAATAACCGAAATCATTATCGTTTGTTTGTTTTGGAAACTTCAAAAAATTTGATCATTAGGAGAATAAGTACCTTGTGCTGATATGTGTTTGGATAGTTAAATGTTATTATATATACCCTGATATTTGTCCAGACGTAGTACTTGCTCACCTCCTTATGATTAGCCCCTGTTCTCATTCCTTTTTTTAGACGATAATGATATACCACCCTATCATAAAAAATCCGCAGTAAAAGATAATATAAATTATATTACTTGATGTTTAGACCTAAAATATAGGATGTAGTGTCTTACAGATTCACAAACTCTATCATGTGTGGTAGGTTTGATGGATATCCTTGCTTTGAATACATAAAATAAATCTTTGGATTATCCAATTTCACCATAATTAGCAGCCAATGTTGCCTAAAAACCCAAAAAGGAATAAGTAATAAAATAAGTGAAAATATAATTTATATGATTTAATCATAGAGTTTTACCCCTGCAAGGTTGGTATTAGGAAGAGTCTGCCATTTGTAATATTGCTTTCAAATGTTTTCATCAAGTCATTCACTATTTCAATTTTTTATGGCTGTAATTTTGTTAGATGTGTTGATGTGGTATGAGGACAAACGGGTCCGAATTTTGGCTCATTGGAAAATTACTTCAACTATTTTTCATATATACATCTGTCAATAATATAAAACTCATTTAGTCATAATTTTCACATTAGATCAGCTTTTATAAAATCAATTCATGAAAACATACCTCATATATATATATACAACTGTGACACCTAGCCAACCATTTTCAAGGATCTCATTTACATTTTCAGCAGCAATGAAATTTTAACTTTCCTATTCATATATATTCTTTTTGAAAACCACTATATAACTATTACTACCTCTTAGCTTCGTATACACATGAGTCTTCAATTCTAGTAAATGTGGATACAGAAAAGGTGGTGTTATCATGCTTTTAGTAGCTCCTTGGGATCAGTTGGTCGATCCTTTAGATGGTTTTGAGTCGACGTTTGTTACCCCCTTCCCTTTCTCTATCTATAATAAAATTCATTGGTTCAAACCCTTTTTTCATTAATTGTTAATGGTTTAGCTTGAAAAAAAGGAAATAAATACCTATTTGTTTGCATGTACTCTTACAAGTTGTGACAGCCAGGCAATGAATGTCCCAATAGCCTTTTTGACCATATGAATATCATTGTCATCAAGTGGAATAGGTAGTTATTCATTTGGATCAAGAGCTATAGTAATCGTCACTTTCAGATGATCTTTCAGAAGTGGTCTATTATGAAACTTGTCATATGGGATGTCGAACACTATAGCCCTCGCTATAAGGTGATAGGTGGGTGTTGACAGACATAAATCACATTTATTATCACCCTGTAGAAGATCAGTATAGGAAAAGTATCAGTGTTTTTCTGATTCACATTTCATGGGAACAATTATTAGAATATTGATTACCATGACTAAGACAGCTCTTTGAGGGGAATGGCTCACCTCAAAGTTAGTGGGGGTGGGGTGGGATCTTCACACGCTAGTTGTTCCTGAATCATGTCTTCTCCTTGCTTCCCACCCATAAAAGTTGCTACCAACTCTCCCTTCCATTTCAATCGTTCTTCAAGAGTTTCTAGTCATTTGCTCATTTATTTCAATTTTTCATCTCTATCATCTATTTTTTTTTTTCAAAATATAATCGAAGTGTCACCCAAAACCCTGCACCTCTGACATGACCGTATTGTTCTGGCTACTTCAAATCCGTTGATAATCGGTCTGTATCTGCTACAGGATTATCTGATTCCTATGACTGTCGGATATAGGAAAATAACAAATAATTTTTATGTAATAGCAATTTAAAACAAATCCTTTTATCGTCGTGTCATAATTACACATGTTTCCTACACTTTTTTTGTGTTTTCATCTACTAGCTTCCCTTACTTATTCACATGTGCCTCCTTCCATAGCACATGACGTGGGATGGAAGTGTCTTTGGTTTTTGACTCATCAATCTACATATAAATATTGAAATATAATGATGATGTTATTTATTGGCACCTAACAATATTACTGTAAATTTAAAATACATATCATTTTCTTTTCTAGTGAAGAGTACCCCATCCTTACTTTATGATAGGGGTATGTTGGTTTTGATGCACGTTCCTTATTTTCAGTATAGAGTTGTTGTTTCATAAATGAAATATTGATAATCAAAGTGATGAATACACGTATCCTCAAACAACGTATTATCACCCACAATGTACCTGAAACTTCTCATCCCCACGGCATCCAATAAATGCATCCCAAGCTTATTGGGATATCAGGTGAACATAGATAATGGGTGGGTGTGGGTTTATTTTACCTTTGGAATCTTTCAGGTGAAATTTTGTTAAAATAGTGAAAAAAATTGATTAATCCTTCCTGAAATCCTTAGTACATAACTCTTGGGTGAATCGTCTACTATAAATGTACTCTGTAAGATATTGAGAAGAGTAATACACTTTTTCATTATTTTATTTTCTAGTAAATTAAAGAAATGATATCATAATGTTACTGTAATTTCTTCCCAGATCACAGCCTTCATCTTGAACACAACATGGTGCCATGAATCTATGTCGATCAGCACACGTTGCTGAGTGACAACTCCAATGTAACTACTAAACATATCCTTTTGGGGATTCACATGTTGGCCCCATGCATTTCATCCGACATCAAATTTTATGCCTTTTCTTTTCGCCTTAAGAACTTTGTCTAACATCTTCAAACTACGACGCACTTGTGTTTTATGCGACGTCAGTCCTTCATCCCCAACCATTTCATAGATATCAACATCATATATATGTTCATCTGAAATGGTAGTAATGGCATGTGCAGATGGTTTTTGGACCTCAACACTAGGAGCAACAACAGATTCAGAAACTTGTTGTTACTATGCACTATGAGCAGTCGCAGCAGGAGCAGCAGTAGCTTGAGAGACTTGTTCAGACTCAAGGTTATGAGCACTAGAACGTGAAAAAGTCATTATCTGCAAAAGTGGTTGAACAGTTAAATTAGATTTCATAAATTCAGTGATGATAAGATAATAACATGAGATAACAAGATCTATATTAAAAACAAAATATAACATGTTTATTGAACTCTCTTTCTTTTTTTCAATGTTTGAAGGGATTTGAAACCTCCATCAATTATCGAAATCCCTTCATTGTGGTCTCCTCTAACATACAAAACATCATCTACATTGGGACCACTATGAAATGATTTCGATGTACCACTGAAAGGATCATCCTCAAGTGATTTTTTATCGGACCTTTAAGTGGTTTTGGATGATAACAGAACAATCGACCACTTTTGGTTTGTAGGATCTAGAACATAAAAAACTTGTACTGCTTTTGATTACATTATAAAATGTTCTTCTTTGTACCCTTCTTTACTAAAATCAACTTTCACAAATCCCTATTTATCTATTATAACACCACTATTGTTATCAACCCATTTACATTGAAAAATCATCAATTGGAATGTCATATAATCCAACTCCCATATTTGTTTGATAATGCCAAAGTATGACATATTTGCATAAATTGTATTCATGTACTTACTACCAGAAACATGCATCGCTTCAGAAACTAGTGTAACTCCACTATTTTGCATGGTAATATCTTCATCATGTTCATCTGTATAGAATGTATAACAATTAATTACATAACTATTGTAAGATACTACATACACACTTGGTCAGGCTGCTAGCCATTGAAGTCATTCTGAAATTGAATTCAGATTTTCATCCAAATCCTTAAAAATATGGTCCTGAAACCATCCTATAAACTGGTGATTATGTGTATTTGATATCCATTTTTCATCCCCTGATGGATTCAACTGCCTAAGAATTTGTTTGTGAGTTTCAATATATGGAGAAACCTCCCAACTGTTATGCAAAAAAAGGTGGGACTGCTCCCGATCTGTAATACTAATTGTCACAACATCTCTTCCAGAAATTATGTCACCTTCAATGCGTCCAGTGTGTTGAGATTTCGGGAGACCAATGCTTTCCACATCATATCGGTATTCAGTACAAAATTCAATGTCTTCCTCAAAAATATATCGCTCCATAATACAACCCTCTGGCCAACTTTGATTTTTGACATACCCTTTCAAAATCTTCATATACCGTTCAACGGGGTACATCCATCTATAGTGCATAGGACCACAAAGTCAAATCCCTCTCACCAATTGAATCATCAAATGAACCATCATATCAAATAATGTTGGTGGAAAGAACATTTCTAATTCACATAATATGATGACAACTTCTTTTTTCCATAGATGTAAATTTCAACGGGACTAAAACTTTGATACATATAGCTTTTAAAAATAAAAAAAGTTTGGTTAACGTATGACAAACATTCTTGGGCAAAATGCAACGTAAATCTATAGGAATTAGATCTTGCATCAAAACATGGTAGTCATGTGATTTCAAACCTTTTAAATTAAAATCATTCATTGACATAATGTTCTTGATATTTTATGAATACCCCTATGGAACCTTTACATTGTTTAAAAAGTTGCAAAACTAATATCTCTCCTCACTATAAAGAGTACAAGCAGCTGGAGGAAGAAACATTTGATTTTTACCCTTCACGGGAGACAACTCTTCTAGTATTCCTAGGTCAACCATGTCCAACCTTGACTTAATTCCATCCTTTGTTTTTTCAGGGGCATTAGGAAATGTTCTGATAACACTGTCACATACATTTTTTTCCACATGCATCACATCAAGAAAATTTCTGACATACAAACAATTCCAGTATGGTAATTCAAAAAAAAACTGGTCTCTTTTTCCAATTGATTTTTGTAAAGTTTTTCAAAAATGGTTTACCAAAAATAGTGTTCACATATTTTACTTCCTCAAATGGCCGATCACCTGTTAGTGGAGACAGTGTTGTGCGTTGTTCTGAACTTCCATTGAATTATGTCGTCCAATATTGGTACTTATGTCAACGAGGTAGAAATATACGATGTCCTAGAAACACAGATTTCAATGAATGTTTCAACCTAATTGATTCTATATCTTCTTCGCACATCAGACACCCTTGAGTTTTTTTAATGTTATAGCCTGAAAAATGTTGATAAGTTGGGAAATAATTTATTGTCTCATACAAAATCTCTCTCAATGTGAAGTATTAACTTTTATAAGCATCATACAACATAACACCTGAATACCACAATAGCTTCAAATCCTCGATCAAAGGAGCTAGATAAACATTAATATAATCACCTAGTTGTTTTGGTCCTGATATAAGCATAGATAACATGATGAATTTCTGTTTCATGCATAACTAGGGTGGCAAGTTATAATTTACCAACATAACAGGCCATATACTATGAGTGCTAGTTTGGAAACCATAAGGATTCACTCCACCTATAGATAACGCAAGACGAAGGTTTCTAGGATCTTTTCCAAATTCAGGATACTCCTGATCAATTTTCTTCTATTGAGGAGAGTCATCTTGATGATGTAATTTCCCATCTTTATTTCTTTTATCTGCATGCCACGACAATTGTCTTGCAGTTTCTTCACTTCCATATAGACGCATAAACCTTTTAATGATTGCAAAGTACCATAAAACTTTCGTAGGATTAGATTCATCTTTCTTGTATCGAGAAGAACCAAACTTTGGGCATTATATAAGTGATTTTTTCTCCTTGTAAAACAATATACAGTCTTTCAGGCAGGCATGTATTCTTTCATAAATCACACCCATCAAGCGTAGCATTTGTTTATCTTCATACGTCCGGCTTGGGAGCTCATTATATTATTAGAGCATGTCATTCAAGAGAGTAAGTAGTTTCATAAAACTAACATCACTCCATCTATTACCTGCTTTCAATTTATACAACTTCAATACAGCTAACAATGTTGTATATTTAGTGCAACCAGTATACAATAGCGTCTTTTCACAACTCTTTAACTTCTCTAAAAAATTTGGGCAATCACGGAGTTCATCTTCAATTGTCTTTGTCATTTACTCAATACGATCTTCATCATCATTGACATATGTAATTACATCTTCTATACGGTCTTCTTTATTATCCATATCTGATGATCCATAAAACTCAATTTTATCCCAGCCAGTAGCTACATTCTCTTTTTCTCCGTGTTTATTCCAACATTTATAACTCCAATATATTCTGTGACATATCAAATTTTCTTCCAACTCCTATGGAGTAAGTAGTCTAGAATAACAACAACATAAACATGGATAAAGGATTTGAGAAGTATCCTTTGCTTGATTCTTTGCAAAATTGATGAACTCTTCTACTCCGTTCTCATACTCTATTTTCAAATGATTAGCATCCATCCAATCTTTATTCATCTCCATCCTATTTGAATCCCAAATATTAGTATTTATGGTTCAAATACACAAAACAAAACTTCCAAATATAGTATAATAGAACCAATTCCTTATAAAAATAGAGATTAGTAGAGAATAACAATTTCCAACAAAGATTTGAAAATCAACAGAACCAGGATAGACCCCCCATCAAAATCAACATGGTTTCCAAACACAAAGGGGTTCGAGGGGATAATCACTTGTTTCATAGATGGTAAAACTCACATGACATAATCCTCTATGGCTCATCCTCCTCTATTGGGTCAACCCTTATATGGTCAACTAGTCCATCCTTTTATACCTCACCAACCTAAAATACATATGGATGAAAACTAGTAGCCAGCTCTATAAGTAAAGAAAGGATTCTCATAATCTCTACAATATGGAATTCATTAAATATAATTACTTTAGATTCATTATAGTTTCCTCAAATCACCCCAGTCCAAACACAAGAATAATCAAGAATGATACATCTACCACTCCTAGGTCTCTGCCCTACATTCAAAATCATCATGCCTAATTTTTTTGGTAAGCTCAAGTTACTTACTTTAAATCACGAGGGGGATAATCACTTGTATCATAGATGGTCTCCCATGTTATTCCATATGAAAATTTTAAAAAATATTATTGACCTATCATCCCATTCAATCCTAATGAGTGTCGAATTCCAAACTCCATCTTAAGTGTAATATCAAAACAATATATATTAATAAATTACCCCACATCCACTTCCCCACTAATCTGGTCATTCTCACACTCTAATGGAATATATATTATGCTTCAAACCCTTCTATATAATCTCATAACCACATATCCCCACATACACATGTCACAAACACATAAAAAACCATATCCACATCACAACCACACATTACATCCTCATCACAGTATGATATTGTGAACATGAACTATATAAATAGCATACTCTCCTCCTACAATGCACAACCCCCACTATGTATCCACACCAAATACACATAATCATGTCAACAAGAATATATATACACCAAAACCTAAAATCATTATAGGTTTTATATATAAACCCAATGTGAGCCATTACAACTCATACTAAGTGTGAAGGGGGATAAGGGAAGAGGGAGTGGTTCTATATGTGTTCCCTCTATAACCTAGATATTGATAAAAACAATCAGAACCAAAGTACCCATATGGATTTCAATCTAGTTACTCGACTCAAGTGGTGGTGTGTAAGAAATAATAAGAAAATATAATAAGTATATAGTCACACATAAATTTTCCAAAGGGTTTACACCAAACTAACACTACAAACACCCCCGTAAATTGTTGCCTTGTTACTACCACCATCTTATAACCACTTCCATTATAATGCCACAAATAATCCCCAACAAATCACATAAGCATACATATCAATATTACCAACTTCTCATTTCATTTAACATTATATTTTCTTGGATTTTTATTACCATATGCATTTAAATTGTTAACCATTTTAATGTAAAACCAATCATTAAATCACTACACACAATAATCCATTCATTGATCATTAATAACATTTATTATATCTTTAACCATTTATTAAACATAATTATTCCAATCATTATCATTAATCATTTAACAAACCATCATTTATCATTTCCAACCCATCACCCATTACTATTTTCATTTATTCCAATCGTATTCCATGACAAAAGGAAATTATAACATCACTGAGTAACAACTAAATTTTCATGACATAAAATACAACTAAACACATTCTTAAATCCATAAAACCACTTATTTTCTGCCGAAATAGCCATATCATTGCTATCATAACCAAACAATAATCCATTCATCACTACTGTATTAATTACCACACCACATGCTCCCTGCCACATCAATCAACCATCACCCTTATAATCATAGTGATAAATACCCCATACATAGTAGCATGAAAGGGAAAACATATAAGAAATTCACTCTAAAAACTACCCCTTAAACACTCTATCATATTAAAGTAGAATTTATAGTTTAAATATAACACTTTAATTACAGATTTCCATACAACCAATTCATTACCTACCTTAAGTGACTAGAAAATAATGAAAAGTGATTATAACATATTATTAGTAGTAAGAAATTTCTTTCACAACATCAAGAATAAATCACTTAGAAACAACACAAATAAATCCATAAATATATAAGAAATATTATGGAACTTCATAAATCACATGAAAAACTACCTCTTCTCTTTAATTTCCTTTAGTGTAATTCATTATAGTATCTAGGTTAATCAGTACTATCCATATAATGGAAAAAAATAACATGATAATTTCACAATTTATACATAATAAAGAAGGATAAATTTCATATCCCAAACCTCAACTAAATATTTAATAAATATTTCATAAGAATGATAAGAATAGTAAAATAAAACATGACTTAACACATGATGGTAATATAAATGTCCTATATATGACCATTAACCATTAAAACCATAACAAAAAAACACAAAAAATGAATCACCATTGTTGTCACATCCTTCCTAAGAAGAAAATTCAAGAAGAGAATCAAGAACAAGAGAACAGAAATTCACCTTAGTGGAGGAGAATTAGGGAACATTATGTGCTACGTCGAGAGGGGAAGGCGCGACCTCCAGAGGGGGAGGTGCACGAGAGGAGCCACCAACTGTTGAGAAATGGAGGAGTAGGGTTCTCGGGGAGTAGGGTCTCGTGGAGAGGAGTAGAAGTGGGGTTTTCAGGGAGGATGATCCGCCAAATGGGTTTGAGGGGGAGGATAAGGAGAAGGGATAGAGGCGGAGGTCTGGTAACACGAAGATAGGGGGAGATGGAGGTCTGGAAATGCAAAGATTAGGAGGGGTAGTTTTCGTAGGGGTACAGTACCGCGAGAGATTTAGGGTGCAATAAACAGAGGACACTGTGTGACCAATTTTATAAAATATGGGACTATGGTTTTATCAGTGCTTTTTTAGCGCTGATAAAGGTTACCCTTTATAAGTGCTAAAATTTTAGCACTGATACAGGGATCCTTTATCAGTGTTTTTTTCTTAGCGCTGATATAAGGTGGCTCTTCCCTTTCCCAATTTTGTAGTAGTGTGTCCATATCTTTTACTTTATAAAATAGTTGATCACCTATTTGTGGAGATGGTGTTGTACCTTCTTCTGAATTCCCATTGAATGATGTCATCCAAGATAAGTATTTATGTCATCAGGGTATAAATCAGTGATGTCCTAGAAACCCAGTCTGTGATGAATGTTTCAACCTAGCTATGTAACTTTTTCACAAATGGGACACCCTTGAGTTACTTTAATGTTATATCCTGAAAATTTTCCATAATCCGGAAAGTCATTTATTTTTCTATACAATATGGATCTCAATGTGAAATATTTATTTTTGTAATCATCATACAACAAAAAATCTTGTTCAACTCACACTCTGCAAACCCCTTTGGTAGTGTGTAGAATTGATCGTGTCTTTTAATATAGAGAATGGTAAGGTGCCATAGTGAGGCGATGATGTTTCTATTAGTTGGGTATGGGTAGTTACTGGTGAGATAGTGGGACGTTGCCCACATATCACATGGAGTGTCTGGTTTTTATTTTGGTTTCCCTTTGCTTTCAGGCATGTGTCTTGGAGTTTGGTTTAGATGCTTTGAGTTGTATCATTTATGATTTTTTCCTCCAGTCACAACATATATTTTTAGGGTTATTCTTAATATTTTTCTTTCTATTTTGTATATGTCATGTATTTTGCTTTAGGTTGGGTGAAATCATTCCCTCTGGTTGTTGTTTATGCCCAGGTGTTAGTCATCAACCCATAGGGATCAATAATTCCCTTCAGGTATGTAGCAGATCGGGTTAGGTACCAATTTGTAAGGGTATCTCAGGTTGGTTTGTTCCATAAACATTCTTCATTAAATGGAGATCATTTAGAATATGAAACTATTGGGTTCCATATCATGGAACTCATGCATTACATCCCATTGGAGTGTTCTTCATTGAACAGTTCAATGGAGGTTGTGTGAGCCATAAATAATCTATCTCATGAATTTGTAATTGAAGAAAACCTTGTGGGGAAAGATGTGTCAGGTGCATGAATAAAATGAATGAATTGTAGGGTATGATATGAATCTTATGCATATCATATCATACAAACTCAATGAGTCATAAAATGGGATGAATTTTTAGCACACATCCAACACCTACACCCATCGTCGCTACCCAGTTGAGACCTTGCCCCTACCATCGCCGCTCAGGTGCAAGCTCACCCCCACTATTGATCACCCACCCTTGTCCTCGCTGCCCCACCCCCACCATCATTGTCTCTACAAGGGGTGGGCACGAATTGGTTTGGTTCAGTTTTGAATCGATCCGTAATTTGAGGTTTATTTTTTATACATGAAAACCAAAACCATTTAATAGTTGTTTGGCTTAGATTTAGACAATTATAAATCATTAATTTGTTGTTTGGTTCTATTGGGATTGCAAACTAACTTGTTTGTTTATGTTAACATCTTAGATATGGATCCATGATATTTTATAATGGTTGGTTGATAATATGAATATAATTTATAAATATACATTGACAGAACGATGTGATATCATCCTTGATCTACTAGAAAAATAAAACTTTTTCCTGTTAATGGCCACTGAAAATAAAATCTAGAAGAGAGTTAAGGTTATAGACTGTTTGTAATGGCTCGGCTAATAACAAACTATAAAATTAGGTGTGGTTTTGTTGGGTGCCTAAATTGAATCACACACCATAAGGGTTTATCCAATTGGAATTAAAAACAAAACCACAAAAAACTACTATTTCATTTTAGTCTAGTTCAAGCAGATTTTTTACCCACCCCCAGTCACTTCCACATCCCTTGCACCCATCGTCACGCCCACATGCTCTGAACCCAGGGTCACTGCCACATCCCACGCCCCCGTCATTGGGAGTTTCTTGCTGGGCGGTCATCCGAACGAGATGATTTTTTTCAAAATAATAATATATGTGGTGAGCACTAAGGGTGGTCATAGAAGGGATATTGATGACATCATTTACCCCAACCGTCAAAAGGTGTGGTCAATTAGTCACCCAGGACTCAAATGCTCCTTCCACAACTGCTTTTGGTGGCTGTGGATGCATATTTTTCTACTAGTGAAACACGTTAACCAGAATCATTTAAAATCAAAAACAAAACCTTATAACAAACCTATAATACAACTATATAACAAAAATCACTTGAAATTGAAATAATGATCATGTTTCAAACAAACTCATATTTCAAATGAATGATCACACTAAAAATTGAAATATAAATTGAAATATAGAAAACAATAACACCAAAGCAATTTTTTTAAAAAAAATGCAGAATTAAGGAACCAAAATTTAAAATCCTACTCCTTTGGGAAGTTTATTTTAAAATGGGTTATTAATTTTTTTTAGAAAATGGATTGGATTAGAGATATTGTTAAAAATTGGTCTAGAGAAGTGTAAATGGGGCTCACTCTTCCTCCAGATTCTTTTTAATAATAAATATTACTATATATATGTATATATGTATATAAATATCTAATTAAATATTAAAATAGATATTAATAAAAATTAATAAATATTAATTAAATATTAATAAATACTAATTAAATATAAATAAATATTAATTAAAAATTCATCAATAATAATAAAATACCAATAAATATTATTTAAATATTTATAAATATTAATAAATAATAATAAAAAATAGATAAATATTTATAAATATTGAAAATACAAATAAATATTAATAAATATTGAATAAATATTAAATAAATATTCATAAATATAAATTATATATTAATAAATATTAATGAATATAAAAAATGTAAATAAATATTAATAAATATAAATAAATATTAAAAATAATAATAATAAAATTATTATTATTATAAATTTATTATTCAAAAATATTAATTAAATATTCATAAATATTCATAAATACTAACCAAATATTGATAAATTCTAGTAAATATTAAGAAATCATAATAAATATTAAATTAATATTCATAAATATTAATTAAATATTAATCAAATATTAATAAATATTAATTAAATATTGATAAAAAGTAATAAAATTTTATTAAATTTTAATAAATACTCATAAAAACCAATAAATATTAATAAATATCAATAAATATAAATAAATATTAATTCATATTAATTAAATAATCCAAAATATAAATATAATACTAAAAAATATTAGTAAATAGTAATATAATATTTTTCAACATTTATAAATATTTATAAGTATTAACTAAAAATTAATAAACATTAATAATCATTAAATAAATATTAATAAATATCTATGAATATAAATAAATATTCATGAATATTAATAAATATCAATTAAATATTAAATAAATATTCATAAATTTTAATAATTTTTTAACGGGATGAGGGTCAAGCCCTCTTTTGTTAAGAATATAAATATTAATGAATATAAATAAATATTAATTAAATATTAATAAATTTTAAATAAATATTAATAAATGTTAATAATTATTAATAATTATTAATAAATAATATATATCCATTAGATAAATATTCAGAAATATTATTAAATATAATAAAATATTAATATTTATAAATATTTATTAACATTTAGTATTTTTTAGTAATATTTAGTAAAATTTAGTAATATTTATTAATATTTATGAATATTTATGAATATTTAATTGATATTTATTCATATTTAATGATATTTATTAATATTTATTTAATACATATCTATTATTTATTAATATTTATTTAAATTTATTTATATTTAGAGCCAATGAGTTTGTACCAAAGTGGTAAAGGCTCCTGCTTGGCATGTAAAAGACCCAAGATCAATTTTGGGTAGGGACGAAATTCCCGGGTACTGGAGCAGTAGTGTAGCAGGGCACTGTAATAGTATTGTAGCAGTTGTAGTGACATTGTAGAGGCGGAGGTACTATGTGGGAACTGTAGTGGCGGTGGTATTGTAATAGGTATTGTCACAGTACTATTCACCAGAGGGCCCTTTGGGACAAAAAATGGGCTTTCATGCCCCTGGGCCTTCATGCTATGTAATGGGTCTCCCTCTACCCAGTCAAAAGAGGACTTTTCTTTGCTTTAATAATAAAAATGAGGCTTCGACCCCAACCTTTTTTATTGATATTTAGTTAAAATTTATTAATATTTTCTTAATATGTATTAATATTAATTTATATGCATTGATATTTAATTAATATTTATTAATATTTAATTAATATTTATTAATATTTATTTAATTTTTTTTAATATTTATTAATTTTTAATTAAAATTTTTAAATATTTATAAATATTGAAAATTGTTTCATTACTATTTATTAATATTTTTTAGTATTTTATTTATATTTAAGAATATTTAATTAAAATGTATTAATAATTATTTATATTTATTGATATTTATTGTAATTTATTGATATTTAATTAGAATTTATGAATATTTATGAATATTTAATTGAATTTTATTACCTTTTGTGAATATTTGATTAACATTTAATTAATATTTATGAATATTTGATTAATATTTATGAATATTCTATTAATATTTAATTAGTATTTATGAATATTATTTTAAATTTATTAAGATTTGTTAATATTTACGGGTATTTATTAATATTTTTTTAGCATCTATGAATATTTATTAATATTTAATTAATATTTTTTTAATAATTAATTAATATTAATTAATATTTTATTAATATTTTTTACTATTTATTAATATTTATTAATATTTATTTTCATTTATTTATATTCATTAATATTTATTAATATTTAATTAATATTTAGGAATATTTATTTCATATTTAATCAATATTTAATAATATTTATTTTTATTATCGATATTTATGAATATTTATTTAATGTTTAATAATATTTCTAAATATTTATAAATATTTAATTAATATTTATTGATATTTTATTATTATTGATGATTTTTTAATTAATTTTTATTTATATTTAATTAGCATTTATTAAAATGTAATTAGTTTTTATTAATTTTTATTAATATTTATTTTAATATTTAATTAGATATATATATATATATATATATTTAGTAATGTTAGTGAATGTCATTCCCTCTTTAGAAAATTTACACATGGAGCATGAACCTCGTTCACGCTTCCTGGCGATGAGAAAAGCGTGAACATGATTCACGCTTCACCAGACCCATTTTGTAAAATACTCGCAACCATATCCCTTTTTAAAAAAATTAAAAACCCATTTTATAAAAAAAACTCACCTTTGGGGATTTCAAAGTTGAAGGATGAATGCATATTCTGTTTTATAGACCAATATTTAGATCCAAATCATGCTCCTCCATTTCTTCTCCCAATGCCTCTTTTCCTCCCCCGCACTCATCATCGTGACCGTCGATGCTCTGGTAAAGCACAGCGATAATAGTTCATGGTGAAGTTGGATACGTTGGGTTTGTCACGAGTGACATGTCATCAATGGATAAGTTGAGGAAATGTTTTTCTCTTCCATCTTTATGGAATCTCATATATCGTCCCTTTTATTGGAATGGAAATGTCACCCTAAATTGCACGGTCATGGTATAACAATGTGTTTATTTCAGATAGTCAAAGAAAAACGTATCGAGCATATAGGCTGGTGACACGAATGTGCAACCTTTTTGATGAGATATTGTGACAAAGAGATTATATTACCGTGTTCTGTGATAAAATAATTATTTACAATCTCGTAAATATTATTTATTAATTTACGCAAGTTGGCGCACCAAATAATAATATTACTATTATTATGTGACATGAGATTTATTAAAGGTTTTAAATGTTATTTAATGTTCAGAATGTAATTAAATAGTATTTTAACCTAAATTTTAAATCTATAAATAGACGGATATGTCTATTGTGTATGATATCCAAAAAATGATAACAGATAACTGTTGCGCACAATGAATTCTCTATCAAATCCTCCTTCTCACTCTCTTTCAAGAACGAGAAACACAAGAGATATTTCTTCAGGATTGAAGAACGATCAATCAAGAATGAATAACATAAGACATTTGATTCACCGTGATAGTACCCAAATATCGAGTGGTGTTGCTCGAAGATCATTGGGGAATGTGTGGATCACCACTATAGGGATTATATCCTCGGATCATCACAACGCAATGAAGGTAATCTGAAAGGGTCTTTTTGGATGATCAACATTCATCAGTGAAGAATGTTCCTAAGCTCGGGTATTTATTTATTTAGATATTAAATAAAAAATTATAAATTTTACATGCAAGATACCCACTCATGGTTTTGGGCAGTGATTATTAAAATATATTTTAATATATCACCTACCATCGCATGCTTTCGCTATGCCCAAAACCATCACCCACCCCCATCATCATTGCCTCATCACCCATCCCCATTGTTGCTGCAAGGGGTGGTAATGAATTGGTTTGGTTTGGTTTTGAATCAAACTACAAATTGAGGTTTATTTTGTATACATTAAAACCAAAACCATTTAATAGTGGTTTGGTTCATATTAAAACATTCCTAAATCATTGATTTGTTGTTTGGTTATGTTTGAATTGCAGTTTAACTTGTGTTTTTTAATGTTAAAATATTAGTTATGAATCCCTAAGATTTTATAATGATTGGGTTGATAATTTGAACATAATTTATACATAAGCATTGAAAAAATGATGTGAAATAATCCTTGACCTGATAGAAAAATAATACTTTTTTCTGTTAATGATCACTAAAATAAAATCTAAAAGAGGGTTAAGGTTATGGACTGGTTGTATGGGATGGGGTGATAAAAAAACTATAAAATCAAGTGTGTTTTTGTTTAGAAATTTAATTGAATCACGCGTCATAAGGGTTTATTCAATCTACATCACAAACAAAACCATAAAAACCCACTATTTCATTTTGGTCTGGTTCAGGAAGATTTTTTACCCACCCCTAGTCACTACCACATTGAAACATCCTAGACCCGGATACCACTCAACAGTGTTCTGAGCCCAGTTGGTCACATGGTCTCAACATCATCTCCTCAAACTCTAGAGACTACTGACTAGTAGTGAGGGCCTAGGTGAGTCATTATGGAGATTATTACCTCATTAACAAAGTATAGCATGGTGTAATAACAATAACAGATAAGTAGCGGAATCAGTATAGTAACTAGAAAATAGATAATGTTGGGAATAGATAAATAAATCTAAAAGAAAACTCATATACAATGATGATGATACATGTCTCTACAAAGTATCCAAAATAGGTAAAAAAAATTACATTACAATACATGCATCAAAGGTACAAAAATCCCAAAATTATATTACTAGCATCATAATCCTCATCTTGATATTGTTCTCCCCTGCTCCCAAGTAGTAAACAAGAACTAGTAGTAAGGCTCTTTCCCTTATCCATACCTAAAATCATATATTCTTTTTGGGTACCCAAGGTGGACCAAATAGGGTGTGAGACATAATTCTATTAGGCAACCACCCAATGTCAAGTTTCATTCAATCAGTGGATATATAACAACCATAGTGTGCAAGAAACAGTATAATATATAAAGGAAGTACTAAAAGTAAACATCCAATAAATTCTGGGTTCCCATTTATAATTATGTCCATTTAATGATTCAATTCTATTTAATTTTACAAGTCTCCATACCAGGAGTGTAGCTCAACATCCCTTATTTAAATATGTAACCAAAGGATGCCTAAACATCCCATCTATAAAGTATAAACAAATATTGAATCCAAGCTTGTTCTTTGGCTTGGAAGACGTGTCATATAATTCATTCCATTCATTGTTAAATTAAGAACTTGAACCCATCCATAGCATTCATAATTTTGAATCCTGGTATCACTCTAGGTATAATATAAAGCAATAAGCTACAATCTCTTCCATGGATAACCTCTCAAGAACCCAGGTATTGCTCTAGGTGAGATATAACATCTCTACCACTCGAGTTCATCTATGGCGGTTCACTAAGGGAGCCCAAGTATCACCCATGGCATATATGATCAAATTCCCATTTGATTTATTCCTTGGTAATCTATATGGAATCCAAGTATCACTCGATATATAAGATTCAAACCCTATGAGTCCATCCTTGGAAAACCATATTAGGAGTTCAGGTTTCACCCAATATATAAGATTCACCCCTATGATTCATTCCATGGAAAACCATATTAGGAGTCCAAGTGTCACTCAGGCATAATAAATTTAGAATACAATTGAGTCCATTGATGGAATTTGTCATTGAATCCATGTGTCTCCCAAGGTACATTCATAATCATTCAATAACAGTTAATCAATTTAAATTAAACGATTCTATTTAACTATGTGAATGTTAAAACCAAGAACAATAATTTATACCTAACTTTAAAATGTGGCTAAAGGCGTGGGTTAAGTTTAAAAGTCTTAGCCATTAATTCTACTCACATGGGAAACTCATTATATCAAGCATATCATGCTTAAACATCCATTACAAGTCATGTGTATAGGGGCATGGAATTCATCCCCTCTTCTTAATCAATTCCAATTAGAATTGATATAACAATTCAAATACAATTCATATCACCATTTAAATTATATCTCATTACATTTATAATTAAGAATTCAATATTATCCTCCCGTGATAAGGGGTAAAGGGCGCACCTCAAAGGGGGTCCAACTTCATATGTCATTAAAATAGACAATTTAAAAACACAACTCACCCCAAGGGGTGGTTCCATTTAAGGTTATTAACGATTTAACATTTATCAATGGGACTCATTAATTGAATATGATATACCTATCAATTCAATTCAAGGATTAAAATTCATTTCAAGGCATTACCCTAGAATTTGGGTGCACAACACAACGATATACATAACACTTCAAATTTTAATGCAAGGCATGATACCACCTATCTTAGGTCAATAGTGGATATATCATACAGTATCGACTCCAGATTCAATGTAAATCCAAACAAAATCAAAGAATAAATGAATAACATAATAATAGGTTGAATTAGCTTGCACTTAAATAGCCCAGTTGATACCAAACCAAATGAGGAACAACACAAAAGGAATTTAGAACTTATTGAGATGGATCTTATGATTATGAAAAATCTTGATTCCACGATTTGACGAAGAAGTTACCATGATTCCTAGAATAGATATCAAAAGAGGTCTCAAATTGTGGATTCTATACATAGGAATAAATGAGAGAATTGGGTTTAGAAATAGAATTAATTAGGGGTAAATGATAATTTACCAATAATTAAAGGGTCGCATTGTTTGGATACATGGTTTGGCCAAATCATGCACCAACTGTGCATGCTTAGCTGCTGGGAAGGGAACATCAAGTGGTTTGTCCGCACAACTTGACTAACCATGTGAACACTATGCTAAAATACACTGTCAAAATTGTAGACATGGATGCATGGACATGCACCCCAAATCACATGGTTTGATCTAACCATGTGGCCTATAGCTCCCCATTTTCTAGCCTCACATAGTTTTATCTAACCATGTGGCCTTCCATGTACTATTTGAACTAACTATGTGCTATGTTTATTTCACCACAAAACATGGGTTCTGAGATCTGAACCATCCCTGAACACCCCTGAAACCTCTACAACCTCAGGAGACGTTCATATTAGGCCATATTTAAACATTTAAACTAAAATTTGATGGAATTAATGGATATGTACCTCAAGAAATAACTGGGTTCTCCTAAACATACCTCCTTAAAACAATTTTTCCCTGAATTTCCTTCTCAAGGGTGATAAAGAATGTTTGTGAATAACTATGTCCACTACAATTGTATATCGGCCTCTCACTCCCAGATCTCATCCAATACTCTATTGTACTACCATAACATCCATAATAAAAGAACATATGGACCTTAGATAACCTTCTTTATATTATCCAAAATACATATAGAATGCTCCTCAAAGGAAACATCTACCTGTAACTCAACCTCCTTGGGATGAAAGGCACATGATAGGTCTGAATAGTAACGTCATAGCTGAGAAACATGGAAGACATCATGCATGGATTGGTACCTCTGAGGTAACTGCAACTGATAGGCTACTGGACCAACTTTCTCCAGAATCTCAAATGTTCTGACATAACACAGTAAAATATTACCTTGTATTATGATCCTCCTATGTCCCAACCTCGGTGAGACACATAAGAAAACTTGATCCCCAACCTCGAATTCTAGTTGTCATATATAGCAATTTGTATACGATTTCTGACAAGACTATGAAATAGCCAATCCCTTCTGAATCAATTAAACTTGATATGTGGTATTATGAACAATATAAGGTCCATACATAGCTACCTATTCTACCTCTAACCAATATAGGGGTGATCGGAATGACCTACCATAAAAAGACTCATAAGGTTCCATCTAAGTAGTATCTTGAAAGCTATTATTGTAGTTGAATTCAACTATGGGTATATGCCTCTCCCAAGACCCCCAAAAATCTAGTACGCATTCTCCTAGAATTTCCTCAAGCACCTGAATTGTGCACTCTTACTGGCCATCTATCCGAGGGTGGCATGCTATGCTCAGAAACACTTGTGTACCCAACACCCCCTATCGCCCTTGTCAGAATTATGAAGTAAACTGGGTGTCCCTATCAGAAATGATAGTATGTGGGTGTAAAGACCCAAAAATTTCAAGGAAATTTTTTTCCTTAAATACTTTGGAATTTTACGAGTCTGCAGTTTCTAACGATGCCTGATTCTGAGGCCCGGTGTTCCTGGAATCAATTTCTGAAGATTTGTTCAGGTACGTTCAGTAAATATACATGCAGGTTTTTCTATCTTTTGAACCGGTGCTCGGAATTGAAATCTGAGGGCACCGATGAACTCGCAGCACCGGTATTCACTTAAGGGGACCTTTATCGTAGTTGCATTTTGTCGAGAGTATAAGTTATATTTTGGGGATTCGTAACAAATTAAAATAAAATTGTTGTGAGTGTACACAATTTTATTTAAATTATTAAGTGGTGGTTATTTCCTTTAAGGGGGAGTAAGTGGTGGGGCCCACACCCACATAACCTACCATGAGAGGATAATGTTTAGTGGGGCCCACATGAGACCCTAACCCATCAACTACCCCTTTAACCCCTTGAAACCCCCTCATTAACTTTTAAAACTCTCCACCTCCTCTCTTTTGAATTTTAAACTCTTCACCTCCTCTTAATTTATGCCAATACCTAAGATTAATTAAATGCCACCTTTAATTAATATTTGAATGCATTCGAATCAATTTGAATTTCATGGAAATTCAATTAAAATGGGGAAGTCTTATTATAATATTTGTTTTGGAAAATATTTTGGTGTGGAACTTTTGGAGAATTAGGAGAGGGTCTTCTTCCCGCGAAGAACATTTACTAACTCCAACGACTAATTAAAGGCCCATGACCAATGTCTTTTTCATTCTTCTTCCTCCACGTCAAGGAGGAAGAATCCGCCTGTGAGGAACGTCGGCTACGCTTCCTCCTCGAACGCACCCCGAAGTCAACGGAATCGACGTTCTTCTTCCACGATGCCCGACCTCCGCGATGCTCGTCTTCCGTGGCTCGTTGACATGCACCATTCTTGAAATCGAGGTAGAGATTTTGTATAATTATAAGTGAATAAATTATCCTGTCCATGTTGAATCTGTTGGAATGTCTTCGGCTAACTGCTACCGCTTAACGCGGAGGGCGCGGGCCGAATGAACACGACCCGACGACCCTCCGATGTTTCATGTTTTTATTCGCGATGAAGACGGTGTTGGAAGATGTGGCAGCGATGACTGAAGGCGGCAGCGGCAACGGCGGTCACATGTCGGCCCGTTAGAGAACCATGGCACCGGGTGCACGTGGAAGGAAGACCGCGGCCCAAAACTGCAGGTTGCTCGGCCGAAGGAGAACTGGCTGACTTTAGCTGACTGGGATGGAAGAACCGTGGCGCCTCTCAGCGTCGTGCTGTGGAGAACTGTGGCCCGCATTGTGCGGGCCTCTTCAGAAAACGAATCGGTCGGCTCCCCGGTCGGCTCCCCGGTCGGCCAGGCAGAAGGAGCTACGGCACCCATGGGCGTCGCGGGCCGCTCACGCCGGAAAGACTAGTCGGATTTGGCCGGCCAGGCAGAAGAGGCGGCGCCACCTGGCACCGCCATTGCAAAGGATTGCCCCCCCCCCCCCCCCCGCACCGCACCGCTCGACCTGCAGGCCGAGCCGCAGCCGGCCGCAGGCCGCTGGGCAATAACCACCGGGCCGGGCCGTGCCCTACTGGGCCGGACCTAGGTTGGGTCGACCCGGTTCAGGCCAACCCAGGGTGGGTTGGTCCGGGTCGGACCGGACCCAAACCCCCCTCTTCGGACCCATTTTAGTATTTCATCTATAACTTGAGCTACGAACCTCCGATCGACGCACCTCAGTTGTGTAGGATTCCCTAGATCGAGATGGTCATTTCGGTATATTACACTCAAGGTTTTGGCGAAGTGTGTGTATGGCCAGGTTGGTTCAAACTCGAAACAAACTGGGACCTCAGAGCGGAAACACTTATAACTTAAGGATCAGGCGTCCGATTGACGTGTCGTCAACTACGTTAGATTAATTTTGACAAGATGGTCCTTTTGGAATACTCCAAATGGGATTCGGATGAAATTGGAGTATGTCCTGGTTGGATTGTACCTAAAATCCAACCGGGCCCCTGGAACGGAAAAGCTAATAACTCTCAGATCTGGCGTATGATTGATGAGCCGTCGGACGTGTTGGGTTCCTTTTGGTGAGATGGAACTTTGAGATACATCAACTCTGGACTTCTTTATAGTTGATGTATCGACCCCTTTTCTCGTGGAGCGGACCCTCCCGGAATCGAGCGTGCTGTGTGCCGGAACCCTAGAGTTGGTTGCGACTGCGACAACTACCGTACTGAAATCCTCTATGGGTTCGACGGCGATGACTACCGTACTAGAATCCTATGTGGGTTCAATGACGATGGCTACCTTACTGGAATCCTCCGTGGGTTCGACGGTGATGACTACTATTCTTGTATCATGTGTGGGTCCGACAGTATTGACCTTTGTACTTGTATCCTGTGTGGGTTCGACAGAGTAGCTGGTCTTATATCCTGTGTGGGTCCGACAGCTTAGCTGGTCTTGTATCATGTCTGAGTCCGACAACATAGATAAATTAGTGACTACATATGATCATCTCTATTACTCTCAAGATAGTTGGACTTGTATCCTATGTGGTTCCGACAGCTTATTTGGTCTTGTATCCTGTGTGGGTTCAACAGCTTTAGATGATCCAGTGGCTACATCTGTTCATCTATATCTCTATATTATTGTGGCATACCTGTGTGAGATGATACATGTCTTTCAACCATTATCATCATGGTGATTGACTTTATGTTCTTTGTGGAATTGGTTGTGCTTGGGGTCGTGAGTTGGAGCCAAACTGTGATTGATAACTTAGGTATATGTATGGGAATATACCTAAGTAGGGTTGATTGATACTTCGTGGTTGTATCTTTCTTTTGTGATTTATCATTTGTGGATTCTGGGAGACCTTCGGGGATCTTGGGGTCTCTATTGAGTATCGTTATACTCACCCCTTCATGGGCTATGCCTGCACCACGTTGTGTTGGATGCAGAAGACGGACAACGTTGACGGAGGCAGAGAGCGAGCCAGGACCGAACGGTACCCGAAGGTGGACCACATGGAAAGACGGTACATGGAGCGGACCGATAAATGTGGAGTTCTGAGGTGGACATTTGTACCTACCCATCAGGTAGGATACTCGACAGATGTTCCCAGAGCATCCCGTTTTAGTTGTTATCCCTTTTTCAGTTGTACTTTCTTTCCATTGTACCTGTACTTTACTGTTGGGCTTGTATTTCCGGCCCCTTAACTTTCAGCACTACTTTTTGTATACAGTTTTCACTTAGTGTTTACTTCCTGTTGAGTACTCTTTTGTGTTTGTTTACTTTCATAAAGGTAATGTCTTCCCAGATTAGGGATTTACGCCTTTGGTGCTAGTCGCCAGTCCCTGGCCTATAGAAGGCGGGCTTGGGGTAGTCACTGCACGGGCCCTGAGGATGGGTCGTGACAAATTGGTATCAGAGGAGTCGGTTCTGTCACAGAACTCAGGACTCTGATCATTCTTTCTGTGAAGCAATAGTGTTAAGAGTATTGAGTGTGGTTTTCAGTCCAGGGAGTCCAGTGTTGGTGTGGCGTCCGACATATCTATACACCAGGACCCTGACCTCCGATTTCTGACTTAGTGCACGAAAACACTGATTGCAAGTGTGTTTCAAGAGTTTCCTTTTTGGTCTCTTTGATTCATCTCACCAGGTATAACTTATTGACCATGGCGCACTTGTTCCTTATCAGGATGCTGCTGTAAAGACATCCATCTAGGGTTTCCGAGAGAGTACACGATGACGGCCCACCGAGAGACGAGGCTCCGGTGCAGGTCCCACTTATATGTTGGCACCTTTGGGTGGTGTACCAATAGCACCACCACCCACTAGACAGAAGATGCCACC
This sequence comes from Viscum album, assembly GCA_963277665.1. NCBI lineage: Eukaryota > Viridiplantae > Streptophyta > Magnoliopsida > Santalales > Viscaceae > Viscum > Viscum album. Next base: position 1,279,593,433 of record OY728159.1, read on the forward strand.
AGCCGCACTAGCAGATGGTGTACGCCGACTGAGTGCGTTGCATGAGTTCCAGCGGTAGAGGCCTCTGAAGTTTTGAAGCGAGATAGATTCCCAGGCAGTAGAGGACTGGATGGAGGCGATTACTGGAGTTTTCCACCCATTTGAGACACTAGTAGAGAGGATGTTGATTTTATCTACTAATTTTTTTCAGCGAGTGACCATGAGGATGGTCTGCATAATGATGAAGTTTCAGTACTTGGACCATTTTCTGAGATGGTACCTTCGGGCAGTGTGCCAACTATATCACTACTCGTTGGTTAGCAGACACTACTGGCGGTACCGGTAGAGGACACTTGTAGGATTAGTTCCTTACATGTGTTTCAGCACCAGATATCCCTCAAGTTCTGAGGAGATCCCGACCCACAGGTGGGTAAGGACTGGCTTGAGGAGGTGGCTGAGAGTTTTCTAGAGCTTACACAGCTTCGGCAAGACGACATGTCAGTAGCTGAGTATTCATAGAGGTGTACCGATCATTCCTAGTACTCGATGAATATGATACGATCAGTGATTCAGAGCTTGGACCTCCGAGTGAGATGTTTTTAGGGACATCAGATCCAGCACTTTATTTTTCCTCTGTGAATTCCTACCTATTTTAGGATGCTAGAGAGAACCTTTGCGGTTGAATGTTCTTTGGTTGAGCGGATACAATCAGTGAATGTTAGTAGTGGGAAAGAAGTAAAATAGCACCAGTCTCAGAGACTTTGGTGTGTAAACTGTTTCGGAAAGAGGAAGTGTTAAGGATAGATGAATCTGTAGAGCAGCAGATGTGGAAGCAGATCTAGAAGAGCAGCATGGGGTGGTGTAATTTTTTGACATGTTACAACCACCCACCTTTGTAGTCCCCTCCAGGCTCAGGGAGCTGGAGGGAAGAGGAAGAGAATAGCAGCATGCGGTCAAGGAGTGTGACCCAAGGGCTCTAGGAATGATTCGAGGTATAGACTGTGTCTACTACTAGCTTCAGTATCAATAGAAATAGGTACCAATCATTCCTTCCTTCCACGAATATTGTCCCGGACCTAGAGTTTCTGGTTAAACCATTGACTTGACCCTCACGTCTGGTGATACCTTTGGGAGGAGACTCGATAATCACACTTACGCTGACGGAGTGATCTGACCCTAGAGGTGAGATTTTTGGTTGGAACCTCTTGGTGGTAGCGTTGAGGCCTTACAACGTTAGTTTGGATTTTGAATTGACATCCACAGTTCACACTCAGATTGATTATATTAGGAAAAGATGTTGTGGTTTATCTACAATGTTGTGATGAGGTTTTCCTTGGTCGGTGAAAAAGGAAACCCAAGCATCACAGGTTAAACACAAGCATAGGAGGGTGCCACTGATCACTCTTGAGTCAGACAGCCTTACCCTTGTGGAAGTAGGAGTTTTTAGTTTTTAGTTCCTCCAAGACTATGACTTCGAGATAGTCAATACTCTTGGGAAGGGGAACGTTGTTGTGGATACGCTCAACAGGAGGATTGGTATACAACTGCTAGGCGAGGTGACAGAGCAACTAGCTGCCTTGTAGATATCCTTTGTGGATAGAGATGGAGTAGACTTTCTACAGTCTCTCACAGTCACTCCTCCACTTCTTCAGTGAGTTAGAGAGGCACAGTGTGAAGATGTTGACTGTGAAACGCGACATGCTCAGATATCCTCAGGGCAGGCACCTGATGGATTTTTTTCTGAAGGTGGGGAGCACATCATACTCTTCAGAGGACGTACCATGGTACCAGTAGCACTGCAGGAGGATGTACTGAGGGATTTTCACACTTCCCCTCTAGAGGTACATCCAGGAGTGGATGAAAAATGCACAGAGCAGATAGAAGACCAATGTTGATAGAAGATGGAGACCACTGGAGATCGAGGATGGAGACCACGTCTACCTACGAGTCTCACCTCGATGAGGTCTACGTAGATTTAGATGGGGCGTCGAGTTATCTTCACGATTCATCGGACCTTTACAGGTCCTCAGTAGATTAGGATAGGTGGCTTACCACTTGGCCCTTCCACCTCAGTTGCATCGGGTGCACGACGTCTTCCACGTATCTCAGCTGAGGAGATACAGGCACGACCTGACCCACATCGTCAATAATGGGGAGATGGAAATAGTTAATGGGGAGACATTCACGAAGGTCTCGATGGAGATCGAGGATCAACAGGAGCGGGTCCTACGTGGATGTTCGATTCCTCTGGTGCACATTCACTAGCAGCACGGGAACCTCCCGGAGAGAACTTGGGAGCGGAAGGCTCAGATGCGTGCTCAGTACCCCCATTTGTTCCCCTAGTATGTGTTGTAGCTTTATGAGGACGTAAAGCCCTGAGGTGGGGGTAATTTAAAGACCCAGAAATTTCAAATAAATTTTTTTCATAAATACTTTGGAATTTTACGTGTCCACAGTTTCTAACGGCGGCTGATTCCGAGGCCCGGTGTGCCCGGAATCAATTTCTGAAGTTTTGTTAGGGTACATTCAGTAAACGTACGTGTGGGTTTTTTTATATTTTGAACCGGTGCTTGGAATTGAAATCTGAGGGCACCGATGAACTCGCAGCACCGGTATTCACTTAAGGGGACCTTTACCGCAGTTGTGTTTGGTCGAGAGTAGAAGTTATATTTTGGGGATTTGTAAAAAATTAAAATAAAATTGTTGTGAGTGTACACAATTTTATTTAAATTATTAAGTGGTGGTTATTTCTATCCAAGGGGAGTTAGAGGTGGGTCCCACACCCACATAACCTCCCATGAGAGGATAATGTGTGGTGGGGCCCACACGATCCCCTAACCTATCAACTACCCCTTTAACCCCTTGAAACCCCCTCATTAACTCTTAAAACTCTCCACCTCCTCTCTATTGAATTTTAAACTCTTCACCTCCTCTTAATTAATGCCAATACCTAGGATTAATTAAATTCCACATTTAATTAATCTTTGAATGCATTCGAATCAATTTGAATTTCATGGAAATTCTATTAAAATGGGGAAGTCTTATTATAATATTTGTTTTGGAAAATATTTTGGTGTGGAACTTTTGGAGAATTGGGAGAGGGCCTTCTTCCCATGAAGAACATTTACCCTATCCAATGAAGAACTCAAGTCCCATGACTGAAATCTTCTTCATTCTTCTTCCTCCGCGTCAAGGAAGAAGACTCCTCCCGCGAGGAACATCGGTTATGCTTCCTCCTCGAACGCACCCTGACGTCAACGGAATCGACGTTCGTCTTCCGCGATTCCTGACCTTTGCGACGCTCGTCTTCCGAGGCTCATTGGCGTGCCCCGTTATTGAAATTGAGGTAGGGGTTTTGTATAATTCTAAGTGAATAAATTATCTCGTTCATGTTGAATCTGTTGGAATGTCTTCGGCCAACTGCTACCACTTAACGCCGAGGGCGCGGGCCTAACGAACATGGCCCGATGACCCTCTGATGTTTTCTATTTTTATTCATGATGAAGAGGGTGTTGGAAGAGGTGGTGGAAATGCCCAAAGGCGGTAGCAGAAACAGCGACCGCGTGCCGTCCCGTTAGAGAACCGCGGCACCGGGTGTGCGCGGAAGGGAGATCACGTCCCGCAATAGCGGGCCGCTCAACCGAAGAAGAACTGGTCGGCTTTAGCTGCCCATACTGGAAGAATCACGGCGCCTCTCAGTACCACGCTACGGAGAACCATGATGTAATTCCCTGACCCCAGTTTCCCAGAGTCGGTGTATTATTTTAATACATTTGTATGATTACAAGGAATCAATTCCTGAAGGACTGATCAGTTTAGCAGTATTGGAAAATAGATTACATACATTAATGTTACATTACAATTTATAACAAAACAACATAAATAATCCTTTATGAATTCCATTATTCCATTGGCTTAACCATGCATATCAATCATAATACACTTCTTGGAATCCTGGGGAAAATAAAACATATAAAGGGGTGAGCTCAAATTCTCAGTAAGGATAACAATATAGCGAAAACTTTTATAAATAAGCATAAAAATTTAAGGCAATATATAACTAAAATAAAATCCTTTTAAACTTGAACTTCAGCATAATATGGAAAAAATAAAATGAAATAATTCCATTTAATTATTCACATGGATATTCTACTAGTCGAATAATCACATGCAATATTTATAACCACTTTTATAACGATGGAATGCATAATGCCAGACTATCATAACCACGTAGCCAAGGCCTCATGGAAAGACTACAAATAAGATTTTGTCAAGGCCTCGTGCCAAGACACTAGTTTTTCTCATGAGACCTACCGATGCATCGAGGAGCTATAGTGGGCTCTACCCGTCACTTACTAAGTCCAATGCATTCCTCATATGAAAAGGTCTAAACATAACATAAACATTCGTATTAAAAATAGCATATGAAATGTCAATACTTTACCTATAAACCATGAATAGTATAAAAATAACACATCCACAGTCAAACATATCACAAAACCTTGAATACAATATGGAAGATTTGTATCATGATAAATCAACTTCAAAACAAGTTTAAAATCAATTAAAGTATTTTGACGTTGATGAAAATGATTTTTAAAACTCTTTTAGAGAAATACCCCATTTTCATGAAAACATTTAAAAGTCACACAATTTGGAAAAGAAGTCATTTAAAGAAATATTTTAATCAAAGTGCCCCATACCACTTTGAAACTTTTTAAAGGAATTAAAATTTTAAAAGCATTCGTGTCCATATAAATAAATCCTTAAAAACCATTTTGAAGACATGGACGTTAATGAGAAAGATTTAGAAGAATAAATATTTAAAACATTTGAAATGATCATTTAGTAAAAAGTCCCTTAAAATAATCCCTTTGAAAACTCTTTCATAAAATATGGACATGGATAATAAATATGTCCCAGTAGATACTTACGTAAAAACAACCTCGGATAATAAAGAGATTGTGAAATTAACCCTTACCAATTTGGTAACTTACGAAACATACACCCCATGAAAGAGGTATCATATAATGAATATGTAAATACACATAAATTAAAGTTTATTACATAAAGAATACAATTATTGGCAGTACATATACCACACAAAAGGTAATAGTGGCAATATGGGATGAATCTCACGGGAATAAGGAGTGAGATGAAAACCCCTTACCTTGCACTTTCCTTTAGTCGAGGGTACGTTTAGCCTCTTTTATGAAGAATATAGTATGTTATTATATTATACCAAAACCATATTAATATTTATGATATCATACATTATTCATTTATGACTTTATACTACCCAATTAATAATAATTTCCATGTTATATTAATATTTCGGGTAATAATCGCTTTCTTTATCGTATGTGTTTTAACTTGATACTCTTGATTGTATCACTTAAATAATGATTTAAATACTTACATAATATAAAACATTATTTATTTATCATATATATTTAGAATATAAAAAAATTATAATAGACATATATATGAAATGGAAAACACCGTTTATGGATACAGTAGTCCGTACGTACGCATAAACGCTATTTTTGTTTTTATATAGTATTGAACGGAAGTAAGTGAATAAGATATATGTAAGTACATAAATAATTATATATATAAATTTATATATCTCCAGTAGCATTATTATTTCATATATTACATACTTATTAGTAATATATATTTTTATAATCATTGATGAATGGTGAACTTGGGAATGAATCTCATCGCGTCGTGGAGACGGTAATCCGTATGTACGCACGAGAAAAAATATAATTCTTTTGATATTAATATAATATATAATTGGATGGTATATAATATATACAGAATCCTTATCATGTTATACACATCATTATTATACTCATCCAAATAATAATGTATTGAATAACAATTACACCACGACATGGAGACGGTAAGCCGTACGTACGCACGTATGGTGACATGTCATTCAAAGGGTGGATAGAATAATGAATTTGGTTGTACCATAATTATAATGACATCAAAGTATATATAATATACTGGATTTATTATTTTATAATGGAAAAAACAAAGAAAAAGGAAGTGCAAGAAGAAAGGAACTTGAAAGAGGGTGGTGAAATCATTACCTCTTCTTCGGGTTCTTCCTTTTGATTTGATAAAAAGGGCTCCATAGGTTGGATTTCTGATCAAACTAAGGCCTCTAGGTTGAAGGTAGGATAGTTTAGAGGGTATTTGGTCAGGGTTTGGTCGATACAAATTTCTTAGAAGGTTTGAATTAGAGAGAAGGGAGAGTGCCCTTTTTTAAGAGGGGTTAGGGTCACCTTAGGAAAAACTTAAAATATTATTTTATAATAAATTCATATTCAGTTTTTAATTGCTCCAAAGTTTATTATTTAAAGTTTAATGTGCGTATAGGTCTAAAATAACTCAACCAATAGGTTTTAGAAAAGTTTAGGTTACCATTTTAACCTTATCATTTAGATTTAACTCTAAGTTAAATAATTTTACTTTTACCGTGTCTTCTTGTATTCTTACACTATATGGTTAATAAACTTACTATATACTACCAATATAACCCCAATTGGTTCATTAATATCATATATATTATTATATAAGTCTTTTGGCCTAACCGTAGATTTTTAGGACCATTATATCAATTAATAATATAATATTTTTTTAAAAAACTATTTTATGTCAATTTTGACACTATTTGGTATTTGTTTTTTGTTAAAATAATAAAAATATGATTAATTAAAAATAAATACATTGAATCTATAATAACATGTCATATTCACCTAGAAAATTCTTGGATGTCATAAAAACTTTGAAATTATATTTATTTTAATATTTATAATACCATTTATTTGATTCTTTCATGAATAAGGTAATTACTGCATCATCATTGTGTCATAAATAAATTTATTTATTTAATGTCTAAAAATTATAAATAAGATACCATGATGTAGTAAATATTTTTATCTTTCTAATTAATATTTATAATTGAATTTATCTTATGAAAAACCCTATATTAAAAATGTTTTAGTTATTAAAATTTGATTTTAAATCTTTTAACTCTTCTTTGAATTAAATAATAATAAATGTCCTAATCTAATCCAAGTAGACCTAAATGATAATATTGTATTCCTAAGGTTGTTTTTTGTCGATATAAACTTGTCCAATATAATTATTACATGTTTTAGGGTAATATTAATATCATTTTTACCCTTAATTACCCTATTTACTTTTAACTGTGGTAAATAAAAGTAAAAAGTTACTATTCACCAAAAATTATTTTCATCTCATTGAACCACATTTTACTCCTTGATATTAACTGTGTCTCTGGGATTTTCAAAATTCAACTCATAGAAGTGGTAAAATTAAGTTTTATGAGAATTTTCAAATTCTCCTAGGAGGTGGGTAAAAGACGGTGAAAAGTTCAATAAAATTTTTATATATCTAAAATTATTATAAACTGACTCCAATGAATTAAAATTATCTTATATAAGTATTATGTATCTATTTTGACATAAATTAATTTAAATAAAATAAATAATTATTTAAATAAAAAATCGTTTTTAACCAATAACTCAGTGTTTTTTACTATTTATCAAAAATTGATGTTTCTTAGAAAAATACCAAAAATTCGGCCTAAGCTATATTTGATATTATGAATTCAAAAATTATGTCTATTTTACCAAATTCAAAACATATAAGTTGCATTAATTAATTTAAATTAATTCTTGTTGTCAAAACAAATAGCGTGTTTTTAAGAAATAATAACTATCAAAAGATTGACACTTACTTATGTCCAGTTTAAATGTGTAATTATGTCCAATGACCAACATTGTGTTAAATGGTAAAAATATATTATTAATATACTTTAAAACCAATCAAATTCATAATTTATCACTATTAATTATTTCGATTAAAAAAGTTGTTTTTAATTAAAATTTAGTGATTTTCACTATTCATCAAAATATGAAAGTTATCCGAAAAGTACCAAAATTTCACCATAAGCTAATTTCGATATTCTGAATCCAAAAATGAAGTTCATTTTGAAAGATAAAATGTATAAAATTTCAAAAAGTGGGTATTACTATACTTAACGGCTAGTATGATTGGTTGTGGTGTGTTAGAACTCGAAGTTGCGTATAACACACGCTATTGTATTATTCAAAGAGAAGCGTACCGTGAAAGATTGGGGTGTAACACAAAGCTCGTTCTAGGTGGGCCGCTTCGGTGGATGAACCTTCTGGCTCTTTGGACGGCCGGGAGGAAGGATCCGCGGCGCCCGGTGGAGGATCAGCGGCCTACAACCGCGGGCCGCTTACGCCAGGAAGACCGGTCGGCTTCTGCCGGCTGTGCAGATGAGGCGGCGCCACCCGGCGCCGCTGTTGCAAAGGACTGGGGGGTCTCCCCCCATCCCCCCCCCCCCCACCGCTCGGCCAGATTTCCGTGGGCCTTTCCCTACTGGGCCGAACCTGGACCTGGGTCAGGTCGGACCGGACCCAAACCCCCCTCTTCGAACCCATTTTAGTATTTCGTCCAAAACATGAGATACAGATCTCCGACCGACGCACCATATATTTCGTAAGATTCCTTGGATCGAGATGGTCATTTTGGTATATTACACTCCAGGTTTTGGTGAAGTATGGGTACGTCCAGGTTGGTTTGAACTCGAAACCAATCGGGCCCTCAGAGCGGAAACGCTTATAACTTAAGGATCGGACATCCGATTGATGTGCCGTAAACTACGTTGGATTGCTTTTGACAAGAAAGTCCTTTTGGTATAGTCCACTTGGGATTCAGATGAGATTGGAGTATGGTCGGGTTGGATTGTACCTGAAATCCAACCGGGCCCCTGGAACGGAAAAGCTAATAACTCTCAGACCGGGTATCTGATTGACGCGTTGTATGACGCGTTGGGTTCCTTTTGGTGAGACGGAACTTCGGGATACATAAACTCTAGACTTCGTGACATTTGATGTATCGACCCCTTTTATCTAGGATCAGAACCTCCCGGAATCGAGTGTGCTGTGTGCGGGAACCCTAAACCTGGCTGCGACTACGACGACTACCATACTGAAATCCTATGTGGGTCTGACGGCGATGACTACCGCACTGGAATCCTCTATGGGTCTGACGACGATAACTACCTTACTGGAATCCTCCATGGGTTCGACGATGATGACTACTATACTAGAATCCTCCATGGGTTCGACGACGATGACTACTGTTCTTGTATCCTATGTGGGTCTGGCAATATTGACCTTTGTACTTGTATCCTGTGAGGGTCCGACAGAGTAGCTGGTCTTGTATCCTGTGTGGGTCCGACAGCTTAGCAGGTCTTGTATCATGTGTGGGTCCGACAACTTAGATGAATCAGTGACTAAATCTGATCACCTCTATTACTCTCGAGATAGCTGGACTTGTATCCTGTGTGTCTTGTATCCTGTGTGGGTCTGACAGCTTTAGATGATCCAGTGGCTACATCTGTTCATCTATATCTCTCTACTATTGTGGCATACCTATGTGAGCTGATACATGTCTTTCAACCATTATCATCATGGTGATTGACTTTACTTTCTTTGTGAAATTGGTTGTGCTTGGGCTCATGAGTTGGAGCCAAACTGAGATTGATAACTTAAGTATATGTATGGGCATATACCAAAGTAGGGTTGGTTGATACTTCGTGGTTGTATCTTTCTTTTGTGATTTATCCTTTGTGAATTCTGGGAGACCTTCGGGGGTCACGGGGTCCCTAATGAGTATCGTTATACTCACCACTGCACGGGCTATGCTCGCACCTCATTGTGTTGGATGCAGACGACGGACAGCATTGACGGAGGCAGAGAGCGCGCCAGGACCGGACGATACCCATAGGTGGACCACATGGCGAGACGGTACACGGAGCAGACCGATAGACGTGGAGTGCTGAGGTGGAAATATGTACCTACCCTTCAGTTAGGATACTTGGAGAACGTTCCAGGAGCTGCCCTTTTTAGCTATTGTCCCTTTTTCAGTTGTACTTTCTTTCCATTGTACTTGTACTTTACTATTGGGCTTTTATTTCCGGCCTCTTTACTTTCAGCACTACTTTTTGTATACAATTTTCACTTAGTGTTTACTTCCTGTTGTGTACTCTGTTGTGCATGTTTACTTTCATAAAGTCAATTCCTTCCCAACATAAGGATTTACGCCTTTGGTGTTAGTCACTAGCCCCTGGCCTATAGAAGGCGGGCTTAGGGTAGTCACAACACGGGCCCTGAGGATGGGTCGTGATAGTGGGACCTCGTTAATTCATACTATCTCATGGATGTACAACCTTCTAAGCTCATCAACACAAATGTTCTCCTTGATAGGTATGAAATATGAAACCTTCGCGATCCTTTCAATAAAAACCCATTTGAAATCATTACCTTGAGGAGACCTTGGTAAATTTTTCATGAAATCCATCACGATGTCAACCCAATTACACTCAGGAATGGGTATCTACTGTAAAGGTTTAGTTGGTTGCAGGTGTTCCACCTTCACTTGTTGATAGGTGGAACAACTCAGGATAAAACCAGCTACATTTCTTTTCATACCTGACCACCATTATTGGAAATGTAAATCCAGATACATCTTGGTGGTTTCAGGATGTGCTACCCAAACTGAAGCAAGAAATTATAGCATCAAATCCTTGTGCATGTATGCTAAAACCCATATGTAACCATGTACTCACAAAATCTCATCCTCACCTATGACCCAACTAGGAGGAGGGTCCTCACCTACCACACTCTCCCATAGGACTAGGCCTTCTAATTCTGATAGATACCTCATTTTAACTCAGTCTATAATGTTAGAGGTAATATTTAAGGATGGAAGAAAATTCTACCATTGATTATCATCAACCTCCATGTGAATCTCAAAGAAAAATTCCATGAGCTTCCACTCGCTACTGGCCTACTAAACTACCTATATCTAAGTCATCATGCTCATTGCATTGACCACTACATTGGATTTACTAGGCATGTAGGAAACATCAAATTCAAAATACTTTAAGTATTCAACCCACCTTCACTACCTTATATTCATATCATGATTTGTAAATATGTACTTGAGGATTTTTTTGTCCTTTGTACACCACAAAACTCTCTCCCAATATGTAATGTCTCCAATAGTTTAATGCGTGAACAACTACAGCTAAATCAAGATCATGAATTAGGTAATTCCTCTTGTGTGGCTTCAACTGCCGAGACCCATACACCATGAATCTATCCCACTAAATAATAACTACTCTTAGCCTGATACTTTATTTATCATAGTAGACAGTGTAACTCCTTCCAATGTCTGAAATAAATCAGTATTGGCATTGAAGCCAATCTCCATTTTAGTTCCTGAAAGGTCGTATTGTAGGAATCTGACCATACAAACTTTACACCCTTCTTATTCAATTCCTCAAGCGGTGATTCTAAGCATGAGAAGTCATGTATCAAACTCTTATAGTAACCATCCATACCTAAGAAACTCTATACCTCAAATACACTCTTGAGATGCTCCCATGAAACTAAAACGGTCACCTTCTATGGGTTTACTGATACTCCTGTATCTGAGATAACGTGACCCAAGAATTGAATTGAATCTATCTAGTAGTGGCACTTTGTGAGCTTAGAATACGAATAATGCTCTACTAGAGTACTCAATACGACCTTAAGATGTTTGTAATGGTCATCTCTATTTTGATATCATCCATGAATACCACCACAAATGAATCCAGATAAGGATGGAAAACTCAGTTCATCAGTTCCATGAAGACTGCTGGAATGTTCGTGAGACCGAATTACATAACTAAATACTCATATAGACCATACCTGCTACGAAAAGTTGTGTGAGGTATGTCTAATGATATTACATGTACATGATGATAACCTGATCTCAAATCAATCTTTTAGAAAACCTGAGCTCCCCAAAGCTAGTGAAAAATATCATCTATCCATGGAAAAGGATGTTGATTCTTAACTGTTAAATGGTTCAATTTATGGTAATACACACATATCCTGAGTTTTCTATCCACATTTTTTGAAAAAAGGATTGGAGAACCCCAAAAATAAGTACTGTTCCAGAAAAAAACATTTTCCTCTAAATCCTCTAGATGCCTCTTGAGCTCTTGCATATCAGTAATAGCCATCCTATAAGGAGGAATGGATAATGGTTCAGCTCCTGAAACTAGATCTATAAAGAAATATACATCTCTCACTAGAGGCAATTCTAAAAAAATCCAGAAAAAAGTCCCTAAAATGATCAACCACTGGAGGTAAATCAGCATGACATGTTCCTTAATCATCCATATATAAACTCGCAATATGGGTTGTCATCCCGCCCAGCCCACGATTCTTGGGTCTAGATCGGATCACCTAGACATCCCGTTCACCTTAATGAAAAAACTCTCAGCCCTATGGTGATGTTAAGTTCACCATGTTGTGTTAGAAATAAATGAAATCATGAAAGGGAACCAGCCATTCCATCAGGATAATGTCATCAAAACCTGTCATCTCGAGGGAAAATAGGTCCCATATGAAGTGGTACCCACCAATCTCAAGGGGGGACTCCTAGAACTAACTTAAATCCACCATTATAATTCCCAACATAGTGTCAAGTGTCATGAATCCATCATAAGTATAAACATTGAGCCCAAGGATCTCCACAATAGGTGCTGATATAAATCTATATAAATCCCCTATATCAAAAATTGTAGAAGCTAAAGTAAAGGTTACCATAATAGTACCTATAATAGTAGAAGGTTTGGGATCCTTCTCCTCAAGGTTATGTTTAACTTTTTATACCTAGCCTATACCGTGACCTTGTGATACTGTCTGGATACCCAGAGTGAATCCACCCTACTATTACTGTAAAACTAGGGTCTGACTACCATGTCCACAGCCACCACCTTAGCCTGATTGGTTGTCTATACTCCATCTCCCTTACTAATGAAAATCTACTGGCTCCGATTTTGATTGTGGAGTTGATACAGACCCTCTCTCAGTAGTTTTTAGAGAAAATGTTCTTAAAAATCGTTGTAGATGACCCATCTTGCCGCATGATCGTTACTAGACTAGGTCCCTCGTACACTGTGGCCTCATATATAAATACACAAACCCCAGTAGTTTGGAGTCGGTTCCTTACTTTATTATATTGAAATAGATACAAGACATAGATCCTAAAGGACTATTCAATTTATTAGTTTTGAAAACTAGATTACATACATGAACACTACCTTACAACTTTAAATGAAATACAACATAGAAACTCTATTGGAAACACCCATAAACTCCTAGATTATCCCTATAAATCATTCATAATATATATCTTCACATCCAAGGGGAAAATAAATCATAATAAATTGGTGATATCAGATGATCATTAAGGGTAATTAATACAACAGAATCTAATATAAACAATAAGGCGTAGTGAATAAATAAGAACAAATTCCATTAGAACATAATCTTGAGTATAATATGGAACAAATAAATTCTGGATAAATAATACCATATAAATAATCACATGAAACTTAAACATGGATATTATACTTGTTGAATAAACACATGATTTATCAATTACTAGTATCATAATGAGGTAATTAATAATACCAAACATCTAAAACATACAGTCGAGCCCTCATCCAAGACATCTGAAAATAAATGGTTAAAACCTCAACCAAATCCATATCTGTTTTGTCTCATGAGTCCTGTCAATGCATCAAGGGGATATTGTGGGACCCACCCATCACTTACTAAGTCCAATTAATTCCTCATGTGGATGGGATTAAACATAAACAGCATATACATGTCAAATGTAAATAACTTTATCCAATCTGTAAACACAATCAATAACCATTCTGAGTAGTATGGTGAATGGTATCAAGATAGAACATCTATGCTCAAACTGATCGTAAAACATTTAATAAAATATGGTATATGAAAATAAAAAAAAATTATATTAATAAATCATAATACTAAAAATAGGTTCTTTAATATATAAAAATACTCAAATAAAATCATCAAGTAATTCTTGAGAGTAATACCTTTTTTTACATTACAAATAAGAGTACTTTTGGAAAAATCATTTGTATATGTCATAATTGTTTGTATAAAACCAGAATTGAAAAAATATAGTTTTCTTGTGAAAAAATTAGTTATTTTATAAAAATAATAGTTTCTTATAATATATTGTGGATGTTAATTGAAAATTAGTTAGAAATTAAGAAGTTCTCTTTAATCAATCTTAAGTATCGGGAAGAATTGAGAAGGGATCCCTGTAAAACATGTATTTCCCCATAAGATAAATATGAAATGATATGGATACATGATTTTGGAAAATATAAACATAAAATATAATAATTATATAAAAATAATTAATAATTAAATTGTGGTAAAGAGAGAGAAAGTGTAACCCAAATAGAAAATGGAGGTTCGGGAAGAAACCCTTACCTTATGTCTAAAAGTATTTTTCACTTGACCTTAGTGACCTGGATAATCAAATTAAATCCATTAATTAATTAATTAAGAAACTTTTATACATTTATTTTATTTAATATAAATTTATTATTTTCATTTTTTGTCTTTTTGATGAGTCAGAATATACAATTTTATTTTTTGGGAGTATTCGTTTCCTTGGTTTACATGATCAGTTTACTTGTATATGACAATGGAAGTTCATGTAAAATGGAAATAGATATACAGAATTAAATTTATATGTTATTCATGAAAATACATAATATTAAATTTCTATATAATTCATTTGATTATTTAGGGTGAGGATTATTCATTTGATATGACATTAGTGATAATCATTTTAGATTATTTGGGGGGTTTTCGATTATCACAAACTAGTTTTGTTTTATTAATTAACATCATATATATAATGATTCTAGAACATTGAATATAATTTAATAAATATATTATAATCTATTTTAACCATAAAAATGGTTTTATGAGCATCCTTTAAGGTGTTAATGGAAATTGAAAACTCTTCATCCTTCAATGTGATAAATCAACACATCACATACGATGTTTTCATTTTTAGAACAGAATGAGAGGGAAGAGAATTGATGATGGATTATTACCTCAACATAATAACATTAAAGTACATATAAGATACTAGATATATCATGTAAATTTGGGATAGGGATGTGAGAAGAATATAAGAAAAGAAAATAACTTGAAAATAAATTAAAAGAAAAAGAAAGAGGTTTTTACCTCTTGATTTTCTCCTCCTTGAGAACCTCCTTAGGGAAAAGGGTTTGGTCTTTTGATGAGCCCAAGGGATCCTAGACATGGGGGATGGTATTAGGAATAGTATTGGGTAGAAATTGGACAAGGGTAAAATCTTGGAAGGTGTGAAGAGAAAGGGTGATGAGGGGTGGTATTTATAGTGGATGAGAGGAGCGTTTTTTGAATATTTTATTCATTTGTTTATTATTTTGGCTCAAGAATATAAACATTTTGAGAATTATCACTAAATATATTAAAATAATTAAGGTTATTTTGGTATTATTGTTCTTATATCAGCGATGAATCAATTAATAGTGTATTTAATTTATAATATATTTATACCGTAAATTATCGTATATTACTATTCACAAAAAATCAATTATTTTAGAAAAATCATAAAAATTCACCCTAATAATTTTTCAACATATAAAATTAAAAAATGGACTTAATTTTATGAAAATAATTTTCTAAATATAATAAATTTAATTTTTAATTAAAATCATCATTTATTCGAAAAATAAAATATTTTAATATTATAACTGATTTTATGACACTTTTAAAAATTAACTAATGTATCATAAATTTATCATATAATCATAATTGAACAAAATATTAATATATAGATATATTTTATGAAAATATATTTTCTTTTAAATAATTATTTTATTTATAAAATTGTTATTTTATATTTATTACTTACAAAAATACCAACACTTAAATTATCATTTTTAAAATATTTATTTACTTATTTCAAGATATAGATATATCATATTTTTATTTATAAGCTACAAAATTTTAATTTATAATTTAATAGTTGGGTTTATTATTCTATTGATCAATTTATTATTCATAAGGGTCACACTACTATTCCAAAGGTCAAGTTACTATTCCATTGGTATAGGTTCCTTAACCCTGGAAATACCTTTTATTTAATTCATTATTCATTTATAAAGTTTTTATTTTGTTCTCTAAGTGGTTTTATGTGATTTATACTATATGAAATAATTGTAAGAAAGAAAATTTCATTGATAGGATTCTGGTTTGTTACATTCTCTCCTCCTACAAAAATTTAATCCTCAAAATTCCAAAAATTCCACCTCATAAAAAAATTTGGGTAGTTATTAATCATAACTTCATTTGGTTCCCATTTCGCCTCTTCAATTTTATGATTTTTTCAAAGAAAATTAACCATATAAGTCATCCAATTTCTCAAAAACTTCTCTCTAGTGTCCAGAATCTAAAAGGGCTATTAATAGTAAGATAAATTAGGTTCCAATTCTATTTCTTCAAAAGTAATAACATTATTTGGGTCTCACATGTACTTACTTAACAAATAGATATAGAACACATCATGAACTTTGGAAAGGATGGGTGGAATTTCCCAATGATAAGCCACATATCCAATCCTCTCTAGGATTTCAAAAGGACCAATATACCTGGGTCTTAGTTTTACGTTCTTTCCAAATATTATTACACCCTTCCATGGAGATACTTATAAGAAAACAATATATCCCACTTGAAATTAAAAATCCTTACTTCAATTATCGGTATATCTTTTTTTCCTACTTTGAGATACTTTGATATGGGTTTGAATAGTCTTTACCTTTTTTGTTGTTTTCTCCACAAGCTCTAGGCCTACAAGCTTCCTTTCACTAACTTCATCCCAATGAGTTGTTGTACAATATCTATTTCCATACAATGCTTCTTATGGTTCCACTTTAATACTTGAATAGAAACTATTGTTGTAGGAAAATTATACCAAAGGAAAATTTTGATCTCACGTACCTTGAAAGTCGAGTGAGCATAATCTCAACATGTATTCTAATGTTTGTATTTCCCTTTCTGACTGTCCTTCAGTTTGAGGGTGATAAACAGTACTCAAATGAAGCTCAGTATCCAATGATTTCTGAATACTTTTCCAAAAAATTTATGTAAATCATGGATAATGATCAGCCACTATTGAAATAGGTACTCCATGACTTCTTATAACTTACTTAATATATATCAGTGCAAGGCACTCTAGTGGAAAATCTTCCCTTATAGTGAGTAAATGTGCATATTTGGTAAGTTGATCAACAATTACACATATTACATCATTATTTCTTGAAGTAATTGGCAATCCATTAAAAAATACATACTAATGTCATCCCATTTATATAAAGGAATAGGTAGATATTGCATAAATCCTCTAGGATGTTTTCTTTCAGCCTTCACCTATTAACAAACTAAACATCTTGATACATAATCAGTAATTTTGTGCCTCATATTATCCCACCAGAAATGTTCTTTCAAATATTTATACATCTTAGTTCCACCAGGGTGTATAGAGAAATTTGAGCTATGGGTATCTTCCAATAACTTCCTCTTTAGCTCAGGTATAGTGGTAACACAAATCCTTTTCCAAAATTTCAGAAATTCATTCTCATACATGAAGTCGACCAAATTCCCATCTTTCTCATATTTAATTTTCCTTTGAAAATTCTCATCATTAGACTAAAAAATGTTAATCCTTTTAATAAATATGGTTAGGCAACCAATTGAAAAATTAATGATGTTTCACCTTACTTGATAATTTCCATATCCATATTTTCTAGATCCATGTACACAGGATCCTTGTTAATCCTCATTTTGTTCATAACTCCATGATCTTTCCTGCTCAATGCATTTGATACCTTATTCACCTTCCTTGGGTGGTTATGTATTGAACAATAATAATCCTTGAGCAGTTTAATCCATCATATTTTCCTCATGTAGAGTTGTTTCTATGTGAATATATATTTCAAACTCTTATGATCTGTATATATCTCACATATTTTACCATAGAGATAATATATCCATATTTTCATAGAAAATATTACTACTGCTAACTCAAGATCATGATTTGGACAGATTTGTTCATAAGTTTTTAATTTCCTTGATGCATAGGCAATAACTCTATCATTCTTTATAAGAACACAACCAAGTATTTTCTTTGATGCATCACTATAAATCAAAAATCCACCATTTCCCTATGGTAGATTCAAAATCATAGCATTCACTTATCTTCTCTTCAATTCTTCAAAAATTATTTACATTCTTTTTTCCATATAAACATAACCCCTTTATGAGTAATCTTTGTTAACGAGTTAGCTAATTGGGAAAAATTCTGAATGAAACACCGATAATAACCTGATAAACCAATGAATCTATGCACCTCAGTTATGTTCATTGGTGTAGTCCATTTCTAAACCGCCTTTTTTTTTGTAGGATTAACTGAGATTCCATCCTTAGAGACAATATGACCAAGAAAAGAAACTATTTGAAGCTAGAATTCACAATTTCTAAACTTCCCATATAACTCTTTTCTTCTAAAAGTCTCCAGAAAAACCCACAAGTGGTTATCATAATCCTTGTATGTTTTGTAATATATCACGTTATCATCAATAAATACCACCAAAAATCATCAATATATTCCTTAAACACTTTTTTCATTAGAACCATAAAAATATAGGGTGAATTAGTCAGTCAAAATTGCATTACTGTAAAATTGTAATGTCCATACCTAGTTTGAAATGTTGTATTTGGAATATTTTCCTTCCACACACACAATTGATGATATCCATCGAAATTAAATTTTGAAAAATATTAAGCTCCATGCAGTTGATCAAAAAAATCATCAATGTGAGGCAGATGATACTTGTCCTTTATTTTAATAGCATTGATTTATCTATATTCAATGTAAAACCTCATTGATCCATCTTTCTTCTTGACAAAGAGAATAAGGGCTCCTCATATAGAAATACTAGGGTGGTTAAATCCCTTATTAATCAATTCATCTAGTTTTTTCTTTAGATCTACTAATTCCATAGTGGTCATTCTATAGGAGTCTTTGATATAGGTCTTGCACCAGAAATTAAATCAACGGAGAACTCAACTTCCCGATCTAAGGGATATCCAGGTAAATCCTCTATAAATACATCAATATATTCTTGCACAATAGGTACATATTCAATTTCAATATTTCTTTCCTCATCCATATATGATTTTTTCTCATTCTCCCCAACAATTTCATTTAGAAGAGCTGCTGGACGTAGATCTAGATATGAATCAGATGATGATCTTTCTTCTCTAAAAATAAAGGATTCGGCATCTTCCTCACAAATCATAATTTTAATCTTTTTACAATAGATTTTCACATCATATTTTGAAATCCAATCCATGCCAAGGATTATATCAAAGTCAATCAAAGGTATGATGACAAGGAAAACAAGTGAATCGTGTTTATGTGTCATAAATGGGACTAACAACACATCTTTGTTGCAATGATACTTCTAAGGGTGTAATTTTGGTCTGGCCCAGCCTGGATCGGGTCAAGTCGGGTCGGGCCTACCCTCTAAAAAACCAAGTTGTGAACCACTATTTGGTTCGGGCCGGCCTAACCATCGAGTTGGGTGGGCTTTTCAGGTCGGAATGGCCTTTGTGGGTATTTATTATTTTTAAAATAAAATATATAACAAATAAAAAACATTTTTATGTTTTTTAGCATTTTTTTCTAAACTTTATTTTTTAAAAATTTATTTTAAAAAGTCTTTTTAATGTTTTATTAAAACATTTTATTTAAAAAAGTTTTTTTAAAGAGTTTAAAAATGTTTTTTAACCTATTTTTATAAAATCTTTTATAAAATGTTTTTAAATTTTTTTTAACATTTCATTTAAAAGATTTTTTAAAACATTTTTTTAACATTTTTTAGTTTTTTTAAACGTTTAACATTTTTTAAACATTTATTTTCATTTTTATTAGTAGTTACACTTTACAAATGAAACATTTTTAATTTAATTTTCAATCATTTGACATATTTTAAATTGCTCACTTCATGTGTTTCACAAAAACCCTCAACCCCAACGTCACATGCCTATTATAATTGTAATACTTTCCTTAATTTAATAAAAATCTAAAATACAGACCAATTCAGAAAATAATTAAATTATAAATAATTTATTTGAAAAAAATCCAATTAAAAAAATGAATTTGTGGTGATATTCATGTTTAAATAAATATCATTCATCGTAGTAAAAAACATTAATAATAATATTTTCAAGTTGTAAAAATAAAATTAATGAGAGATTGGGTGTGTTATTTTTTTTCTAAATATATTTATGTATGTGAATATATATATATATATATAATATGTGTAAGTTGTAAAAAAACTAACAAGGGGTTAGGGGGTACGTAGTATTGTGTGGTTGTGTTAATTTTTTTTCTAAATAGATTTATGTTTTTGTAAAAAAAATTAAATCATTTTTTTCTAAACGTTAATTTTTAAAAGTTTATATTAAACGTTTGTTTTAAAAAAATAAACATTTTTTTAAACATTTTTTTTATATTTTAATTTTTAATATAGATTTATATATGTTGATATATATATATATAATATGTTCAAGTTATAAAAAATTAATGAGGGGTTGGGGTATGCAGAAGTGGGTGGGTGTGTTAATTTTTTTTCTAGATAGATTGATGTATTTTTAAATATTTTTTAAGTCATTTTTTTTCTAAATATTAATTTTTAAAAGATTATATTAAACTTTTATTTTAAAATGTTCTTTAACTTTTCTAAACATTTTTTTAAAATGTTTTTTTATGTTTTAAAGTAGATTGATATACGTTAATATATATATATAACATGTGCAAGTTATAAAAAATGTGGGGTTGGGGGTGCGCACCAGTGGGTGGGTGTGTAACGCTCTGACCCTAGTTACCCAGAGTCGGTACATTATTACATAACATTATCATGATCACAAGAGATCAAGTCTCGAAAGACCAATTATTTTAGTAGCCTTGGAAGTACTAGATACATACAAAAGTTTTATATTACATTATGAAATAAAAAACAACATTGTGTCCCCTTTGAACACACTCATATCATTTGGCCTATCCCTGCAAGTTAATCATAATATACTTCTTCACATCCTACGAAAAATAAAACATAACAAAGGGGTGAGATCAGATTCTCAGTAAGGATAACAATATAGTAGAAATTATCCTAAATAAGAATAAACAATTAAGGCAATGTATAAGACTAAAACACAAGACATTTACACTTAAACTTTGGCATAATATGGAAAAGATAAATCAAATATTGTTATTTACTCATTCACATGGATATTATACTAGTCTAATAATCACATGTAACATCAACAGCTAATGTCATAATGATGGAATGCATAATGTTGGACATCATAACCATATATTCAAGGCCACGTGCCAAGACTACAAATAATATTTTGTCAAGGCCATGTGCCAAGACACTATTTTGTCTCATGAGACCTACTGATGCATCTAAGAGCTATAGAGGCTCCACCCATTACTTCCTAATTCCAATGCATTCATCATAGGAAAAGACTAAAACAAAATATAAACATTTGTATTAAAACTAGCAAATGAAATGTCTATACTTTAACCATAAAGCATGAATGGTATAAAAATAGCACATCCATAGTAAAACATATCACAAAACCTTCAATACAATATGTAAGATTTTATTATAATAAATCAACTTCAAAAAAATGTAAAATACAACTAAGGATGTTGACATATATGAAAATAATCAGTAAAACTTTTTGAGAGAAATATCCCCTTTTCTTGAAAACATTTAAAAGTCGCACTATTTATCAAAGAAGTTGTTTAAAAGAGATTTTTTAATCACATTTTCCCATACCACTTTGAAACTTTTGAAAGGAATATTAATTTTAAAACATTCATGTCAATATAAATAAATCCTTAAGAAAATTTTTAAAACATGGACATTAATGAAAAATGATTTAAAATAATAAATCTTTAAAACATTTAAAACCATATTTTAGTTAGATTTCCTAACCAAATGAGAGACACTTGAATAAAAATAATTGAGGTAATAAAAACCTTATAATATCAAGAGAATAAAGGGATTCATGATATACTATGTCAAAATACACTATCTACAACATAAAAGTGAATTGGTGTATAACAACAAAGAAGTCTCAATGGAATATAAATTGAGATGAAATCCTTTATAAAGACCGTGTCCTTAGGTTAAGGATAAATTGATGAAATAATTATGTGTGAAAAATATAAATACACTCAATATTATTGGATATTAAGTTTAAATCAATTAGAGAACATTCACACATATTTTTGTAAAAACAACACCAATGACATGTATGTTTAACTCAATAAATGGAAATTGAGTTAAGATTACTCTTATCAAGTTCATATGAATGACTTAAGAATTTATCAATAGAGTGATTATGTGTATAAAAATTATATCCCCACAAAAAGGAGTGGAAATTACTACATAAATAAATAAATAGTGATTTCACACATAATCTTGGAGTAAAATAATCAATGAAGTTTGCGTAAAACCCAATGAGTTGAAATTGAAATTAAAAATTCCCTTACTAATTCGGTAACTTATGAAACATACACCCCATGAAATAATTATCATACAATTAAGATGTAAATATCCATAAATTAAAGTATATTACACAAATAATACAATCATGGGCAGTACATACACCACCCAAAACGAAATAGTATCAAATATAGCATGGATCTCACGGGAATAAAACTGAGATGAAAACCCCTTACCTTATAATTTTCCTTAGTCAATGGTACGTTAACCTCCTATATAATAGTTAACTAATTTTTAATAAATCATATAATATCCAAATAAATAAATATGATATCATATATGATCTTCTAATATTTCATTGTTAATAATATTTCAGTAGTACAATTGTTTCGGGTGTTAACTGATTCATTTTCCTTTATATATTTTGTTATGTAAGTTATGTTTGTTATGGATAGGATGTATTTGATTCATATCCATAATGATATTAAGTTCCTAAAAACAATTAAATCATAAAATTAAAATAATTCTTGAATGGTTACAATGGGAAATTAATCTAATTGCGTTCGTGGAGACGGTAATCTGTACATACGCACGAGTGATAATATCATTCTATTGATGGTGAAATCGTATGTAATTGGATGGTATATAATATATAAATAATAATTAACATGTTTTATTTATTATTTAAATAAATTATAATCATTATTATACCCATCAAAATAATGAAGTGTTGAATAAAAAACTACACCACGACGTGGAGACGGTAAGTCGTGCGTACGTACGTATGGTGAATTTTTCATTCATAGGATGAATAGAATAATGAATATTGTTGTACCATATTCATAATAACATCACAGTATGAATAAGTTAATATACTTACTATTTTAGTATGGAAACAACAAAGAAAGAGGAAGTGGAAGAAGAAAAGAACTTTGAAAGAGGTGGTGAAATTATTACCTCTTCTTCAGGTGCTTCCTTTTGATTTTATCAAAAGGGATCCTTAGGTTGGTTTTATGATCAAAGTAAGGCGTATAGATTTATTTGAGGGTATTTTTAAGGATATATGATCATGGTTTGGATGATCCAAATGTCTTTGGCGGTGTGAAATTAAGAGAATGGGAAGTACCCTTTTATAAGAGAGGTGAGGGTCACTTTAGGAAAAGCTTGAAATATTATTTTATTATAAAAACATTTTCAGTTTATAATGGCTCAAAATGAATTTATTTTGAGGATAATTTGGATATGGGTTGAAATATTCTCAACCAATATGTTTTATACAAGTTTATTTCACCATATTAACCTTATCTTTTAAATTTAATTCTTAGTTAAATAGTTTATCTTTTACCATGTCTTCTTGTATTATTATAATATTTGGTTAATAAACTTACTATAAAATGCCAAGATAACCTCAAGTGGTTCATTAATTACATTTATACCATTATATAAGTCCTTTAGACGAACCTAATATTTTTATAAATTTTATATCATTTAATAATATAGTATTTTTTTTTAAACTCATTTATGTCAATTTTGACACTATTTAGTATTTGGTTTTTATGAAAGTCAAAAAAACTTTATTAATTTGAAACAAATATTTTAAATAAACCCTAAAATTTCATATTAACATATAAAATTAGTTTAATTCATAAAAAGTTTCAATTTACATTTATTTTAATATTTATAACTTCTATTATTTTTGTCTTTCATTAATAAGGTAATTATTTCATCATCATTGTGTCATTAATAAATTTAATTATTTAATGTCTAAAAATAATAAATAAAATACCATTATGTAGTAAATATTTTTATCTTTCTAATTAATATTAATAGTCTAATTTATCTTATGTTTAACCCTATCTTAAAATTTTTAGTTATTAAACTTAGAATTTAACACTTTTAACCCTTCTTTAAATAAAATAATAATAAATGTACTAATCTAATCCAAATAGATCCAAAAGGATAATATTTTATTCCTAAGGTTTATTTTGGTGGAAATACACTTATCCAATAGAATTGGGACATGTTTTGAGGTAATTATAATTTCATTTTTACCTTTACTTGCCCTATTTACTTTTAACCGTGGTAAATAAAATTCAGAAGTTACTATTTGCAAAAAGATTATTTTCATCTTATTAAACCACATTTTACTTATTTATGTCAACTGTTTCTATTTTATTTTTGAAATTAAATTCATTGAAGTGGTAAAATTATTTTTTATGCAAATTTGTAAATGTTCTTAAAAAGTGGGTAAAAGACTGTAAAAAGTTCAATAAAATTTTATATATCTAATATTATTATAAAATGAATTCAATGAATTAAATTGGAAAAATATAGTTATTATGTATCAATTTTGACTTTAAAATAAATTTAAATTAAAAATAATTATTTAAATAAAAAGACGGCTTTAAACAATAACGAAGTGTTTTTCACTATTCATCAAAAATTGAAAGTTTTTAGAAAAATACCAAAAAGTCACCCAAAGATAATTTTGATATTATAAATTAAAAAATGATTTTTATTTTACCAAATTCAAAACATAGAAGTTTTATTAATTAATTTAAAAAAATATTCTCATTGTTAAAACTAGAAAGCGGGTTTTTGAGAAGTAAAAACTATCAAAAGATTGATATGTGTTTATGTCCAATTTAAATGTAAAATTACATCCAATGAAAAACACAAGATTAAATGATAAAAATATAATCTAATTATACTTCAAAACCATTCAAATGTATAATTTAACACTATAAATTATTTTTATTAAAAATTTTGTTTTCAAATAAAATTTAGTGTTTTTCACTTTTCATTAAAATATGAAAGTTATTAGAAAAGCACCGAAAATTTATCCAAACTAAATTTGTATATCCTAATTATAAAGAAAAAGTTTATTTTTTTCAAATTGAATATATAAAAGTTTCAAATATTGGATTTAAAAAGGGTTCTCCATTAAAAGGCGGTAAAATTGCATTTTATGAAAAATACATCTTTTGTCTGAAAAAATGAATTTGTTCTTATATTATGTCTAAGAAGCACATAATATGTATTTTAAAATTATATGGAGTATATAAAATTCAAAATTCAGTTAATACAATTCATAACTTCTTTTTGAACGGCTAGTTTGGTAAGTCGTGGTGCGCTCGAACCCAGTGTTGCATGTAGCGCAAGCTATTGAATTAATTTAAAGAAAATAACTTACTATGAAATCTTGAGGTGTTGAATTATTACCCCATTTTTGAAATTTCATCCTCAAAATTTTAAAATTGGGCTTAGGAACTTCATTGAAATTCCCACATCAAAAAAAGAGTCAATAAAACTATCACTTTAAAAGAAAGAAAGAAAGAAAAGTACAAAGGTCACTAGAGATAACTTATACTAGGATTCCATGTAGATAAACATGGATATGAAAGATAAACTAAGTGTCAAGTTCTAACTGAGAGTGATAGAAAACATGATCTGGATAAATTTAATGACAAGAAAACCACAAACTAGTGATGGGTTAAACGGTCAATAGTTTCCTAGTAGGAAAAGTTAAAGGACAACGTTTTTTGTTTTAAGTTCGATTTCATAAAGTTGAGGAATTAATTTATGATATTTACTAATAACATAAAGATATATAATTAATTTTCAAGTAGATTTTAATCCTTTAATAAATTTCTACCACTAACTCATATTTTCTCAAAACGATGAGTATTCAAGATGACTTGGTCACACCTGAAGCACAAGAATAAACTTCTAGAGAATCACATAATCCAAAAAGGATGAATTATATATTTCACTTGTCTTTAGAGATTAACCAAAAACAAAATGGTTAGTATAAGATCAGATGATTCCCAAAATGGATAATCCTTTATTAAAATAAATACTAATCTTAATTTCCAAAATTAAAAAAACAATACCCAAAGTTTAATAAAGACAGTTCAATAAACAATTGTCCTTAAAATCCTTAAATATAATACAAACTAATATTGAAACCCAAAACTTAGAAGAATTTAATCACATAGTCTTTCATAGTAAATCTTAACATTTATCTCCAAATAACATCAACTACTCTTAAAGTCTCATACTGAAGTGTAATTAACAAAATCACATATTATCTATGATAGGTTAATCATTTCCATTAATAACCTGAATCTCTTTAAAAAACATATATTATTCTAAAATAAAAATCCACCATTACTCATTAAATGAAATCCCATAGTATTCTATTTTCCTTATGTATATAGTGTTCTCAACAGAGTAAATTTCTTCCAAAAAAACATTTATCACTTAATCACCAAATCATTTTCCTATACTAAGGATATCAATTTGATAAAACATAAGATCGCAAATCAAATTATTATTTATCAATAAAATAATTTAACTAAAAATAATTAGTAGCACTAACTAGGGACTTCACGTAGTTCAGTGGTAGGTGATAAATCCCAGTCGCACTTTCATTGTGGGTTTGATTCCTTCAGCTTTGTCCGACGTGACAGGTTGTCACACGGTCTGCATGTTGTCCTTTTTCAAAAACTATATTTTATAACATTCTCAAAATGAGATAAATTACTCAAAATAACCATAAAATAATTTAATAAAAAAATTTATCCCATACCTCACATTTTCATCCTAAAAATTAATGACCTGTAATGGCCTCAAATTCAAGGATCATATAAACTCAAATGTTTATCTATAACTATGTCCACAAAAGAAAAGATAATTATTCCTCAAATAGAATTTTAACATAACAAACTACAGGGTTACACATAAAAGATAAAAATATTCCAATGTAATCCCATCAACAAAGAGAATTAATACTTTTAAACATTTTGTAATCAAATTATTTCCACGTAGGTTCTTCCTTGACCTATTGGTTATCCTATAGAATAGGTAATTAACTCAGGTAAGGACTAGGTCCCCTAAATTTACAGTAAATGATTGTAAATGGATTCTTAGGATCATTTTTATTTTCTTCCATAGTACTCTTCATTTTTCCTTGTAAATTATTTACTTTATGTCCTTCTTCCCCACACATAAATCATTTATTTGTTCCATTAAGACACTTTCCTGGGTGTCTCCTTCCACATTTCCTACATGATGGAAATTGATCTTTCTTTTCTCCACAGTCTCTATTACTTGAGCTCTTATTATTCTTCACGTTTCTCTTCTTTGTTGAGTTTGGGAGTTAGTTAATGTATATGTTGTTGATCATATTTTTTGAAACCTTCTTTGGAATAAGCACGATATCTTTTATGCCTATCAACATTCCATTTAGTTTATTATTTCCACCATCATTCCCACCTTGTACATCATGTTCAATGTTACTATGAATTCCTTGGAATCCATCCATTGATTAAAACCAGAAAGTATAGTGTGAGTAACATTAGTCATAAAATCATTCAGAGAATATAATGACACTTTATTTTCAATCTAAAACACCTTAGGATTAACCAAGGTTATTTATTCTCGTCTTATATTAAAATCATTCAAATTTGTTTGTAAAGAAAATGTGAATTATCCTAAGAATATCCCTCGGGAGTGTCGTAACCAAGAGTGCAGCAAGGCCCATTGTCATGCACCAGTTCTCATTCGAGTCAAGCTTAAAGCAATTTTTTGAGTTTTACCCCTTCATACATCTGTTCCATAGCCACTTCTACCTACTCGTATCTAGACAGGGATTTATTGCTTGGAAAATTAAAAAAATATCTACATTACCAAAATTCTAGGAGGTTATTATATACTAATCCTCAAATTCTATCTTAGGGTAATGTTCTCTAATCAAAGTTTTTCTAAATCTAGTTTCCATGGTTTGTACAAAACTGGATCTGATTCCAAATATAACACCCCGACCCTAGTTACCTAGAGTCGGTCCATTATTACATAACATTATCATGATCACAAGAGATCAAGTCTCAAAAGACCAATAAGTTTAGTAGCCTTGGAAGTAATAGATACATACATAAGTTTTGCATTACATTATGAAATAAAAAAACAACATTATTTCCCCTTTTAACACACTCATATAATTTGGTCTATCCCTGCAGGATAATTATAATATACTTATTAATATCTTGGGAAAAAGAAAACATAATAAAGGGGTGATCTCAGATGCTCAGTAATGATAAAAATATAGCATAAATATTTAAGACAATGTATAAGACTAAAACACAAGCCTTTTAAACTTAAACTTTGGCATAATATGGAAAAGATAAATCAAATAATTTAATTTACTTATTCACATGTATATTCTAATAGTCTAATAATCACATGTAATATCAATATCTAATATCATAATGATGGAATGCATAATTTCAAACATCATAACCACATAGTCAAAGCTTCATGCCAAGACTACAAATAAGATTTCGTCAAGGCCTTGTGCCTAGACACTAGTTTATCTCATGAGACCTACCGATGCATTTAAGATCAATATAGGGATCCACCCA
Source organism: Viscum album (assembly GCA_963277665.1). Taxonomy (NCBI): domain Eukaryota; kingdom Viridiplantae; phylum Streptophyta; class Magnoliopsida; order Santalales; family Viscaceae; genus Viscum; species Viscum album. The sequence continues at coordinate 1,279,622,428 of OY728159.1, forward strand.
TCACTTTCTAAGTCCAATTAATTCCTCAAATGAAAAGGTTGAAACATAATATAAACATTCGTATTAAAACTAGCATAAAAAATGTCAATACTTTAACCATAAACCATGAATGGTATAAAAATAGAACATCCACAGTCAAACATATCACAAAACCTTTAATACAATATGGAATATTGTATCATAATAAATCAACTTCAAACAAATGTAAAATCCAATAAATGATGTTGACATAGATGAAAATAATCAGTAAAACTATTTGAGAGAAATATCCCCTTTTCTTGAAAACGTTTAAAATTCTCCTTATTTATCAAAGAATTCATTTAAAATAGATTTTTGAATCAAAGTTTCCCATACCACTTTGAAACATTTGAATGGAATATTAATTTCAAAACATTCATGTCCATATAAATAAATCCTTAACACCATTTTTAAAACATGGACATTAATGAAAAAATATTTAAAAGAATAAATCTTTAAAACATTTAAAATGATATTTTAGTTAGAGTTTCTAACCAAATGAGAGATGCTTGAATAAAAATAATTTAGGTAATCAAAAACTTATAATATCTAGATAATAAAGGGATTCATGATATACTATGTCAAAGTACAGTATATACACCATATAAAAGTGAATTGGTGCATAACAACAAAGAAGTCTCAATAGAATGTAAATTGAGATGAAATCCCTTATAAAGACTGTGTCCTTAAGTTATGGATAAATCGATGACATAATTATGTGTGACAAATATAAATACACTAAATATTATTGGATATTAAGTGTAAATAAATCAGAGTACATTCACATATATTCTTTTAAAAACAACAACAATGACTTGGAAGTTTAACTCAATGAATGGAAATTGAGTTAAGATTACTCTTATCAAGTTCGTATCAATGACTTGAGAATTTATCAATGGAGTTATTATGTGTATAAAAAGTATATAAACATAAAGGGGAGTTTAAATTACTACATCAATAAATAAATAGTTATTTCACACATAATCTTAGGGTAAAATAATCAATGAAGTTTGCGTAAAACCCAATGAGTGGAAATCAAAATTAGAAATTCCCATATCGATTTGGTAACTTACGAAACATACACCCCATGAAATAAGGATCATAAAATGAAGATTTAAATACACATAAATTAAATGATATTACACAATTAATAAAATAATGGTCCATACATACACCACACAAAATGAAATAGTGACAAATATAGCATGGATTTCACGGGAATAAAAGTGAGATGAAAACTCCTTACTTTGTACTTTTCCTTAGTTGAGGGTATGTTAAACTCCTGTATAATAGTTAAATAATTTTTATTAAATTATACAAGAACCACATACATAAATATGATATCATATATGATCTTCTAATATTTCTTTTTAAATAATATTTCAGTAGTATCATTGTTTCAGTTGTTAACTAATTCGTTTTCCTTTATATGTTTTGTTACGTAAGTTATATTTTTTATGGATAGGATGTATTTTATTCATATCAATAATGATATTAAGTTCTTAAAAATTATTTTAAATCATAAAATGAAAATTATTCTCAAATGGATACGATAGGAAATGAATCTAATCGCGTTCGTGGAGTCGGTAATCCGTACGTACGCATGAGCAATAATATCATTCTATTGATGGTGAAATAGTATGTAATTGGATGGTATATCATATATAAAGAATAATTAACATGTTATATTTATTATTTACATAAATTATACTCTTTATTATACCCATATAAATAATTAAGTGTTTAATAATAAACTACACCGCGACGTGGAGACGGTAAGTCGTGCGTACGTACGTATGGTGGATTTTTCATTCATGGGACAGATAGAATAATGAATATGGTTGTACCATATTTATAATAACATCACAGTATATATAAAGTACTAGAATTATTATTTTGTTATATAAAAAATAAATAAATAGGAAGAAGAGTAAGAAAAGAACTTTAAAAGAGGTGGTGAAATTATTACCTCTTCTTCGGGTGCTTCCTTTTGATTTGATCAAAAGTGATCCTTAGGTTGGCTTTTTTTTATCAAAGTAAGGCCTCTAGTTTAAATTTAGGGTAGTTTTGAGGATATTTTATCAGGTGTTGGCCAATCCAAATGGATTTGGAGGTGTGAAATTAAGAGAAGGAGAAGTACCCTTTTATAAGAGATGTGAGGGTCACTTTAGGAAAAGCTTGAAATATTATTTTATTATAAAATAATTTTCTGTTTATAATGTCTCCAAATGAATTTATTTCTAGGATAAGGTGGGTATGGGTCTAAATATTCTCAACCAATAGGTTTTATACAAGTTTATGTCACCATATTAACATTATCTTTTAGATTTAACTCTTAGTTAAATAGTTAAACTTTTACCATGTCTTCTTGTATTATTATAATACATGGTTAATAAACTTACTATAAAATTCCAAGAGAACCTAAAGTTGTTCATTAATGACATATATATCATTACTTAAGTCCTTTTGCCAAAAACTATATTTTTAGGAATATTATATCATTTAATAATATAGTATTTGTTTTAAAAACTCATTTATGTCAATTTTGACACTATTTAGTATTTTGTTTTTGTGAAAGTCAAAAAAACTTGATTACTTAGAAAATAATATGTTAAATAAACCCTAAAATGTCATATTAACCTATAAAATTAGTTTAATGCATCAAAAGTTTCAATTTAAATTTATTTTAATATTTATAACATCAATTATTTTAGTATTTCATTAATAAGGTAATTATTGCATCATCATTGTGTCATAAATAAATTTAAATATTTAATGTATAAAAATTATAAATAAAATACCATTGTGTATTGAATTTTTTTAGCTTTCTAATTAATATTAATAGTCTAATTTATCTTATGTGTAACCCTATATTAAAAATGTTTTACTTATTAAACATTGAATTTAATACTTTTAACTCTTCTTTAAATAAAATAATAATAAATATCCTAATCTAATCCAAGTGGATAAAAATGGATAATATTTTATTCCCAAGATTTATTTTGGTCGAAATAAACTTATCCAATATAATTAGGACAAGTGTTGGGGTAATTATAATATCATTTTTTAACTTTACATACCCTATTTAATTTTAACCGTGATAAATAAAATTCAAAAGTTACTGTTAAAAAAAATTATTTTCATCATATTGAACCAAATTTTACTCACTGATGTCAACTGTGTCTCTCGGATTTTTTAAATTAAATTCATAGAAGCGGTAAAATTATGTTTTATGCAAATTTGCAAATTGCATAGAAGGTGGGTAAAAGATGGTAAAACGTTCAATACAATTTTATATATCTAATACTATTATAAAATGAATTCAATGAATTAAATTGGAATAATATAGATATTATGTGTCTATTTTAACTTTAAAATAAATTTAAATTAATAATTATTATTTAAATAAAGAGTCTGCATTAAATAATAACGCAGTGTTTTTCATTATTCATCCAAAATTGAATGTTTTTAGAAAAATACCAAATATTCACCCAAAGATATTTTTGATATTCCAAATTCAAAAATGATGTCTAGTTTACCAAATTCAAAACATATAATTAGTAATAATTAATTTAAAAAAAATATTCCAGTTGTCAAAACCAGAAAGCGGGTTTTTGAGAAGTAAAAAACTATCAAAAGATTGATATGTGTTTGTGTCCAATTTAAATGTAAAATTACTTATAATGACCAAAATTGGATTAAATAATAAAAATATAATATAATGATACTTCAAAACCATTCAAATTTATAATTTAACAGTATAAATTATTTTGATTAAAAAAGTTGTTTTCAATTAAAATTTAGTATGTTTCGCTATTCATCAAAATATGAAAGTTATCAGAAAAACCCTGAAAATTTATCCAAACTAAATTTTTATGTCTCTATTCTAAAGAATAAGTTTATTTTTGTCAAGTTTTAATATATAAAAGTGTCAAATATTTTATTTAAAAATTGTTCACCATTAAAAGGTAGTAAAATTTCATTTTTTAAAAAATACTTCTTTTATCTGAAAAATTGAATTTTTCCTTATATTATGTCTAAGAAACACATAATATGGATGTTAAAATTATATAGAGTATATAAAATTCAAAATGAAGTTAATACTATTCATAGTTGCTTTTTGAACAACTAGTTTGGTAAGTCGTGGTGTACTCGAACTCGGTGTTGCGTGTAGCACAAGCTATTGAATTACTTTAAATAAAATAACTTACTATGAAATCTTGGGGTTTCATACTGTGTGTTGATTTTTTTATAAAAATATTTATACATGTGAATATATATATATATATATATATAATTTTTGCAAGTTCTAAAAAAAATTAATGAGTGGTGCGCAAGAGTGAGTGGGTTAATTTTTTTTCTAAATTGATTTATATCTGTACATATAATATATATAATATATTCTTGTTGCGACATATATAAAAAAATAATAATGTGGTAGGGGGGTCGTTCGCTAACATCAATGGGTGAGTTTTTTTTTTGTTAATATATAATGAGTTATTATATATATATATATATATTATGTTACATCATTTATTTTAAAACATTTTTTTTAATTTTTTAATTTTTTTTAAAAGATTTATATATATAATATGTGTAAGTTGTAAAAAATGAATGAGAGGTGCGCAGTATTAAGTGAATGTATTAATTTTTTTTCTAAATTGTTTTATACATGTGAATATATATAATATATGTGCACGTTGTAAAATAAAACTATTGAGGGGTGCACGGCAGTAGTTGAGTTAAATTTTTTTTCTAAATAGATTTATATATGTATATATAATATATGTAAGTTACAAAATAATTAAAAAATAATAATGTGGGATGGGGGCATGGGAGAACATTAGTGGGTTGGTGTTTTTTTAATATATAATGAGTTATTATATATATATATAGTCTTGTAATTTTAATCCAGGAGTGGGTGGGTGTATTTGTTTTTCTAAATAAATTGATGTTTTTGTAAATGTTTTTTTAAATCATTTTTTTAAACATTAATTTTTAAAAGTTTATATTAAATGTTTATTTTAAAATGTTTTGTTTATTTTTTTAATTTTTTTTAAAAAAAGTTTTTTAATGTTTTAAAATTGATTTATATATGTTAATATATATATATATATAATATGTGCAAGTTATAAAAAACATTAACGAGGGGTTGGGGGTGTGCACCAATGGGTGGGTGTGTTGATATTTTTTTCTAAATATATTTATACATGTGAATATATATGTGTGTGTGTGTGTGAAAATTGTAAAAAAAAATAATGAGGGGTGTGCAGGAGTGAGCGAGTTAATTTTTTTTTCTAAACTGATTTGTATATGTATATATAATATATGAAAGTTGCAACATACATAAAAAATAATATGGGGGGTTGAAAACATCAGTGGGTGAGTCTATTTTTTTTATAATATATAATAAGTTATTATTATTAAATATATATATTATGTTGCATCGTTTATTTTAAAACATTTTTTAATATATATATATATATATATGTGTGTGTGTGTGTGTGCAAGTTGTAAAAAAATGAATGAGGGGTGCGCAACAGTGAGTGAGTTTGTTAAATTTTTTTCTAAATTTATTTATACATGTGAATATATATATATGTGTGTGTGTGTGTGTGTGTGTGTGCAAGTTAAAAAATAAAATTATTTAGTAGTGTTCAGTAGTGGTCGTGTTAATTTTTTTCTAAATAGATTTAAATATGTATATATAATATATGCAAGTTGCAACATAATTTTAAAAAATAAAGTGAGAGGGGACGTGTGCGGACATTAGTGGGTGGACATTTTTTTATTAATATATAATGTGTTGTTATATATATATATATAATGAAATTATTTAATGGTGTGGAGTTCTGGTAGTGTTAATTTGTTTTTTCTAAATAGAATTACATATGTATATATAATATATATAATATATGAAAGTTGCAACATAATTAAAAAAATAAGGTGAGATGGGGCATGCATGAACATTAGTGGGTGAGCGTTTTTTTGTTAATATATAATGAGTTGCTATAATTATATATATATATATATAGTTCGGTAATTTTAAACCGGACGCACCGCCTGAACCAGTTCGTCCATACGTAGCCTTGGAAACATATGGTAGGGGGTTCGAGTCTCCCTACTGGCAGTTTCAAAATATATTTTTTAGAGTGGGTGGGATTTTATGGGCCAGGTTTTTTTGGGTTGGCCCGACTCACGGGCCTGCTTGCATAGCCCCAGGCCCAGTGAACAATCGATGAGTTAAAAAAATTGGCTAAGTTTGAGGAAATTATTAAAGTAACTACCACCACATCATTATGAACTTCAACCTTCGTAGTTGTGATTGCATAAGCATGGTCTTACTCCCTTGGCCTTTTTTGGGGAAAGTTTCCTTGATAATTAAGATAATCACTTGCATAGTGTCCCATATCCCTGCAATTATAACATTTAACATTGGTATCTTCTTTCTTTACCTTAAAATCATAGCCTTGGTGGATTTTTTCTCCACACTTATAAGAGACTCATTTTTCTTTTAATCAGATGTCAGGGTGTTTCTTTCCACAAGTATCGCACAATGGAAAATTCCATTTTATATCCTTCCCTTTATCAATTATTTCCTCCACCACCCTATTCTTATTTTTTTTCTCTTTAAAGTCACACGAATTAGAAAATTATTTATCTATTTTAATATAACATGAGACTATATCTTTGTATGATGAGAAATTTTGGTAGACTAGTGCCATTCGGTGTAATGGTTTTAAACCATAAAAGAATTGATAAATATAACTCCTTGGATTACGTATGTAGTCCGCGATATGCCTTGTTAACCTTGTAAAGTTTGCTTCATACGTCACAATGTTTTCATCCTATTTTTGTTTCAAACTCAAGAATTTCCTCTCCATATCTGCTCTCTATTCACGGGGAAAATATTTTTCTAGGAAAAAATTCTTAAAATATTTTCATTCCATATTGAAAATTTATTCCTCCTCCTTTGTGTTTTGAATTAACAACCACCACTAATCTGAATCTCCTGAGAGACGATAAACTTCCATGAAAACCTTCTCCCTTTCATTACTTCCCAATGCAGGAAATATATTCTCTAAATAACTTATTCACTCCTCCATTGCAAATAGGTTTATAGTTCCATTGAATGATAGAGGTTGTTTTCACATAAAGCAGTCTAACATTGCTCCTCCATGTTGTGGATCAAGATTATTCATACAGATAAGGTTATTGTTCATAACCTTGGTCAGCTATCCCAGTATAGCTATAAGTTTCTCAGCACCAGTCGTAGCTCTAGTACCAATATCATTATCTTGCATAGGATGGAAATCTATACAAGGGATATGTGTACTGAATCAATCATTTATGAATAAAATTACCTTTATTTTAATGTTTTATAGATATATAAAACACATGTAATCTTTTTTTATTATTATTGGGTTTAAATTACTATTAGGTATCATTACCACTAATAATATAGCCATTGAACAATGACCACACAACTGATATAAATATAATGTTTTAAAAAAATCCTTTCAACACAGATAAAGGAGATTATGGCCTCGTCCAGTAGACTTGGTCCATACAAAGCTCAATTTTTGAAGCTCAGAAAGGAGGTAGCATCACTGCACTTCACTCTTAACCAAGCTCAAGCTGAGCTTGAACACGTTAAGCTTGAACGGAATCGCCTATGGGACAAGTTCAAGTCAATAGATATTACCACCTGGGCGATGTTATCTGAGCCACCTCAAAAAAAATCACCATCACAAACCTTACCCTTAGGTCTTATGTAGGTGTTATAAGGGGTTATGTAACAATGTATTAGTCACTTATTTATTAATATATTTTTATAAATAAAAGTCGTATTCTATCAATTCCTTTATGAGAATAGTCTTTCTTAAAAAAATGATGAATTTGATAAATTGATTTTTTCAGGTAAAAATGGTAATTTTGAGAAATATATACATTATTATATTAAATTATGGTTTTTATTAATAATATTATAAAAACAATTCTTATAAATGATTATTATATTGGTTCCTTATCTGTAAATGATTAGGTAAACTATTTGATAAGTTATATTTTTATACGATAAAATAGAAAGTGTATTTTTAAAGAATTTCTTTTAAGAAATTAATGAATTTTTGAAATAATAAATATTTTAATAAAATATTATTATAAAATTATTTTATTAAATATAAATTATCGTATAATTTTTATGAAGTCAAATGTAATTTTTATTAAGGTTTGAAAACTATTTTTTTCAAAACCCGTCAATTTTCAATAAATGTGGGTTTTTATTTTAAAAGTAAAATTTCACATATTTAGAAAATTATTTATATAAAATGAATATTATTTTTGGAATCAGGATTTTGAAATTATCCAATGGTGAATTTTTCATAATTTTCTAAGACAGTTGAATTTTTGGGTAAAAATTAAATAATATATAAATACATAGTGTGTTTTATGACATCATAAAAACCCAATAGTGCTGTAATAAATACCATAAAAGTTATATTAGACCAAATATATGTTTTAAATTTAAAATAATTATATTTTAAATTTATTTGACTTATTTTATAATGTCTTAGTGAATCCTCCAAAATGTATAATATATTTTATGATTTTAAATTCATTTCCTTGAGGGTGTGACTCACCTCCACACAATCTAGGCTAATTTTTTTAATTTCTTTGCCCCTTAACCTTATAAAATAATTTTTCCACTCCCCTTGTCTATAAACCATGGGAAAAAACCATGAGAATGTTTGTGGTTCTGAATATTTTAGTGTGTAGTGTCCAAAACCTAAATAATAAAGAACTCCCCCTCATTTCCTATATAAACCCACCCAAGAACCCATTACTCTTCACTAAAACTCCTTTAAGATCATCCTAAATCTTCTCTACACTTCTTAGAGTCCTCCCAAGGTGCCCCCAATCTTCCAAAAATCCTCTCCCAAGCCTTTTGGATCACACATCCAAGGGATCCTCACTTTCCTTCCTTTCTCATTTTTGTCCAAGTTTCCTTATTTTATTATACCCTTTTATTTTTTAATTAAAAATAATGGGGTATATTTTAAAACCTCCACCATACTTCCCTTATTATGTTTTAATGATTAGATACCTCTTTCACTCTCATTAATCCCTCCCATGTACACAAGTTACGATGCTGAAATTTCGTAAGGGGTTTCTCTCTCCTCATTTCCATTCAAGCATTTATTGTATATTCTGCATCTCAAATTCCATTTCATATGTTGGTATATTATTCTCCATGATCCCCTTATGTCCATTTAATTTCTAAAAGATGATACACCTCTTTCGCTCTCATCAACCCATTTTATGAACTCCCATGTGATGTCATTATGCTGCCGAAATTGTACTGCAATTTCCCATGCCAAAATCATCATATAGTGAATACCATGACCATTTCTCTATCAAGGGTATTCACCTTTATTCATATATACTTATAGATTATATACTTTCATATACATATTCCACATTCCTTTATCATGGAATAAATTATGATGCTTAATGAATCCATGTTATATGATATATGTGGCACACTTAAGCATGAGATTGAAATGATTATGAAGGGTGTTCCCTGATAGCATTACAATTAATTGGGTAATGTTTAGTATCATGATAAATCAGGTTGGGACAGGGGTTTATCTGATTCATTTAAAGAAAATTTTCCACCATGTTGGGATAGGGGTTTACCTGATTCCTTTATGTTTATGATGCAGTGTTTTAAGTTGTTATCACATGTCCATGTTATGATAATCATGTTATATCATGCCTTTATGTTCATGTTTATCTTATGATCCATTGATATGTCTATTTCCTAACATGTATTTTATTCTTCATTTTACACCTTGTTTACTCCCTTACTGGGCTTTATAGCTCACCTTTTTCTTATGTATTCCCTCAGGTTATCATATACAATGCTAAGTACGAAAGAATTTTGTGGTCATGTAAAAGAAGTTTTCAATATAGATGTTGTATTTTATGTCTCAAGTTGTAATGTAATGTTCCTGATCCCCAAAGAAACTATGCCTCTCGATAATCTGGGTTGTATTAAGTACAAGTTTATATAATAAAGCATGTTTAAATGTGTAATAAAGACTAGGATTTTTATAATATGTGTGTTGATACAGTTTCATTTCCTTACATTGGGATCCATTTCTAAATAATAGCATAAACTAAATTAGGTTATGAATCATAATTCATAAATCAGGTTAAGGATGGTACTTAAAAATGGATAAGAAATTGATAATTTCCCTTTAATGAGGCTTGCGTATCGGGAAGAATTGTGAAGTGATCCTTATAAAATATGTATTTCCCCATAAAATAAAGTTGAACTGATCTAGATTCATGAGTTTAGAACATATACATAGAATTTATAAGAATCATATAAATATAGTGAATAATTAAATTGTGGTAAAGAGAGAGAAAGTGTAACCCGAATGGAAAATGGAGGCACTAATACAATATTGGGCTTTGAAGCCCCCTGACACGGGCGACCGCCTCTAGGGGTCACTAAGCTTTGCCAAAATAAAGGGGGTTTCGGTGCCCCCCCCCCCCCCCCCGCCTCCTCCCTCGCCCTCGACCTATCTGTGTGCCCTCCCCCGTCGCCGCCCTCCGCCCTCCCCTGCGCACCCTCCCCCATCACCGCACACCCTCGCTGCCATCGCCGCCCTCCACCCTCGTCGGCCTCCGCCCTCCGCCCTCCCTCCGCCCTCTTCCCTCCAGCTCTGGACACCCTCCGACCATCCTCAGCCCTGCCCTCCGTCCCCTCCGGTGTCCCTCCACCCTCTGGCCTCTGGCCTCTGCCCCCTCAGGGTCTCTGACCCCTCTACCCTCCAGCCTCCGGCCTCCAGCCCTCCGCCCTCCGCCCTCCGCCCCCTTAACCCTCCCCCCCCCCCCCCCCACCCACCACCTCAGACACCCCCCCCCCCCACACCCCATACATCCCCCCTCACCCCGGACAGACCTCACCTGTAACATCCCCAAATGATAAAGGGTTAAATGACTAAATGATACGACTCATGTCAACAAGGTTCACCTTCCTTTTCAGAAGCATGTCTGATTAGAACTCCACAGTTAAGTGTGCTTGTCCTGGAGTAGTGAACAGGATGGGTGACCTTCTGGGAAGTTTCTCAGGGAGTGTGTGAGTGAGGACAGAGCACACTGGAAAGGACATGTATTGGCCTGTGTGGACTATCATTGGTCAGATGACCCCGTTCAGGCATGTGGGTGGACCCTGGGGTGGGCCCCATGTGTCTGTGAGGCAACTGGTGGTACCTGGTAGGTCAGGACCTGACGGCCATGTTAAGGCGGGGTGGTTGTGCTGTCACCAGGACCCAGTTGTCACATTTGGTATCAAAGGGGGAACCCATCCTTAAGTGCGGTGCACTGCCTGGGTTGAGATGTAGGGCCCACAACGAGGACGTTGTGCTCTAAAGGGGGGGTGATTGTAACATCCCCAAATGATAAAGGGTTAAATGACTAAATGATATGACTCATGTCAACAAGGTGCACTTTCCTTTTCAGAAGCCTGTCTGAATAGAACTCCACAGTTAAGCGTACTTGGCATGGAGTAGTGATCAGGATGGGTGACCTTCTGGGAAGTTTCCCAGGGTGTGTGTGAGTGAGCACACAGCACACTGGAAAGGACATGTGTTGGACTGTGGGGACTATCATTAGTCAGATGACCCGTTCAGGCATGTGGGTGGATCCTGGGGTGGGCCCCACGTGTCTGCAGGGAAACTGGTGGTACCTCGTAGGTCAGGACCCGACAACCATGTTAAGGCGGGATGGTTGTACTGTCACTGGGACCCAGTTGTCACCCCCCCCCCCCGCACCTCGGACAGCCCTCCCCGCACCCTGGACAGCCCCCCCCCCCCCCCCAAGCTGCTCGTCCCCCCGTCCCCTCACTGCCTCCTCTCCTCAGGATGGGTGACCTTCTGGGAAGTTTCCCAGGGTGTGTGTGAGTGAGGACACATCATACTGGAAAGGGCATGTGTTGTCCTTTGGGGACTACCATTAGTCAGATGACCCATTCAGGCATGTGGGTGGATCCTGGGGTGGGCCCCATGTGTCCGCGGGGAAACTGGTGGTACCTCGTAGGTCAGGACCCGACGACCATGTTAAGGCGGGGTGGTTGTGCTGTCACCGGGACCCAGTTGTCACCCCCCTTGCACCCCGGACAGCCCTCCCCGCACCCTGGACACCCCCCCCCCCCAAGATGCCCGTCCCCCGTCCCCTCACCACCTCCTCTCCTCCGGCTCCCCGCCACCGCGGCCGCCCGTCCCCTCCCTCTCCGCACCGCCTCTGGCTCCATCTCCCCTTCACTACCTCTCCTCTCCCTCGCAGCACCACCTTCGGCTCCCCTCCCTTCCAGGTTTGTAGCGCAATCAGTTATGACATGGGCTTTCACTTACATCATTATTTTATCAATGGTTCACAAACAATTGATTATTATTTATTTTAAATATAGATGATTTGAAAAATGAAAATGTAATAATTATTGTGTAAATGTTTATTATACATATATTATTATGGATAAGAGTTGGATTGATCTTCCAAATTGAACATCTAGAGAATATTTCAATGGAATTATGTAGTTTATTGATTTCACCAGAGGATTTTAAGGTGACTATATTAGTTGTACATGGATAAAATGTGCTAACAGATATCAATTCACATGAGATACTATGAGGGAGAACCTATTCTTTAATGGATTTTAGAAAAATTATAAGAGTTGGACTCGTCATAGAGAAGAATATGTTCATTTTCAAAATACGGATGTAGTTCAGAAGGATGTTGATGCAAGGATGAATGATCCAATGCATGAAATGCTTACTAAAATGGTATGTGGGTTGGATCCTGAAGGCATTGACATCCAGAATCTTGAGACCAGTGAGATAAATCTTTTCTCTGGTGCACATCGTGATTTGAAGAGGTTTTATGAAGCACTTGATGATGCGAAAATAGAATTATACCCTAGATGCACTTCTTATAATAAACTGTCGTTTATCGTGGAGTTATTGCATTTGAATACTTTGAATAATTGGTCAGACACATCATTTGACATGCTTTTGGTGTTATTGAAAAAGGTTCTTCCTGTCGACGCTAAGATTCCCAAGTTGTATTACCATGCTCGTAAGTTGACAGAGAACTTAGGTTTTATATATGAGACCATAGATGTATGTTCAAACAACTGTATGTTGTTTAGAAAGGAAACTCCTCATTTGGATATTTGTATGATTTGTGGTGCTTCTAGGTGGAAAGAGTATAGGGGAAATCAGACTCATCAAAGTCAGATTTCGATACAGGGGAAACTGATTGCCCTAAATCAAATGCGTTAATTTCCCCTTAAACCGAGGTTGAAAATATTTTTTATGTAATCTAAAGTTTCTAATTTAATTATATGGCATGCAGAAAGATTTCATGAAAGTGATATGTTAACCCACCCGGAAGACTCTCATGCATGGAATAATTTTGATAAGAGACATCCTAACTTTTCTAAATACGTTCGTAATGTCCGATTGGGATTGGTAGCAGATGGTTTCAATCCATTCAAGTCTATGGTTGGTGAAACTCATAGCACATGTCCCGTGGTGTTGGTTCCTTATAATCTTCCTCTGTGGCTTTTTATGAAGCAAAAATTTATATTAATTTCCACTCTTATTTATGGACCTAAAAGTACAGGGGATAAGATTGATGTTTACCTTCAGCCATTGACTGATGAGTTGAATGAATTTTGGGGTAATGGTGTGATGACTTATGACTGTGAAACGAATGAAATGTTCAAACTGCAGGCTGTTTTATTATGGAAAATAAATGACTTCCCATCTTATGAAAATTTATCAGGCTGGAGTATGAAAGGGGAATTTTATTTCCCTTATTTCAATAAAAGTAAAAAATTTGTATGGATTAAACATTCCAAAAAATGGGCATACATGGGTCACAGACATTTTCTCCCCCCTCAGCACAGGTTCAGAAAGGACATAGTAGAATTTGATGGTTCTAGAGAGTTCATCCCAACACCAAAGATCATGATAGGAGTTGAAATGTTATTGTAGATTGAGGAATAAAACATCCGCACGGTATATGAAATTCAGGATTTGGTGGCTCCTCCAGTACATAATATTCATGCTGCGGGTAGGCATCGCAGTCACAATTGGAAAAAGAAAAGAATTTTTTATAGTATTCCGTATTGGAAAACTAACATGCTGATGCATAATTTAGATGTCATGCACATTGAAAAAAATGTTTATGGTAACATATTGTGGACCATTTTAGGTGTCAGTGGAAAATCAAAGGACCATGTTAATGCACGCTGTAATTTGGAAGAAATGGGTTTAAGGAAACAGTTTCATTTACAGTTAGATGAGGGAAACAAGGCATATATTCCTTCTACACAGTATACGATGACTAAAAAGGATAAAGAGACATTTATTTCCATTTTGAATATGCTCAAGGTTCCTGATGGTTACTCTTATAATATTTCAAAGTGTGTGAATCTGACGAGCAAGACATTGCAAGGGTTGAAAAGTCATGACAATCCAATACTACTTCAGTAGTTGATTCCAATTTCAATTTGTGATTGTTTATCCCCCAATTTTGTTCAACCGTTGATTGAGATGAGTAATTTTTTTAGATAGATTTGTTTAAGAAATAAACGAATGAGTGATTTAAAAAGTTTGAAAGACCGAATTGTACTTACACTTTATCACTTTGAGAAACTTCCCCCTCATTTTTCAATGTTATGGTCCACTTGATAGTGCACCTAACTAATGAAGTAATGGTTGTTGGTCTAGCACAATTTAGGTGGATGTATCCTATTGAGCTGTATTTGAGTACATTGAAACGATTTTTACACAACAAAGCTCGTCCAGAGGCATCAATAGCCAATGGTTATTTGATGGATGAGTGTACTACTTTTTATGCAGAATATCTTAGGGATTTTGAAACAAAATTAGATAAGCCCTCTCGGATTCATGATGGTCCAGTTGGAGAAGGAACCACATTTTATATGTACAACATCGAGTGGATACAAGCACATTGATATATCTTGTTCAATACTCCATCAGTTGCACCATTAATGCAGTAAGTATCTTATCACTTTTATTTTTTAACTTTTTCATGTTTTTTTGCATAAGTTGATCATTTAAACATTTCTTTATCATTTGTAGGAAACAAATTAATGAGATAAAAGAAGGGATGTATCGTGCGACTGAGTTGAAAATTCAACAATCTCATTATGCATCATTTCATGATTGGTTCAAGGATTATGTACGTATAAATTGATTTTCATTATGAGTGAAGTATTATACTAATTTCTTTCTGCATATATCAGTATTGAATTTTACAAATAATGTAAGTTCATAAGCTGAGGGAGTTAGGGGACCCCACGCTAACTGAAGAATTTATCTAACTGGCCGAGGGTCCATCTATAACGGCTTGTCGTTATAAAACTATAGATGCTAATGGTTTTTGATTTCACATTAAAGATGTTGAAGACAAACGAGCAACACAAAACAATGGCATAGGTTGTCCATTTATCGATTATGGTTATTACTATGGTCAATTGATAGACATAATTGAAGTTGTATACACACATGGGTTGAAGTACATATTGTTAAAGTGTAATTGGGTTGATCCAGTGCATGGATGTAAATTCGATCAATATCAGTTTTCATTGGTGAATTTTAACTATATGTTATATAGAAATGAATGAGTTGAGAATGAACCTTTCATTTTGACATCACAAGAGGAACAAGTATTCTTTGTTACTTTGCCTTCGAATCCAAGTTGGCAAGTTGTTGTCAAAATGTATCTACGAGGAGTGTTTTTATTTGAAAAAGATGAACCCAAGACTATTCCATTTTTTTCCCAACATCTTGATCAACATACTGTAGTTCAACGTGAAGAATATATTTATTGGGTTAGAGCGTCTATTAAAGGAGAAATAGTCAATTTTCATGCTTAATGAAAGGTATAATTGCTTTCCCGCTATTCAGTATTGAATGTCCTAGGATATCATAAATTATCTAACCACTTTATAAATCCTTTTAAGTTTAAATCCTCAATTTTGGAAGTTTATTCAGTTATAAATATTTAGGGTGATTTAACTCTTGGTATATTGATGTTATTGTTGGTGTATCTTCCCATTGAGGTATTCTTCATCTCGTTCATGTGCTGCTTGAATTTTTATTAATTCAATCTGAAATTTGGCTATGCATTGATTGGTTTTGTACATAATTTGTATATCTATTTTGTTAACTTTCTGATTTTTTAAAATTCATTCACAACTAATTATTCAATACCTTTTTTTTTATTAACAATTGTAAAAGTTTAATTTTGTTAAGAACAATCCAATTTATCTTTTGGACACTTTGGATAGTCCCCTTACTAATGTTTTCTATGACTGCAGGCATGTCAGGGGAAGAGGCAGCAGATCCACATCATCCATTTGAGGCATCTATGTCTCATGGTCGAGGTATGTTTGAATGTCATTGTCTCTATTTTTTATGTAATTGATATACATATATATATATATTTATAACATCTGTAAAATTATATATAAAATTGTTTTCAACAGGATCAGACTCGATTGATTCTTCCTCTCGCAAGAGAGGCCCTGGTCGTGGCATTTTATCATGGAATTATGACACGACGTTTTATGTTTCCTTCAATGGGGTATTTCATCCTATGGGACTGAATGCCCCTACATTTATTCATCAGCTAGGTCATATCATACGTGACCCACATCAATTTCCATTTACCATGTGTGACTGGGTTTCTATCCCTCAGGACACATTAAATCGTCTTTGGAGGGAGGTTCAGGTTAGAAGACCATTTTACTTTATTCTCTATGTATAAAAAATACTAAGATGTGTGATTTTTTTCTTTAATAAAAAAATTTGAAAATATTCCCCGATGATTTTAGGCCTGTGTGTATGAGAAAATGTTGTAAGATGTGGAAAGACTGTAAAGGAAAAGTGAATAGGGACCACTGGGTACCAAATGTGGGTGCCCCAGACATTCTGTAAAAAGTCCCGAGAGGTGTCCTTCCGGCTCAGTGGCATGACTTAGTTGCATATTGGTCTACTGAGGTTGTTGGAGTTTGTATATTTATTTTAGTATATACATTTTCAAGAATGTGTGATTTGTTTGAAATTTGAATGAATTGAATGTAGGAGGTGTCATCACGTCATTCTGAGAATCGAGCGTTGTAGGGACCACCTCACAGGCTCAGGACTCGTCACGTGTCTCAGATCCGACATGAGGTATTTATTATTCATTTTTAATTTATTAATTAATATGGTTTTGTGTTTATATTATATTCATATATAGTTGTGGGAGCAAGGTGCACCGACTGATAAAATGTCGGTGTGGATGAGGACTCATGATCGTAATGATCCAGAGGTTGCAGCATTGATAGTAAGTGCTTGTACTTACCAATACTTACATAAATCTATATATTAACATATATAAGTATATATATTAAAATATTTCACAGGATCAATTTGAAGCTGAGTTAGAACATCTATCAGAGGACCAGCGATAGCTTCCCATGCGAAGGGATGAGATATTTCATCACATTATTGGTAAGGACGGGCATGGATATAGTTTGACCTATAGAACAGGTATTCCTCATTCTGTAGTGTCGTGCACTGCGATTGTCGGTCCTGCTGTTGCTCAGATGACACATTAGTTGTTATATTTTGAGGCACGGTTGCGTGCTTCCAAGGAGGTAAATGCGGAATTGACCATTGAGGTTAGAGCACTGAGGGAATATGTGCATTCAGGTGATGGTGCAGGGGATCATACGATGTAGGTTTATACTGTATTTATTTATTTAATTTATATTATTTTTGTTATGAAAAAATTCATAATGTTTATTTTTTGAAGGCCCATGGCCCACTGGATGGAGGTAGCAGTCATGACCACGCATGATGCATCATATTCACGAGGTATGTTTCTGTTTATACTGGTGGGGTTGTTATTGATGTTTAGGTTGGGTTTCTAGTGAATTTTGTTTTGTGATTTAGGGGTATCATGTGTGTTTTGGCCTGATGCAATGTTTGTGTGCATGAATTGAGAAGTAACCATGAAACTGATTAATGATTTGGATATTTGTTGTTCATTTAATTCATTAATGTTTTAAATTGCATGTTCTTTAATAGTTTTGAAAAAATCATGTGATTCCAAATATAAATCATGAAACTTGTTTTTGATGACTGAGCTCAGGTTCACTATTTGTAGTCCCCCAATAGCCCCCCCCCCCCCCCCCCGCACCCCCGGACAGGCCCCCCACCCCCTGAACAGCCCCCCTCCCCCCTCGCACCCCCGGACAGCCCCCCCCCCCCCAACCCTTGGACAGCACCCCCCACCCCGGACAGCACCCCCCTGCACCCTCGGACAGCCCCACCCCTAATTTTGCAACTATACAATAGACCAATTGGTTATTAGGTTGTTAGTCCATTAGGGAAATTGTCCAGTTGGCCAATTGTTCAGTTGGATGTTAGAACAAATGGCCATTAGACCATTATGCCATTAAGACCAAAATGGTGTGTCACGGTTGAATTTAGAGAAAACATGCTCTGAATGACCTGAAACCACACGAAAACGATAGGAATATTATTCGTGACATGTAGAAGGAGACGGAACATCCATCGTACGTGCGGTTCGCGCGGTACGACCGAATGTGTCATTTTCAGCAGTTCGGCGCACTCTAAAAGGGCACGTTGGGTGGTCAAAACCACCCAAACGACCTCATAATGCCATGAAATCATACGAAAACAACCACATAGTGAATTTTGAAATGGTCGGGTAGACGGCATGTCATTCGGAGGTGTCGTTTGACCGTGGTGACCAGAAATGCATTTCTGGAGTCAGAAAAGACCAAAACGGAGTGTCACGGTCTAATTTAGAGAAAACATACTCCGAATGAACTGAAACCATTGGAAAAAGATATTAATATTATTCATGATATGTAGGAGGAGACGACACGTCCATCGGATGTGCGGTGCGCGTGGTACGACCGAATGTGTCATTTTCAGCAGTTCGGCGCACTCTAAAAGGAAAGGTTGGGTGGTCAAAACCACCCGAACGACCTCGGAATGCCACTAAATCATACTAAAACAACCGCGGTCTGAATTGTGAAATGGTCGGGTAGACAAAATGTTATTCAGGGGTGTCATTTGACTACGGTGACCGGAAACGCGTTTCCGGAGTCATAAAAGACCAAAACGGCATGTCACGATCGAATTAAGAGAAAACATGCTCTGAATGACCTTAAACTACATGAAAATGATAGTAATATTATTCTTGACATGTATGATGAGACGACACATCCATCGGACGTGCGGTGCGCTCGGTACGACTGAATGTGTCGTTTTCAGCAGTTCGGTGCGCTCTAAAAGGGTGCATTGGGTGGTCAAAACCACATGAATGACCTCGGAATGCCATGAAATCATACGAAAACAACCGAAGTGTGAATTGTGAAATTTTCGGGCAGACGTCACGTCATTCGGAGGTTCCTTTTTACTGCGGTGACAGAAAACGCGTTTTAGAGTCATAAAAGACCAAAACGGCGTGTCACGGTCGAATTTAGAGCAAACATGCTTCGAAAGACATGAAACCACACAAAAACGATAGGAATATTATTCGTGACATATAGGAGGATAAGGAACATCCATAGGATGTGCGGTGCATTCAGTACGACCGAATGTGTCGTTTTCAGCAGTTTGGTGTGCTCTAAAAGGGCGCGTTGGGTGGTCAAAACCACCCGAACGACCTCAAAATATGATGAAATCATACAAAAACAACCGCAGTGTAAAATTTCAAATGGTCGGGCAGACGGCATGTCATTCAGTGGTTCCGTTTGACCGCGGTGACTGGAAATGCGTTTCTGGAGTCATAAAAGACCAAAACGGTGTATCACGGTCAAATTCAGAGAAAATGTTCTCCAAATGACCTGAAACCACAAGAAAATGATAGGAATATTATTCGTGACATGTAGGAAGAGACAGCACATCCATCGGACGTGCGGTGCACGCGGTACGACTGAATGTGTCGTTTTCAGCAGTTTGGCATGCACTAAAAGGGCGCATTGGGTGGTCAAAACCACCCGAACGACCTCAGAATTCCATTAAATAATACAACAACAAATCTGGTGTGAATTTAGAAATGATCGGGTATAAGGAACGTCATTCGGAGGTGTTGTTTGACCGCGGTGACCGGAAACGCGTTTTCGGAGTCATAAAAGACCAAAACGGCGTGTCATGATCGAATTTAGAGAAAACGTGCTCCAAATGAACTGACACCACACAAAACCGATAGGAATATTATTCGTAACATGTAGGAGGAGATGGCACGTCCATCGGACATTCGGTGCGTGCGGTACGACCGAATGTGTCGTTTTCAGCAGTTCAGTGCACTTTAAAAGGGCGTGTTGGGTGGTCAAAACCACCCGAAAGACCTCGGAATGCCATGAAATCATACAAAAACAACCGAGATGTGAATTTTGAAATGGTCGGGCAGACAGAACATCATTCGGAGGTGCCGTTTGACCGCAGTGACCGGAAATGCATTTCCAGAGTCATAAAAGACCAAAACGGCGTGTCACGGTCGAATTCAAAGCAAACGTGCTCCGAATGACTTGAAACCACATGAAAATTATAGGAATATTATTCTTGATATTTAGGAGGAGACATCACATCAATCAGATGTGCGGTGCGTGCAGTACAACTGAATGTGCCCTTTTCAGCAGTTCGGTGTGCACTAAAAGGGCGTGTTGGGTGGTCAAAACCAATCGAATGACCTCGGAATTCCATTAAATCATATGATAATAACCGCGGTGTGAATTGTGAAATGGTAGGGCCTACATAATGTCATTCGGAGGTTCTGTTTGACCGCACTGATAGGAAACGTGTTTCTAGATTCATAAAAGACCAAAACAGTGTGTCACGGTCGAATTCAAATAAAACGTGATCCGAATGACCTAAATCACACGAAAATGATTGTAATATTATTCTTGACATGTAGGAGGAGACGACACATCCCTCGGATGTGCGGTGCGCATGGTACGACTGAATGTGTCGTTTTCAGCAGTTCAGCGCGCTCTAAAAGGGCACGTTGGGTGGTCAAAACCACCCGAACGACCTCAGAATGCCATGAAATCATACGACAACAACCTAAGTGTAAATTTTGAAATGTTAGGGTATACGTCATATCATTCGGAGGTTTTGTTTAACAGCGATAACTAGAAACGTGTTTTGGGAGTCATAAAAGACCAAAACAGCATGTCACGGTCGAATTCAGAGCAAACGTGCTCCAAATGACCTAAAACCACACTAAAACGATAGTAATATTATTAGTGACATGTAGGATGAGACAACACATCCATCGGACGTGCGGTTCATGCAAAAAACATTTCTTTTTAGACAACAAAACACTTTTAGAAACTAAAGAAAAGACTCCAAAAGAAGTAAAAAAATCTAAAATGATAACATTTCTTAAATTGGGGTTTTAAATTATTATAGCACCCATGAGATGTCAGATTTCATTTTATTATATGGTTATAATAACTGAATAAATATGTCAAATTTATGTTTTTTTGTTTAGTTGTTTTCTTTGTATCTTATTATAGGTTTCTAAAGCAGATGGTTGTGGATCGTTGAAGCATGTCTATCATTTATTTTTTATGATGATCTTGATGTGTATGGTGTTTGGATTTGTTTTCCATTTTTTATGATTTATATGCTGTTTTTTCATTCTATACCATTAATTTTTTTTAAAAAAATATTTCCAGTTTAGCGACCGCCAATGGCGGTCGCTGTAGGCCGGCATTTCGGCCAACTTTAGCGACTTCCAATGGCGGTCTCTGTAGTCCTACAGCATCAGGCCTAAATCGACCGCCAATGGCGGTTGCTATAGGTCGAATTTTTAGTAGTGAGGCTTGGGAAGAAACTCTTACCTTATATCTGAAAGTGTTCTCCACTTGACCTTAATGTTCAGGATAATAAAATTAAATCCATTAATTAATTGATTCAAAACCTTATATATAAATATATTTGATTTAATATTATTTTATTAATTTCATTTGTGGTCTTTTGATGAGTTAAATGATACAATTTTATTGTTCGGGATCATTCGTTTCCTTGGTTTTCATGATTAGTTTACTTGTATATGAGGATGGAAGTTTATGTAAAATGAGAACTGATATATAGAATTAAATTTATATGTTATTAATGAATATATAGAAGATTAAATTTTTATATAATTCATTTTGTTATTTGGGGTGAGGATGATTCATTAGATAAGACGTTAGTGATGATCATTTTAGATTATTTTGGCAGTTTTTTGATCATCGCAAACTAGTTTTCTTTTATTAATTATCATCATGTATATAATGGTTCCAAAACATTAAATAGGCTATAATAAAAATATATTAAAATATATTTTAACCATAAAAATTTTTTTATGACCAGCCTTGAAGGCGTTAATGGAAATTGAAAACTCTTTATCCTTAAATGTGATAAATCAACACATCATGGGCGATGTTTTCAATTTTTTTAAAGGTGAGGGAAGAGAATTGATGATGGATTATCCCCTAAACACAATAAAATTTTATTATATAGAATATTCTGGATATATAATGTCACTTTGGGATAGGGAGGTGATGAGAAGATAAGAAAGGAAAAGAGCTTGAAAAGAAATTAAAAGAAAAAGAAAGAGGTTTTTTTCTCTGGATTTTCTCCTCCTTGAGAACCTCCTTAGGGTAAAGAGTTTGGTCTTTTTATAATACCAAGGGCTCATAAACTTGTGTTAGGGTCTTGGGAAGAGTATTGGGTAGAAATTGGAAAAGACTCAAAGATTTTAAGTTGTGAAGAGAAGGGGTGCTGAGGGGTGATATTTATAGCGGAGGAGATGAGTGTTTTTTTAATATTTTAATTTTTTTTTTATTATTTTGGCTCAAGACTATGAATAGTTTGAGAATTATCATTAAATATATTAAAATAATGAAGGGGAGTTTAAGATTATGGTTCTTACATCAGTGATGAATCAATGAATAGTGTATTTAACTTTTAATATATTTATACTGTAAATTACTGTATTTTACAATTTACCAAAAAATCAAGTATATTAGAAAAATACTAAAAATTTACACAGACCATTTTTTGCAGTTTATAATTCAAAAATGGACTTAATTTTAAGAAAATAATTTTCTAAATATGAGAAATTTTATTTTTAATTAAAATCATCATTTATTAAAAAAAATACCAATTTTAATATTATAACTGATTTTATGAAACTTTCAAAAATTAACTAAGGTCTTGTAAAATTATCCTATAATAATAAGACAAAAAAATATTAATATATGAATCTATTTTATGAAAATAAATTTTATTTTAAAAAATTATTTTATTTATAAAATTAAAATTAAATATTTATTACTTACAAAAATACCAACACTTAATTTATCATTTTTAAAATATTTATTTACTTATTCCAAGATATAGATATATCATATTTTTATTTATAAGATACCCAAGTTTTATTTATACTTTCATAGGTGAGGTTACTATTCTATTGGTCGGTTTACCATTGCTAAGGGTCACATTACTATTCCAGAGGTCAAATTATTATTCTATTGGTATAGGTTCCTTAACTCTAGATATACCCCTTATTTCATTCATTATTCATTTATAAAGTTTTTATTGTGTTCTCTAAGTGATTTTATGTGATTTATACTATATGAAATAATTATAAGAAGAGAAATTTCATTGATAGAATTATGGGTCGTTACATCATATGTCCTGGCCTACCACACTGGTAGCACCTCACCTGGCTACCTGAGTGTATGTTCAGACTACTAATATCACCGCATGGAAGCTCCAGACGATGCTTCCACTATTGGTTGATGTAGTACCAGATCTAGATGTTGAACCACCCTTGTTCACACCTCCATCCTCTCTCAGGTTATGCTCTATGATAAGCTTATAATTCACTATTCTAGAAACGGTAGTTAGCTAGAAGATATTTACCTATGATCAGATGTCAAACCTAAGATCATCCTCAAATCGCCTAGCTTTAGATAACTCATCACCCATTAGAATAGGTGTTAAACACCAGAGCTTAGTAAAATGGGCCGAATAATCCATCACTGATAACACGCCCTGCTCCAGGTGTATGAACTCCCATGCTTTATCAAACCTCAATGTCTCATGATAGAAGTAGTCATAGAAGGCCATATGAAAATCCCTCCAAGACATCTTCTTATGATGTTTCATCTAAGTTATAACATCCCACCATCTCTTGGAGGAATCACATAGCATACAAAAATCGAGCTTCACCCTCCTCTCAGGAGGCGTCTCAAGATAATCAAAGATATATAGCATAGCCTCTATCCATAAATCCATATCATGTGGTCTGCCATCCCTAAAAAATGTGGGTGGATTGTACTACTGGAACTCACGCATCAACTCCACCATAATCGGGGTAGGTATCGGTGCTCCCTAAATGGTCTGCATAAAGCACAAGAATCCCTCATGAAACTATGCCTCAACACCAATGTTTGGTATAACTACTGGTTCCATAGTCGGCACTGTTGGAGGATCCACTGGTGGCCCATGGCCCACCACTTTTGAAGTATGGTCATCACCACCCTCCTGGCATAAGACTGGAGGATGTCGTTGTGACATACCTTGACAAATTCCAAGCGCATGCCTCAAATCAAGATTATTATAAAAGTTTGCATCTTAAAATTGAAGATATTTAAATAGAATAAGTATAAGTATTCCTATATAAGAACACAACCCTCTACCTACTCCATGGGTCTATTCTGGGCATCGTACAGATCATATATAAGCAAGAGATACTACCTACTAACCACTACTAAGGACGGTTCTGAGTCAAGTTCTCTGTTATAAGCAATTTTAGTTGCCATTTCATTTTTCACTTTAATTCACGTGTTCATTTTCATTTGATTTCATACACATTTCACATTTATATCACATTTTAAATTAAAATGTTAAACTAATGGTTCACCAAATTCTGACCCATAAGGGCTCATACACCTCATGAATCAAAATGTGGGGCCTATCTAATTCACATTGTAACACATTCCAAAATATCTATCACAATAGAAGTTATATTTATCACGACACATATCACAACAGCATGGAACAAGTGATTCACCCTAAATGGAATGACATAATGCATGACATATGATTCTTGTAAAGTGTCTAACATGATGAATGAGATGACATACCCTCAACTCATCGGGTTTCAACAAAATAGAACCCATAATCATATCAATAATAACATTTCAATTCAAGTCAATCACCCAATGGTGGAATCAAATCAACTATAATAGTCAAAATCTAAAAAATAAAAATTTCATTCAAAGCAATTTGGATTTTTCCTGTATGTGTGTTATCTACGCACATGCATAACTCATTACCAAATACCAACTTCTTCTTATCTATTTATATTAAAGCTGATTAGTAAATAAAACCAAAAAAGAATCTGTTGATACCACTTTGTAACATCTCAGACCTGTATTCCACTCAATAGTGCTCTAATCCCGGTTCATCACATGGCCTCAAGTGTATCTCTCCAAATTCCATAGGCTACCGACTAGCAGTGAGTGCCTAGGTGTGATAGTGAGGAGACTGCTCTAATTATGATATTGTAGCACAATGGAATAACAATAACAAATAATTAGCTGAAGAAATATAATAATTAGACAATAGATAATTGAAATAATATATAAATAAAGCCAAAAGAAAACTCATATACAATGATGATGATACATGTCTCTACAAAGAAGCCAAAATAGGTACACAACAATACAATACAATACATTCATCAAAATTACAAAAAGGCCAAAAGTATCTAGCTAGCATCATGTGCCTCAGCTCAGTCTTGTCCTCTCCTAATCCAAAGCAACAATCAAGAACCTACAGTAGGGCATTTTCCTTTATCCATACCTGCAATAATATAGTCTTTTCGGGTACCCAAGGCGGTCTGAACAAGGTCCGAGACATAATCCCAGTAGGAAACTTCCCAAGGTCAAGTGTCATTTAGTCAGATAATATATTACAGTCATAGTGTGCAAGAAACTATATAATATGTAAAGAAAGTACTAAAAGTAAACATCCTATAAAGTCAAGTTTCTCATTTATAATCAATTCTATTTAATGATTCAATTCCATTTAATTTATATGCATTGAAACCCAGCGTGTAGCTCGATGTCCCCTGTAGAAATAGGTAAACCAAAGGATTCCTCAAAAAACTCATCCATAAAATATAAACATAGACTGAATCAAATAATGTTTTTTATCTTGGAAGACATGTCATATAACTCATTCCATTCATTATTCAATTTAGAACCTGATAATGTCCTTGGAATTCCTAATTTGGAATCCAGGTATTGGTCCGGGTATAATATAAACCAACACCCTACAAGCATGTCCATGTAGAACCTCTCAAGAACCCAGGTATCACTCTAGGTGTGGCATAACATCTCTGTCACTCAATTCCATCCTTGGTGGTCTAATAGGGGAGCTCAAGTATCACCCATGGAATATATAACCAAATTCCCTTTTGAATTCATCCTTGGTAATCCATATGGAATTCCAAGTATCGCTCAGCATATATGAGTCAGCCCTTATGATTCCATCCTTGGAAAACCACATCAGGATTCAAATTTTCACTCAGTATATAAGAGTCATCCTCTATGAGTATGTCCTTGGAAAACCATATCAGGATTCCAAGTGTTAGTCGGGAATAAGCAAGATAGAAGCCAATTGAGTCTGTCTATGAAATTATTCATTGAATCCATGTGTCACCCAAAGCACATTCATAATCATTCAATAACATTTAACCAATTTCATTTAAACAATTCCATTTAACTATTTCAAGGTCAAAACTAAGAACAATCATTTATACCTCACCATAAAAGGTGGCTAAAGTCATGGGATAATCTTAGAAGTCCTGGCCTTTAATTCTACTCACATGGGAAACTCATTATATCAAGAATATCATGCTTAAACATCCATTACAGAGCAACTCACCCAAAGGGGTGGTTTCATTTAAGGTTCTTAACCATTTAATATTTATCAATGGGCATCATTATCTGAATAGGTTATACCTATAAATTCTATTAGAGGATCAAAATTCATTTCAAGGTGCTGCTCGAGAATTTGCACCGCGATTTTCCAAGACAAAGTCGTTGTGTAGTGAATACCATGCCCATTTATCTATCAAGGGTTTTCACCTTTATGAACATTTACTTATTGATTATGGAGTTTCATGTTTTAATTACACATTTCTTTATCATGGAATAAATAATGATGTTTAATTAATCCATGTTATATGATTCATGTGGCACACTTATGCATTAAATGAAATGATTAGGAATGGTGTGCCCTGATAGCGCTCTAATGCATTAGGTAAAGATTAGTATCATGATATGTGAAGTGTAATGAGGTTTTTCTCATGATAATTAAATTTAAATGAGGGTTTAATCATGCTAATTAAAGTTCAATGAGGGTTTACTCATTCTCTAGGTGCAATGAACCTTGTCTCATGTTTATATCAATGGGCCTCATTATCTGAATAGGTTGTACCTATCAATTCAATTCAAGGATCAAAATTCATTTCCAGGTGTTGCTCGAGAATTTTATCACGTGGCACAAGGAAATATATAACACTTAGACTCTAAATTAAAGGAAATATACCACCTATCATAGGTCTTTAGTGAATAGAGCGTTCAATATCAACTCCTAATTCGACTTATATTGGGAGAAAATCAAAGAACGAACGAAAAACCTAATAATTGGGAGAATTGGATTGCACCTAAATAGCATAGATGATACCAAACCAAATGATTAATGAAACGAAACTAATTGAAAAGACACTGAGATGGATTTATTTTTTTAAAATAATAATATATGGTGATTTTCATTGGCAGTCGCAACCGTATTTGGTGGCCGTGAATGGATATTTTTCTACTAGTGAAACACATTAACCAGAAACAAAATCAATAAGAAAACCTTAATACAAATTATATAACAACAATGATCAAAACAATGATCATGTTACAGACAAACTCATATTTCAAATGAATGATCCAAATAAAAATTGAAATATAAATTGAAATATAGAAGAAAAAATCAAACCAAAAATAAATTTATAAAAAAACATACATAGAAGATTAAGGGACCAAAATAAAAAAAAATGCAGGGGTTTGAGGATTTCAAATATGAAGTATTTATGTATGAATATTATGTTTTATATGCCAATATTTAGATCCAAACCATGCTCCTCCATTTCTTCTCCCATTGCCTCTTTTCCTCCCCCACACTTTCCACCGCCACCATTGACGCCCTGGTAACCATTCTCCACCATCATCGGCGCTGCTACTTCAGATGATTCCTACAACATAACTTTTTGTAGATGATCCCACGCCTACTGGAAACTCTTTATCATATCAAACAACTTCTCTACCCTCTCGTATTAGATGTCCCCATTCCCCATCCTTGAAAAGGGTAGGTAAAAATAAATGGCGGGGAGGAAGAGGACTCCCAGATATGGTCCATACCTATGGATAAAAGGAGTTGGTTCTAAATTTATATTCCAAGGCATGGAAATACCCTTGGTACTACTTTAATCTTCCACACAACACTTCGATAATCAGCAAGGGAAATATCAAAATTAAGTGTTGTCGCCAATGTCATCGTCGTCCTGTTTTTCTTCATTGGTGATGAAACCTCACAGCGTCACTTCTTAGTGGGCTCAGGTCGATGGATATAAAGAATAATAATTGAAAATTATAGTTTGCTTCTATGTTATCATTATTTCAAATATTTATAATTGTGACTCTGTTATTGAATAAATTCAAAATTGCAGTTTTATTTCTATGTTATCATTATTCCTAATATTTATATTTGTGACTCTATTATCTAATAAAGAGAAATTTCACTATTAGATGATTAATTAATCGAAAATTGAATTTAATATAAATGAATGATCAACATAAAATATATAATAAATAATGGTTGGATAGAATACATGGTTACTTCCCCATGACTGATCAGAAGTTTAGAAATTTTTATATATCTTGATCCTTCATAACCACGAAAACTTTGAATAGTGTGAGTCCAAGATTGTCCCATGAAAAGGCACTGTGATCTTTTAGAGTATGAATTATTGTGGGGGCCACTCCCATTTCTGGTAGAAATCAACATAAATGGAAAAAAACTGACTACAACTTCCTTGGATGGCAACAACCCAAGTGTAATAGTTTCATCCATGGTTTGGTAGCCAACCCCGATGGCACCTACCATTGAAGTATCCAGTGTAGAGATTTTCTTCAAGGGTTGATGAAAAACCCCAAATCATCCATTGAATGTATTGATAACTCTTCTTTAAAATGGGATTGAATCCTGTGATTTTAATTATAATGACCCGAACTTTTATTAATGAAAATTCATTTTGATCTAATTAAATGTCTTATTATGTAAAATGGTTATATAACATATGCAATTATTCGGTTTTTTGTTTTTTTATTTTAAAATATTGTTAAGGATTTTGATTGTTCCTAATATAGTCATTGAACAGTGATCACATGATTAGTATAAATATAGGGCTTTAACAAATCCAATTTACTCAGACAAAGGAAGCGATGACCTCATCCAGTAGAATTCCTCCGTACGAAGCCCATTTGTCAGAGCTCAGAAAGGAGGTGGATTAATTGGGATTCTCTCTTGACCAAGCTCAATATGATCTTCAACACATTAATCTCAAACATAACTACCTACGGGAGAAGTGGAAGTTGATAGAAATTACCACCCGAATGATGTTAACTGAGCCACCCCAAGAGTATGTCACCATCGCACACCATACCCTTCAGTCTTATGAGGGTATTATAAGGGGATATGTAACAATACCCTAGCACTATTATTATGTGTATTATTGTTTTATAGAATAAATAATATACATTTATTTTATTTTTGTTACTTTGTAAATAGTTTTTAAAGCACAAATAGTACTTTTAGTTAATATTCAATTAAGAAATCTATTTTGATGAATTGATGGATTTTTGAATTAAATATTATTTTAATAAAATATTATTAATAAATAATTTTTTATTAAATATAAATGACCACATAATTTTTATGAATAAAATTTTGATTTTTATTAAGGTTTGAAAGTATTTTTTGTTAAAACCCATGAATTTTCGATAAATGTCAGTTTTTATTTTAAAAGTAAAAATTCACATATTTATAAAATTATTTAGATAAAATTAATATTATTTATGGAATTAGGATGTCAAAATTATCCAATGATGAAATTTTTATAATTTTCTGAGACTATGGAATTTTTGGGTAAAAATTAAATACCGTTTCATTATATAATGTGTTTTATGACTCATAATGACCCAATAGTGATGTAATAAAATACTATAAATGGATTTTTCGGCCTATATATGTTTTACCATTAAAATAATGTGATTTTAAATTTTATTTATTTATTTTAAAAAATTTTAGTGGACCCTCCAAATCTTATAAAATATTTTAACCTTTTAAAATGTTTTTCTTAAGGGTGTGACTCACCTACACATAAGTAAGCCTAATATTTTAAGAAGTTCAGCCATTGGCCATATAAAATAATTTTTTCCACTCCCCTTTGGAAGAAACCTTGGGAAAAACCATGATATGATTTGTGGTTTTGATTAGTTTAATGTGTGGTGTCCAAAACCTAAATAATAAAGAATTTCATCCCTTTTCCTATATAAACCCACCCAAGCTCCCACTTCTCTTCACTCGAAGCCTTTATATCTCGATCAAAATATTCCCTAATATCTCTAGAATTCTCCCAAGGTTCCCCAATCTCCCAAGAAGCCTCTCTAAAACCCCTCCCAAGCCTTTGGTATCACACCTCTAAGTAATGGATTTCTTCCTTTCTCATTTTTGTCCAATTTATTTTATATTGTTATACCCTTTTTTCAATTAAAAATGTTGAGGTATAATTTTTCAATTCCCCCATAATTACCTCCTTATGTTTTATGATGAAAAACCTCTTTCTATCTCATTAATTCCTCCCATGTACACCTGTTACCATGCCAAAATTCCGTAAGTAATTTCTCTCTTCTCATTTACATTCAAGAAATTCTTTTGTATTATAAAACTAAATTCTATTACATATGTTGGGACATGTATCTATATTAACCCCTTACTATACATTTCATGTACATATTATGATACACCCATTTCTTTCTCATAAACCATTTTTATGGATTATTATGTCATGTAGTCATGCTTCCGAAATTGCACTGCGATTTTCCAATCCAAAGTCATTTTGTAGTCAATACCATGCCCATTTTCCTAGCAAGGGTATTCAACTTTATGCACATTTACTTATTGATTATTGAGTTTCATGTATGAATTTAAAATTCCTTTATCATGGAATAAATAATGATGTTTAATGAATCCATGTTATATGATCCATGTGACACACTTATGCATGAAATGAAATGATTAGGAAGGGTGCGCCCTGATGGCGCTCAAATGCATTGGGTAAAGATTAGTATCATGATACGTTAAGTGCAGTGAGGGTTTACTCATGATAATTCAAGTGCAATGAGGGTTTACTCATGCTAATTCAAGTTCAATGTGGTTTTACTCATGCTCCATGTGCAATGAACCTTGGATCATACTAATATCATGTTAAATGTTGTTGTCACATTTCCATGTTATGATAATCAAGTTATATCATGCCTTTATGTTCATGTTTCTATTATGCTTTATTGATATGAATATTGCCTAAAATGTACTATATTCTTCATTTTATGCCTTTTTTAATCCCTTATTGGGATTTATATGTAACACCCTAAGATTTCAAAGTACTTTATCTCTTCAAAGTAATTCAATAACTTGCGCAACACACAGCACTGAGTTTGAGCGCACCACAACTTACCAAACTAGCCATTCAGAAAGTAGTTATGAATAGTTTTAACTGAATTTTGAATTTTATATACTATATAAAATTTTAGAATTCATATTATTTGTTTCTTAGACATAATATAAGAACAAATTCATTTTTTCAGATAAAAGAAGTATTTTTCAAAAAAATGAAATTTTACCACCTTTTAATGGAGAACCCTTTTTAAATAAAATATTTGACACTTTTATATTCAATTTGAAAAAATAAACTTCTTCTTTATAATTGAGACATAAAAATTTAGTTTCGATAATTTTTTGGTGTTTTTCTGATAACTTTCATATTTGGGTGAATAGTGAAAATTACTAAATTTTAACTAAAAACAACTTTTTTAATCAAATTAATTTATAGTGTTCAATTATACATTTGAATGGTTTGGAATTATAATTAGATTATATTTTTATCATTTAATACAATTTTGGTTATTATAAGTAATTTCACATTTAAATTTGACATAAACACATGTTAATCTTTTGAGAGTTTTTACTTTTTTAAAAACCTGCTTTTTGGTTTTGACAATGGGAATTAATTTTAAATTAATACAATGAAACTTCTATGTTTTTAATTTGGTAAAATATACTTCACTTTTTAATTTGGAATATCAAAATTATCTTAGGATGAATTTTTGGTATTTTTTTGAAAACTTTCAATTTTTGATGAATAGTGAAAAACACTATGTTATTGTTTAAACCTGGATTTTTATTTAAGTAATTAGTTATTTTATTTTCATTTATTTTAGGTAAAAATATATACAAAATACCTATATATTTTCAATGTGATTCATTGGTGTCATTTTATAATATGTTTAGATATATAAAATTTTATTTAACTTTTTACCGTCTTTTACCCACCTTCTAGGAGCATTTAATAATTTTCATAAAACATAATTTTGTCGCTTCTATGAGTTTAATTTAAAAAATATGAGAGATACAGTTAACCTCATTAGGAAAAATTTGGTTCAATGGGATGAAAATAATTTTTGGTGAATAGTAACTTTTGTCTTTTATTTACCACGGTTAAAAGTAAATAGGGTAATTAAGGGTAAAAATGATATTATAATTACCCTAAAACATGTCCTAATTCTATTATATTAGTGTAACTAGACCAAAAACAAACTTTGGAATAAAATATTATCCTTTAGTTCCACTTGTATTAGATTAGGACATTTATTATTATTTAATTTAAAGAAGAGTTAAAAGTGTTAAATTCAAGTTTTCATAACCAAAAAATTTTTAATATTGGGTTATACATACGATAAATTCGACTATAAATATTCATTAGAAAGATAAAAATATTTTCTACATAATAGTATTTTATTTATAATTTTTTGACATTAAATAATTAAATTTATTTATGACACAATGATGATGCAGTAATTACCTTATTAATAAAAGATTAAAATAATTGATATTATAAATACCCAAATAAATGTAATTTGAGAATTTTGATGAATTACACTAATTTATAGGTTAATATGACATGTTAGGGTTGATTCAATCAATTTTTTTCAAAGTAATCATGCAGTTATGATTTTAACAAAAAAAATACCAAATAGTGTCAAAATTGACATAAAATAGTTTTTAAAACAAAAACTATATTATTGGTTGATATAATATTCCTAAAAATATTAGGTTCATAAAAAGGGCTTAAATAATATTATATATGTCATTAATTAACCACTTTAGGTTCTCTTGGAAGTTTAGAGTAAGTTTATTAACCATATAGTGTAAGAATACAAGAAGACACGGCAAAAGTTAAACTATTTAACTAAGAGTTAGATCTAAAAGATAAGGTTAAAATGGTAATGTAAAGTTGTCTAAAACCTATTGGTTGAGAGTATTTTCACCCATTACCACCTAAGTCTCGAAATAAATTCATTTTGAGCCATTATAAACTGAATATGATTGTATAATAAATTAATACTTTAATCTTTTCCTAAAGTGACCCTCACCCCTCTTATAAAAGGACACTTCCCCTTCTCTCAAAATAACACCTCCAAATCCATTTGTCTCGGCCAAACTCTGCCCAAATGTCCTACCAACTTCCCTAACATTAACCTATAGTATTTACTTTGATCCGAAATCCCACCTAAGGAGCCCTTTTGATCAACTCAAAAGGAAACACCCGAAGAAGAGGTATTAATTTCACTACCCTCTTTCAAGTTCTTTTCTTCTTCCACTTCCTATTTATTTGTTATTACCATAAAAAAATAATAAATCAAGTACCTTATACATACTGTGATATTATTATAAATACGTCACAACCATATTCATTATTCTATCCATCCTATGAATGATAATGTCACCATGTGTGCGTACGTACAACTTACTGTCTCCACGTTGTGGTGTAATTTGTTATTCAACACTATGTTATTTGGATGGATATAATGAAGAATAATATGAAAGTAAAAAATTAAAATAACATGATAATGTTTCTTTAAAATTAGTATACCATCCAATTCCACACCTTTTAATCATTAAGGAAATGATATCCTTGCTCATGTGTAAGTAAGGATTACCATCTCCACGACACGATGATATTCATTTCTAGGTTCACCATTCAACGATGATTATAAAAATATATATTATTAATAAGTATGTAATATATGAAATAATTATGGTACTGGAGATATATATATATATTTATTTATTTATGTACTTACATATATCTTATTCACTTACTTCCGTTCAATACGATATGAAAACAGAAACAGCGTTTATGCATACGTACGGTCTACCGTCTCCATAAATGGTGTTTTCCATTTAATATACCTATCTATTATAAATATTTATATTCTAAATATATATGATATATAAATCAAGTTTATATTCTGGAATTATTTAAGTCATTATCTAAATGATACGATCAAGAATAACAAGTTAAAACACGTACGATAAAGAAAGCGATTATTACCCAAAATGTTAATTTAACATGGAAATCATTATTAAATGGGTAGTATAAAGTCATAAATGAATCATGTATGATATAATAAATATGAATATGGTTTTGGTATAATTTAATAACATACTATGGTCATTATATAGGAGGTTAAACATACCCTCGACCAAAGGAAAGTTTAAGGTAAGGGTTAATTTCACAATATCTTTATTATTCGAGGTTGTTTTTACGTAAGTATCTACTGGGACATATTTATTATCCATGTCTATGTTTCATAAAATAGTTTTCAAAGGGATTATTTTTAAGGGACTTTTTACTAAAACATAATTTTAAATGTTTTAAAGATTTATTCTTCTAAACCTTTCTCATTAATATCTATGTTTTCAAAATGGTTTTAAGGATTTATTTATATGGACATGAATGTTTTAAAATGTTAATTCCTTTAAAAAGTTTCAAAGTGGTATGGGACACTTTGATTCAAAACTATATTTTAAATGAACTCATTTATATTACTTTTAAATGATTTCATGAAAAATAGATATTTCTCTCAAATATTTTTACTTATCATTTTCAACTATGTCAACATCCTTTATGGGATATTATTCTTGATAGAGGTTGATTTATTATGATATAAATATTCCATATTTTAT
Organism: Viscum album; assembly: GCA_963277665.1. Lineage (NCBI taxonomy): Eukaryota > Viridiplantae > Streptophyta > Magnoliopsida > Santalales > Viscaceae > Viscum > Viscum album. The sequence continues at coordinate 1,279,657,998 of OY728159.1, forward strand.
TGAAGGTATTGTGATATGTTTGACTGTGGATGTTTATTTTTATACCATTCATGGTTTATGGATAAAGTATTGATATTTTTTATGCTAGTTTTAATACGAATGTTTATGTTATGTTTAAACCTTTTTATATGAGGAATGAATTGGACTTAGTAAGTGACCGGTGGAGCTCACTATAGCTTCTCGATGCATCTGTAGGTATCATGAGACAAACTAGTGTCTTGGCACAAGGTTTTGACAAAATATTTTTTGTATTCTTGGAACAAGGCCTTGACTATGTGGTTATGAAGTCTGGCATTATGCATTCCATCGTTATGAAATTGGCTATTGATATTACATGTGACTATTAGACTAGTAGAATATCCATGTGAATAATTAAATGGAATTATTTGATTTATATTTTCCATATTATTCTGAAGTTTAAGTTTAAAAGGCTTTTGTTTTAGTTGTATACATTTCCTTAAACGTTTATGACTATTTTTGAAAGTTTCCACTATATTGTTTGTAGGATCGAAATAATGATGTAGATGCTCAATATACAAGAGGGGGGTAAATTGTATACTTTAAAAATTCCTTTGGAACCTTTAAAGTTAGTTATGAATAACTATGGTTTCCTTAAGCAAAGGAAAGGGCTAAGTTTAACAAAGTTAAACTAAGAAAATTCACAACACCTCTAATACCAAATGAAAACTTGGAAAGAGATTCCGAAATTAGGTTCCGGAAATATGGTTCCAGAAATTGAAACTTAACAAAAGATTACAATATGTGATTCTACCTTAAAGCTTATAGAATCTAAATGAAACAGAGTACAAGTAAGGAAATATAAGAAAGTTATACTTTCCTTAAAATAAAAAATGCAGCAGAAACAAACAAGTAGTAAAACTACAAGTAACAAGATATAAGTCTTTTAACCCAAAGAGAAGGGTATCCAACAACCTTGGATAAAGGTCCCTTGATTTATACTTTCAAGAAATTATGTCTTACCCACACCAGGGTAAGCCCTCGATACGAATATCGGAGTCTCTGTCTTGCTATCCCCGCAAGCCCTAAACTTCAAGGTAGCTGGCAACCTCTGTCTTCCTCAGCAAGGAATCCCTCGAACTTCAAGGTAGTCGGCACCTCTGTCTTCCTATCCCCGGAATTCCTCGAATGTAATCACCAACATTCGGAGTCGCACGAAGCAAAAAATGAACGAGCAGTTCAGTACGCACAAGGCATGAAAATCATTCTCTCTCTAGAAATCACCTTAATAGCGTGTGGTCTCTAGATCAATCAACTTATTCATTTCTATCTTGAGCTCTTTCAAATGAGCTCCTATTTATAGGCAAATTTCCAACGGTCGGCTCCCTCTTCCAATGGTCATATTTTCCATGAAACTCAGAGGGACATGTACATGTGTAACTCAACCAACGGTTAATTAGAAACAGAATAGACGACATAGTTTTATAACAAAATATGTATAACTGAATGTACGACATCGTTTTGAAATGAAGCATATGTAAGTAAAAGATAATCAATATTTCGGAGTGTAAGCAAGTCAAAAGTTCAAAGTCTAACCAAAATGAAATTCGGAGTCTATGTTAAGAAATGTCCGGATTCTATTTTATAGGAATTCGGAGTCTGGTTTCACCATAGATCGGATTTTGAACCTATAGAGTTCGGAGTCGAACTTCTTAAGAGTTCGGAGTCAAACTGCTTAAAAGTTCGGAGTCGAACTTCTTCAGAGTTCAGAGTCGAACAGTTTAAAAGTTCGGAGTTGAACTTCTTCAGAGTTTGGAGTCAAACTAATAAAGAGTTCGGAGTTGAACTTCATCAGAGTTCGGAGTCGAACTATTAAAGAGTTCGGAGTCAAACTACATGTGAGTTCGGAGTCGAACTACATGTGAGTTCGGAGTCGAACTGCTTAAAAGTTCGAAGTCGAACTTCTTCAGAGTTTGGAGTCGAACTATTGAAGAGTTTGGAGTCGAACTACATGTGATTTCGGAGTCGAACTACATGTGAGTTCAAAGTCGAATTTCATCACAGATCACATCCAGAATTCGGATCCTAAAAACAGAATGTTCCAAACCTTTTTATTATATGGCTCCGGAAATTTGGTTTTGAATCCGGTTTTTAAATTTAAGAGTAATATTTCTATGTATAAGAAAATCTAGGTTAAGGTAAATTTCCTTAAAGAAGTAAACTTTCCTTATGAGGGTAAAAATAATATTTGCTTAAGTATAAGGTATTTGTGATTTTCAAAACAAGAAGGAATGGAGAAGTCATAAGGAAAACCTTATTGAATCAACAATCTCCCCCTTTTTGGAAAGCACAAATATCCTTACAAAAAAGCATATAAGGATCTTGAAAAAATTTTATTAGACTTTAAAAATAAAACTTATCTTCCTTTGTTCATGGATATAAATTAATACAACTAACTCCCCATTAGGCATTGAAACTCTAAGGATTGTATTCTGAGTTTTCGGAGTGGAGTTTTTAATAATATAAGAGTTCAAACTTTATAGTGGGAAACTCCCCCTTTCATTAAGGATATTTCTCTTAGAAATTTTTCCCTTTTTCCTCCTTAGGAATAGTTCTTTTTCCTTATCCCCCTTTATGATTTTAAAAAAGAATTGAAGGGAATGGAAAACAAATTATAGTACCTGAAACATTAGTATATAACAATAAACGAACCAACCAGATAACTATTTCATTAGAGTTGGGGAAAAAATAAAAGGAAAGTCAACTACAAAAAAAGATCGGAGTGGGTTCATTTGTCTTCCTTTTCCTTCAGAATGAGCTGCTTCAACAAGGCTTTGAGTTTCTTCAAGTCTCTTTGATCTTCCTCTCATTGCCTCTCCAAGGATTTTACCTTTTCTTCTTGAGCTTTTAAAGCCTCTGCCTGAGCCTCCAAGGCTTCTTTCTGCAACTTCAACAACTCATCTTGCTTTTCCATCTTCTGCTGAAACTCAATCCGGAAATCTCTTTCAGTTTTCCAATTTTGAGATACTGAGTTAAGTTTTCCATTCAGATCCCTGACCTGTTGATTCTGGAAATTTTGTTCCTGGGAAAATTTCTCAGAAATCTCATTAACCTTTTTATCCTCCATTTCAAAATCATTTTGAACTTCAGCCTGAAAATTCTCAAAGTGAACTAAATCTTCATTAACTCTCTTATACCACTTGGTTACTTTACTGCAGGATTTCCTATGCACATCATAATCGATCAGAAAACTTTTCTGTTTATCTTCCAACTTCACAAACTTATCCATTACCATTGATAAAGAATATGATTTTTGATTCATATATTGTTGCAGCAACTAGCATCTAGAATCTATTGTTGAAAGAATCGGAATTGTGTCCACCAACTTTCTCAGAGATTGAACCACAAAATCATGCTCGTGGGATGATGATTCTAAATTAGAAACTTCTTTTTGAGATTCCTCTTCTTCACCTGGCATCAGCTTCCTTCTAGAGGTACCACCAACCTCTTTCTTTCTGATGACATATTTAATAGGTGTCTCCATTAGAGTTTGCCTCCCTTTATCAGATTTCGGAATGGTTTGCACATTAGGAGATACTTCCTCAGATTCAAAAACTTGAACAATCTGATCCTCATCTGGTTTCTGTCTTTCTTGTCCTTCCTCAAGAAAGTTCTTCTCATTGTATTCTTCTTCATCAAACATATCATTCTCTTCTTCTTCTTCTTGAAGTTTCTTGTTGGCTTCCTCATATCCCTTCCCTGGAGATAATATTTTTGCAGATTCAGCCTAATAATTCTGAACTTGTGTGATTAAGGTATCTAGATCTTCACTCTCCTCTTCTTCTTCCTCTTCTTCAACTTCTTCCTCAACTTCTTCCTCAACTGCTTCAGCGATCACCTTCTCAGCTTCTAATACAGGTTCTTTACCCTTGTCCTTTTCCGGAGTGACATAGTTTTTCGCTGGAGTTTCTGGTAAAGAAGGTTCAACACCGAAAGTTTCCGGAACTGGAAGCCTTTCGGAATCCAACTTTGTATCTTTTAACAAAGATCGCACTAGATCAGTTTCAGACATCTTTTTTCTCAACTTCTTTTCCTTCGCTTGTCTTTCTAGCTCTTCAGCAGCTTTTTCTTTTAATGCCTTAGCCTCAGCAGGGTCCAGTCCGAATTGAGGATCCCCTTCCTTCCTCATTTCTTTATCTTTCCTCCACTTTGCTGCTACTTCATTTGTATAGGTTTTCTTCTTCTTCGTCTTGGGAGGTGCTGATTTAGTTTCCTTAGGTTGAGGAACTTCTTCATCAGTAACTACTTCCTTATCCTTTCTCTTCTTCCTTTGCTTTTTTGAAGGTTCCAGAGATTGTTTTTCTTTTTTAGCTGTTTCAAATTCCTCTACAGATAGGGGGTAAAATTCTCCGGATTCACTAGAAAATCCCATATTCATTCTTTTAAGTGTATCATCACTGACAAGCATGAGCTTGCAATTCCGAATCTTTGATTTGCAGGCAACTTTGAAAGATTCTAAGCATCGAACAATCAACTTAGACAGTAAGGCAGGAAACATCATAATCTGAGCTCTCATATTTCCTTCTTTGATATTCTTGATCGTAACCAAGACATGCCTTATCAGATTTATCTTTCTTAGATTTACCAAAAAAATATAAGACATAGATATCACTCTTCTTCATATTTTCTTTATCTCCTCTTCTCGGAACCAGAAAACCTTGCACACATAGTTGAAGTATTCTATTATTCAGAGTGAGCCGAGCAATCTTAGTTGTTGAATCATCCTTAAGCCCAAGACACTTCAGTTCCTTCTCCTTATTGAAACTTCCTTGCACATCAGGAAGTTTGTGAGAACATAATTCAGCTTCTCCCTCATATGCTATACCAACCAGGATTTCTGCCTTAGTGTAAGAAAGTTTATAAGTCTTCCCACAAGACTTGAAAGAAAACCATTCTCTGCCATCTTCTACCAGGAAGGAAACAGACTCATAAAACTCTATCAACAAGTCAATATAAACCGGATCTTGTTTATCTGGTTTTGCTATGCATACATCTTCCCATCCATTCAGTCTAATATTCTTCGAAATAAGAGAATCAAGCTTATAGAAATCCGGATGAACTAACCTTTCCCTGTAAACTAACCACTTTGAAATTGGTTTGATAGTTGACATATCTTGAGAGGTTCCTTCAACAGACATTCGGAATGAAATAAACTGTAAGATTCGGATCAGCTTCACAAAGTTCGGAACCAGCCTTAAGAGGAGTAGCAGAGATTCGGGACGCAAAAGCTTGAAAAACCGATGTGGGATGAGTCTCGGGGTCCCCTTTATATAGGCAAAGAATTTGACCGTTGGTCTTCCAAAAGCCATCTAACGGTTGAAAAATCTCTGATCTGATCTGACGGTTGAGAACAATCCCTCAAGGAAAATTTAACTCCGATCTTTTGAGGTTTTTAAGGAAAACATTCGGATTTGAGGAAAAACTCGAATCCGAACTTTTTAAAAAAAAAAACAAGGAAAATACCAGTAAGAAAAATTTGATTACAAAACTATAAGTAAGAAAATCATAACTTATGGATTGACAAGAAATATTTTTCAAAATTGATAATATTCTTCTTGAAGAAAAAGAAACTTCATTACGAAAGTTGCAGTATGAAAACCTCGTTACGAAAACCCCAGTCCGAAAATCTCCATTCCGAAAATTATGAGTACGAAAATTCCATTTCGGAAGTTTTCAGTATGAAAACTTCCATTCCGGAAGTTTTCCTTATGAGAATTTCAGTTCTGAAAATTTCAGTTCGGGTAATTCCCATTCCGGAAAGTTTAGTTTCAGAAATTTCCATTCCAGAAGTTTAGTTCCGAAAGGTTTTTTTTTAAAAAAACTAACAAACAAATGTACTCCCCCTATGAAGAGGAGTTTATTACTGTTAGGATAATTTTTCAACTAGAAGTTAATGAAGAATGATTACCTTACAGTTATCATTCCTAACTTTTGTTTAATGTATTCAAATATATCGGAGGGTAATGATTTTGTGAAAATATCAGGAAGTTGATCTTGCGTTCCGATAAATTGAAGAATAATATATCATTTTTGTGTGTGATCCCTAAGAAAGTGATGCCTAATATCTATGTGTTTTTTATGAGAGTGATGTTCAGGGTTCTTACTTAAGGAAATATCACTTGTGTTATCACACAAAATTTGAGTTTTAGTAAAGCTCAAACCATAGTCTGTGAGTGTGTGTTGTATCCACAATACTTGAGCACAACAACTTCCAGATGCTACATATTCGGCTTCAACAGTGGAAAGTGCTATAGAATGTTGCTTCTTGTAGGACCAAGAAACTAATGAATCTCCTAAGAAATGACAAGTTCCGGATGTACTTTTTCTATCCATTCTACATCCACCAAAGTCAGCATCAGAAAATATTTTTAGAATAAAATCATCTCCAGAAGTATAAAACAATCCTAGATCCATGTTTCCCTTAAGGTAGCGAAAAATTCTTTTTACTGCCTTTAAGTGAGATTCCTTAGGATTAGATTGATATCGTGCACATAAGCATACTGAGAACATTAAGTCTGGTCGACTAGATTTCAAGTAAAGTAAACATCCAATCATACCTCTAAAAGATGTTTGATCTACTGGTTTCCTAGCTTTATAAAGATCTAAAGAATTTGAGGTACCAATAAGAGTACTTATACTCTTAGTGTTGTCATACCCATACTTTTTTAGAAGATCTTTAATATAATTATGTTGAGATATATAGGTTCCTTCTGGTTTTTGAGAAATTTGAAAACCAAGGAAAAATGTTAACTCAACCATCATACTCATTTCAAACTCATATTTCATTAGAGTTGCAAAGGAGTCGGTTAAAGATTGCTAAGTTGAACCAAATATGATGTCATCAACATAAATTTGAATAATAAAAACATTTTTCTTATCTTTCTTTATAAAAAGGGTTCGATCTTCATTTCCCTTAACATAGTTATTTTGAAGTAAAAATCCAGTGATTCTATCATACCAGGCTCGTGGGGCTTGTTTAAGACCATACAAAGCTTTGGTAAGTCTAAAAACATGATCAGGATGTTTTGTATCTTCAAAGCCAAGAGGTTGTTCAACAAAAACTTCCTCTTGGACATAACCGTTAAGAAAAGAACATTTCACATCCATTTGGAAAAGTTTGAAATTAAATAATGCTGCAAATGCAAGTAGAATACAGATAGATTCAAGTCTAGCTACAGGAGCATAGGTTTCTTCATAGTCTATTACCTCTTGCTGATTATAGCCTTTTGCAACAAGTCTAGCTTTATTTCTTACTATGACTCCATTTTCATCACATTTGTTTCTGAAAACCCACTTTACTCTAATAACAGAAGTTTCCTTAGGTCTTTCAACCAAGGTCCAAACTTTATTCCTTTCGAATTCATTTAGTTCATCTTGCATAGCTTTGATCCAATCATCATCACCTAAAGATTCATCAGTGCTTTTAGGTTCTAATTGGGAAAGAAATGATAGATGTTATACTTTATTTCTTAAGTAACTTCTAGTCCTTAAAGGTTGATTTACATCACCAATGATACTATCACTGGGATGATTCTTAAGAAACACCTGATTTGGGTTTTGAAAAGCCTGTTCATCAATATAGGGTAGAAAGTCTTATGGGGTAAATGTTTCAGAAGTATCTTCTTGAACATTATCCTTATCAGAAGGTTCTTCTATCAAAGGTTGATAATCGGTTTTTGAAAACACATCTGAGGATGTAGGCTGGGATGGTTTAAAAACAAAAGGATCAGACTCATCAAATTTTACATGCACTGTTTCTTCAACAGTACAAGTATTTTTATTAAAGACTCTATAAGCCTTAGAAGTTGTGGAATAACCTAAGAAAATTCCTTCATTGGATTTTGGTTCAAATTTATGTAAGTTATCTTTAGTATTCAAAATGAATACTTTACAACCAAAAACCTTGAAGTAGGATAGTCTTGGTTTTCTACCATTCCATAACTCATAAAGAGTTTTATTAAGAAAAGGTCTAATCAAAACTCGATTTATAGTATAGCAAGTAGTACTTACAGCTTCAGCCCAGAAATGTCTAGCTATAGAATATTCACTCAACATGGTTCTAGTTATCTCTTGAAGAATTCTATTTCTTCTCGCAACTACACCATTTTGTTGAGGAGTTCTAGGTGCTTAAAAATTGTGAGTAATACCTTTTTTACTACAAAAAGTTTCAAAATCAGAATTTTGAAATTCTCTTCCATGATCACTGTGAATAGTTTTCAAAGGAAGGTTTTTCTCATTTTTAACTTGAGCTATAAAACTTTTGAAATAAGAAAAAGCTTCAGACTTCTTTGCTAGAAAATAGACCCAAGTAAATCTAGTGTAATCATCAACTAGAAAAAACACAAAGTATTTTCCTCCAATACTTCCAGTTTGTGTTGGACCAAAAATATTCATGTGTACTAACTGTAATCCATCAGTTGTCGAGACTTCACCGATTGATTTAAAACTAGATTTATGTTGCTTTCCATATTGACAAGGATCACAAACTTTAGAAGAATCAAATCTAAGCTCTGGTAGATCCTTAACTAGTTTCTTCTTAGAGAGTTTACATAAGTTCTTAAGGTTACAGTGACCTAGTCTTCTATGCCATACCCAGGAATGATCTTCCATTGCACTTAGGCAAGGTAAACCTTGACTCATGAGGTCTTCTAGGTTCAAAGTGTAAACATTCTCTTGCCTATTGGCTGAGAGAATAAATTCTTCCTTGGAATTGTGAACTAAACACTTATCATTCCTAAAATTCACAAGGTATCCTTCATCACATAACTGACTTATGCTAATGAGGTTGTGATTAAGACCCTTAACAAACAGAACATTTGAAATTAAGTTTTTACCAAGAAGAACAATATTACCAATACCAACAATTTCTCCCTTATCATTATCTCCGAAAGTTACCTTTCCTCCTTTCGTTTTGATAATCTTTTCAAAATAGCTTTTGTTACCAATCATGTGTCGGGAACATCCACTATCCATGTACCACGTGTTTTTGTTGGTACTCTCATTATTTTTCTGAAAATAAGAAGAGAATTAGACTTTCGGAATCCAAACTTGTTTGGATCTGAGATTTCCAGATAACAAAATTTTAGGAACCAACGTCTTCTTTGAGAAATAAGATTTATGAAAACCTAAGGATTGGGTTTTGTTTAAGGAACAATTCTTTGCCCAATGACCACCACATTGACACTTGGTACAAAATGGGGCACTTTGAGGAACAAAATAATTGTTACTAAAAATAGGTTTTGCATGGGTATAACCAAATCCGGATTTATTTCTTAAAGGTCGTATTTGGGAATAAATTTTATCAAAATTTTCCTTACCATGGGTAAAGTTTGATAAACACTTCTTTAAGGAAAAAATTTCGGAGTTGAGTTTTGTAACCAAGTTTTTATCTTCAAAATCATTTTATTTTGAACTAGATCTAGGCTCGAACACATTTTTCTTAGAAATTACTTTTTCTAACTCTTTAGCAAGTTTGTTCTTCTCAGAACTTACTTCCTCAAGATTTTTTTAAATACTTTCAAAATCATAATTTTTTCTATCAAGATCTTTAGAAAGATCTGATATCTCTTTTGTAAGAATAGAATTCCAAGAGTTTGCTTTATCAAGTTTTTTATTGAGTTTGGAATTCTCAATTTCAAGAAGTTCAGCAAACCTAGAGACTTCTTTATAAGTAGGTAAGTATTTTCTTCATCAGAAGAGGATTCTTCATCAGAAGAGTTATAATACTTACTATCATTAGAATTTAAAGAAACATTGGTCAATGATTTAGTATTTCGTACCTTAGCCATAAAACAATGATTGTCAATAGGTAATCTGGCTATAAGACCAAGATTCTTCTGTCCTGACGATTCGTGATCAGAAGATTCATCTGAAGAGTCACCACCACTGGAACTCCAGGTATCATTATCTTTCAAAGCTTTCTTAGCTTTGGTTTTATAATACTTCTTTCTGTTCCTGTCTGAATGCCTTTCTTTCTTTTCTTTCTTTTTAAGCAAAGGGCAATCTGGTCTAATATGTCCAGCTCTCTTGCATTCATAACAAGTGACTTCTCCATCTTTTCTATCTTTCCTTTCCTTTTTCTTATACTTGTATTGGAAACTTCTTTGGCCAGCTATCTTGTTCATCCTTCAAGCAAGACTTGCAAACTCGTTTTCAGATATTTCACTCTCACTAGATTCATATTGGAAAATAACTTTCTTAGACTTGGATCTGGTTACTCTTTCAGGAGTCTTAGCTTTCATCTGATTTGATGTCGTTGTAAAAGCAACAGAACCATTTCCATTCTTCTTTTTTATGTTGTCAGCATCTCTCTTCATTCTGGTTTCATGTTGAAGAAGAGTTCCAAATATATCATCAAGAGAAATTTGAGTGACCTTCTTATTCTCATCTATAGCAGTTCTTTTGGATTCCCACTCATTGGGCATAATATCAATTATCTTATCCACAAGTACTTCATCATCTAATCCTTTTTCTCCCATAGACTATAAGTTGTTGACTATAGTCATAAATCTCTGTTTAACTTTACAAATTGGTTCTCCATAAGGAAAATTGAAGCCATGATATTCAGCTCTAAGCATAGCTTTCCTAGTCTCAATCACTTTAGAAGTTCCAAAGTGTGTAACCTCTAACTTCTTCCAGATACAATTAGCTGCTTCACAATAAGAAATTTGGTTATATATATTTCTAGTCATTGAACACAGTAGAGTATTGCGTACCTTATAATTGAGTTGATACTCTTGCTTTTCCTGGTTAGTAAAAGTTCTAACTTCTTTATCAGGAATTTTATAATCACCAGTAAGCATAACAAAGTTGTCCACTCCAGTATTGATAACAAAAGTTTTCATTCAATCTCTCTAGTACTCATAGTCATTAACATCAAAGATTGGTGGTCTTGTAGGATTTATATTATCAATGGAACCAACATTGATTCCTGCCATGCTTAAAACAACCTTCGGCACACAAACTTGTTAGAAAAAAAATTCGTAATAACAAAGTTCGGAATGAGAAAGTTCGGAATGACAAAGTTCGTAATGGAAAAGTTCGGAATGGAAAAGTTTGGAATGGGAAAGTGAGCAAGAAAACTTATACGTAAGTACAATTATTCCAGAGACCTCCTCTAATACCAATTGTAGGATCGAAATAATGATGTAGATGCTCAATATACAAGAGGGGGTGAATTGTATACTTTAAAAATTCCTTTGGAACCTTTAAAGTTAGTTATGAATAACTATGGTTTCCTTAAGAAAAGGAAAGGGCTAAGTTTAACTAAGTTAAACTAAGCAAATTCACAACACCTCTAATACCAAATTAAAACTTGGAAAGAGATTCTGAAAGTAGGTTCCGGAAATATGGTTCCGAAAATTGAAACTTAACAAAAGATTACAATATGAGGTTCTACCTTAAAGCGTATAGAATCTAAATGAAACAGAGTACAAGTAAGGAAGTATAAGAAAGTTATACTTTCCTTAAAATACAAAATGCAGCGGAAACAAACAAGTAGTAAAACTACAAGTAACAAGATATAAGTCTTTTAACCCAAAGATAAGGGTATCCAACAACCTTGGATAAAGGTCCCTTGATTTATACTTTCAAGTAAGTCTGTCTTACCCACACCAGGGTAAGCCCTCGATATGAAGATCAGAGTCTCTGTCTTGCTATCCCCGCAAGCCCTAAACTTCAAGGTAGTTGGAAACCTCTGTCTTCCTCAGCAAGGAAGCCCTCGAACTTCAAGGTAGTCGGCACCTCTGTCTTCCTATCCCCAGAAGTCCTCGAATGTAATCACCAACATTCGGAGTCGCATGAAGCAAAACCTGAACGAGCAGTTCAGTACGCACAAGGCATGAAAAGCTTTCTCTCTCTATAAATCACATTAACAGTGTGTGGTCTCTAGATTGATCAACTTATTCATTTCTATCTTGAGCTCTTTCAAATGAGATCCTATTTATAGGAAAATTTCCAACGGTCGGCTCCCTCTTCCAATGGTCATATTTTCTATGAAACTTGGAGGGACATGTACACGTGTAACTCAACCAACGGTTAATTAGAAACAGAATAGATGACATCGGTTTATAACAAACTATGTATAACTGAATGTACGACATCGTTTTGAAATGAAGCATATGTAAGTAAAATCTAATCAATATTTCGGAGTGTAAGCAAGTCAAAAGTTCGGAGTCTAACCAAAATGAAATTCGGAGTCTATGTTAAGAAATTTCTGGATTCTGTTTTATAGGAATTCGGAGTCTGGTTTCACCAGAGATCGGATTTTGAACCTGTAGAGTTTGGAGTCGAACTTCTTAAGAGTTCGGAGTCAAACTGCTTAAAAGTTCGGAGTCGAACTTCTTCAGAGTTCGGAGTCGAACTACTTAAAAGTTCAGAGTCAAACTTCTTCAGATTTTGGAGTCGAACTACTAAAGATTTCAGAGTTGAACTTCATCAGATTTTGGAGTCGAACTATTAAAGAGTTCAGAGTCGAACTACATGTGAGTTTAGAGTCGAACTACATGTGAGTTCAGAGTCGAACTGCTTAAAAGTTCAGATTTGAACTTCTTCAGAGTTCAGAGTCGAACTATTAAAGAGTTCGGAGTCGAACTACATGTGAGTTCAGAGTCGAACTACATGTGAGTTCGGAGTCGAACTTCATCACATATCACATCCAGAATTTGGATCCTAAAAACAGAATGTTCCAAAACTTTTTATTATATGGATCCGGAAATTTGGTTATGAATCTGGTTTTTGAATTTAAGAATAATATTGCTATGTATAAGAAAATCTAGGTTAAGGTAAATTTCCTTAAAGAAGTAAACTTTCCTTATGAGGGTAAAAATAATATTTTCTTAAGTATAAGGTGTTTGTGATTTTCAAAACAAGAAGGAATGGAGAAGTCATAAGGAAAACCTTATTGACTCAACATTGTTATCCTTACTAAGCATCTAAGCTCACCCCTTTCTTATGTTTTATTTTCCCAAGATTCCAAGAAGTGTAATATGATTGATAAGCAGGGTTAATCTAGGGGATTAATGGTATTCTCAATGGATCATTTATGTTGTGTTTTATTTTCTAATGTGTAATGTAGTGTTCATGTATGTAATCTATTTTCCAAAACTAAAAAACTGATCGGTCTTTCAGGACTTGATTCCTTGTAATCATGCCAATGTATTAAAATAATGCACCGACTTTGGGTAACTGGGGTTGGGGCATTACATTATAACTCACCCTTTTCTAATGCATGCCCTTATGTTATCCCATGCAATGCTTAGTATGAAGGAATGTTGTGGTCATGTAAAAGAAGTTGTCAATAAAGATGTGTATTTCATGTTTTAATTTGTTATGTAATGTTCCTAAGACCCAAAGAAACTAGACCTATCTATCTTATATTTTGTATCAAGCGAAGGTTTTATGTAATAAAATGCGTTTAAGTGTAAAATAAAGATCAAGGTTATTATAGTTGGTATCAAAGGATAAGTTTAGTTATTTTTGGGATTAGGATTCGAAAACCCTAGTGAAATCCTTAAGGATAAGACTAATTATAATAAAAAGATCCCTAAATTTTTGTAAGTATTGAGTAATTGGTTTATCAAGAAAATACATCTCTGTCTAAATATGAGCAGGAAGAGGCAGCTCTGGCACAGATGTATCTAGGGGTAAAACCCAAAAAGACCACTTTGAGATAGACTCAGATGGTAAATGGTGCATGAAAATGGGCCTTGTTGCACTCTTGGTTAAAACACTCCTGGGGGATATGCTTTGGTAAATTCATAAGCTTTGTATGAACCATTATCATGGGAATAAAAAAAAATCCCCTAATAATATATGTTGGGAAGTAAATCATGGATAACATATATTAAAGCCTATAAATTCATAAGTTAAGGAAATAAAAGTAATTTATAAGTCATCCATTTTTATCTTTGGATTACCCTTTATGTGTTACCCCTAACTTCCATTTTATTCCATCCAATGGCCAGTAATAGGAGTACTCGGGCTAACAACTGATGCAAAGATCAATGTGATGACTATTCTAATGATATTCCCTATCTGATGGGAGTTGGAATTGCAAACATTTTCACGATACTCTCTCATTTAACCCAAGTTTTAAATAGAAACATGGGTTAAGAGGAACATTTAACCCCCCCCCCCCTTCAAGAAATAACAATTCACAATCGATAGCCTCATGAGAAAAAGGACTCCTACTTTTAATGGATAATTTAATCCCTAAATTGTCGAACAATGGATCAACTCCATTGAAAATATCTTCTCCATCCTTCAATGTTCTTAACAAGAGAATCTTCTTCTATCTGCTTATCGTATGGAGGGTGAATCTGATCAATGGCGGACATTGATAAAAAATATGAAGCCTGAGGAGGAGATCGAGGTGTTGGAATAGAAGGATTTACAGAAAAAAAATTCAACAAATATTTTCCTCGCACCCTCTGACTTAAGATGGAAAGAGACTTCCACGCCCTCAAGAAAAAAGATAATGAATCCCTCAGAGTATACGAGGAAAAATATACAAGGATTTCATGATACACCTCATGATTTTTTGTTACCACCAAATTCAAGATTGACCGCTTCTTTGGTGGGCTAAAACCTAGCCAACGGAAATCCCTAGCGATTCGTGACTTCGAGAGATATGAGGAAATTTTTCAATGTGCCCTCAAAGTCAAAATGGAGATCGTAGAATCTCAAGGGTATCATGGGGATAAGAAGTGTAAGGTGGACTTCAATTCTGGTGGTCTGATGGATAAATCCATCAGTGCTAAGAAAATTCAGCACCCCACCTGCCAAAGGTGCGGAAAGAAGAACCTTGGAAATTTCCTGAAGGGGATGAGTAAATGCTTTAGGTGTGGAAGAGAAGGGAACCTGGCCATTAACTACCGACAAGAAAAACCCATGGCTATGATAGAGGAGAGGAACATTTTGTTTGACCCTCAACACGTTGTTCATTACTTCAATGGAAAATAGCCAGGGCACTTTGAAAACCAATTCCCTAAGAAAATGATTTTTGGAGGAAACTAACAACCACCAAGGTAGTAAGGGTGAGCTTTTTCCATCACTACCACAGAAGTGAACCATGAAAACAAAGTGGAGACAGGTACGCCAGTTATTCATTCAATAATAGTGAATGTACTTTTTATTCTGGTTATACGCATTCTTTTATATCCCATAAGTTTAGTATAAAAATCCCAACACCACCAAAACTCATGAAAGTAAATATTTCAGTGAGAATGGATAATGGAGAAATCATTACATCCCATGAATATAACTCCTCCCAGGTCATAATTTGTGTATTAAAATTCTAGGAAAACCTATTCATACTACCTTTGGTAGAATTTGATGCAATTATTATAATGAATTGGATTTCCTTACATATATCTAACATAAATTGTCGTGAGAGGTAAATCACTCTCCATATAGAAAATCGACCCCCAATTCTGTACATGTGCAAGGAGGAGGATGAATCTTCTTTAGAACCATCATCTCAAGTTTGGATATTACTGCCCTATGAACATGCATATCTTTCTCAGATGATTGAGTATAAGTAATCAACTATCCTTGAATACATGCCTGTTGTGAGTGAATTTTCTAAAGTGTTTCTTGAGTAATTTCCTAGTCTTACATCTAGAAGATATGTTGAATTCTCAATTGATCTTATACCTGGGGCATTTCCAATATCCAAGACTCTATATAAAATGGTTTTTGTGGAGTTGAGAAGCTAAAGAAACAACTACAAGAGAATCTGGATAAAGGGTTTATATGCCCAAGTTCTTCACCATGGGGTGCACCAATCCTCTTCATGGAGAATAATGATGGGTCAGTGTGACTTTGTATTGATTATCGTGAGCTCAAAAAAATCACAATGAATAACAAGTATCACATGCCCTGAATTGATGAATTATTTGATCAGCTACGTGGAGCACAATAATTCTCCAAGGTGGATTTGCGGTCAATATATTACCATGTAAGGGTGAAGAAGGAGGATATCCCCAAGACTAATTTTCGTTCAAGATATGGGCATTATGAATTCATAGTAATTCCTTTAGGACTCACTAATGCTCTAGAAATATTCATGGACTTTATGAATAGAGTCTTTAGAGATTACCTAGATGAATTTTTGGTAGTATTTATAGATGATATTCTAATATAATCTAAAACCAAGGAGGAGCATGATGAGAATCTAAGAACTATACTAGAGACCTTGCGAAAGGAGAAGCTCTATGAAAAGTATAGCAAGTGTGATTTAGAGTTGAAGGAGGTCTTATTCTGTGGTCATATCATCACAAGCAATGGGATATCTATGGATCCATCCAAGACAGCTACAATTGAGGGATGGTCGAGGCCAACATCGGTAACGGATATTCATATCTTCCTGGGGTTAGCTGGATATTATCACTGATTTGTGAGAAATTTCTCACAATTTTCAAACCCTCTTACCAAGATAACTTGGAAGGGAATCAAGTTTTCTTAGAGTGATGAATACGAAGATATCTTCAAGGAGTTGAAAAAGGAGGCTTATCACTGCACCCGTTCTCACACTACCCACAAGTGGAGAACTTTTTTGGTATTTAGTGATGCTTATAAGAAGGTCACGGGATGTGTGTTGATGAAAAATGAAAAATTCATTGCCTACACTTCAAGAAAATTAAAATTTCATGAGCAAAAATATTCAACACATTATCTGGAGTTGGCTGTAGTAATCTTCGCTTTGAAAATTTGGTGACATTACCTCTTTGGGGAGAAGTCTGAAATATACACGGATCACAAAAGCCTCAAGTATATATTCACACAAAAAGAGTTGAACATGCACCAATGAAGATGGTTAGAGCTGATCAAAGACTATGACTGCTCAATCCATTACTACCCTGGGAAATAGAACAAGGTGGCGGATTATCTAAGTAAAAAGGACCCAACAATTCTATCATTAATGAGAATTAAAAAGGATCCCATATTCTTATATTTTATGAAGATGGTCATGGGAATCATAAATACGGTAACATCATCAACCCTTTTGAAAATTATTTCTCAATAATCTCTTTTGGAAATGTTAAATGATGCTCAAAAGGATGATGTGGGAATTATAAAGAAAGTAAAAACTATCAAAAAAGGTAAATCCTCGGAGTTCAATATTAGTGAAGAAGGAATTGTGAGATTTAGGTCAAGACTATGTGTTCTATAAAATATGAAGTTGAAGAAAGAACTTTTGGATGATGCACATAGTTTGAATTTATCCATTCATCCAAGAAAAACAAAGATGTATCGAGATCTTTGAGAACGTTATTGGTGGGATAACATGAAGAAGGACATCACTAAGTATACATCAAAGTGTCTAGTATGTCATCAAGTGAAGGATGAGAGGCAGAACTCTAAGGTGATGATGCAACCATTACCCATACCAGCATAGAAATGAGAGAACATCACCATAGACTTTGTCACCGGACCTATGAAGATATCCAAAGGAAACAATGCTATCTGGGTTGTTATAGATCATTTTAAAATAATTGCCCAATTCATTAAAATTCGAGAGGATTTTTCATTGGATCAACTGGTATAGATATATATAAGAGAAGTGGCAAGGTTACATGGAGTACCACTATCTATTATATCTGATCGAGATCCAAAAATCACCTCTAAGTTCTGGAAGAGTCTTCAACGTGCTCTGAATACGGAGATGAACTTCAGTATGGATTATCATCCTCAAATTGATGGCCAATCTGAGCGGACCATCCAAACACTTGAGGACATGTTGAGAGCATGCTCAATGGACTTAAAAGGAGGATGGGATTAACATCTTTTTCTGGTTGAGTTATCTTACAATAATAGTTTTCACTCAAGCATCCAAATGGATCCCTATGAAGACCTTTATGGGAAGAGGTGTAGAACACCGACATGTTGGGATAAAGTTGGGGAGTGAAAACTCCTAGGTCCAGAAATGGTTGAGGAAATGGTGGAGAAGGTTAAGACCATCCAGCAGCACATTAAAGCTACTCAGAGTCAACAAAAGAGATATGCTGATAATCATCAATGAGACCTAGAGTTTGATGTTGGGGACATGGTATTCCTCCACATATCATCGTGGAAGAGATTTATGATATTTGGGAAGAAAGTAAAGCTTAGTCCAAGGTACATCATCCCTTTTGAGATCCTTGATCGCATTGGATCAGTGGCCTATCGACTAGCACTCCCACCGAACCTATCTTAAGTACATGATGTATTCTATGTATCACTCTTGAGGAAGTATATACCTGACCCATTTCATGTACTCAATCCAGAGGTGGTACTATTGGAGAATAACCTCTCCTATGAAGAGAATTCGGTGACGATCTTATACCATAGGGAAAAATTTCTACGAAATAAGACAATTCCCCTCGTCAAGGTGTTGTGGTGAAACCACAAGTTTGAAGAGGCAACGTGGAAATTAGAGGAGGTGATAAAGTAGAGTTTCCCTCATCTTTTTTAGTGTGGGAAAAATAAATTTCAAGGGAAAATTTTCTTAAGGGGGGAAGATTGTAATGACCCAAACTTTTATTAATGAAAATTCCTCTTGATCTAATTAAATTTCTTATTATGTAAAATGGTTATATAACATATAAAATTCCTTGGTTTTATGTTTTTGAATTTTAAAATACAATTAATAATTGTGACCATTTCTAATATATTTGTTGAACAGTGATCACATGATAATTATAAATATAGGGCTTTAACAAATACAATTTACTTAGACAAAGGAAGCGATGACCTCATCCAATAAAATTGCTCCATATGAAGCCCATTTGTCAGATCTCAGAAAGGATTTGGAATCATTGGGATATTCTCTTGACCAAGCCCAATACAATCTTCAACACATTAAGCTGGAACAGAACCACCTATGGAAGAAGTGGAAGTTGATAGAGATTACCACCCGAGCAAAGTTATCTGAGTCACCCCAAGAGTCTGTCACCATTGCACACCTTACCCATTGGTCTTATACGGGTGTTATAAGTGGTTATGTAACAAGACCCTAGCACGATGATTATGTGTATAATTTTTTTATAGAATAAATAATATACATTCATTTTATTATTGTTACTTTGTAAAAAAAATTTAAAGCACAAATAGAAATTTTAGTTAATATTCAATTACAAAATCTATTTTGATGAATTGAAGGATTTTTGAATTAAATAATATTTTAATAAAATATTATTACTAAATTACTTTTTATTAAATATAAATGATAGTATAATTTTTATGAATATTATTGTGATTTTTATTAAGGTTTGAAATCCGTTTTTGTCAAAACCTGTTAATTTTCTATAAATCTCAGTTTTTATTTTAAAAGTAAAAATTCACATATTTAGAAAATTATTTAGATAAAATGAATATTATTTTTGGAATAATTATGTCAAAAATATCCAATGGTGAATTTTTCATAATTTTCTGAGAGTTGATTTTTTGGGTAAAAATTAAATACTATTTAATTATATAATGTGTTTTATGACATCATAATGACCCAATAGGGATGTAATAAAATACTATAAATAGGTTTTTTGTCCAATATATGTTTTAAGATTAAAATAATGTGATTTTAGGTTTTTTTTTTGATTTATTTTACAAACCTTTAGTGGACCCTCTAAGGCTTATAAAATATTTTAACCTTTTAAAATGTTTTTCTTAAAGGTGTGACTCACCTCCACACAAGTAAGCCTAATATTTTAAGAAAGTAGGCCATTAGACTTATAAAATAATTTTTTCCACTCCCCTTTGGAAAAAAACATGGGCAAAAACTATGGGTTGGTTTGTAGTTTTGATTAGTTTAATGTGTGGTGTCCAAAACCTAAATAATAAAGAATGCCCTCCCTTTTCCTATATAAACTCACCCAAGATCCCACTTTTCATAACTCAAATCCTTTAGAGATCAACCAAACTTTGACCTCCTATCTCTATAATCCTCCCAAGTTTCACCAAGCTCCCAATAAGCCACTCTCAAACTACTCCCAAGACTTTGGGATCACACTTCCAAGTAAGGGATTTCTTCCTTTCTCATTTTTTGTCTAGATTTATTTATATTGTTATACCCTTTTGTTTTAAATTAAAAATGTTTGGGTATAATTTTTCACCTCCCACATTCTTCCCTCTTATGTTTTAATAATTAGAGACCTCTTTATCTCTCATTAATTCATCTCATGTACACCTGTTACCATGCCGAAATTCTGTAAGAAATTTCTCTCTTCTCATTTACATCAAACAGTTCTTTTGAATTATGAAACAAAATTCCATTAAATATGTTGGTACATGTATCTATATGACCCCATTATTGTTTATTTCATGTACATATAATGATATACCCATTTCTCTCTCATCAACCATTTTTATGAATTATTATGTCATGTTGTTATGTTACTGAAATTGCATTGTGATTTTCCAAGCCAAAGTCATTATGTAGTGAATACCATGAACATTTCTCTATCAATGGTATTCACCTTTCCGAACATTTACTTATTGATTATGAAGTTTTATGTATAAATTCCACATTCCTTTATCGTGAAATAAATGATGATGTTTAATGAATCCATGTTATATGATTCATGTGGCACACTTATGCATTAAATGAAATGATTAGGAATGGTGTGCCCTGATAGCGCTCCAATGCATTGGGTAAAGATTAGTACCATGATACATGAAGTGTAATGAGGTGTTACTCATGATAATTAAAGTTAAATGAGGGTTTAATCATGAAAATTAAAGTGCAATGAGGGTTTAATCATGCTCCATGTGCAATGATCCTTGGTTCATGCTTTTATCATGTTAAATTTTGTTGCCACATTTCCATGTTATGATAATCATACTATACCATGCATTTATGTTCATGTTTCTATTATGATCTATTGATATTCATATTTCCTAACATGTATTATATTCTTCATGTTATGCCTTTTTTACTCCCTTACTGTGCTTTATAGCTCACCCTTTTCTTATGCATGTCCTCAGGTTATCCCATGCAATGCTAAGTACGAAGGAATGTTGTGGTCATGTAAAAGAAGTTTTCAATAAAGATTTTTATTTCATGTTTTAAGTTGTTATGTACTATTCCTAATACCCAAAGACACTAGACCTATCAATATTATATGTTGTATCAAGTAAATCTTTTATGTAATAAAATATGTTTAAGTGTGAAATAAAGAGAAGGGTTGTTATATTAACGATCAACAAAAACTCTGTTGTAACTCTGTGTATCCTCCAACACATTCATCTGGAGAGGAAATAAAAATATGGCCCCCTTCCCTCATAGACGTAGTCATCACTTCCGAACCACGTAATTCCTCATGACCTCCATTTGAATTTCTGTTTGTGAATTTTTGCATCACCACGACACCCTGCTACCACAACAAAGTGGTATCAGAGGGTTTGGATTTGAAATGAAGAAGCAGCAGCAACGTTTTCTAGAAATTAGAAAACTAAACATGGTTTATTTTTTTATTTTGAGGCCATATCTGTGAATATCACGGTGAGAAAATTCTAATGATGCAAGCGACATCACAAAATAGAGTTGAAACGAAGACTGTAGAGTCGGTCAAAGTTTTGGTCAAACCGTGAGGTGCTAAAGTACCCCTGTGATGGAGAAGACGACATTGTTCATGCCACCAGTGGCATTCCAACAACTTTTCTGGCCACTATTCTGGCGAGCCATGTTAGTGCCATGTCAGCGATCAATCTAGACAATTGAAACTGTTTTGGTCACATATTGATCAATTGGAATCCATTTTCAGCGATCTAGGAGTCAATTTTAGGTATTTCAACTATTTCGGACACATCCATACAGTTATTTTTTCAAAATTAGCACTCCATAAATGGAAGAAAATACTGTTAACATGATTAAACTTACCACATTTAATTATGCCATCCGGAAACTGAAAATGGGGGATCTTTTGTATATAAAATATTTGTGTAAACAAATAGTGGAAAACACTAAGCCCATTACAGCACAAATAAAAGAATCATCAAAAATCGGTCAACCTAATGAGAAGACTTCAGCCAGTACCCTACCAATGGATGTAGAGTGGTTCATACTCAACAGGAATTTCTCTACCCAAATCAGAAAGTGGATCTAAAAAGAGTATCTTCCAAAAAAATTCTAATGAATACGACGCCTCCGTTATTTGGAGAAAATTGGAAATGATGTATGTGAGGAAAACTATGCAAAACAAATAAAACTTGATACGTCATCTTGTCAACTTGAAATAAAAAGATGGGACCAACGTATCGGAGCACATGAGTGAGTTCCAAGGTATTTTTTATCAGTTGAATTCCATGAAAATGATGATTGATGATGAGTTACAGGCACTGTAGATGTTGAGTTATTTACCAAAGATGTGAGACACATTAATTTTATCGGTCAGTAATTTAACTCCAGATGAAACTCTCACCATGGATATGGTGAAAGAAAAAATGATGAATGAAGAGTATCAAAGAAAATATGAGGGACATACACCAAAATCAGAATCTCTTGTCACTAAAGGAAAAGGGAAACAAAGATGGAAGAAAAGAAGTAGAGGAAGAGAACCCCGTGGCCAAAGTCTTCAAAGGAGGAAGCAATAAAACTCTTGATTGAGATATAAAATAAAGTTCCACCATTGTGGATATCTTGGACACTTCATCCGGGAGTTCATAAATATGAAAGAAGAGTAGAGGAATTAGGAAGGTAAGACCCAAAATAATGATGATGAAATTGTTAACGAAGAGATTGTTATTGTTCAGAAAGAAAATAATGTCAGTCTTGAAAGACAAGACTCAACATGGTTGATCGATTATAGCTCCTCCTACTATGTCACTTTCAGAAGAGATTTATTCTCATATTACAGTTCAGGGAGTTTTAGACATGTGAATATGAGAAATGATATTTCATCCAGAATCACTGGTATTGGTAATATTTTTCTAGAAACTAATATTGGATACAGGTTATTGTTGAAAGATGTAAGGCATATTCCTGATATTCACCTCAATCTAATATCCATTAGAATGCTTGATGATTAGGGATATGTCAGTTCCTTTGATGATGATAAATTTAAGCTTACTAAAGGTAATCTGGTAATTGCTAAAGGAAATAAAGATACTTATCTTTATCTCAGAGATGTAAGACCATGTGAAGGAGAAGTCAATGAAGCTAGGAAATATGTTCCTATAGAAATTTGGAATAGGCGGTTTTGTCACATGGGAGAGAGGGGAATCCAAATTCTCTCCAAGAAGGATCTCTTTCCAAGAATAATAGGTACACATTTGGATACTTGTGTTGATTGCATTATGGGAAAACAACATAGAGTATCATTTTGTGGTTATATAACATCCAGAAAAGAAAATGTTTTATATTTGATTCACACTGATGTCTACATGATTAGCACAAAGACAAGGGGAGGTGCTATTTATTTTTCTACCTTCATAGATGATCATTCTAGAAAATTTTGGGTCTTTGATTTGAAAACTAAAGATTAAGTGAATGATGTTTTCAAGTAGTTTAATGTGAAGGTGGAAATAAAAATAGGCATATGATTAAAGTGTGTGTGAGCAGACAATGGATGAGAGTAATGTGGTATGTATGAGGAGTAATGTAGGTGTTTCGGCATCAGGCTAGAAAAATTGATAATGACAACACCTTAGCATAATGGTCTTACTGAGAGGATAAATAAAACAATTTGAAAGAGAATTAGATGTATGCTCTCAAATGAAAAGATACTAAACACCTTTGGGGGGGAAATGATGACAGTAGTTGATCTTATCAACCTTTCTCCATCATTTACACTGAACTATGATGTTCAATAAAATGTTTGGACGGGTAAAGATATTTCTTGCAAACACTTGAGAGTATTTGGTTACAGGTGATTTGTTCACATCCTGAAAGATGAGTGAGCAAAACTGGATGGAAAAGGAAAGTAGTGTATCTTTTTGGGATAAACTCATGAAGAGTTTGGATACCAACTTTGGGATCCTATCAACATGAGAATCATCAGAAACAGAGATGTGGTGTTTCTTGAGGATAAGATGATTGAAGATTTTGAGAAACCATAAAATGCAGAGAGGTTGCAGTCTGAGGAAATTCCAATCATTCTGGAACCAGTCTCACCACCATCAATACCAGCTAGTATTAGAGATATTCATGACACTGATGATACATCACTACCATGTAATATATCTTCATCTACTGATACAGATCCATCATATGATATTATAGAACAAATTCCCCCTGAAGCACAGTTGAGGAGATCCACCATAGAATGAAAACCAAGTCATAGATACTCACCACATGATTATGTGATGCTCACTAACAGGGGAGAGACAGAAAGTTATGATGATGTGATCAAGAATTAGCAAAAGATGGAATGGAAAAAGTCCATGCAAGAGGAGATGAGATCCTTGCACAAGAATCGTACATTTGATTTGTTAGAGTCACCACATGGAAAGAAGGTGCTCAAGAACAAATGGGTGTATAGAATTAAAGAAGAAGATGGAAGCTCACTGTTGCGTTATAGAGCCATAATGGTTGTGAAGAGATTCAGTAAAAATAATGGTATTGACTTTGATGAAATTTTTTCTCCTACTGTTAAAATTTCTTCTATTAGTGTTGATCTTGGATTGATGGCTAGTCTGAACCTAGAGGTTCACCAATTGGATGTAAAGACAACATTCTTAAATGGTGATCTTGATGATGAGATATACATGGAGCAGCCGAAGGGATTTCAGGTGAAAGGAAAATAAAACTTGGTATGAAAACTTAAGAAAAGTTTATATGGTTTGAAATAGGAACTGAGGAAATGGTACAGGAAATTTGACTCATTCATGGTGAAAAATGAGTATAAGAGGACGATTGTTGATCACTGTGTTTTCATCAAGTAGTTTTATGATGGCGATTTCATTATCTTATTGATTTATGTTGATGATATGATGATTATTGGTGGATATATCACCAAGATTGATAGGTTGAAGAAAGAGTTGAACAAGTATTTTAAAATGAAGGACTTGAGAGACGCTACTCAGATTCTTGGTATGGCTATTACTCGTGATAGGAGGAACCACAATATTTAGTTATCTCAAGAGAGATATATTGAGAAGGTTCTTGAAAGATTCAACCTGAGTAAGGTGAAACCAGTTAGCACTCCACTTGCGAGTCATTTCAGGATCATGACAAGTCTGAGTCCCTCAACTGAGAAGGAGAGGGCATAAATGGAAAAAGTTTATTATCAGTCATCAGGTGGCAGTCTCATGTATATCATAGTGTGCACCAGACCAGATATTGCTCATGTTGTTGGTGTTGTGAGAAGATTCTTATCAGATCCAGGAAATGATCATTGGACAACAGTCAAATGGATATAGGGGTATCTTTGTGGTACATCTAGTCATTGTTTGTGTTTTGGAAATGGAAAACTTGTTTTAAAAGGATACACAGATGTAGATTTGGCTGGAGATGTAGACATGAGGAAATCTATATCCAGATACCTGATATCATTTGCAGGGGGAACAGTCTCATGGCAATTACGGCTTCAGAGGTGTGTTGCCTTATCCACCATAGAAGAAGAATATATCACGGTCACTGAAGGTTTCAAGGATATGTTGTGGATGAAGAATTTTTTACAGGATCTAAGACAGAGTCAGGAGAATTATATTCTCTATTGCGATAGTCAGAGCACTATTCATCTCATCAAGAACCCGACATTTCATTCCAGGTCCAAACACATCGATGTGTGATATCACTGGATCTGAAATGTGCTGGAAGAAAGATTGTTGAAAGTTGAGAAAATCCACACTAATGATAACGGGGCAGGCATGATGACGAAGGTTCTATCGAAAGAGAAGCTCGACGCCTACAAGGAGACGACATGTCTAGCTTCTACACCAAATTGGTCGTGAGGGGGAGATTTGTAGGGGCCACTCCCATTTGTGGGAGAAATCAACATAAAGGAAAAAAGTTATCTGCAAGTTCCTCGGACAGCAACAACCCAAGTGCAGTTGCTTCGTCCATGGTTTGGCAGCCAACCTAGGTGACACCTACCATTGAAGCAACAAGTGGAGAGAGTTTCTTCAAGGGTTGATGAACAACCCCAAAACAACCATTGGATGTGTTGATACCTCTTCTCTTTAAAACGGGATTGAATCCCATGATTTTGTAAAGATCAACAAAAACAATGATGTAACACTGTGTATCCTTCGATGCATTCATCCGGAGAGGAAAAAAACATCCGGCCCCCTTCTCCCATGGACGTAGGCATCACTGCAGAAACATGTAATTCTTCTTGTTCTCCATTTGTCTTTCTGTTTGTGCATTTTTGCATCACCACGACGCCTTGCTGCCACAACAATTCCATTGTCTAAACTAAACTTTTTTAGAATGGAAACAATTTATATTAAAAAAAGGTTTTGAGATCAATTTCAAAGGGCTAATTCAAATGGTATTACCTTTCATTCATGGATTAGTCGAATTGATTGGTTACAAAACCGTTCTAAAATTACTAACTTCTTTGTTGGAGTTGGTCCTCTAGAGCCAACTACTATAAACTTTGGATTAACAATATATTCTAAAAAACTTAAATATTAATAAATATCTTATCAGAGGATGAGTATCCTTCTGCATAACATTAATGTAATAACTTTTTAATATATATGTCACACCACTACGGGAAAAATGGGTATTTGTGACGGGTCAAGGGAACGTTGCAAATAACCCCTTTTGATGGGTTATTTGCGATTGGGTGTTTACCTCATCACAAATAATGGTTATTTGTGACGGGGTCTTTCTGCGAGTTGCAAAAGGTTTGGGGCACAATACGCGCTAAACCGCGGGTAACGCTATTTACGACGGATCCATATTCCTGTTGCAAATAGCCAGTGGTTGTATTTAGTATTTGCGGCGGGGCAAGTGACTCGTCACAAATACTTTGTCGGCAGGTGGTATTTGTGACGGGGCTCGTCGCAATTGTCTTTTTAACAGCCAATTGTAATTAATGCGGGCAATGGTATTTGCGACGGGCCCCGTCGCAAATAATCTAACCTATATATACCCTCATCTATTTTTCTTCTCATTTCACTCTTTACTCAATTTCTCTCTCTATCTCTACAGAAAAGTTTTCTTCTAAAATTTTTCATTGTTTAAACTTTCAAATAAGAGCATTATTTGCGATTGTAATACTCTGAAACCTTTAGTTTTAAGGTATTTATCTATTTTTTTTATTGTTTAGTTAATTTATTTTATTTTTATTTATTTATAATTTTTGTTAATTAGATGTAAATTAATTAAATTAGAATTACATATTTTTTTAGTATTTATTTTTATTAATAGATATATCTAATTGTTAATTAGCAATAAATTGTAATAAATAGTAATAATTAGTAATAAATTTTAATAATTATAACTAAATTGTAATAATTAGTAATAAATTATTGTAATTACTAATAAACTGTAATAAATTGTAATAATTACTAATAAATTTTAATAATTACTAATAAATTGTAATAAATTGTAATAAATTATAATAATTAGTAATAATTTTTAATAAATTTTAACAATCAGAAATAAATTGTAATAAATTTTAATAATTAGTAATAAATTGTAATAAATTTTAATAATTAGAAATAAATTGTAATAAATTGTAATAATTAGAAATAAAATGTAATAAATAGTGATAATTAGTAATAGTTACTAATAATAAGTAATAATTAGTAATAATTAATAATAATTAGTAATAATTGGTAATAAATAGTAATAAATTGTAATAAATTGTAATAATTAGTAATAAATTGTAATAAATTGTAATAAATTGTGATAAATTGTTATAAATTGCAATAATTAGTAATAATTTGTAATAATTAGTAATAAATAGTAATAAATAGTAATAAATAGTAATAAATAGTAATAATTATGAATAATTAGGAATAAATAGGAATAAGTATGAAGAAATAGAAATAAAAAGCAACAATTAGCAATAATTAGCAATAAATAGGAATAAATAGAAATAATTAGGAATAAATTGCAATAATTAGAAATAATTAGTAATAATTAGTAATAATTAGTAATAAATTGTAATAAATTGTAATAATTAGTAATAATTAGTAATAATTAGGAATAAATTTTAATAATTATCCATAATTAGCAATAATCAGAAATAATTAGAAATAATTAGCAATAATTAGCAATAAATAGCAATAAATAGAAATAAATAGGAATAAATAGAAATAAATATGAATAAATATGAATAATTAGTAATAATTAGGAATAATTAGTAATAATTACTAATAATTAGTAATAATTAGTAATAATTAGTAATAATTAGTAATAATTAGTAATAATTAGTAATAATTAGGAATAATTAGGAATAATTAGCAATAAATAGTAATAATTAGCAATAATTAATAATAATTAGTAATAAATTTTAATAATTAGCAATAATTAGCAATAAATAGAAATAAATAGCAATAAATAAGAATAAATAGGAATAAATTAGTAATAATTAATAATAATTAGTAATAATTAGTAATAATTAGTAATAATTATGAATAATTAGGAATAATTAGGAATAATAATTAGCAATAATTAACAGTAATAAGCAATAATTACCAATAATTACCAATAATTAGCAATAATTAGCAATAAATAGCAATAAATAGCAATAAATAGGAATAAATAGGAATAAATTGAAATAAATTGCAATAAATTGCAATAAACAGGAATAAATTAGTAATAATTAGTAATAATTAGTAATAATTAGTAATAATTAGTAATAATTAGTAATAAATAGTAATAATTAGTAATAATTATTAATAAATAGTAATAATTACTAATAAATAGTAATAATTACTAATAATTACTAATAATTAGTAATAATTAGTAATAAATAGTAATAAAAAGTAATAAAAAGTAATAAACAGTAATAAATAGTAATAATTAGCAATAATTAGACTCGTTTGTATGAATTCTACATGTTATATGTATCATTAAATATTCCTATCTACAGACATGTTTATTGGCCCTTATATTTGAGAATATTATTAATGTGTACCATGAATTGTGTACTTAGATTTATTGATGAAAATTGGGACAACATATGCTCATGGAAAAGTACGATATGTTGGGTGTGTTATAAATGATATTGCATTAATGAATAAGTCAAGAAAAGATTTGTCACTTCTCAATTAATGAGAGTAAATATCCCAGTTCCTTTAATTGAAATAGAATTGTCTAATTAAGCCCATGAACATGGTGGTTTTATCGATGAGTTCATTTCAGGAAAATAAAATAAAGATATATGAAGCATATAAATTGATGACACATGTAATGAAATCTTCTTAAGGAGAAATCAAGAAAAATGAATTACATTATACATTAAGCATTCATATGTGGTTTTTTTCATTGTGATATTAACATTTTTCTCTATGCATGAATTGATGTGTTGCTAGATGTCACTATTGAAATTTAGGCTAGTTCGCCTAATTTCATTGAGAGAGATTCCTATAGGGTCAAAAACTAATTGTATCCAAAAGTTTAGTTAAATTATATTTGAATTTAATATTACAATAAATATGATTCTCAAGTTTCAAATAATATTAATTATTCAAGTTATGTTGATCACATATATTCGATGACTAGGTATTCAGAAGAATATATATATGAATCGAATATTGAATAAATATTTCTTACCTAGTTAATAACTCTAGTACAAAAAGTATTTAAAATGACTCATTTATAACCTTGGTTATTTAGATATTGGGGATGACATCTTGTTTTATTTCATTCTCTCTCGACTTTCTCCCTAAATGAGAACCCTAAACCCTCTTTCATGAGACTCCCATCCTTTAATCTCCTTCAATCTCTTTAGTTGCTATTGTCAGTCATCGCCATTGTCTGCCACTACCACCACTATTATTGGCCTCTCTCTATCTCACCCCGCTGTGTTTTTCTATCATTAGAGGCAAATCAGGTTTATTTTCTATTATTTTGTTTTTTTAATTTCCTATTTAAATATTGAATTCTTTTATACATGATTTCACATAGTTAGTACAACTATCCAATCCAAACTAATGTTTGAATCTCCACCAACATCCGTAAATTTTCTTCATATTCCCATAATATAAATGTGTTTATTTGGCAGTCACCATTGTCATAGATTTCACATTTTCCTAACATTCATTTTTTTACTACAAAAAATCTTCACTCCACTTTGAACCACACAAGAACTATAGCATGTCCATCGATTTTAATCTTTTCATATATTCATTAGCTAACATAAAACCTTGATATTAAATCCAATGTGAATATATTTGTTTCTTCAAATATTTTGTTTATCTTAAACAACCCATCAACAAATTTATTTATTCATAACTAACTAATTGATTATCATTACACAATATCTATTTTTTGATAATAACTTATATGTCCGGGGAAAACCTTGAATAAAACATTATATAGTTGTAACATAGTAGATTCTTGGGAATCTTAGGTAGTTCAAATGATCCTCTAATTAATCTTATGATAATCACTTTTAAAATTATTACATAAGCTCGATGAAATTATTCTTATGCACCCATTCAGATAAGTCTTATGCATCATAATAAAAAATTTACATGAAAACACAACCATAAAAATAAATTAAAATCCATTCTAAAAAATAAATTAAATCCATAGAGCAAAATATTTTACTTTAACAATTCGTTTTAAATATAGATTTCATATAAATTTTTATATTCATACTTAATAATTTGCTAATATTTTTCATTCAATTTTTAAATAAATAAATATATTTCAAAAAATAATATCCAACCCTAATTATTTTTTAAAATCCTACAATCACCTTGATTCATCAACAATTGATATTTAAATTTAAATTCATCTAAAATATTCACAATATTATTCAAAAAATATTTAAAAACAGAAATTCAGAACAGTAAATAATTTTAATGCCAAAATTATTATTTCTAATAAATAATTCAATGAATATCAAATTTCGACTCATTTTTATGAAACAAAAAAAACAATCAATTAAAATCCCATTTTAGACAACATAGTCAATAAGTGATATTAAAATATAAATATAGAAAACACTTTAAATTGAAGCCATGCATGGAAATTGTTACCTTAACCTCTAAGAGAAAAGTTCCATATATTTTTAGTGATATGGTGATATCATGCAAGGAGATTTCAATCATATGCGTCGATATGATGACATTGTAAATGGTAGTTTATATCCATGTGAAATTTTTTGATAATCATTTCAAAAAGAATAATAAAATAATGAGAAGAATAACTATGATCCATTATCTTGATGTTTGTAATTTACTATTGTTTTAATTTTTTAGGGTTTTGAATGCTAATTTTACAATTTTCAATTGTGTCTGTCATGTGGATGAGTCTTTTTTCATTTTTCATTTTTTTTGTTTTTGTTTATGAAATGTTTTTTTTGTTATTTTTTTATATTTTTTGTTTATGAATATTTTTTTGTTATTTTATTTGTGAAATATTTTGGATTTTTTATATTTTTATTTATAAAAGTAAAATTTAATTTAAATTTAAAAAATAAAACAACTCATATTAAATTCTTAAAAATTATTATTTGTGATAATGAATCATAGTTGGATTACTGCATGCAAAATAAGTGATGAATAAGAGGAAGGGGTTGATGCTTTTTTAGAATATTTCAAACAACATGTTATAAATAATGACATTTTCTTCAATAAATGGATCAAATGTTTAAATATTAGGAGGTTAAAAAACAGATAAATCAATGATCATTTAATTTTAAATGCTTTTAATCTGAGTTACAATCCTTGGATTTGGCATGGTGAATTTTTTTTGAATTCAAGATCTAATGATAATGGATATTTACAATATGATAATTATGATCAAATTGAACACACTACTACAAAATAGGGTTTTATCAGCGCCAAAAAATATTTTATCAATGCTAAAAAATGTTGATAATAGAGGTGTTATTAAAAGGGGGTCCCTTTTATCAGTGCTAAAAAACACTAACAAAATAGTCTTTTATCAACACTTTTTTTATCAGTGAATCATAGTTGGATTACTGTATGCCAAATAAGGGATGAATATGAGGAAGTGGTTGATCCTTTTTTGGAATATTCTAAATGAAATTTTCCAAATAATAACATTTTTTTCAATACATGCATCAAATGTTTAAATATGAGGAAGTTACAAAGCAGATAAATCAATGATCATTTAATTTACAATGGTTTTAATCTGAGTTGCAGTCCTCAGATTTGGCATGGTGAAATTTTGTAGAATTCAAGATCTAATGATAATAGATATTTACAAGATGGTAATTTTGATCAAATTGAACTCACTACTATAAAACAGGGTTTTATATGCACTAAAAAAATCTTTTATCAGCGCTAAAAAATGATGATAATCGAGGCGCTATTAAAAGGGGGTCCCTTTTATCAGCACTATTAATGACCCCTTTCATCAGTGCTAAAAATCGCTGATAAAAGAGGTATTTTATCAGTGCTAAAAATAAATGTTAATAAAAGGATATTTTATCAGTGCCTTTTTTTAGCGCTCATAAAAGTCGAAAAAATAAAAAAAATCTATAAATCGGAGGGTCCCCCTTTTAACAGCGCTTGACCCCCCCCCCCCCTTCAATAGTGTTAGGAAGCCCTGCCCGAACATGCACCTGCCACCCCTTTAATAGTGCTAGGCGGAGACCCCCCACCCTTTAATAGCGCTATCTTGCCTTCACCTGCCCGCGCACCCCAACCTCCACTTGGATTCAAACCCGAGACCTCTCCCTTGCACGTCGATACCTTTACAACTCACCCATCTTGTTTTGTTCTTAATTTAATGATGTATCTATTTATTTATGTATATATTTAGTTATATTTATTTGTATATTAATATATATATATATATATATTTAATATATATATTTAACATATTAATATTTATTTATTTATTTATTTGTATATTAATATATATTTATATCTATTTATTTATATATATATATTTAGTTATATTTTTAACCATATATTTATTCGTATATTAAAATATATTTATAATATTTGTTTTACATAAATTTATAAAATATGTTTTTTTTTTGTGATTATAAATAAATAAATACATACATACACATGGATATTAAATATATATATATATGTAAGTAAGTATAATTATACATATTTATACATATTTATATATATTTACATATATTAAATATTAATATGAATATGAATATGTTATAATATATAGATAAAAAATATCAGTTTGTTAATACACACACTAACACACACACATTATATAACTATATAAATATTCATATATTTTTATTTTAAATAAAATTAATATTAGTTTTTATTTAGATAAGACTTATATATTGAGAAATATATTTTATATATAAATATGTTTAATTATTTATTTATAAAATGAGATTCTTATGTGTGAATATATAAAAATTATGTATATATTATTATATATTTGATTATAAATAACATTACATTATGAAAAATGATAAAATTTCAAGGCCATAATATCAATATAAATGTAAGACCTGAGAATAAATTTAGTCCCCACTTAAAAAGGGCAAAAATACCACCTTAAATGAGGCTGAAAATCTATCGAATGTTAAAAAATTGGGATACCCCGAATAAAAACTAAGTTTTAGAGGCCTTCTAAAACTTTTTTGCCTTGAATAATATGATAAAGGCTTATCTCTAACATTAAGGGTGCAGATATCATCGTAATCTTCGCTTTGATATGTGGTAGAGCCCAAATAGACACCCAGATCAAAAGTTATGTTTGTTTGAAGTTCGAATTACATTTTTAACTTATTTTAGATCTTTTATTATTATTATTTTGATTTTTTTATATTAAAATTGATATTAAATTACTATTATTTAGTAATAATAATCAAATTATTAATTAAAAATATTTTTTAAATTATTTTATAATCCATTTTCACTAAATATCTTATATATTAAGTGTAAATTTCTATTTATACTTATCTAAAACATATTTAAAAAATATATATTATATTTACATCAATATAAATATATTTTTATATTTATATATTTATATATTATTTTTGGTGTTCTTTTAAATATACCTTTTATCAATTCTAGTAAAAAAAGTGATGATAAAGACCTAATTTATCAGTGTTACTAAAAAAATGCTCATAAACACGGTCCCTTTAAGAGTGCTAAAAAACATAGATAAAATAACCCCCTTTATCAAAGATTTTTTAGCACCGTTAAAGGGTGGAGCTCTGAAAATCCATTATTGTAGTAGTGAAAAATTATTTTTGATATAAGAGTGAAGATAATTGAAAAATATCAACGATCGAACACTTTTATGGTGATGCTAGAAAACCACAGTATCACGATTGTATGAAATTTAAGGTTTGATCAACTGTGTTAAGATTGATTATAACCTGAAAGCTATGAATGGATGAAGTGAAAAGAGTTTTAAAATTTTTTAATAGTCATTGAAAGGCATACTTTCTGAAGACAATGATCTTTGTGATTCACATTATAATGTGAAAAAAATATAATGCTTGATCAGTTTGGAGTATAAGAAAATATATGTCTTCCCTAATGATTGTGTTCTATATAATAAGGAATATAATGGTCTATCATAGTATTCTAAATGCATGACATCACGTTATAAGTTGAAATAAAAATCATAGGTTGATTTAGCTATTATTCTAAGTACCAAGACCCATACTAAGTCAATAATGTATTTTCATATAATTCCTCATTTGAAAAATTTATTTTCAAAATCAAATAATGCAAAAAGTTTAAGATGATATGCAGATGAGTGAATATCTAATGAGAAATTATGACTTCTGTTTGATTTTATATAATGGAAGAAAAATTATTAGAAATTTTTCACCTTTGGAAATGAAATTAGAAATATAAAAATTAGAATGTACATAGATGAAATGAATCCATATCATAGCCTTAGTAACAAACATAGTTCATGGCTTGTTTTGTTGGTAATTTATAAATTTTCTCCTAATTTTTTTTTTGAATCGAAAATATAGCATGTTGAGTTTAAATATTTTTAGAACAAAATAACTTCAAAATGATATTTATGTTTAATAGTAACTATAAATTTATTATTTGAAACTTTTATGGGAGGAAAGTATTAGAGTGTATGATTCTTATAAAATGAAATATTTTCAATTGCATGCAATGATTATATTCACTATAAATTAATTCCTAGAATATAAAAAAATTTCTAGATATATTGTTAATGGACTTAAATCTTTCCAATTTACAAAGAAGGGACTTCATGTTATCAACTACAACATCTAAGAAAAATAGTGTACATGGGTCATCAAAGGTTTTTTCCTATGAATCAATCATATTAAAGATTAAAAAATGTATTCAATGGATCATGGGAATCTGATATTGCTCCAAATCCCTTTTCAACTGATCTATTTTTTATGAGGGTGAAAATATTTATATCACATTTAGAAGGTCACAAATATCTAGTAATAATAGAAATATATAGAAGAAAATATAACATTCTAACCTGAACCACCGGGTTCGATCCGAAAGGTCACATGACCTCATGCGTGCCTCCTCGTACCTAAGAGGCTTCCAAAAAGAAGCGAGAGTCTGAGTCTGAAAATGGGGACACTAAACCCTTAGTATTATGTCATAAGATCAATAATAAACAACAACTAACATGATAAATCATCAGAGTAAATGTGTGAAAAAAACTGAATAAATGATATATATGAAAACTAAATAAATGTAGCTCCCCAAAGTGGCAAGCCTGTACAGATTAATAATGTAGATAAATAAATAAATTAGGAACTTTAGGTCTTTCTAGTGTCCACCCTATCCCACCACCATCTCTATGATTCTCAGCTCATTTATCCACCACAGGGCTCTTTCACTTTGTTGGATCCCTCATGAAATCTTCAAGCACACCAAAATTCCTGACTAGGATATGATTACAAGACTCAGTTGGATACCACCAATGCATCCTTAACCTGATGTGATCAAGTATAACAATGTACGATATAATAATGATCAATGTGTAACAAGCATAAACATACAATCCATAACCAAGTAGTCATGCGCTCACCAAGCTGCCACAAATCCTTGATCATACCGCCTTTGGCTCCATGCTAGAAATGTATCGTATGTTGATAAGTATCCAAAACTAGACACAAGGTTGTTAATGAGTCACTTGAAATCCACAAGTCATCGAGTGAAAAAACCTTCCCAAAATCCACAAGGCATCAGGAAATACTCAGAATCCACAACATATCTAGTATTTGTAACCTATTCAGAATCCACACACTCACAATCCACAAGGCATCAAGTGTCAGTCATTCTACTTAGAATCCACAAGGCATTAAGTAGATGTTAGGTTACAAGGTTATCATGATGTGTCATCGTCATCATCGCACACTATGCGCACCCCATAACCGCTAGGGACTGCTTGATCGCTGGTCCCCCCCCCCATACTCGCTACCCTAGTAAACCCAGGGGTCATCGATTGGTGGGACTCGGTCTTCTGCAAGAAAGCCTCCGATCAGAATGAGGGTGTCCATCCCAGCCATCCCTTCTCTAGAGCGACATCGTCCAACACCCTGATACTCCTCGGCTCATCCTTCTCCCTCTCTACCATCATCAGCGCCGCTCCCGCAATAGTTATTTTTATATATGATCACGTACCTCTCAGAAACTCTTTATCATATCAAAGAACTTCTCCACCCTATATTCTTCACTCACTTCATCCACATCACCATTTCCCATTACTTAAAATGTGAGGTGAAAATAAATGGAGGGGAGGACGAGGACTCTCAGAGTTGGTCCGCACCTACGAATCAATGGAGCCGATTTTAAATTTTATTCAAAGGCATAGAAATACCCTTGGGACTGTTCTCAGCTTCCACACGATGGTTCGGTAATCACCAAGGGAAATATCAATATTAACTATCATCGTCAAAATCGTCGTCGTCCCATTTTTCTTCATTGGTGACGAAGCTCATAGCGTCACTTCCTTGCGGGATTGGGTCTATGCTTTTATATTTTTCTAAAATCATGTTCAAAATGTAATTTTATTTGAATAAATAATTGAATCACTTATAAAAATATTTAGAAAAATAATTAAAAGTTACAGTTTTGTTTCTAAGTTATCATTATTTCAAATATTTATAATTGTGATGGTTATTTAATAAAGAGAAATTTTACGATTAACTGATTGATTAATATAAAATTGAATTTAAAATATATGAATGATAAGGGTAAATTTATATTAACTTGTAGTCAAAATATTTTTGATTAATTTTGGTTATTAATTTTAATAGCTGAAAACTGAAAAAAAAAACGAATATAATTTTCAATATTTTAAATTTTAAGTTATTCAATACTCTAAATATTCCTTCAGATATTTTTTATTTTTTAAACATGTCAATATGAGAGAAAATTGGATTTGCAATGGTTCCCAACCCAATATTGAAATAAAACATATTGTTTTATCAGACCTCTCATTTTATACATCTTTAGTCAGGATGGACAACTGGATGGTTAATTTAATTATCAATATAATATATATATTAAATAATGGTTAGATGCAAGACATCATTACTTCCAAAGTACTGGAAGTTTAGAAATTTTTAGATTTCTTGATCCTTCACTAACCACGAAAACTTAGAATAGTGGAAGCACTACTACAAAAACGGGCAAGGGAAGCGCCCCCTTATATCAGCAGTAAGAAAAACCGCTGATAAAGGTTACCCTATATCAATGCTGAAATTTTAGCACTGATAAAGACGCCCTGTATCAGCGCTATAAGGCCTCTTTATCAGTGCTAAAATTTTAGCGCTGATACAGGGTAACCTTTATCAGTACTAAATAAGCGCTGATAAAACAACCCTTTATCAGTGCTAGAAAATCACTGATAAAGACTCTATGTATCAGCGCTAAAATTTTAGCACTAATAAAGGTAGTCTTTATCAGCACTTTTTTAGCACTGATAAAACCTTAGTCCATTTTTTTATAAAGTTGGTTGCACAGTGCCCTAGTTTTATCGCAACATAAAGCTCTCGCGGTATTGGAACCCTGCAACTCCCCTCTTCCACCCACTGAGTTCTCGTTGTCGGACCTCCACCACCCTCACTTCTCTTTTCCGGTCCTCCGCCGCCCACAATGCACCTTTGGTTTTCCATTCCACCGCCGCCCGCAACTCCCCTTCGGTTTGTCAGACCTCTACCACCCGTAATGCCTGGCTTCTTGTTGTCGGACCTCCTTCGCCCTCGGTTCGTGTTACCGGACCACCGTTGCCCGCAACTTCCTCTTCAGATTGTCAGACCTCTGCCGCCCGCAACGCCCAGACCTCCCTTTAAGGCATGCTTTCCAAATATTTTTTTTAATATTCTTATTGTTGTTGGTTGAATCATTTATTTGGGTTAAATATTTATGGTTATGGTGTTTAATTGCATCCTTAGGGCCTTTCCTTAGTTCAGTTGGTGGTTTCATTCCGATTTTGTGAAGATATCAAGAAATAGGTAGGTTTTTCCATTATTTGACATTTTTTAGGTGTTTAATATGATTTATTTGGTTCTAAAATGGTTTTATAAATTGTCTGGGTTGTGGGAAACAAGTTTTCCAATTTTTTTGTTGTGCATAAGGGTTTGATAATGACTTGACTATTGTAAATGGTTGTTTTTCATGTGTGTTTCTATTATTGGAAGTGTGATTGTATAAAATAGATATAATTTTATATAGGGGTGGAATTGAGCACAATGGAATCCTAGTTATCTAGGTGGGTAGACTAGGTCTAGTATATTAGGTGAATTAGTCAGGACAATGATTGGTCTTCTTAATAAGGATATACATAACAACACTAACTAAACATTCATGTGCTAGGGATTGGAGGCTCAAATAGGACTGTCATGTCTAAGAGATGTGATCACCAAGAGTACGAGGATCCTAGGACCCTAGTAACCCTAAAACCTTAGAGATTTTCTATAGTGATCATATTATTCTTACCATTATCTTATCACATTTACTATCTCTTTTATTTAAAAGAATGTTTTATTTAAATTGTATCTTCCTTTTTCTTAAAAAATAACATGTTAATGTTTATCATAATGTCATTATATGGAATTTATTTTTGTTATGTCCTACTAGGTATGTTGTCTCACACATTATATACACCCTCAGGTTTATGTAGACTTTCTTTTGTTTTACCAAGTTAAAGTCAAGGTTCCCTTGGTGGTGATGGAGCATATATGTGCTAGTAGTTCCCCTTTTGGTGACTGTTATTGGTTGTGTAATGGGGATGTTGACCCTCATGTTTCATGGAGGCTTGGTTGTATTGTTGGTTCCCTTAACTTTTTTTTGTTATTTTGGTTTTGGTTGAATTGTTAAATGCTTATCCCATATTGTAGTGTTATCTTTTGGTCTATTATATTGTGAAATTTGGTTATGATATGGTGTTTGATTATTATGTAATATTTATGGTTTTTTACATGAAAAAACCATTCCCAAAGGTGTTACTCAATGCCTAGTCACTACTTACAACCCATGGGGATTGGTAATTTCCTTTGGACCTTCCCACAAGTTGGGTCAGGTGTCAAGTGGGATGGCAACCTGGCCTAGTTCATGACAAGAAGTCTACACCATAGTATCGTTGTCTAAATCCTTTCTGTACCGTGTCCATGGGAGGTTGCAACGTGGTATCTGTTTTTATAGTCTTAAATTCCATGAGCCCCATTTTATATTCTTTTTTCTCCTACACAACTCTCAGTTGAAATCTTGATTCTTTAAGGATTACAAGAGTCATTTTAACTCCTCCAAACTCCCTTCTTCTCATATATAAGCTCTAGTGGATGCATTTGGTTTCTCTCTAATAAGGGGATCTCTCATCGATTGGAAATCCTCTATCTCCTCTTATATCCTCCTTATAGAGTGATAGATTATCATCTTTTTAGTGAATCTAATATTATTTTTTATGAATCTTGATTATAGGTTAGACTAATTGATCTCCTTATAAGGAAGTGGTTCTATTCTACTGTATTTGGAAGTCTTGTTTTGTGTACTTGAACCATAAATACTAATATTTGAGATTCAAATAGGATGAATATGAATAAAGATTGGATGGATGCTAATCATTTAACAATAGAGTACGAGAACGGAGTGAAAGAGTTCATCAAGTTTGCAAAGGATCACGCAAAGGATCCTTCTCAAATCCTTTTTTCCATGTTTACATTATTGTTATTCTAGAATACTTACTCCAGAGGAGTTGGAAGAACATTTGATATGTCACGGAATAGATCAGAGTTATAAATGTTGGAATAAACACGGAGAAAAAGCGAATGTAGCTACTGGTTGGGATAAAACTGTGTTTTATGGATCATCATATATGAATACAAATATGGATAATGAAGAAGACTGTATGGAGGATGTGATTACAGATTTCAATGATGATGAAGATCGTATTGAGGAAATTAAAAAGACAATTCAAGATGAACTCCATGATTGCCCAATATTGTTTGAGAAGTTAAAGAATTGTGAAAAGACGCCACTGTATGTTGCTTGCACTAAGTATACAACATTGTCAGCTGTACTGAAGTTGTATAAATTGAAAGTAGGAAACGGATGGAGTGATGTCCGTTTTACAGAACTACTTTCTCTCTTGAATGACATGCTCCTGGAAGATAATGAGCTCCCAAGCTGGACATATGAAGCTAGACGAATGCTACACTTGATGGGAATGATTTCTGAAAGAATACATACCTACCTGAAAGACTGTATATTGTTTTGCAAGGAGAACAAATCACTTATAGAATGCCCAAAGTTTGGTGCTTCTCGATATAAGAAAGATAAATCCAATCCTATGAAAGTTGTATGGTACTTTCCAATTATTCCAAGGTTTAGGCGTCTATATGGAAGTGAAGAAACTGCAAGACAATTGTCGTGGAATGCAGATAAAAGAAATAAAGATGGGTTATTATGTCATCCGGCCGACTCTCCTCAATGGAAGAAAATTGATCATGAGTATCCTGAATTTGGAAAAGATCCGAGAAACCTTCGTCTTGTGTTATCTATATATGGAGTGAATCCTTTTGGTTTTTAAACCAGCACTCATAGTACATGCCCTATTATGTTGGTAAATTATAACTTTCCACCCTAGTTATGGATGAATCAGAAATTCATCATGTTATCTATGCTTATATCAGGACCAAAATAACCAGGTAACGATATTGATGTTTATCTGGATCCTTTGACTGAGGATTTGAAGTTATTTTGGGACTCATGTGTAATGTTGTATGATGATTATAAAAGTGAATACTTCATGTTGAGAGCGATGTTGTATGGGACAATAAATGATTTCCCTGCTTATGGAAATTTGTTAGGCTATAGAATTAAAGGAACTCAAAGGTGTCCCGTGTGCGGAGAAGATACAGAATCAATTAGGTTGAAACATTCATCGAAATCTATGTTTCTAGGACATCATAGATTTCTACCTCATCAGCATAAGTACCGATCTTGGACGACATCATTAAATGGAAGTTCAGAAAAATGCGCAAAACTGTCTCCACTAACAGGTGATTCGCTATTTGAGAAAGTAAAAGATATGAACACTGTTTTTGGTAAACCATTTTCGAAAAACCTTATGAAAATCGGTTGGAAAAAGAGATCATTTTTTTTTGAATTACCATACTGGAATTGTTTGTACGTCAGACATTTTCTTGATGTGATGCATGTGAAAAAAAATTTATGTGACAGTGTTATCGGAACGTTGCTAAATGCCCCTGGAAAAACAAAAGATGGAATTAAGGCAAGGTTGTACATGGTTAACATGGGAATACGAGAAGAGTTGCCTCCCGTGAAGGGTGAAAATCGAATGTTTCTTCCTCCAACTGCTTATACTCTTTCTAGGGAGGAGAGATATCAGTTTTTCAACTTCTTCAATGATGTAAAGGTTCCATAGGGGTACTCATCAAATATCAAAAACATTGTTTCAATGAATGATTTGAAGTTAAAAGGTTTGAAATCACATGATTTCCATGTTTTGATGCAAGATCTAATTCCTATAGCTTTACGTTTCATTTTTCCCAAGAATGTTCATCATACATTAACCAAACTTTGTTTATTTTTCAAAGCTATATGTAGAAAATTTTTAGACCCGGGGAAATTTCCAGCTATGGAAAAAGAAATTGTTATCATATTATGTGAATTAGAAATGTTCTTTCCACCAAAATTCTTTGATATGATGGTTCATTTGATGATTCACTTGGTGAGAGAGATTCGACTTTGTGGTCTTGTGCACTATAGATGGATGTATCCTGTTGAACAGTATATAATGATTTTGAAAGGGTGTGTCAAAAATCGAAGTCGGCCAGAGGGTTGTATAGTAGAGCGATATATTGTTGAGGAAGCAATTGAATTTTGTACAGAATACCTATCTGATGTGGAAATTATTGGTCTCCTGAAATCTTGTCACACTGGACGCATTGAGGGTGAGGGAATTTCTGGAAGAGAAGTTCTGAAAATCAGTATTACAGATCGAGAGCAGGCTCATCTTTATGTTTTGCATAACAGTTGGGAGGTTTCTCCATATATTGAAACTCAAAAAGAAATTCTTAGGCAGTTGAATACATCGAGGGCTGAAAAATGGTTATCAGATACACATAATCACCAGTTTATAGGATGGTTTCAAGACCATATTTTTAAGCAGTTGGATGAAAATCTGAATTCAATTTTAGAACGACTTCGATGGCTAGCCACTGGACCAAGTGTGTATGTATTATCTTACAGTGGTTATGTAATTAATGGTTATACATTCTATACAGATGAACATGATGAATATAATACCATGAAAAATAGTGGATTTACACTAGTGGTTGAAGCGATGCATGTTTCTGGTAGTAAGGACAGAAATCCAATTTATGCAAATATGTCATACTTAGGCATTATCAATCTAATATGGGAGTTGGATTATACGACATTCCAATTGCCGATTTTTTAATGCAAATGGATTGATAACAATAGTGGTGTTAAAATAGATGAATGGGGATTTGTGAAAGTTTATTTGAGTAAAGAAGGGTACAAAGATGAACAGTTTATAATGGAATCACAAGAGGTACAAGTTTTTTATGTTCCAGATCCCGCAAACCGAAAGTGGTCGATTGTTCTGTTACCGTCCAAAACTACTGAAGGTTCTGATGAAAATTCAGTTGAGGACTATCTTTTTAGTGGTACGTCGCAATAATTTTGGAGAAATCCCAATGCAGATGATGTTTTGTATGTTAGAGGAGACCACAATGAAGGGATTTGGATAGTCGATAGAGGTGTCAAATCCCTTCAACCTTTGAAAAAAAGAAAGAAAGTTCAGTAAACATGTTATATTTTGTTTGTAATATAGATCTTTTTATCTAATGTTATTATCTTATCATTACTGAATTTATGTAATCTGAATTAACTATTCAACCACTTTTGCAGATAATGAATTCTTCACATTCTGGTGCTCCTAACCTTGAGGCTGAACAAGTCTCTCAACAGCTGATATTGCGGTTGCTGCTGCTCCTGCTGCTCCTGTAGCTCATGCTGCTGCTGTTGTTGCTCCTGTTGTTGCTCCTGCTACTCCTGCAGATGCTATTGCTGCTGTTCCTCCTGCTGCGACTCCTGCAGCTCATGCTGCTGCTGCTGTTGCTCCTGCTGCTGCTACGGCTGCTCCTGCAGATTCTTCTGCTACTGTTGCTCTTGTTGCGGCTCTTGTTGCTCCTAATGCTCCTCCTACTGCGGCTCCTACTGATCCTGCTACTGCTTCTGCTATT
This sequence comes from Viscum album, assembly GCA_963277665.1. Taxonomy (NCBI): domain Eukaryota; kingdom Viridiplantae; phylum Streptophyta; class Magnoliopsida; order Santalales; family Viscaceae; genus Viscum; species Viscum album. Next base: position 1,279,701,776 of record OY728159.1, read on the forward strand.
GCGGCTCCTACTGCTCTTAGTGTTGAGGTCCAACAACCATCATCACATTCCATTGATACCATTCTAGATGAACATATAGATGATTTTGATATCGATGAAATGGTCAGGAATGAAGGACCGGCGTCGCAGAAAACACAGGTGTGTCGTAGTTTGACGGTGTTAGCCAAAATTCTTAAGGAAAAAAGCAAAGGCATCAAATTTGAAGTCGGATGGAATGCACGAGGCCAACATGTGAATCCCAAAAAGGATATGTTTATCAGCTACATTGGAGTTTTCACTCGGCAACACGTGCCAATTAACATAGATTCATGGAACCATGTTGTGTTCGGGCTTAAGGCTGTGATCTGGGAAGAAATTATGGTAATATTATCAATTTATTTCTTTAATTTACTAGCAAATAAAATAATGAAAAAATTTATTACACTTCTCAATCTCTTACAGAGTACATTTATAATATACGATTAACACAAGGATTATGTACTAAGGCTTTCCGGAAAGATTCATCGAGGTTTTCGCACTATTTTAACAAGATGCCACCTGAAAGATCCTAAAGGTAAAATAAAACCACACCCACCCATTTTCTACGCTCACCTGATATCCCAAGAAGCATGGTATACATTTATTGGTCGTCATGGGGATGATAATTTTCAGGTACATTGTGGGTGATAATACATTGTTTGAGGATACCTATATTCATCAATTTTATTGTCAATATTTCATTTAGGAAACAGAAACTCTGTACTGAAAATAAGAAACGTGCATCAAAACCAACATACCCCTATCGTAAAGCAAGGATGGGGTACGCTTTATTAGAAAAGAAAATGGTACGTATTTTAAATTTACAGTAATATTGTTAGGTTCCAATAAACAACATCATAATTATCTTTCTATGTTTATATATAGATTGATGAGTCTAAAACCAAATGCACCTCCATCCCACGTCATGTGCTATGGAAGTAGGCACATGTGAACAAAGAAGGGAAGTTAGTAGATGAAAGCACATAGAAAGTGTGGGAAATATGTGTAAGTATGACACAACAATAAAAAAATTTGTTTAAAATTGCTATTACATAAAAATAATTAGTTATTTTCCTATATTTGACAATCACAGGAATTAGCTACTCCTATAGCTGATACGGACCTATTATCGATGGCTTTGAAGCAGCCAGAAAAATACGGTTGTGTTAGAGGTGCAGGGTTTGGGGTGACACCCCGAGTATATTTTAAGAAGAAGAAAAAAATGGATGATACAGATGAAAAATTGGAATAAATGAGTGAAAAAATAGCAACCCTTGAAGAACGATTGCAATGGCAGGGGGAGTTGCTAGCAACTTTTATGGGTGGGAAGAAAAGGAAAGACACAACTCAGGAACAACCGCCGCATGAACATCCCACCCCACCCCCCCACCAGCTTTGAGGCGAGCAATTCGCCTCAAAGAACTGTCTTAGTTGTGGTAATCAATATTCTAATAATTGTTCCCATGAAATATAAATCAGACAAACACTGATAATTTTTCTGTACTGATATTCTACATGGTGATAATGATTGTGATTTATATCTATCAACACCCACCTATCACCTAGTAGTGAGGGCTACAGTGTTCAATATCCCAGATGCCACACTGCATAATAGACCACTTTTGAAAGATCATCTGAAAGTGACGGTTACTATAGCTCATGAGCCAAATGCATAGCTACCTATTCCACTTGATGACGATGATATTCATACAGTTGAAAAGTCTATTGGTACATTCATTGCATGGCCTTCACAACTTGTAAGAGTACATGCAGACAAAGAGGTATTTATTTCCTTTTCTTTTCAAGATAAACTCTTAACAATTAATGAAAAAAGGGTTTGAACCAATGACTGTTGTTATAGACGGAGAAAGGGAAGGGGGTGACAAACATCGGCTCAAAACCATCTAATGGATCGACCAACTGATCCCAAGGAGCTACTGAAAGCACAATAACACCACCTGTTCTCTATCCACATTTACTAGCATTGAAGACTCATGTGGATACGAAGCTAAAATATGGTAATAGTTATATAGTGGTTTTTGAAGAGAATATATACGGAGAGGAAAATAAAGATTTCGTTGTTGCTAAAAATGTAAATGAAATCCTTGAAAACGGTTGGCTAGGCGTCACAGTTGTAAATGTATATATGAGGTATGTTTCCATGAATTGATTTTCTAAAAGCTGATCTAATGTGAAAATTATGACTAAATACATTTTATATTGTTGATAGACGCATTTATGAAAAAAAGTTGAAGGATTTTTCCCATGAGCCAAGATTTGGACTGGTTGGTCCTCATATCACATCAACACACCTAACAAAAATAGAGCTATCGAAAAGGGATGCAATAGTGAACGGCTTGCTGAAAACATTTGAACGCAAGATTACAGATGATAGACTTTTCCTAATACCAACCATGTAGGGGTAATACTCTACGATTAAAGAATATCAATTATATTTTCACTTCTTTTATTACTTATTCCTTTTTGTGTTTTTAGGCAACATTGGTTTCTAATTACGGTGAACTTGGATACTCTGAAGATTTATTTTCTGTATTCAAAGCAAGGATATCCATAAAACCGACCACACATGATGGAGTTTGTGAATCTATAAGAAACTACATCTTACGTTTTAGGTCTAAACATCAAGTAATATAATTTATATTATCTTTTACTGAGGATTCTGTTATGATAGGGCGGTGTATCATTATCATCTAAAAAAGGAATGAGGACAGGGGCTAAGCATAGGGAGGTGAGCAAGTACTACGTCTGGAAAAATATCAGGGTATATATAATAAAATTTCACTATCCAAATGCATCACAACACAATTTAGTTATTCTCCTAATGATCAATTTTTTTGCAGTGTCTAAAACAAACAAACGATAATGATTGCGGTTATTATGTTTGTAAATTTATGAAAGAGATCATTTTTCATCAGCAAAATAGAATCCCTAAAGAGGTATTTTCAAAAACAACAACTAGTTCGTTTAATTTATTTATTAATTCTTTATTTTTTTATTTTGCAGAACTACTCTGACTGCCGAAAAGCCTCATACTCACAAGACGATATAGATGTGTTCAGAAACGAGTGGGCAGCATACCTGCTGGCAGATTGTACACAAATACAATGAAGATCTGACTTGGGGACATGTACAATTGGTGGTAAATTTTTATAGGGGTTAAGGGGATCAAAAGATGAAACATTTTTGTATGTAAATGTTCGTAGGAAAATTTTAATTGTTATTAAATAAAACATTCTTTCTCCAATGAGTCATTTTATCATTTTAACGATTTTAAGTGAAAACAACAACTGACCTACGGAAATCCGACCAAATGCATTCGGATTTCCTTGATCCTTTATAATAATGATCCAAGGGTCCTTGGTGACATGTACGAGTCAACCACGCCTCAATTGGAGGCACTGTGTTTCTGGTAACACTTATAGGGTCTCTCTTTTGTTTAAAATGGACCCAATTTTAAGTGAAAACAACAACTGACCTACAGAAATCTGACCAAATGCATTAGGATTGACTTGATATTTTATAAGAACGATCCATGGGTCCTTGGTGATGTGTACGAGTAATCCTCGCCTAAATCCGAGGCACGGTGTGGCTAATAACACTCAAAGGGTCTCTCTTTTGTTTAAAATGGACACGATTTTAAGTTAAAACAATAACTGACCTACGGAAATCCGACCAAACGCATTCAGATTGCCTTGATATTTTATAAGAACAATACAAGGGTCCTTGGTGATGTGTATGAGTCATCACCGCCTCAATACGAGGCATGGTGTGTCCGGTAACACTCAAAGGGTCTCTCTTTTGTTTAAAATGGACACGATTTTAAGTTAAAACAACAACTGACCTACGGAAATCTGACCAAACGCATTCAGATTGCCTTGATATTTTATAAGAACGATACAAGGGTCCTTGGTGACGTGTAAGAGTCATCCCCGCCTCAATCTGAAGCACGGTGTGACCACTATCACTCAAAGGGTATCTGTTTTGTTTAAAATGGACACGATTTTAAGTTAAAACAACAACTAACCTACGGAAATCTGACCAAACGCATTTGGTTTGCCTTGATCTTTTATAAGAACGATCCAAGAGTCCTTGGTGACGTGTACGAGTCACCCGAGCCTCAACCCGAGGCATTGTGTGTCCGGTAACACTCAAAGGGTCTCTCTTTTGTTTAAAATGGACACGATTTTAAGTGAAAACAACAACTGACCTACGAAAATCCGACCAAACGCATTCGGATTGCCTTGATCTTTTATAAGAATGTTCCAAGGGTCCTTGGTAATGTGTAAAAGTCAATTTTTCCTCAATCCGATGCACGGTGTGACCGCTACCACTCAAAGGGTCTCTCTTTTGTTTAAAATGGACACAATTTTAAGTTAAAACAACAACTGACCTACGGAAATCTGACCAAACACATTTGAATTGCCTTGATCTTTTATAAGAACGATCCAAGGGTCCTTGATGATGTGTAAGAGTCATTCCCACCTCAATATGAGGCATTGTGTGGCCGGTAAAACTCAAAGGGTATCTCTTTTGTTTAAAATGGACACGATTTTAAGTGAAAACAACAACTGACCTACGGAAATCCGACCAAACGCATTCAGATTGCCTTTATCTTTTATAATAACGATCCAAGGGTCCTTAGTAATGTTTATGAGTCATCTTTTCCTCAATCTGAGGCACGGTGTGGCCGGTAACACTCAAAGGGTCTCTCTTTTGTTTAAAATGGACACGATTTTAAGTGAAAACAACAACTGGCCTATGGAAATCCAACCAAACGCATTTGGATTGCCTTGCTCTTTTATAAGAACGATCCAAGGGTCCTTGGTAATGTGTATGAGTCATACCTGCCTCAATAAAAGGCACATTGTTGCTGGTAACACTCAAAGGGTCACTCTTTTGTTTAAAATGGACACGATTTTAAGTTAAAACAACAACTGACCTACGGAAATCCAACCAAACGGATTTGGATTGCCTTGATCTTTTATAAGAATGATCCAAGGGTCCTTGGTGACATGTAAGAGTCATCCCATTTTCAATCCGAGGCATGGTGTGACCTCTATAACTCAAAGGGTCTCTCTTTTGTTTAAAATGGACACGATTTTAAGTTAAAACAACAAATGACGTACGGAAATCTAACCAAACGCATTAGGATTGCCTTGATATTTTATAAGAATTATCCAAGGGTCCTTGGGGACGTGTACGAGTCAACCATGCCTCAATCCGAGGCACGGTGTGACCGCTACCACTCAAAGGGTCTCTCTTTTGTTTAAAATGGACACTATTTTAAGTGAAAACAACAACTGACCTACAAAAATCCGACCAAACGCATTCAAATTGCCTTAATCTTTTATAAGAACAATACAATGGTCATTGGTGATGTGTACGAGTCATCCCCGCATAAATCTGAGTCACTTTGTGTCCGGTAACACTCAAAGGGTCTCTCTTTTGTTTAAAATGGACACGATTTTAAGTGAAAACAACAACTGACCTACGGAAATCAAACCAAACGCATTCAAATTTCCTTGATCTTTTATAAGAACGATACAAGGGTCCTTGGTGATGTATAAGAGTCGTCCTCATCTCAATCCAAGGCATGGTGTGTCCGGTAACACTCAAAGTGTCTCTCTTTTTTTTAAAATGGACGCGATTTTATGTGAAAACAACAACTGACCTACTGAAATCCGACCAAACGCATTCGGATTGCCTTAATATTTTATAAGAACCATATATGTGCTTGCCATATATTAATACATAGTAATTCCCCATTTTTTCATGTTCATGTAGTATTACATGAATAGAACGTTATTGTACATATGTTATGTTAAAGTATATATATTGGTTGGATATTTTGGAGTATACACCATTTACTCAAGGTACATGTCTTGTACTATTCCCTTATTACACATTTGAGGATTCAGGGTGATTTTTCACCCTAGATTCATAATTGTGAAAAATTGGAGTCCATATTTAGTATTTATCTATGTAGATCATGATGGTGTAATAGTTAAAGTATTTTTTAGTACTTTTAAGAGGTGATTCAAGGGCATCAATTTATGATAGAGCCTTTTTCCTCTTTTAATTGAATATGATGGTATCCTAGGAGTGAGACTTGGTATTAGAACTAGAAGAGGGTCATGAGAATGTTTGGAGGAAATGGAATGGGATTTCCAAGTTCTTCTAATGGAGTATCTTGGGACAACCCCAAGAAAAAGGGACTAGGTTGTGACTTGAGGAGGTAGATAGGTTGGGTGTTCAATTAAACTTAGAGTAACTTATGAAGGAAATGGACTTGAGGTCATCTCCCTTATGATAATATCCATATTTGGCTTGTGAGGATAGGATAGATTAGAGATTGGGTTGTGGGATGTTTTACCACCAAGATATTGACGTTGGACCAAGGGTTATTATTGAGATCAAGGACCCCAAATGGGGTGACTTGTTATATGATGACTTAGGGGACCCTAGTAGGTTCAATAATAACTTGTTTCCCCTAGTGATAATGCATCCATGGGAATGGATAAATTCAATTATGGGTATTTATTAGGTACCAGAGTCAATGTGTTGAGCTTGTTAGGGTTGTAACCACATGGGTCACACTCTTGAGAGTCTATCCATGTTGTCAGGGTGGATTTTTCATATGAACACTCATAATAATTTATATATATATATATAGGATTTTTATATAGTAATGGATATGATTTTTTATGAATTAATGGAAATTCTCATGGAGTATTAGTGATTTTTGGATAGGTTTATATGTGTTTGAGTCATGTTTTTTAGAGTGATTATTTATGTGATATCTTATAAAGGGTATTTAAATGGGGGGGTCATGGCATGTGATCTATCAGGGGCCTCATATATATCAAGTCATGGTTGGCCTGGTATACTAGGGTGATCATGTGTTTGGGTATATGATACTTATGGGATTATATATGGATGAAAATACTCCCATAGGGGAGGGTGGATATGATTATGGGTCTTATTCCTTAAATGAGAATACTCTCATAGGGGAGGGATGAGATGTATATAGGTATTATTCCCCAGATGAGAATACAACCATAGGAGTGGGATGAGATTCTTATCAGGAATATTCACTAAATGAAAATAATCCCATAGGGGAGGGTTGAGATGATTATATAGATTATGCCTCAAATGAGAATACACCCATATTGGAGGGTTGATATGCTTCTAGGGATTATTATTTGGATGATAATACTCCCATATAGTAAAGAATATATGCTTCTTAGTATTATTCCCTAAATAAGGGTACTCCCATAGTATAGGGATGAGATCCTTGTAGGTATTATTCCTTGGAATTGGAAGAACACATATGGGTGGTCTGAGATACTGTTGAGGGTATTCCCTAGATGAGAAAACTCCCATAAGTGGATTTCCATGATGGAGTATAAATAAAACTTTCATATTGGAGGTCAATGATAATTATGTATATAGTGGGGAGACCATGGTATATTATATGTTTTGTGTGGTTCCTATGATGTACTCAGAGAAACCCTAACATTGGATGAAGTAGGTATGGTTGATCAAGCTTTAATACTTGAGGATCAATGTGTCTTGATGTAGATGGGGTAGGACTTGGTCAAACTATATTTTTATAATGTCGACATGATCCTTGTGAAATGCTTGGTAAAAGTTCATCACTTGGAAAATTAATTTTGGTTTAATCATTGTCATGGATTTTCAGATCAATGATGATTTTTTTATTAGTTTTATTCCAGTTATTTCTCAACTAGGCTGTGCATATTGCCTGATCATGCACTTACAATAGCCTATTGCAGGTTTAATATTGGGGGTTTATTAATGAGATTCATCCCCCCCCCAAGTATGTGCAGCTCAGTGTGTGTACAAACCTTATAACTTCTTTGAGGTTGAGAACATGATGCATAGTGGATAGAGAAAAGTCCAAATATTTATGTATTGATAAAACACACCCATGTGGAGCCTTAGGATTGAACTGGAGTAGGATTATAAGCTTTTAGAGAATGGTTATATTGTAAAGATCATATTTTTTTAGTATTATTTTACTTTTATTTATTTTATTCATTCATGTATGTGTTTTTGACCCGATGGATGGCCAATTGATGTGTATAGAATGACCATTTGAGTTGTATCTGAAATTTCATTTAATTATAGTATGTTTAGTTTAATTATTCTATTTAATCTATTGTGTACAATGAATGGTCATTTTATTTTTATTGTGCACTCTAATAGGGATGTATTGTATCCTTGGACACCAATCCACCCCCCTGGACACCAATCCACCCCCTGGACACCCCCCCCCCCACCCCCCATAAACCCCCCCCCCCCCCGACACCTTGGACACCAGCCCACCCCCTGGAAATCCCCCCGGACACCCCTACCCCCCTTGGACAGCCACCCCAAACCCTTGAACAGCCCCCAAACCCCCTAAATTATGAATTGAATTCTTTATGTACTTAATTAACTTATGAATTATGTGATAACGGTGTACGGGTATAATTGTTGTACGGGTATACTTGGTCTAATTATCTTATGATTTATGAGTTAATTTTGTATGGGTATACTTACTTTAATTAGCTTATTGAGATGCTGATTTTTTTTGCAGGTGTTCGGGTGTGCTGCTGTAAATTTATGGTAGCAGTAGAGAGGGAATTTATCAGCGCTCTTTTAGCGCTGATAAATCATGCTTTTATCAGCGCTAAAGGAGCGCTGATAAAACACTCATTTATCAGCGCTCGTTTAGTGCTAATAAAGGGTTGTTTTATCAGCGCTCTTTTAGCGCTGATAAAGGGTTGTTTTATCAGCTCTTTTTTTGCGCTGATAAAGTACCCCTTTATCAGTGCTAAAAGAGCGCTGATAAAACAACCCTTTATTAGCACTAAACGAGCGCTGATAAATGAGTGTTTTATCAGCACTCCTTTAGTGCTGATAAAAGCATGATTTATCAGCGCTAAAAGAGTGCTGATAAATTCCCTCTCTACTGCTACCATAAATTTACAGCAGCACACCCGAACACCTGCAAAAAAAATCAGCATCTCAATAAGCTAATTAAAGTAAGTATACCCATACAAAATTAACTCATAAATCATACTTTATCAGTGCCGAGCTTTACAGTGTTTTTTTAGCGTTGTTAAAGCCCGTTTTTAGCACTATTAATTCCCGTATTTGTAGTAGTGAAGTCCAGGATTGTTCCATGAAAATGAACTATGAGCCTTTAGAGTATGAATTTTATTGTCTACTAATTTATCTATGTGGTGTGGATCAAGATAAATTGAAACTAAAATTTTTTGAATGAAAAAAACTTATTAAAAACAAGGGTTCAATATCAATTTTGAAGGAATAATTCAAATGGTATTAACTCTCATTCATGCATTATTTGAATTGATTGGTTGCGAAGCCATTCTAAAATTAATAACTTATTTTTGAAGTTAGTGTATTAAAGACAACTACTATGTACTTTTTATCAACTATATATTCCAAAAAAAACTTGAATATTAATTAATATTTTGGTGGAGGATGATCGTTCTTCTTCATAATATTAATTTAATAACTTTTTAATGTATTCATTGCACTAAAATGTTATGACAATTCCCCATTATGAATCTTAAAGATTTGTGACAATATTCATAAATATATATTCTATGATTGGATGATATCTATTTAGTAGGACACAAAAAATGTTTGGTTATCAGATGTTAGGGGTTTATAAGGCATCGAGACTTCTTCTTATGAAATTTTCCCATGGTAATCTCCAAAAGATGAAGTTATCAAAACAGACCCTTCAATATGAATTCTATATGCTATATGTGTCATTAGATATTTCTATCTATGGACATGTGTATCGGTAGTTAGATTTTAGTATATTATTAATTCATACCATGAATCACATACTTATATTTATTGACTAAAAATATGAAAACATATTCTTGTGGTGAGGAAAGATGTGTTGGGTGTAAGATCCCATATTTTTTTAGGTATGAATCTCTTTGAGTTTTTCATTTGATATGTGATTCTTAAGTCTTTTTCAGAAACAAATAGCTTGTTTTGGGGGAAATGACTTAAAGTCTGGAGATGTATGTCTTTTTGAATTAATAGAGTCAGGATATAAACATGTTAAATTGGTTCCTTTTGTGGACTTTGGGCTGAAAACTATCCACATAGAAATTAGACACTGTGTAAATGTATTATATGACATGTATATTCTTACAAACACATGTCATGAAACTAATATAGGGAATAAAGTGGTTATACATCATGTAAGAAGTTCACGTCATCTAATGTATGAGAAAATTAATAATTCAGCTGAGGTGATGGGTTTTTCGGTGTATCCATCTAAAAATAAATACACAACATGTAACTGAGTTACAAACTATGTAATTTCTTGATAACCAATTTTAAAGGTGTCATGTAGCTAATTTTTCATTCCATCAGCTACTTCCTTCCTCCTCTTGACCTAGGATGGTTCTCAATGTGATTTTGAAGCACCATCCTCCCTTCTAAACATGTTGTCTGTGCGATCGATCCCAAGTTTCATCTCGTGATCTTTCATGCCTTAATTTCCATTGGTGTTACCCCTTTGTTGGTGTTGCTAAATTTTTGGTTTAAGGTAGGGGGTCTAAACCTTAACCATATGTTATGATTAATTAAAAATTATGTGCAATATTGTGATTGTGCCAACATGAATTGCACTTAAATTTATTAAATGAAGAATTGTATTATTATTTGGAATCCATTTGGATCCAAGTGTTGTGACCTGAATTTTGGCTACCATTCAGGTGAGAAAACCCTTCATTAATATAAATTGGATAATTACTTAAAGTGTGTTTAACATGACATGAGACCTTAGGTTATTGCTTGATATAGAATCCCTAGGTAATGGATTATTGCATATTGATATGATTGTTGATCATTTGAGATATAAATGAAAGAGTAATTGAAAGACAAATGGAAATTTTCATAACTAACCATTTAGTCTTATGACATGATATTTTGATATCCTTGTTGTTATGACTTGCTATGTTATCATGTTGCAATGCTTATATTGAGCGAGCTCGACCTAGTCCCATGCTGTAATGTTTATATTGAGTGGGTTATTCTCAGTCTCATACTGTAATGCTTATATTGAGTGATCTTATCCCAATCTCATGTTGTATTACTTATATTGACGGGGCTTGACACTATCCTAAGTTGTAATGATCATATTGAGAAGGTTATTGCCAGTCCATGCTGTAATTCTTATATTGATCCGGCTCTGCCCATTCCAATGATAAAATGATTATATTGAGCAGGCTCTTCCTAAAAAAATGTTTAAATGATTATATAGTGGGTTTCAACCCAGAGTTGTGTGTTTTTACCATGGTTATATGGTTGGTGGTTGGCATGATTGTGCTACAAGATCATAGACATTTCAAAAGAGTGTTGAATAAGGTTATTTTATATATTTTATCAATTGATTAATTAATACATGTTGTATTTCATACACTTATTATTAGACTCTTTATATTTAGACATGGTGGTGTTGACCTAATGATTTATACTCACACCCCAATCGGATTTCCGTTTGGTACCCAAGAAGATTACATAGATGCAAGATTGGAAAAGGGAAATAGACTTTAGTGTTTATTTTTTTCTTGTTGGATGGAATGGAGTTTTGAGATAAAACCAACATGGATTTTGAGACCAAAGTCTTTTGGGTTTAATTTGTGTCTGTTGAATTCTTTTATTGTATTTTTTTTAGTTTGAAATTTTGATACATCTCAGCATGTCATTACTTGATTCATTATTATTTGTTTATTTTTTCTTTCTTTTATTTCTCAATGGTATGAAATATTGTTTTCTATTATCTATAACTTTGATTATGTTATCTATATTGTTTATTTCCACTAATATATACGTCTATACTATGGGGTATAGTCTCCCCACTATACTAATCACACCCTTGTTGGTAGTTGGAAGCCGTTGGCATATGTGGAGGTGCACTTGAGGTCTTGTAACCAACCCTTTCTGGACATGTGAGAGAGTTCCATATCGGGGGACATTACAAAGTGGTATTAAAGAAGAATGATTTTCTTTTCTGTTTCTTTACTATTTTGGAAAGGTATAAAAGAGACTAGGATGTGTCTGGACTTGGTAATAAGCTTGTTCATGTGAGTAACTAACCCATGTATGGGGGAAAATTTGAGTGCCCAAGGTTGGGATTACCGTTTATTCTGTTTTCTCATTTCATTTGATGTTATTTCACCCCGAGTGATTCACATGATTTGTGGTGTTATTATTTTATGATGTTATTGGTTTTGGAGATTTATACTCATGTCCTGATATGGCACATGATGATTATGTATGCATCATGATAGGTACATAAGGATATATATATATATATATATATATTGAAATACGTTGTTCATGATATGGACATATTTATTGCTTGTGATATATACTTTCCTATTTGAATTGTTATATAATAATCCTATTATATCTAAGAAATGAAAGAAATGAACTATTATTTCATGCTAAAACACTTATAATCCATGTTTAGAGAGACTCAAAGTAGTGGTTCTCTATTATTGTCACCTGTTGAGGTTGACCTTATTATTATAGACAGTTTTCTAAGGAGTGCATTTGTCTTGTAGAGAAAATGGCTCCTCATCGTCTTCAAGTTGAGCACCATGAGAGTGACAATAAGCATGCTCATAATACAATTGAGCGTGATCTCACATAGCTCCTGAGGATTAGATGTATGTTCATATTCATGATAGCTTCCTGAGGGTCATTCGATCCATGGAAATGGATACTGTTCATATTGTGACTTCAATATCTAAGATGGAAATGGAGTTCTATTTGTAGAATCTTCCTATTTTCACTAGGTAGGGAGGCCCCTAGGTAGTCAAGCTAAATATCGAGTCATTGCATATGATTTTTAAGCATCTTGGGGAACCTGAAGATAAGAGGGTGAAGCTTGATGAATATATGCTTCGTGGACTTGCCAAGTACGGGTGGGATATTTTGGAGTAAGCAGGGAATTAAGAGGAGTTATCTTGGAAGGAATTAGAGATGAATTTATTGATCCATTTATATCCTAATATGTTAAGGGATTAGGTGGATCATGAGTTCCTGCATCAAACACAAGAGATAATGTCAGTGATGGACTATGTTGAACGTTTCACAAAACTGTAATGATTTGAACCATATTTAGCTACAGATGAGATCTCTAGAACAAGAAATTTTCAGTATGGTCTTTTTTATGAGATCAGGTCACAAGTGAAAATGTTCTATCTAAGTATTTTTGCAGATGTGGTGAATCATACACTCATCACAAAAGAGAATTTGAAAGAGGCATTGAGTAGTGACCAGAATGTTTCAACAGGGTGAACCGGGAGCTCTTCTTCTGGTGGAAATAAGTGTCACTAGGATAGTTTGCGCCTAGGAAAAAATGGTCAGAGTATCCAGGACAATGGGAAAACATATCAAGAAAGTGTCCTATTGTATTGTATTTAGTGTGGAAAGTTGGGCCACAAATAGCCTTAGTGTTTTTACCCCACTTTAGAGTATCAAGCTTCGGTAGCATGATCCACCTAAAAAAGTTTTATAGGGTCATGAAATATTAGAGCAATGACATGGGATTAGGACATGCACCAGATTCTTGGAAGGATTCAACTACTTCTTAATAGTTTTGATGCTATAGTTTCATAGTATGTTCTAGTCGAGGCAGGGGATGTGGCACCCCAGTGCAGGAATGAAAGCACCAGACATATGGAATAGTTCAGGGGAGTGATACTGGAGCCTGGGGCATAGGGGCTAGTCAGCTACACATTATGTTGACTACTCTAGCTAGTTTGGAAGCGGGACTATCTATAGTTGGAGGTATAATTCTTATATCATATACCCTTGCTTGTTTTTTCTTCAATACAGGAGCATCACATTCCTTTTTATCTACTCATTTTGAAAATGGTTTTGGATTGGATGGTGCTTTAACCATCGACACGCCATTGGGAGAATAGTCGAAGAATATAAAACATTTCAAGGCATTTTCTCTAGAGATTGGTGGTCACCATTTCTTTTGGGAACCGTTTGTGCTAGAAATGATAGGTTTAGATTTGATTCTTGGTATGGATTATCTAGTTCTATACTAGAATCATATCTATTGTTACTAGATAAGAGTTTCCTTTCTATCTCCAGAAGGAGAAAACTATTCTCACTAGGGTGAGTGGGATCTTCAGGCTAGTCGTGTGGGACCAATTTAGTGCATATAGTATTTTCTCACGGCTTAGATAGTCGACCTTTCTCCAGATAATGGTCTAATATAGTAGAATTATTTTCCTCCAGTGGCAGACCATTTTCAAGATGTATTTCCTGAAAAGTTATATGGTTTATCACCTGAGCGATAGATCAAGTTCATGATTGAGTTGGTTTCGAGAGTAGAGATAGTTTCTATCCCACTATACATGATGTAACTAGAAGATCTTTTGGAGTTGAAAGTTCATTTGAAATATCTGGAAGCTAAAGGTTTCATATGGCCTAGTATGTCTCTATGGGGTTCTCTATTTCTTTTCACCAAGAAGTCGGATGGTACCTTGCACTTATGTGTATATTATTTAAGATTTAACTATATGATGGTCAAGAACCAGTATCCCATTCTATGTATTTATGATCTCTTTGATTAGTTGATAGGTCCTAAAATATTTTTCAAAATTGATTTGATGTCTAGATACCACCAGTTGAGGGTGATACCATCATACATATCTCAGGCTGCTTTTTGGAGAAAGTGTGGATTGTATGAGTTTTTAGTGATGTCATTTGGTTTGACCAATTCATCGGCGATATTCATGGATTTGATGAATTAGATATTTCATCCTTTTTTGGATTAGTTTTTCGTGGTTTTTTTCATGAAATATTAGTGTACTCCTAGTCAGTAGAAAATCATTCCAAACATCTTGACATAATCTTGAGTACATTAAGAGGCCATTGAATTTATTCCAATCTATCTAAATTCATTTTTTGGATTAATAAATTTCACTTATTGGGTCATGTCATCTCAAAGGCAGGAGTGTTAGTGGACCAAGAGAAAGTTGCCTCCATGGTATCTTGGGAGTAGCCTAAGAATGTGTAAGGACCTTGAACCTAATTCTCCAAAGTCGGTGACTTACTTTATTACATTAGTAATATTTTAATGAATCACATCCCGAATGAACAAATAGTTTAGTATCATTGTAAAAATAGATATATACATAATTGTTACATTATAACTTGGAATGAAATACAACATATCAATTTATTTTTAATCACACATAAACTCCTAGATTATCTCTAAAGGACATTTAAAATACACATCTTCATATCCTGTGGAAAAATAAAACATAAGAATAAGGTGAGCTCAAATTATCATTAAGCATAATAAATATAGCGAAACCATAAATAAATAATAAGGCATAGTAAATTCTTGAAAACACATTCCATTAAAGGTAAACTTGAGCATAATATGGTAGAAATATAAAGTGATTAAATAATTCCATAACAATACTTAACCATGGATATTCTACTAGTCTAATAATCACATGTACTAGAAATTACTAGTTTTATAATGAGGGAATTCATAAATCGGGACATCATAACCATATCGTCAAAGCCTCATGCCAAGACCATACATAAACGGGTAAAAACCCAAACTAGTTTGTCTTATGAGACCTACTGATAAACCAAGGGGCTATATCGGGCCTCACCCGACACTTAATAAGTCTAATTAATTCCTCATATTAAATTGGAGAAACATAATCAACATATACATTCATATGGAAACTAACATATAAAATGTAAATATCTTTTCTAATCAGTAAACATAAACATTAACCATTCAGAGTAATATGGTGAATGGTATCATGATAGAACATCCATAGTCAAACAAATCATAAACCATTCAATAAAATATGGTATATGATATCATAAAATATTAATCCCAATTAAACATAATAATCAACAATAGTGTTGAAATAGATGAAAATACTCTCATAAAATCATCGAGTAATGCTTGAGAGAAATACTCTTTTACTTGGAAAAGAAGAGTTCTTTTGGAAAAATATTTGTATAAAACCAAAAGTGAATTAAGTTCATTTTTTCATAATAAAATGATTGATTTTAGAAAAATAATGGTGTATTAAAATATATTATATAGTGCACTTGAAAATATGTAAGAATTTGAGAAGTTCCCTTGAATTAGGCTTGTTTATCGGGAAGAACTTGAGAAAAAGCATTTTAAAACATGTAACTACCCATAAAAAAATAAGGATTCCAATTGATACATATGTATAGAAAATTAAAATAGAATTTATTAGTAGTAAATAATAATAATTAATAATTTCATTTGGGTAAATATAGAAAAGGAGTAACCTGAAATAAAATAGAGGTCCGGGTGGAAACCCTTACCTTGCGTTCGAATATGTTCTGTACTTGTCCTTAAGGTCTTGGAATATGAAATTAGACTCATAAATAATTTAACTATAAACCTATTATACATGTATTTATTTTATTTTAATTTTATTAAGTTCATTTATGGTATTTTTGTTAATTTATAACATTGAATTCTGTCATTCTGGAGTGTTCATTTCCTTGATTTCATGACCGGTTTGCTTGATTATATGTAATGGAGTTCATATAAAATGGGTTTAATTCTTAAAAATTGGATTTAAATGTTAATAATGAAAAAACATAAGTTAAATTGGTATTATTTATTTTTTTCAATATTTTAGGATTAATCATTATATAACATATTAATGATGATTTTTTAGCATAATTTTAGCGGTTTTTTTATCACAGTGAACTAGTTTTGTTCTATTATTTAATATCATGTATATAAAATGGTTCAAAATCTTAAATAAGATATAATACATATTTTATAATCTGGTTTGACCTTAAAAATGGTTTCATGACTAGAATTTAAGGAGAAATTAAACAATTAAGTTCTTCATCCACGAAGGTTGTAAATTGGAACCTCCCGGATGATGATTTTGTTTTTAAAATAAAATAGAGAGGGAGTAAGGAGATTGATAATAGATATTAAATTAACATGATATCATTAAATTATATATATTATACTAGAGATATAATTATAATTTGGAAAGAGGAGGTGAGAAGAATATTAGAAAAGAAAATAAATTGAAATGAAATTAAAAGAAAAAGTAAGAGGGTTTACCACTTGAATTATCCTCCTTAAGAACCTCCTTAGGGAAAGGAGTTTTGATCTTTTGGTAAGACCAAGAGCTCTTAAATGTGGGTAAGAGACTAGGGAATAGTATTTAGGCATAATTTCTATAGGCTTCAAGGATTATATTTGTGAGGAAAAGAGGGGGTGAGGGTTGGTATTTATAGTAGAGGAGTGGGGTGATTTCTCATTATTTTATTCATTATTTTATTATATTACTCAAGACAAGTAATAATATTTATTATTGTGACTAAATACATTAATAATTACATGTGAGTTATAAAAAAGGGTTCTTACATCATTTGTGATGTTAGGAACAGTTTATTTATCTTATAATGTATAAATATCATAAATTACCATATATTACTATTCACAAAAAAATCAACTATTTTAGAAAAATCTCAAAAATTCACCCTAAAATTTTTTTGATGTGAAGTATCAAAAAATAAACTCCATTTCATGAAAATAATTTTATAAATATGATAAATTTTAATTTTAATAAAAAAATATAATTTACTTGAAAAATACATATTTTAAAATTTTAACTAATTTTATAACACTTTGAAAAATTAACTATGGTCTCATAAATATTTTTCATAATCATGAGACAAAAAAATATTAACTTATGAATAAATTTTATGAAAATAAATTTTCTTTTAAATAATTACATTAATTATAAAATTGGAGTTAAATATTTATGACTTATAAAAATACCAACAATTAAATAATAATTTAAAAAATATTTATTTACTTATATAATGATATAATTATATCATATTGTCACATATAAGATGCCTAAATTTTATTTATACTTTCATGGGTGAGGTTACTATTCATTACACTGATTTACTATTCATGAGGGTCATATTACTATTCTTGAGGACAAGTTACTATTTCATCGATATTGGTTCCTTAACCTTTAGAAATACCTCTTATTTCTTTCGTTCTTAATTTATAAAGTTTTTATTGTGTTATATAAGTGATTTTATGTGATATATACTATATGAAATAAACCTAGGAAGGGAAAATATCATTGATAGAATTATGGTTCGTTACATTCTCCCCTCTTACAAAAATTTCATCCTCAAAATTTCCAAAATGTTACCCCACAAAAAATTTGGTCAGTTCTTCATCAAAATATCCTTAGCCTCCCACGTTGCATCTTTAATTTTATGATTTTTCCAAAGTACCTTTACCAGCCAAGTCATATGATTCCTCAACACATGTTCTTTAGTTTCCAGAATCTGGACAGGCTCTTCATAGTAAGATAAGTCATGTTCCAATTCTACTCCTTCAAAAGTGAGGAAATATGTTGGGTCTGACATGTACATTCTCAATAATGAGGGGTGGTAAACATTTTTTACCTTAGAAATGCTAGGTGGAATTTCTGATCAATAAGGAACAGCTCTAATTCTCTCTATAATTTCAAAAGGACCAATGTACCAAGGGCTCATCTTTCCTTTCTTCCCAAATATTATAACACCCTTCCATGGAGATACTTTCAAGAAAATATGATCTCCCACTTGAAATTAAAAATCCTTCCTTCTATTATTGTCATAATTACTTTTCCTACATTGGGTTGCTTTGATATGGTCTTGAATATTATTTACCTTTTCTTTTCTTTCTCCACAAGCTCTGGGCCTACAAGCTTCTTTTCACCAACTTCATCCCAACATATTGGTGTACAATATATATTTTCATAAAATGCTTCATATGGTTCCATTTAAATACTTGAATGAAAACTATTATTATAGGAAAACTCTACCAAAGGAAAATATGAACCCCACATAACTTGAAAGTTGAGGAAGAATGATCTCAACATGTCTTCTAATGCTTGAATGGTTATTTCAGACTACCCATCAGTTTGAGGGTGATAATCAGTACTCAAATGAAGCTTAGTATCCAATTATTTCTGAAGAATTTTCTAGAATTTCAATTTAAATCATGTATCACGATCAAAAACAATAGAAATAGGTGATCTATGAAGTCTTAAAACTTTATTAATATAGAGTTTTGCAAGGTGCTCTAGTGGAAAATCCTCCCTTACAGTGAGGAAATGTGTAGATTTGGCGAGTCGATCAAAAATCACCCATATTGAATGATTCTTTCTTGGATTTTTTAGTAATCTAATGAAAAAATCCATAGCAATGTCATCCCATTTCCATGTAGGAATAGGCAGGGGTTTTATGACACCACTAGGATGTTTTCTTTAAACCTTCACCCGTTGACAGACTAAACATCTTGATACAAAATCAGCAATTTCCTGCTTCATATTATCCCACCAGAAATGTTCCTTCAGTTATATATACCTATTATTTCTACCAAGATATATAGAGAAATTTTATCTATGGTCATCATCCAATAACTCCATTTTTAGATTAGGTATGGAGGCAACACATAGCCTCCTCCCAAATTTTAGAATTTCATCCTCACACACAAAGTCTGGTAACTTCCCATCATTCACAACATTAATTTTCTTTTGGAGATTCTCATCATCACACTAAGAACATTTAATTATTTCCAATAAAGATGGTTGGGCAACCAATTGAAAAAATAGGGTTGTTTCACCTTTCTTAATAATTCTCATATCCATCTTTACTAGATCCATGTATACAGGATCCTTGTAATTTCTCATTTTGTTCAGAACTCTATGATCCTTCTTTCTCAATGCATCTGCTACCTTATTCACCTTACCTGGGTGGAAGCGTATTAAACAATCATAATCCTTGTTAGTTCAAGCCACCACCTTCGCCTCATGTTGAGTTCTTTCTACGAGAAGATATATTTTAAACTCTTGTGATCATTATATATCTCATATATCTCACCATAGAGATAATGTATCCTTATCTTCATAAAGAATATTACATCCTCTAACTCAATATCATGAGTTGTATAGCTCTATTCATTAGTTTTAACTGCCTTGATGCATAGGTAATAACTCTATCATTTTTCATAAGGACACAGCCAAGTCTTTTTTTGATGCATCATTATAAATAATAAATCTACCATTTCTCGATGGTAGAGTCAAGACTTGAGCATTCAATAACCTCTTATTCAATTCTTTAAAACATTCTTAAAATTATTTTTCCCAAACTAACTTAACCCCTTTACAAGTAATCTTGGTAAACAGGTTAGCTAATCGGGCGAAGTTCTGAACAAAACGCCGATAATAACCTGTTAAACTAATAAAACTATGTACCTCGGTTATGTTCATTAGTGTATTCCATTCCTGTATTTCCTTTTTCTTTATAGGATCAACTAATATTCTTTCTTTAGAGACAATATGGCCAAGAAAAGAAATAGTTTGGAGCCAAAATTCACACTTCTTAAACTTCCCATATAACTTGTTTCTTCTAATAGCCTTCAGAAAAATTTGTGAGTTATTCTCATGATCTTCATAACTTTTGGAGTATACCGTGATATCATCAATAAATACTACAAAAAATCATCAATATATTCCTTGAAAACTATATTTATTAGATCTATGAAAACATATGGGGCATTAGCCAGTCCAAAAGGCATTACTGCAAAATTATAATGCCCATACCTAGTTCAAAATGTCGTCTTTGGAATATCTTCCTTCCTCATAGGAAACTGATGATATCCAAATATAATATCAATATTTGAAAAATATTGGTTACCATGAAGTTGATCAAATAAATCATCAATGTGAGGAAGAAGATACTTGTTCTTTATCATAATAGTATTGATCTCCCTATAGTCAATACACAGCCTCATGGATCCATATTTCTTCTTGATAAAGAGAATAGGGGATCCCCATAGAGAAACACTAGTGAGAATAAATCATTTATCACTAAATTCCTATAGTTGTTTCTTTAGATCCAATAATTACACTACGGCCATTCTATAAGGATTCATTGATATAGGTCTTACACCATGAATTAAATCAATAGAAAATTAAATTTCCCACTCCTGAGGATTTATAGGTAAATCCTCTAGAAATACTTCAATGTATTCCTTCACAATAGGTACATCCTCAATTTGAAGATTTATTTCCTCATACATAGATATTTTTTTCTCCTCCTCCCCAAGAATTTCATTCAGAAGAGCTATTGGGGGTGGATCTAGATAAGAATCAGATGGCGAGTTTTCTAATCTAAATATAAGGGACTCTATATCATTCTAAAAAATTGTAACTTCCTTATTCTTGAAATAGATTTTCACATAATAATTTTAAATCCAATATATACCAAGAATTACATCAAAGTAAATCATAGGTATGATGATAAGGTCAGCAACTAAAGAATGTTTATGTGTTGTAAAGGGGACTGATTGACATATCATTGTTGCAATGATATTTCCCTTATGAATTTTAACTAGAAACTCCTTTATTAAATCAAATTGGAAATGTCTAATTTTCTTGTAAAATTGGGAAGATATAAAAGAATTTGATTATCTATAATTAAATAAGGCATTGGCTAAATTTGAGAAAACAATTAGAGTACATGACACCACATCATTAGGAACATCAAACTCAATAGTTGTGATTACATAAGCTTGGCATTGCTCCCTTAGCCATCTATAAGGAATGTTTCCTTGACATATAGGACATTCATGTGAATAATGTATCATATCTTTAAAATTATAGCATTGAACATTTTTAGATTCTTTCTTTCCCTCACAATCATAGGATTGGTGGTCTTTTTCTCCACACATGTAACAAACTCTCATTCCATTTAGGCAAGTACCAGGGTATTTCTTCCCACAATTACTACAAGGTGGAAATTCAACTCTTCCCTTATTACCCATTTCATTATTTCCTTTTCCAAATTGTTCATAATTACTATTCTTCTCTTTATTTCCTTTAAATTCATAAGACTCAGAGAATTTCTTTTCTATTTTGATAGCACATGAGACTATATCTTCCTATGATGAGAAATTTTTGAATACTGGTTCCCATTAGAGGAATGGTTTTAAACCATCAAATAACTGATCAATATTTCTCCTTGGGTTACATATGTAGTTTTCATCATGCCTTTATAACCTTGTGAAGTTATCTTCATACTTTGTAATATTCTCATCCTCATTTTGCCTCAAACTCAGAACTGCCATTCCATATCTGCTCGTTGTTCATGAGGAAAGTATTTTTCTAAAAAAAATCTTTAAATTATCTCCATTACATGTATTATATTTCTTCCTCATACTTATTGTTTTGAATCAATGACCACCATTGATCTGCATCTCCCAAAAGATGATAAATTACCATAACAACTGTCTCTCTTTCATTACATCCCAAAGTGTGAAATATCTTCTCTAAAGAACTTGTATACTACTCTGCTGCAAATGGGTTCGTAGTTCCATTGAATTATAGAGGATGTTGTCACATAAAGCGGACTAACACTACTTCTCCACATTGTGGATTCGAATGCTCTATACGGTTAAGGTTATTATTCTTAACCTAATTCAGTTGCCCTATTATAGTTATAATTTTCTCATTACTAGTCACAGCTCCAAAACTGACATCATTATCATGAATAAGAAGAAAAATTCTATATGGGATATGCATGTTCATGTCGTTTCTATTACTTCCACTATGTTCCATTTCTAAATAATTTTATACACTAAATTAGGTTATGAATCATAATGTATAATGTCGAACTGGAAAAAAAATTAATATAAATTGACATTTTATACCTATCTAATCTCATAATCAAATGCATGGTTTCTTTGGGGACATATTTACATTTAAATCCTTCATAATGGTTTGTAAAGAAAATGTGAATTATCCTAAACATATCCCCTAATATTGTTAAACCATCTGTGCAGTAAGACCCTTTTTCATGTACCAGGTTACCCCAAGTCAGGCCCGAGACACCTTGTTGGAGTTATTACTTCTAGGTACATCTGTGCCAGAATCACGTCCACTTGTAGTATCCAGATAGGGATGTAGTCCATTCCTGAACCACCATTTTCTTCTCGGTATCAACTGAGATTCCATCCTTAAAGATAATATAACCAAGAAAAGAAACTGTTTGAAGCTAGAATTAACACTTTCTAAACTTACCATATAACTCTTTTCTTCTAATAGTCTCTAGATCAACCCGCAAATGGTTCTCATGGTCCTCATAGATTTTAGAATATATCAATATATCATCAATAAATACCACAAAAAAATCATCAATATATTTATTGACGCCAAAATTTGGGACAAATAAGAAGCCAAAAAAGAAGGCATCGTTGACTGCCTTGCGAAGCCATTTTACAGAGTCCCCTCTGCAGCACGCCTGCCGCAAAGCAAGAAGGTGTAATTATCCACGAATGCATTTGACGTTCGTGAGCCCGCCGCGATTCAATGAGGCGGGATGCTCCATGAAGGCATTTTCCGTTCGTGGGCCCACTGCGAAGCAAGGAGGCGAGATTCTCCACGAACGCATTTGACGTTCACGAGCCCGTCGCGAAGTAACTAAGTCCCTCTTCACACAACATAAGCTCCACTTCACGGTTCCTCTTTCCTATAAATATTGGGCTACCCCTGAGCCCAATGGATGGACAGTCTGACCTTTCGACTTCCCAGCTCCCAAATCGTGAAGCATCCTTCTACTCTGCGAACCATGAGCTACGTGAGGTACTTCTTCTCCGCGAAGTGCCTCCCCTTTGTCTCGTTTTGATCCCCTCTTTCGATATGGATGCCCACCGCGAAGCCTAATGGACTTAGTGAAGGAATGGGATCTCCAAGGGGACCTGGGTCGTTTCGGAGCATTCATGCTTCACGAAACACCCTTCATGTACACATGATCCACATGCTAACGTAGGGTCACTATACTTCATGAAGCATATTGCTTCACGAAACCTTGCTTCGCGAGGCCCCTTTTCTCTATGAAGCAGTGCTCCTCGAATGCATTTCCACTTCACAAAGCACATCCCATATTCACCTCTACCCTATGCTTGGGCTAAGGCACCCCACTTCGAGAATTACACCCCTTCGCAAGTTCCCTCCGCCATGCGGAACAATAGAGCTTCACAAGGCCCCGCCTATGAACTCCTATGCTGGGCAATTCCTTTTCCCGTGTGACCCTCCAGGTTTTTACGATATGACTTCAAAGTCCCATAGATGACACCACCCCTTGCGTTTCTTCACCTCATTCTTCTTCGCATAGGCAAGCTAATGGATATTTCTTCTTCGCATAGCCACACTAACATGGGACCCTCTATGGTTCGCTCTGTGACACCCCCTCACAATGGATTTTCCTTCCCCCTCTTTTCACCAAGGAGAAGAGGGTACCAGTTATGTAAGTACTAGGGGTGCGGAGTGAAGCCACCTCGTCCAAGCTGCAGGATGTTAAACTACCAAGCACCATCGTCCTCAGCACACAGCGTTAAACTGTGACCTCGCCCTGTGCCTCACACACTGGGTCCCCCACCTTGGAAATTCCCCATGCCCACTCGTCTCCATGGGGATGGGATCACCCCTCACAGGGGATGATATTGTCCTTATCGGAGTGGCATTTGTCCATGGGGAAAGGGAAACTACCTTGGTGTAAGCCCCTATCTTTCCTTGTAGGAGGCAGCATCCATGCTCTTACTTTCATCTTTGATCCCTAGGGATAGAAAAGGGTGGGATGGACACTGGTTCCCTCCTTTATTCGGTCCCAAGTCCCTCTCCCGCTGCATTTTTTCGCCATCGGGCCTCCATCCTGGAGTAAGTCCCAACCACTTCCTGGGCTGCTAACCACGCATAAGCCCTTATTTCCTCTTTTGGACACTCCACGCGTAAGCCCCACCCCACTTCCCACAGACGCACCCATCAAGATGTGACCGTTAGGTCTCTACTATCTCTTGTTTCTCAAACCAAGCATGACTCACGTGAGCTTAGAGCAAGCACCAACCATGACCCAACACCTCGGGCAGCCTAGAGTGTAAGTCCCATGTCACCACCTGAACTATGAGGACTTTGATCCTTGTCAAGACAAGGTACGTAGGAAGCCTCCCTAAGGTTCAATCCCACCACCTGGTTGTTTCGACACCCCTTCACGTCGGTTCAACAACCCATTCACCATCTGAACTACATGGTCATTGATCCTTTCCAAGGCAGGGTACGTAGGAAGCCTCCACGAGGTTCAAGCCCACCAACACCTTGGGCAACCTAGAGTGTAAGCCCCATGCCACCACATGAACTACGTGGTCTTTGATCCCTACTGAGGCAGGGTATGTAGGAAGCCTCCCTGAGGTTCAAGACCACCACCTAGGTCGTTCTGACCACCTTCACATCGGCCCACCAACACCTTGGGCAGCCTAGAGTGTAAGTCCCATGCCACCACCCGAACTATGAGGACTTTGATCCTTGTCAAGGAAAGGTACATAGGAAGCCTCCCTAAGGTTCAATACCACCACCTAGTTGTTCTAAAACCCCTTTTCATCGATTAAACAGCCCCTTTACCATCCAAACTAAGTGGTCTTTGATCCTTGCCAAGGCAGGGTACGTAGGAAGCCTCCATGAGGTTCAAGCCCACCAACACCTTGGGCATCCTAGAGTGTAAGTCCCATGACACCACCCGAACTATGAGGAATTTGATCCTTTTCAAGGCAAGGTATTTAGGAATCCTCCTTGAGGTTTAAACCCACCAACCGGTTGTTCTGACACCCCTTCACCATTCGAACTAGGTAGTCTTTGATCCTTGCCAAGGCAGGGTACGTAGGAAGCCTCTACGAGGTTCAAGCCCACCAACACCTTGGGAAGCCTAGAGTGTAATCCCCACACCACCATTTAGAACTACATGGTCATTGATCCTTGCCAAGGCAGGGTATGTAGGAAGCCTCCACAAGGTTCAATCCCAACACCCATTAGACCCCAGGTCCTCATTCACGTCGGTTCACCACATCAACTTGAACTATGTGGTCTTTGATCCTTGCCAAGGCAAGGTACGTAGGAAGCCTCCCTGAGGTTCAAGACCACCATTCACCTAGACCCTAGGTACTTATTCATGTCGATTCACCCCCTTCCCACATGGCGTTAAACTATGGACCTCCTTTCAGTGGTAAGCCGTTGTCACTCTTCTCAGCGGTAAGTTGTTATGAGCCCCAATCAGCGGTAAGACGTTGTCACTTAAGAGGTAAGCTGTTGTCCCTCCTTTTAGCGGTAAGTCGTTGTCACTTCAGTGGTAATACATTTTCACTCCTCTCAGTGGTAATCCATTTTGAACCTCAATCGATGGTAAGCCGTCATCAGGTGAACTACATGGACTTTGATTCCCTACCACGGGGATACGTAGGAAGCCTCTTTGAGGCTCAATCCCAAAACCATCGTCATCCTCATGACGGTTCCATCCCATTCCCCACCCCCCTCACAAAACCTTCCATCATCCATCTTGATTATTACCCAGGACACCACATCCCGGTGGGATCATTCCACCCCATTCCACATTCTGTTTGACAGCATTCGGGAAGCCACCCACGTGTTGGCCTCAATATCAGTGTTCCCTCTAGGAGGTTCCTCCATCTGATCCACTCTAGTCAGTGTTCTGATCAGTCTGATCTTTCTCTTCCATACATTAAACTTACGGCATACCCTGTGTTAAATATTGGAAGCTGAGGAAAACCTTAGATACATGCCCATGTCATATGATTCCCCGTGTTCAATGTGGGATGTCTCAGGATTTCGCGCCCTCGAGAAGCCCTATAATAAGGGACATTAGAGAGACACACCAACCCCCAACATCCAGACATGCCAGTGATGCCCAACGTGACTACTCCCCTAACCGAAGGTTTCTGCCCTGACCAGACCCCTTGGAATGTCCTGACAGAAGCAGCATAATTAACTGGTGTCCATGAAGATATGGCACTGGGAAGAGTTTCATGAACAATGTCTTAAGTCTATAAGGGAGACTCGGACTTGGTGACGAGTTCCGAGGAGGAATAGACGAAAGGAAGAAATAACATCCCATCATCCCATTTTGATCAAGGAGCAGATGTCCCTGAATAAGGAGTGGATGTCGCCCGCCTTTGGAAAGCGGGAATGCAGGGCAACAATAGTCGCGTTCCTCGTCCCTGAACGAGACAGACGCACGTGCCCCGATGAAAGCATCAGAAACAGAAATGGTGAACCCGACGTGAAGATCTTCTCCTCAAAATATGAAGATTAGTAGTGCTCAGGGAATCAATGGATTGATGTGTCACCGGATCCAGACATCTGGTGTCGGGTCCCGCCAAGCAAATAGAGAGCCTGGTGTGAAACTCACCAAAAGTTGGGGTAGTAGAACGTTGGACATCCCGTTCTGCGACGTTGTCAATGCGGATCCCTCTTACTGATCACAGAAGATGAGATGGTGCTAGGGCATTGGTCGTCAATTCCTTTTTCTTTCACCACTAACGAGTTCATCTCCCTGCTTCTCAGGAACCAGGTTGCTGCCACATGAACACGATCATCGCCCGCCCGTCTACGCAGGGGCAAGGGAAATGCCAGCACAGTCGCTCCACATGGATTTACCGCTTCTGTGACGACCTCTGCGTCCATGACCATGGGGCACCCATGCCCCATCTCCCCATCTGAAGTTATCCAACGAAGGGTGATTAACAACCTCGTACTTCGTTACAAGGAGGAGGGCATCATCCCTATGCGGGATATGGCCTGCCTAGATCTAGAGGCATCTGCGCCTCTCTGTCAACGCTGCCCCTGAGGGCCGTGCAGGGAGCCATTTCTCCCCACCACGACATACAACCGCTTCGGGAGCCTGTCCCTGGAGCGCTTTGACGAATCCCTGCCTTACGCTGATGAGGTAGGCGATGTCCGACCCTGTCCGGTCAGAGTCTCGATCCAGGGGCTCCCAAAAAGGGTTCCCACCTGGCCGCATCAACATTGCCACCCGACATTTCCGGATGAGGAGCATGTAATCTATGCACTCACACCACCATCCCCAGCTCATCTGACCCAAACGCCAGTATCGGGCACGAGCTGAGGGGGACGCCCACCAAGGGGCGTCAATGTCGACGGCTACTGTGGCCCAAGCCACCACCAACGCATATGATCAAGTCCCTACATACACTGAGCAGGGGCGCTTAAACTCCCAACTAGGATCGAGTCCCCAACCGCCCCACGAGAAGGCTGCGTTGACTCTCCTGGTCGCAGGCACGAGTATTGGTCGCCTCGAACCAACCTGCAGTGATGCCACCCCATACGGAGGCCCTCCCCATACCGCTATCACAAAGAGTGTGGGTCTTCCTCGCTTCGAGGCTTGACATGGAGGTCAGCCTCGTGCCACCCCCAATCCAAATGACGGTTTGCCCAGCGACAGTGATGTTCGGTACGGAAGCCTCTCCCATGCAGATTACACTGGATATGGAGTCGCTCCTCCTACTCCCAACTGCCGATGTAGGGAAATTGCACATATGGTCCCTCTCCAATGTGGGGATCCTCCCTACATCCTCTCCGCAGCTGGTGAAGGTCCTCCTTGACCTGGAAACCAGAGAGGTGAAGGTCATCCTTGCTCCACCTACACCAAGCATGGAGGTCCTCCCCATGCTCCTGTCGGTCCCAGAAGAGCTTTTTACCGCTCTAGATCTATCCATGGAGGTCCTCCCCGTGTCACTATTGACATTTGTCCCATTTCTCATCGCACCTCGGATTTCTCGGGTGGAAACCCTCTCCGCCCAAGCACCAGTGTTGCCGAAGGAACCTGTGTCAAGAATCAGCCCTATCCTGAGGAGCCACCCGGGGGTAGGAAGGTGGGTTGTTGCTACCATAAGAAGAATCCTAGTAAGGCCCAGATAAAGATCAAACCAATACGCTTCTTAGAATATGAAGAGGAGTATGAATCAGCTCGGGAACCCTCCCCTTGCTCATCCGAGTCAAGGGCTGAGACAGGGATGAGGCACATTAGCCTGGTGCTCCCGGAATGCGAGGTCCATAGGAATCCCGCCTCCCTCTATAGGTATATCTAGGAGGATGAAAATCTAGCGACCCCATAGTTTATGGTTGTCCAATCATCACCATCATCGCCGGAAGCTCTCTCTACCTCCACAAGAGATCACAGAGAGCTATTTTGGGGACCAATGGAAGGCGAACAACATCATGACCTATCACCACCAGCCCTAAACCCTGATCCAGGAATGGAGGTCGTCATCCCCTCTTATTGCAATGTGGCGGCCAAGTCACTACACTCTTCGGAGGACAGCCTGAGAATTGGCAACCAGTCAGCCCGCTCGCTGTACTCTCCAATGGACAGCCTGTCGTCCCAGCGGTCTGCCTCAGTACCGCTGCCAGTTCCCCAACCACCCCCAGTTGGTGAGTGGGGAAATCAAGGGCCAGACCCTGAATTTGAGCCGAGGAACTTCTAGATCATCCTTGCAGCAGACCACTTCCCCGAGAAGTTTTGGCCCGTGGTAGCAATAGATTTCTGCATACCGAAATCCCTTACCCCAGAGGAAGTTGAGTGTTTCCAAAACACCCTCTGGGTGAAACATTTAAGTATTCTTCATCAGTGCGTGGTTTATCCAAGGAGCCAAGTGCATTTCAAAGACATCAGTGAGCAGTGTCGTCTAGTCGATCTGGCCACACTCACTGTGGCCCAGTGCCCCAAGTCACCAGGTTTCCATGAGGATCTTCAGTAGCAATTCGTTCAGAGTATCAAGGTACTCCTCAAACTTATCAAGGAGGCCACCCCCCACGTGCAAATCTGTGGCTGGGGACAATATGCTGCCATCCTCTTCAGCCCTATCTGGTGGCAGCCCAACTCGCTATGCGATATTGAGGACATGCGCCCAGGAAGGGTCACGATCAATATGGCCGACATAGTGGATAAGGAGGATGATCTGGAGCTTCTCGATGGAGACTTACCCCCTGAGGGTGTTCCACCATTTTTAGACCCATCAGGGAGGATTACCCATCAGTAGAGGAACCTCATAGTTCTCCCTGTGCCCATTGAGGCGTTGGTACTCGGTAGGAATTCCAGTAACAGAAAAGAGCACGTTGGAGCTGTCAAGCACTCTGACCCATCCGCCTCAGTGTAGAAGATGGAGGAAGACTCCTAGAAGTCCACTTTGCACCGAAAACTTGCTGAGTAGAAGAGGTTGGTTGATAAACTCCTGGTTGAACGCACTACAGAGCGACGGCCCGACTACGGTGATCCTAGGCCGGGGCAGAAGAGGCAGGAACAACTACCCCTTGGCGAGCTACCCCTAGGAAACCCTGATTATACCACTCCTTTGGATAGGGCTGAAGCCGGAGATTACGGAAATAGGGCGTGGTATATCTCACCAAACCCTCCCAAACAGCGCGATAGTCCAAGGAATCCGGCCCGGGTTCCCCCAGCTACCCTGCAGGCCGCTCCACCAGCTGATGGGCCTGTCTATCGTGTTGAATAACCCAGCAACGTGCTCGTGGTTAGGGATCCCCATCAAGATAGGTACCCCCATCCAGATGATCCTATGGTGGCGCTCATAGCCCACCTTGAGGCGTTGGAAATGTGACAGGTGGAAATCCCACCTGATGGAAAGCCATACCCAACATGGGTGGATGATATGTTGGTGCCTCCGGGATTCGGAAACCCCACCTTATCCCCCTTTAATGGGATTGGGGACCCGTCGCAGCACCTGGCCCACTTCAACTCAAGGTGTGGACCCATGTTAGGGACACCAGTGCAGCAGGAGGCTGCTAAGGTTCGCTGTTTTGTTCAGACGTTGTAGGGGTCGTCATTTGTCTTGTACAACCAGCTCCCCGTCGGATTCATGACCAGTTGGGAGGACCTTCATAGGAATTTCCTCTACCGGTTCATCTCTACCACCCAGAAAACAAGAATCGCATACCTCTTTAAGTGCAAACAAAGTCTTAATGAGCGAGTCGTAGACTTTATCGCCTGGTGGAAGGGGCTCACATACTCCCTTGACATACCGCTGACTCAGGATCAATTACTGACGATGTGTGTAGGGAACTTCAAGACGGAACTGGTCCCTTCTCTGATCACCCAGAACTACCCTGGAGGATTCTGAGACTTCTCCGACAAGGCCTAGCACCTTGAGGAATCCCTACAACAGGCTAGCCAGGCACGTCCGTTACCCCCTGTTATCTCGGCGAGGAGAGATGCTAGATCCAAACCCACCGTGGTTTCCCAAATAGAAGATCCTAGGAAACTAGAATTGCTACCAGTGGAGCCAGATCTACAACCTCGTAGAGGACCTCCACCTCAGGCACAGCCTCCGGCTCAATAGAGCCCTCCTCAGAATCAGCAAGTGCCCTCGCGGAATGTGCCGCCACCGCCTAGGCGGGACAATCAGGGTCCTCCTCCTCAACAGGCCCATCCATCTCCTCATTAGGTCCAGGCTCCAAGGTCCCCCTTTCCATAAAGAAGAAACCGGACTTACTCATTCAGTGAGAATCAAGTCCCCGATTACTTCCGTAGCACCCTAGAGCAGGGGATTGTATGCTTGCCTGAGTGTAGAAGGCCAGAAGAGGCGAATATCATTGATCGACCCAACTACTATCCCTATCATCTAATTCTTGGGCACACCATCAAGTAGTTCTATATTTTCAAAGACTGGCTCCAAGACCAGGTCGATAACAACATAGTCAGGCTGGGCCCAGCCCCATCACAAGTGGCGGGTGTCTTTGTAGGTCCAGACAGTGGTAGCGACAGTGAAGGTGAGTGGCAGTAGGTTTCTAACCGTGGGTCCCAGAAGTATGATGATTGGATGGCTTGAAAGATGGTTTCTCACACCCATGGCATAATTTGGGTGTGCCTAAATTAGCTGGAGCCTTCAGAAGCTGCGGCCACCACTTCTGCATCATTATCTCAATCATCCTCTTCTTAGAATAGAAAGCATCGGCGGCGCAAGAAGAAGAAACATGCCCCACCAATGCCATCATCCTCCAGTACTCTCGGTGACTTCATGCCCCTTGAGATGGGGATCCCTCCCAGAATCTGCCCAGTAGTGGATGACTCTTCAAGTGAGAGTCAAAGGTACGCTTTGGTTAATACCGTGGAGTTGGTAAAACCCTATATGACTCCCTACGAGGGGGAGTGATAGGAGAACCTCCCCAACATCCCCAGCCAATTCCAATTTCGATGAAACCACGACCATATGGGTCTCAAGGGCACATTAGTTGGTACTTCTAGTCAGTCTGTGCATGCCGTCGAGACCAGACAGCATGCCCAGCGTAGAACTCAGCACACGCAGCCTCTTTTTCTGGTGTCGTCAGGACCGCCTCCACCACCATTTGTGCTACTGGATTAGGCATAGCTATCTCATCCAGGCCGTGGAGATCCTCGCCCAGCTACCGGCCTATCTCAGTCATTCGGTCCTCATCTGGCAGCTAATCTTCAGGCTTCGACTAGTGAGCAGTGGGATATGCCCAGCACAAGCCAGTCGTTGGTCCAGCCGGCAGAGCCCTCCATGCCTCCAATCACAGAGCGGCCTCCTGTAAGTAGAAGTTCATGCCTGGTGTGGAAGTAAGATTTCCTCAAGCACCTTGTTGGAATCCCAGCAAGGCTTTCCATCTTTGAATCCCTTCTCCTGTCGTCGGATATGCGTGAGTCCCTTGTTGAGGCTTTAAGAATCCCCCTCTAGTTTGAGACGGAGGTAGCAGTTGCAGAAGACTTTCATGTTGAAACAGTTGAGAATTATGAATGCTAGGACATCATTTCATTCTCAAGAAAAGATGAAGGATCTCCCATATAGGGGCACATCTGCCCGCTTTACATCACCGGACAATTTAATGGCTTGGAGTTTCGTCACTGTCTCATTGACACTGGCTCTATGATAAACCTTATCCCGATGCAGACACTGTGGAAGCTGGGGTTATCCAAAGATGACCTGACTCCCTCTGATTTAAGAATCCAGGGATATGATAGGATAGAGCAGACACCGGTCAGCAAGATCCATTTGAAGACCCAGTTCAGTGGCCTAGTTTCCAGCACCGAGTTTATGGTTGTCTCCCAGGACACCACGTACAATGCATTGATGGGAAGACCATGGATCCACCTGCATGCGGCAGTCCCCTCATCATATCACCAGTGCCTCAAGTACTCCCTAAATGGTTGAGTAGGTGTACTCCAAGGTGATGCATCTCCTTTCTCCTCTTGTGAATCCTATTATTTGGACGCTAACTATTACAAGATCAAGGATAAATAGATTCTAGCAAGTGAGGTTGAGCCCGCCATGGTCACAACTGACCCCTGGGTAGGTCTAGATGATTCCTATGTCTTCCTAATCCATCGATTGGAGGCCATGACCCCCGACACGGGGCAATGATTTGTTGTCTCTGGTACAATAAGAAGGCATATTCCCAAGTCCAAGCGATGACGGAAAATCACCTCGTACTCCTACACGAACCAGGCTCAGGTGATCCCAGAGCCTCCTACCCCTGTATGATATTGGGATGTCCACCCCATGGCAATGACAGAACATCATACGTGTATGTTTCGCTGATCTGGGATATACCATATCAATCCAACACTCCACTATTGCTTTGATATCATCAAGTGTGACCCCTTGGGCCGAATATTGTATGGGATTGGATCGACTGCCTTCATCGTTATGGTCTCAGCAGCATGTAAATCTCCTGATATGATGTCTACTACTATCCAGGCCGGTACCAGCCTCCCGTCAGGTTCTCCTAACCCAGATGAAGCTTCTCCCACTTTGAATCACTCCTCCTTAAGCGAATAATAGGATCTAGAGGATACTCCCCCCACCTTCAAAGAAGGCGTCTCCACCACAGATGATGAACTGGTACAGGTGAACCTTGGTAGCGAGGCAGATCTGAGACCCACATTGATCAGTGCCTCCATGTCCCTTGAGGAGCAGCAACAGTACGTAGATTTCCTAAAGCATCATTGTGATGTGTTCACCTTGAGTTACGATGAGATTCCAGGACTAGATCCTCAGGTAGTCATCCACCACCTCGGTCTCCCGACAAACCATCACGGGTTCAAGCAGCCTCCCAGGAAGATGCACCCTTCTCACGGTGCCATGGTTGAGGCCGAACTTGAAAAGCTCATCAGAGACAACTTCGTCAAGGAGGTCCAGTACCCCAAGTGGCTAGCCAACATTGTGACAGTCAGGAAGAAGAACGGACAGATCAGATTCTACATCGACTTCTGAGATCTCAATCGTCACTGTCCGAAGGATAATTTTCCCCTTCTAGTGATAGAATTGTTGATCAATGCTACGACCGGGTTCCAAGCCATTTCCTTCATGGATGGTTACTCTGGATATAATCAGATCCAGATGGCCCCTGAGGATAAAGAGTCCACCACTTTCAGTACACCCCAAGGAACTTTCTGTTACCAGGTTATTCCCTTTGGCCTGAAGAATGCAGGTGCCACCTATCAGCGGACCATACACCGCATATTCAAGCCAATCCTCGTGACATTGGTGGAATTATATGTAGACGATCTGGTGTTCAAATCTATCCAGTGCCATGACCATATCAAGGACCTTGAGAAAGTGTTTGGATTCCTCTGTTCCTGCCACTTGAAGATGAACTCGTTGATGTGTGCCTTCGGGGTCACCTCCAGGAATTTTCTTGGCTTTGTTGTCAGGTATTGGGGCATTGAGATCAACCCATATAAAATCAAGGAAATCATCCAGATGCTTCCCCCAAGAAATATTCGGGAGATTAGAGGTTTTCAAGGCCACTTAGCCTACATACGCTGATTCATTGAGAATCTGGATGGCAAGTGTAAGCCCTTTTCCCGGCTCATGAAGAAAGGCTCTGCCTACGACTGGGACGAAGAGTGCTAGACTGCGTTTGAGGAAATTAAGCAGTATCTGCTCCAACCTCCAATATTGATGACACCCATATCCGAAAAGCCACTAGTCCTCTATGTCACCACCCTAGAACGATATCTCGGTTCCCTTCTCTCCCAAAAGAACAATAAGGGGACATAAAATAGTCTTTACTACCTCAGTCGCATGATCCTCGGTATGGAGACTAGATACTCCTCCATTGAGAAGAGCTACCTTGCGCTAGTATTCACAGTACAGAAATTGCGACACTACTTGAAGCACTACGAGGTATAGCTGGTGTCTTAGGTAGACCCGATGAAGTACATCCTGAACCACCCCATGTTAACCGATTGTCTTGCACGGTGGGCGGTAATCCTCCAATAGTTCGACATTAGGTTTGTGCCTCATAAAGATATAAAAGGACAAGCATTGAAAGTCTTTCTTGTTTCCCATCCAACCTCCATAGACCAGTTCCTAGACTTGGATTTTCCCGATGAGGAAATCCTCTCGGTAGATCCTGTCATCCCATGATGGCAGATGCACTTTCATGGTGCCTCCCGGAGCCCCACCAGTAGGAGACTCAATGATCTCAGACTCAACAAAGTGGGCCTGGGCATTGCCTTTATTACCCCGGTGCAAGCCATTTTTCCGTACTCATTCCTGTTGTCAGAAGGTTGTACCAACAACGAGGAAGAGTATCAGGCTCTTATAACTGGCCTTGAGCTGGCCTTCGAGATCGATGTACCCCACTTACATGTGAAAGGGGATTCCGAACTAGTCATTAAGAAAGTCAATGGTGACTATGTCATCAGAAAGCCAAAGATCATACCATTTTTGGAGTGCACCCTCCAGCTAATGGCCCAATTTCCATCTTGGCCTGAAGTTACTCATGTCCCTCGATCTCAGAACGATCGAGCCAATACCCTGGTTGGCCTGGATGCATCACTTGAATAACCTGAGTAGGATGATCTGATTATACATGTGTCACACTGAAGAGTCATTGCCCCCGTCACCCCAGAGGATGATGACGACCTACATGAATAAGCCATCTTACTGCTGGAGCCTCCGTGTCGGGACCCCCAGGTTCCTCAAATGTAGTGGTTGAAACAACCCCCGACTGGAGAGCCCCCTTTGTCGAGTATCTCCAAAATGGTTGCCTCCATGCTGATCGGGCCGAGCGTGAGCGAATCCGATGTCGCGTGCTGAATTTTACCCTCCAAAGTGGTCCCAGTCTTAACCAGATCCTATACAAGAATGGGTTTTATGGTGTTCTCCTCTGTTGCATCCAAGGAGTCAAGATTTCTCAGGTCGTGTAGGAGGTTCATGCTAGTTCCTACGGTACCCATCAGGTTGGGCCAAAGCTATCCCATCAAATCTGGAGACTGGGGTACTTATGGCCCTCTATGATCCATAATTGTATTAAGTTCACTAATAGATGTCACGCATGAAAAATACATGATAACTTCATGAATCAGCCTCCAAAACCTCTCCACTCCACCAAGTAATCTTGGACATTCGCAGTATGGGGACTCTATGTCGTAGGACCATACCCCCTGGCGACAGCTCGCCAGTGCAGGTTCATCTTGACCGCCACAGATTTCTTTTCCAAGTGGGAAGAAGCAGTTCTACTCAAGGAGGTCAGGGCCCGTTCTATCGTTGAATTCATGAGCTCCAACATCATCTACTGATTTGTAGTCCCTCACACCATCCTCACTGATAACGGCACCAACTTTTGAGCATCCAAACTGAAGAAATTGTACGCCAAGTACAACATCCATTCGAACCATAACTCCCACTATCACGCGTTGGCGTATAGAAATATCAAAGAGTTCAACAAAAACCTCTCTAAAATTTTGTAGAAAATGGTTGTCCAGAACAAAAACATTTGTCCGGAAAAGATCCCAAATTCCCTCTAGGCTTATCGTATGATGACTCGTAATTCCACCCAGGTGACCCCGTATTCCCTAGTGTATGTAGCTGAGGTCGTTGTTCCCATCAAAATCCAACTGCCCTCGTTACGCATAGCGGTCTATGACCAGCAGGCACCATATAAGGTGGCCAAAATTCGTCTAGATGAATTGAAAGCCCTTGACGAGAATAGGATTTGTGCCCTGCACAATCTGGAAAGGCATCAAAATAAGATCTCTAGGGACTTCAACAAAAAGGTTTGCCTCCACTCTTTTCTGCAAGGAGAATTGGTATTGGGTCTTAGGGAGCCAAGGATCCTCGGTAGGAAACCACCCAAGTTGGAACCCAAATGGGAAGGACCTTACATAGTTCACAGGGTTTAGCCTAATGGAGAATACTCCCTGATGACCATGGATGGTGAGTATATAACTCCTCCCACCAATTCCAAGTTCCTCAAGAAATACTTTGCCTGAGCCCATGGTCCTGCATAACCTTAAATTGTCTAGTCCCGCACGACCATAAACTGTCTGGTCCCGCACGACCTTAAACTGCCTGGTCCTGCATGACCTTAAATTTTCTAGTAATGCACGACGTTAAACTTCATTTTGAGAACTACATATGTCTTGATTATCATCCTCATGGGATACGTAGGAACGCTCAGATGCCTCGTCTTGAGCCCAGCCCCGAACTCTTCTCTTTGACTACCCCCCTTGGGTATAGTCCTCCTGGAGGATCCTCGCATGATATGGTGTAGGCTTCCTTAGCCCCACTCATACTAGGATTATAATGGTCACACCATGTTCCCACTCTCGTTCTTCTATCCTCACACATCCTCACCACGTGACGTTAAACTGTATGGCCTTCAATAACTACGTATGGCTTGATTCCCATCCTTATGGGATACGTAGGAACACACGGACATTTCGTCTGTTGGCCCATCCCAAATGCCAGAATCTTCCCCTTGGGTCAAGACCTATGGTAGGGGTGCAGACTTTTTCCCCAATTCATGTAGATCTAACCTCAATCTGGCCATATGTCCCACTCCCTGGAGACGTTCTCCTTTTTCATAGATGGGTATAACTATGCTTTACCCATTCCTTTGATTGGGACTCCATCATCTTCCCCATCCAGAAGGGCCCCCGTATGGTATAGATGTTAGGCCTAAGGGATATCTTACCAGTTCGGGCCAACGCCCTCAAGGATGTTGAGAAACAAGCCGATACAATTCCCGTGTTGTGAATATAGTCAATGGTCGATGCTCATTTTTTGCTCCCATTTCAGGTCACTATAGGGACGCTGTGTTTCAAACATGGTCAAAAACTATCCTGTGACATTGGAACCACCCCAATATGTCCCAAACATTGAGTGTAGTGGTTCATTATGCCCCTTTGTATCTCCAAGCGACGAACTCCCTACGGGAAAAACCAGGTTTTATTTCCCCATGTGACAGAGAGAGCTGAGACCGGCTCCTTGTTTTCCACATTGAGTACTGCTCACGTGGGCTTAGGAGCTAGGATGAGTTGGAAACTGTACAAGAGGATGTATGGATTTCCCATCTGAGGCCTAGCCTTAGGCCCCTTGGCCTTTTTAGGCCCCTAGCCCAGGTCCTATCTTATGAGATTGTACGGTGTGGTATGGGATTATGTCCTCATTCACGTCGGGTTACTCATCATGCCGTACACATCTCTGGATGGGATGCCTTATCCCCTCTTCGTCCTCACTGCAAGACGTTAAACTGAAAACTGGTCAAGCATTCCTAACCAAGGCTCAGCCTCAGGCACCTTGGCCTTTTCAGGGCCCCGACCCAAGTTCCTATTTAGGGTTGTACAGTATGGTATGGGATTATGTCCTCATTCACATTGGGTTACTCGCCATGTTGTACACATCCCTGGATGGGATACCTTATCCCCTCTTCATCCTCACTGCAAGATGTTAAACTGTAAACCGGTCGGGGCTTCCTAATCGAGGCCCAGCCTCAGGCCCCTTGGCCTTTTCGAGCCCCCGGCCCAAGTTTCTATTTAGGGTTGTATGGTGTGCTATGGGATTAAATCCTCATTCACATTGGGTTATTCTCCATGACGTACACCTCCCTTGTGTGGGACATCTTACTCCCCTATTCTTCCTCACTACAAGATGTTAAACTGCAAACCGGTCGGGCCTTCCTGACTAAGGCCCAGCCTCAGGCCCCTTGGCCTTTTTAGGCCCCCGGACCAAGTTCTTATTTAGGGTTGTATGGTTTGGTACGGTATTATGTCTTCCTTCACATCAGGTTTTTAACAACCATGCCATGTACCTCTTTCTCCTGAGGGTTCTCTATCCTCTTGTTCTATACTCGTCTTTTCAAATCGGCTGCTCTCAAGATGATCCCCTCGGTCCTCTTCGGCGATTCACCAATGTGCCTAAGGGTACTCTGGTTT
This sequence comes from Viscum album, assembly GCA_963277665.1. Classification (NCBI taxonomy): domain Eukaryota; kingdom Viridiplantae; phylum Streptophyta; class Magnoliopsida; order Santalales; family Viscaceae; genus Viscum; species Viscum album. Next base: position 1,279,741,007 of record OY728159.1, read on the forward strand.
AATGCCTGGAATGTCGGACTCTACTCGGACATGCTTCCACCCATTTTTCAGGCTTTCTGTTCCCCTTAATTAGGGATTCCATCACCTTTCACACCCGAAGGGACCCCCAAATGGCATGGATGTTAGGCCTAAGGGTTCTCCTACCATTATGGGCCAACGTTCTCGAGGGTCACAGACAACAAGCCAATACAAATCCCACGTTGAGAATATGGTTAGAGGTCGATGCTCATTTTTTGTTCCCATTCCAGGCTAATGCGATATGGATACTGTGTTTCGAACACAGTCAACAGTTATCCTCCATCACCACGCCAACCCCATTAAGCCCAAAATTTCAGTTACATGATTCACATCCTTCTCCACCACATCATGTCCAATTAGAACTTCGAAACTCTTGGTACTATTCCTTAGTGCGCATTCTCACATTAGGAGGACAAAATCCACGATAAGGGAATAATTCGGGGCTCCGAACCAATTTCCCTTTAGCGTGCATTCCAAGTAGTGCAACAAATCTCTTCCTCCCTTGTTTCCCACACCGAGTTTTACTCACATGGGATTAGGGATCGGGTTTAGGTTTATGCTTAATTGGAAGGTTTTCATTCCTTTTTTGTCCGAGCTCTAAGACCTTAAACTAAGATCTCTTCTAGAACTACCTACGGCTTGATTCCCATCCCCATGGGATACGTAGGACCACCCAGACATCTCATTTTCAGGTCCAATTTAATTGGGAGCTAGTTTCTTCTACCCCTTACCCTCTTACCTCTATTTAGGCCCCTTGGCCTGAGGTTCCTTTCTCGGAATTTCATGCGGTGTGGTATGGGATTATGTCCTCATTCATGTCGGGTATGTTTTATTACACCGTACACATTCCCCACTTAGCATCGTCTCTACTACGTCTATGTTGCGCGACATTAAAATACACATCTGGTCCTATCACATGACCCTTAAACTGTGACACTATCGTCCTGGCCACACAACAAAAAATGGCACTGCATCATGATGTCCTCACTAAAGGGGACACCATGTTTGGTATTGGTCACATGCCATACCATTTTTCAACACCTATTACGACTTTATTCTTGTGGAGATTCCATGACTTGCTATCCTGAGCCCGTCGCTTCACAAAAAAAAACCATTTACCTTAAAGGACAAATAAGATTTATCAAATATTGCTTCTTTTGGTGTGAGGGCCACACCCGCATTCCCCTTTTATCCATGGAATTGGTACCTTACCATGCCACCTTTGAGAACTACATGCATCTTGATCCCCATCCTCATAGGGTGCGTAGGAACGTCCATGCACCTTTCCTCAGACCCATCTTAGCTCTCATTTCTGGTCCCTTGACCTAAAAACTTCCCAGGGAACATGTGGTGGTCAGAGCCCTAGGTTCCCATTCACGTTGGGTTTTTATAATTACCCCACCATGTGTCTCCCGTGTTTCCTACCATCCATGGTCTGAATTCTACGATCCTAAACTAAGATCCCTCTATGGTAAGGGACTCGATTCCCTCTATCTAATACATCTCGTTTTCGTATTCAGATGCGTTTTGAAAAATATCCCAAAGTGAGGAATTTTTATAGGGATATTCCCCTCATTACATGTCCAAGATTCGTGAGCTCACTATTTGGATCCTCATCCTCTTCCACATCCGAAGGGACCCCCTTCACGGCCTGGTCTTATGCTGCCTCAACTCATCTAACATTTCGGGCCAACATCCCTAAATATCTTGGACGACATTTGCGACAGGTATCATGTTTCGAACATAGTCAGCGATCAACCCTCATTTGTCTGTCCCCATTCCAAGATAACGCGATACAGATGTTGTGTTTCGAACACGGTCAATATTTATCCCTCCATCGTCATGTCAACATATTTATGATCCATATTTCAAGCATCATGATTCACACATTTTCAATTCCTCATGTTCAAGTGGAATTCTGACATACTTGGCTTTACTTCTTCATGCATCTAGGTGCGCTACGTGGATGGGTTAGCATCATTGGGCCGACATTAACTGAGAATCCATTTTCCCTAACATGTTCCTTCCTATATTGAAAAATTCCCACCACTAGTTCTTATTTCCCACATCGAGCATGACTCACATGGACTTAGTAGTTTTGGTAGGATGTGTACCGGCGCAGCCAGGTTTTTCTTCATCCCGAATGATGTTAAACTATGCTTCTAAAACTACATATGGATTGATTCCCATCCTCATAAGATACATTGAGACACCCAGGCATTTCACCTAGGGTCCAGCCCCAGGAATCATAAATCATGTTCCTCCTCATTTCCGGACCCTGGCCTGACCCCTTGTGGGGAACCATGTAACTCTAATTTTTCCCTGAACAAGTTCGGGATGCCCCAAGATGACATTGGGAAGTGATGGCTCCCTCTCCAGAGAGGTCCTGTCTAAAAGAACGAATGATCCATGATCAGACTGATGCATCCATCTAATGTGCTTCCACCAAGATGGCTTAATTTTGAGAGTGTTGGATTCTATTCGAACAAACCATCACTCCACATTCCACGCTTTGCATTCCATTTATTCGGACCCTCGTACTCTTTCATGTCTAAGGTAACTCCCTAACAGTACGGATACTCAGCCTATGGCCCACCTATTGTCCTGTTTCAATGTTCTGAAAGACTAATGGATGACATTTTGAGTCAGGCCCTGTGTTTCGAACATGGTTAGTGGTCGGCCCTCATTTGTTATCCCCATTCTAGGATAACATAATAAGGATGCTATGTTTTGAATGCGATCAACAGTTATTCTTTATTGTCATTCCACCCCCACAATGTTCCATATTTTGGGTATCATGATTCACACCTCCCATTCCAATCTATCCAGATTGATTTCAGCGCCCCTGGCGTTACCCCGTTCGTGCACAAGAGCACACTGGGAAAACAGTAATTCGGTTGTTCTAGGAGCTTCATTCTCTAGTTAGGTCTCCCATTTCCTCCTAGAAATCCTGACCAGTTGTTCAAACCCCAGATTCCTGAACCTTGATTTGCACTCCTACATTTGGATGGGGTGATAAGTTGGTCATCCCTTGTTTCTCACATCAGGCCCAACCCACGTGAGCTTAGGGAATGATCGTTGGATACTCCGCAAACATCACAAGGATGCAATAAACCAATGTAAACAACAGAACGCATGCATGCTATGGCATCAAACAATTAAATAATGAAAGTACATTTGAGGATTTGTAATAATTACAGTACCCAAGGGTTGATTCCCCCCATGGAAGGGTTGACCTCGTCAAAAGATCGTAGCAGCTCCGCCACACTCTGGCTGGTGGCGTCCAGGAGTTGTTGCCTCCTGTTCAGCTCTTTCTCCTCCTCAGTAGCGAGAGGGAACAATTCTTTGGCCGTAGTCTAGTCCCGATCCGCGTCGGCCCAAGTGGAGGTCATCTCCTCAGAGGCTCACTTCAGGCCCTCTTCGGCTTCTACCATTTAGTCTTCCAATCATGAGACAAGCTCTGATTGCGCATCAAGAGAAGCAGAATTCTCATCTGCCCGATTCTATAGTCGTTGGACCTCGTCTTCAGCCTATTGGAACCTCTTGATGGTTACCGCCTTCCTCCACTACCAACCCACACCAAGGCCACGATCATGATCCCAAATCTTTTTCGCCATAAGATCTCGGACGAGCATGTGAGGACGCTGGGCATCCACTCCCCCAGCACACAGTTCGTGCAGTCACGAGTGGATTATGTCAATCTCATCCAACCATAGTGCTTGGGCATTTCATTAATGAAGCATGTGATCTGCTTCCATGATTGGTGATGGAATATTTTTTTTCCTCCTTGTTAGAAGCCGTCTCATCCCAGTCAGCGCGGTTGGAAGGCTGGTATGCAGGGAATGCCCCCAGGAACTCCTCAGCTGGGTCCACATCTGGCGTTGGATCAGGCGTGGTAGATCTTGAACTGTCTGGTTGATCCTCATCATCGGATCCCACCTCAATAACCTCAGGAGCATCCCTACTGGTTCCCCCACCAATGATCAGGAGTGCTACAGTTCATTCAGGTTAGATGTCCACCTCCACGACCATTGGCATTCCTTTGGCAAGGGCGCTACCAGAAGACCTAACCAACTTTGTCGTAGCGACCCAAGCCAATTGAAGGATTGTACATGCCAAAAAAAGGGGACGTGAAGGTCATTTAATGTGGTCAGGGGAAGGCAATCATAAATTTAGTAGAGGAGACTTACAGAGATCAAATCTCTGGTCTCGCTCTTGGGTTGATGCCGGCGGGACCCTGAGACGTGGCCCCCCATATATGGTTGGAAGGTCTGGAGACTTTGGGGGAGCCACCTCAAGTGTCCTAGATCTTCCAGACATGGAATTTGATGCAGCCACAGGTGTGGATCATGAAGGTCCCGCATCGGTACCCACTGAGGGGCGAGAGCGAGTTCTATGCACAAGGTCCTCCTGCACAATGCAGATGCTGATAAGGAATCTAGAGTAACCTAAGAGCAGAACCTGATGAAAGAACTTGGGATTTTACCTTGAGGGCCTCTGCGAAATATTCAAGATCTGAGGACCGATCACCAACTTCACCCTCCTCCAACGGACTCCCTCTACCCGCCTCATCTCCCCAGGGGGACTCATACGATTCTTCTGGCAAAGGGAAGTGCTCCCTCAGGTCAGCAGCTGATAGTTGCGGAGGGACCATCCGATCCAATAGCACCTTGACTCGATCTGTCATCGGGTGCGGGGTACACCGGGAGTGGATAAATTCTTCCAGTTTGGCCATGTATTGTTTTGCCTCCACCTAGGATACTGCAAAATCGGCTCTAATAGGGCCAATCCCCAGCAAGTCCATCCTGAGGTGGTTAAGGTGCTGCCATAACTCAGATGGGTCGAGGAATTATCGGTTGACTTCTCAGATGTGCCTAGCCTCCAGAAAGACAGAATTCCTCAGCATGTCAATAGGGAGCAGCCATTTCCACAAGGCCTGAGTAGAAATCCTGCAGAACCCTCTCTGTGGTTGCCCCTCCGAATGACTATGTTCCCCTGGGACCATTGGGTCCGTTGTCGCTGCCGAATATTCTACTAATGCTTCCCCCTCAACTGGTGCGGACATCGCCGCTCCAGTAGCCCCACCACTATGGGATTCCCTTGCTACCTTCCAGCCTCATCCCTGAGGTCGGGGAAGCTCGCCATCACCGACTAGGATGGTTGGCCGCTTCAGCATCTCCCTTGGGTAGGCGACCTCCCAGCTTTGGGCATATTCCTTCACCAGCTTGAGGACGGCGGTTGGTGGAGGTAGTACATTCTGCATCTTCCTGTCCTTTTATGTGAACATGAGCCACATCTACCTCATCACACACGGGTGCTCCTCATGACACACCTCCAGGTAAACCTGTAGGGTCATTCGCTGCAGGAACCATAATTGCCTTGCAAACCTATGTGGGGTGTATAGCTCGCAGAGATGCTCGTGGTCCACCCTGGCCACCAAGACTCCACCTCGAAAGTCCAGGAGGTGGGCTCGGTGCTCTTCTACTCCTTGACCATCATCCGTGAATTCCCATGTCGTCAAAGGGAACGGATGGAAGTTGAACTCTTATTCCTTCCAAACTCGAATTAATATCGATGATATGGTCATCTTGGCTGGAAAGCTCCCTGAGACATTGAGAATCGAGGGGTGGAAGTTTGACCCTGGAGGCAAGATAGGGTTCGGATACTCATATATCCCCCTGATGTGTGCCGCTATCCACTAGTAAAGGAGGTGGAATGGCCTGCATACCCTCTATGGCCTCTTCCCCTCGCTGATGTGCGACAACATCTTATACATCTTGGTGAGCATCGGGATCCCTAGGTTGACCCGCCCTCCTGTTGCCAACGTGGACACCATGATGAAAGTTTTTGGTCGCACTCCCATGTTGGTATCTCTCACTAGTAGGATCCAACCACAGATGAGAGCTGCGATGAATTCCGCCAACCTAACTATTGGATGTTGCTCAGTGCTGACACTGAACCCCCAAGTCTTTCACTGGCTATCCTCCAATAGTTGTCAGTATGAGTGTTCCTTACTCTGGGCCCCCTTTGGGAAAGTCCGAGGCCTCACCAAAAACTGCCTATTTTCCAGGAAGTTTAGGAATCGCTTGAACCACCGCCTAAAGTGGACATCCCTTACTGCCTCCTTGCCCTCCCCAGGCACAAGCTCCATCAGTTCCAACACCATCCATGGAATCTGCTCTAAATCCTCCCATGCACCCATAGTAGAGAGGAATTCTTCGTACATCTCCCCTAGTATCGGGACCCCCCGAGATCTGGTACACATCCCATAAGCTGATTCCAACCTTCATGTGATGTAGGTGGAAGGTATTGGTCCCTGGTGACCACCGGCTCAATAGCTCCGGTATTAGTTGCTTCGGCTGGTAGATGTGAAACTGGGAAGCCCAAGCTGCCTCATACAATCCCACTCTTCTCAGATTTGATCCAAACTCCTCGCACGAGGTGCCTACCCAGTAAGCCCAGGCCCAATCATCCATGAAGTTTCCACCCTGGCACAGGTCTCATTCCTCAGACCACCCCTTCTTCGGGTTCCCCAGCACCGCCTTGAGGATAGTTCGGTACAGAGGAGGGGACGTCTTTGGCTGCAATGCCTTACCATCAACGTTGTTCAGATGGTTGTATAAGCAGTCGGCAATGAAGGGCGTGAAGTCCTCCCGGGCATGACCATCGGCCGCCCTGAACCAACGGTGCTGACACAATGTGCTCCATAACCAGTAAGATGGATCATCCCTACTTAATTCAGGGATGAAGACGTCATCCCTCAACCCGAATCCATACAAGGGAAACCTTCTACACAATGGGTTGTTCTTCTGGCTCTCCAATAGAAGCTCCACCAATGAACTATGGTCCGAGTGGGTACAGACTAACTCTCCTAGCCCCAGACTATTTGCCATATCATCCCTCTGGGCGGCATCCGCAAGGACCCCCTAGGCAGCTTCTTGTTGGGCCACTCAGTTCTGGAACTTGTACATTTTTTTGGTTGGTTCATGAAGCTCATTTGCAGAGAGCGTTCATGAAGCCTCTTCGCGAAGACTATTCACAGAGTGCTCTCTAGGCGTTCAAAGCGCCGGATCGCAAAGTGCAAACACGGAGTCGAGGAATCATTGTGCGCCTCGAAGACTTGATTCGCAGAGAACACTCACGGAGTACGTGGAGCATCGCGAATTGAGAACACAAAAGGAAAAATTCACGGAGAAGGGAAAGGAAAAAAGAGAGCATAGATCCCATATTTATAGGCGACGACCGCTGGATCTTCGCAATGCATCTAGTTCGTGTCGTGCTTCGTGGCGCGCTTGGCCCGTGCATCCCCTATCTGCCTCATGATCCTTCTTCATGAGCTCACATCATGAACTACCAACAATTTTGGTGATTACCCTTAGACTTCGACCCTTGATCTCTCCGTGGCTCCAAGTCTGAGGGGGGGCATTTTTTGAAGCCAAAATTCGGGACAGAGAAGAATCCAAAAAAAGGCACCATTGACTACCTCGTAATGCCATTTTGTGAAGTCCACTCTGCACCGTGCCCACTGTGAAGCAAGAAGGCAGGATGCTCCGCAAACACATTTGATGTTCGCGATCCCGCCGCGAATCAACGAGGTGAGATGCTCCATGAATGCATTTTATGTTCATGAGCCCACCACGAAGCAAGGAGGTGGGATGCTCCGTGAACACATTTGACGTTCGCGATCCCTCTGCGAAGCAAGGAGGTAGGATGCTCCGCGAACGCATTTGACATTCGCGAGCCCGCAACAAATCAACTAAGTCCCTCTTCACACCGTGTAAGCTCTACTTCGCGGTGCCTCTTGCCTATAAATACCAGGCTCCCCCTAAACCCAAAAGATGAATAGTCTGACCATTCGACTTCCCAGCTCCCAAATCGCGAAGCATCCTTCTGCTCTGTGAAGCATGAGCTGTGCGGGGTAATTTTGCTCCACGAAGTGCCACCCCTTTGTCTCATTTTGATCCCCTATTTCGAGAGGGATTCCCTTCGCAAAGCCTAAGGGCCATTGCAAAGGAAGAGGATCCCCAAGGGGACCCAGGTCATTACGAAGTGTTTATGCTTCGCAAAACACCCTTCATGTACACATGATCCACATGCTAAGGCAGGGTCACTGTACTTTGCAAAGCATATTGCTTCACGACACCTTGCTTCATGAGGCCCCTTTGCTTAGAAAAGTAGTGTTCTGTGAATTCCTTTCCACTTCGTGAATCACCTCCCATATTCACTTCTGCCCTATGCTTAGGCTAAGGCACCCCACTTCACGAAGCACACCCCTTTGCAAGTTCCCTCCGCCACGTGGAACAATAGAGCTTCACAAGGCCCCTGCCTATGAACTCCTCTTCTTGGCAATTCCTTTTCCTGTGCAACCCTCCAGGTTTGCACGATGTGACTTCAAAGTCCCTTGGATGACACCACCCATTGCGTTGCTTCGCCTCACACTTCTTCACATAGGCACTCTAATGGCTATTGCTTCTTCACATAGCCACGCTAACATAGGCCCATTGATGGTTTGCTCCGTGACACCCCCTCACAATGGCTTTGTCTATCCTCACATTCCACCAAGGAGTAGAGGGTACCAGTTATGTAAGTCCTAGGGGTTTGGAGTGAACCCACATCATCTGAGCTATAGGACATTAAACTGCCAAGCACCATCATCCTCATCACACAATGTTAAACTATGACCTGGCCCCATGCCTCGCACGCAGGGTCCCCTACCTTGGACATTATCCATGCCCACTCATCTCCACGGGGATGGTATCACCCCTCATAGGGGATGATATCATCCTTATCATAGTGGTGTTTGTCCATGGGGAAAGGGAAACCACCTTGGTTTAAGCCCCTAGCTTTCCTTGTAGGAGGCAACATCCATACTCCTCCTTTCATCTTCAGTCCCCAGGGCTAGGAAAGGGCAAGATGGACTCGAGGCCCCTTATTTCTTCGGTCCCAAGTCCCTCTCCCACTACACTTTTTCTCCATAGAGCCTCCATCCTAGAGTAATTCCCAACCACTTCCTGGGCTACTAACCATGAATAAGCCCCTGTTTCCTCTTTGGGTCACTCCACGCGTAAGCCCCACCCTACTTCCCACGGATGCACCTTTCGCGATGTGATCGTCAGGTCTCTACTATCTCTTGTTTCTCACATTGATCATGGCTCATGTGAGCTTAGATAAAGCACCGAACATGACCCAACACCTCGGGTAGCCTAGAGTGTAAGTCCCATGTCACCACCCGAACTACAAGGACTTTGATCCTTCTCAAGGCAAGGTACGTAGGAAGCCTCCCTAAGGTTCAATCCCACCACCCGGTTGTTCTGACACCCCTTTGCGTCAGTTCAAAATCCCCTTCACCATCTGAACTACGTGGTCTTTTATCCTTGCCAAGGTAGGGTACGTAGGAAGCCTCCACGAGGTTCAAGCCCACCAACACCTTGGGCAGCCTAGAGTGTAAGCCCCATGCCACCACCAGAACTAAATGGTCTTTGATCCCTGCTAAGTCAGGGTACATAAGAAGCCTCCCTGAGGTTCAATCCCACCACCCCATTTGTTCTGACCACCTTCATGTCGGCCCACCAACACCTTGGGTAGCCTAGAGTGTAAGTACCATGCCACCATCCAAACTACAAGAACTTTGATCCTTGTAAAGGCAAGGTATGTAGGAAGCCTCCTTGAGGTTCAAGACCACCACTTGGTTGTTCCGACACCCCTTCGTGTCAGTTCAACAACCACTTCACCATCTGAACTACGTTTTCTTTGATCCTTGCCAAGGCAGGGTATGCAGGAAGCCTCCACGAGGTTCAAGCCCACCAACACCTTGGGTAGCCTAGAGTGTAAGTCCCATGCCACCACCCGAACTACAAGTACATTGATCCTTGTCAAGGAAAGGTACCTAGGAAGCCTCCCTGAGGTTCAATCCCACCACTTGGTTGTTCCGAAACCCCTTCGCATCGGTTCAACAACCCCTTCACCATCTGAACTACATGGTCTTTGATCCTTGACAAGGTAGGGTACATAGGAAGCCTCCATGAGGTTCAAGACCACCAACACCTTGGGAAGACTATAGTGTAATCCCCACACCACCATTCCTAACTACATGGTCTTTGATCCTTGCCAAGGCAAGGTACGTAGGAAGCCTCCATGAGGTTCAAGCCCAACACCCATTGGACCCCAGGTCCTCCTTCATGTCGGTTCACCACATCAACCAGAACTATGTGGTCTTTGATCCTTGTCAAGGCAAGATACGTAGGAAGCCTCCCTGTGGTTCAATCCCACCATTCACCTGGACCCCAGGTCCTTATTCACATCGGTTCACCCCCGTCCCACATGACGTTAAACTGTGTACCTCCTTTCAGCGGTAATCTGTTGTTACTCCTATCAGCAGTAAGTCGTTGTGATCCCCAATCGGTGGTAAGACGTTGTCACTTCAGAGGTAAGCCATTGTAACTTATTTCAGTGTTAAGTCATTGTCACTTCAGTGGTAAGACATTGTCACTTTAGAGTTAAGACATTTTCACTCCTTTCAGTGGTAAGACGTTGTCACTTCAGTGGTAATCCGTTGTCATTCCTCTCAGTGGTAAGCCATTGTGAACCCCAATCGACGGTAAGCCATCATCGGGTGAACTACGTGGACTTTGATTTCATTCCACGGGGATACGTAGGTAGCCTCTTCAAGGCTCAAGCCCAAAACCATTGTCATCCTCATGAAGATTCCATCCCATTCACCACCCCCCTTGCGAAACCTTCCATCATCCATCTTGATTCTTACCCGGGCCGCCACATCCTGGTGGTATCATGCCAAACCATTCCCCATTCCATTTGACAACATTTGGGAAGGCACCCGCATGTTGTCCCCAATATCGGCATTACCTCATGGGGGTTCCTCCATCTGATCCACTCTAGTCAGTGTTCTAATCAGTCCGGTCAGTCTCCTCTAGACGTTAAACTTGCGGTATACCCTATGTTAAACATGGTAAGTTGAGGAAAACCTTAGATACATGCCCATGGCATACGATTCCCCGCATTCGATGTGGGATGAATCGGTCTTCCGCGCCCTCGAGAAGACCTATAATAAGGGACATAAGATAGACACACTAACCCCTAGCATCCAGACACGCCAGTGATGCCCAGTGTGACTACTCCCCTAACCGAAGTTTGCTGCCCTGACCGAAACCCTTGGAATGTCCTGACAGAAGCAGCGTAATTAACTAGTGTCAATGAATATATGGTGCTAAGAAGAGTTTCATGAACAATGTATTAAGTCTATGAGGGAGACCCAGACTAGGTGATGAGTTTCGAGGAGGAATCCACAGAAGGAAGAACTGACATCACAACATCCTGTTTCGATCAAGGAGTAGACTTCCTGAATAAGGAGTGGATGTCGCCCGCCTTTGGAAAGCGGGAATGCGGGGAAACAATAGCCGCGTCCCTTGTCCCCGAACAAGACGGACGTGCGCACCCTAGTGAAAGAGTCTGAAACAATATTATTTTAACACTCTGTTTATTAGATCCATAAAAATAGAGGGTTCATTAGTCTATCCAAATGGAATTATTGTAAACTCATAATGTTTACACCTGGATCAAAATGTTATATTTGGAATACATTTTTTCCTCACATGCAATTGATGATATTTATATCTAAGGTCAATCTAAAAAAATATGGAGCTTCATGAATTTGATCAAATAAATCATCAATACAAGGTAGATGATACTTGTTCTTTATTGTAATAGCATTTATTTTTCTATAATCAATGCATAACCTCATGGATCCATATTTCTTCCTGAAAAAGAGAACAGGGGTTCCCCATAAGGAAAAACTAGGGAGAATAAATCCCTTATCACTCATTTCCTCAAGTAGTTTATTAAAATATAATAATTCCACAGTGTTCATTCTATAAGGAATGTTTGATATAGTTCTTGCATCTGGAATTAAATCAATAGAGAACTCAAATTCCCACTCTGGAGGATTTACAGGTAAATACTCTATAAATACATCAATATATCATTACATAATAGGTACATCTTAAATTTCAATATTTCATTCCTCATCCATAGATGATTTTTTCTCTTCCTTCCCAAGAATTTCATTTAGAAGAGCAACTGGAGGTGGATCTAGATATGAATAAGATGATGAGGTTTCTACTCTAAAAATAAGGAACTCTACATATTCCTCACCAATCATAATTTCCTTCTGTTTGCAATAGATTTTTTCATAATATTTTGAAATCCAATCCATACCAAGGATTATATCAAAGTCAATAATGGGTATGATGACAAGGTAAGAAACTAAAGCACGTTTACATTCCATAAAGGGAACTAACTGAAACATATTTAATGCAATGATACTTCCCTTAGAAGTTTTTACTGAAAACTCATTTATTAAATCAAAATATGAATATCTAATTTTCTTGGAAAAATGAGAATATATAAAAGAATGTGATGATCCAAAATAAAATAAAGCATTGGATGAGTTTGAGGAAACAATTAAAGTACCTTCCACCCCATCATTAGAAACTTCAACCTCTCTAGTTGTGATCACATAATCTTAGACTTTCTCCCTTGGCCTTTTCTAAGGAAAGTTTCATTAATGCTTAGGATAATCATTCGTATAGTGTCCCATCTCCCTACAATTATAGAATTAAAAATTGGTAGCTTATTTATTTCCCTTGCAATCACAAGATTGGTGGCCTTTTATACACACTTGTAATAGACTCCTTTTCCTTTTAAGTAGGCATCAGGATGTTTCCTTCCACAAGTATCACACATTGAAAAAAGTCCCTTTTTTATTCCTCCTTTTATCCATTATTTCTTTCTATACCATCTTCTTATATTTTTTTCCATTAAATTCATAAGACTTGCATAATTATTTCTCTCTCTTGATAGCACATGAGACTATATCTTTGTATGATGATAAATTTTTGGAGACCGGTGCACTTCGAGGGAATCATTTTAAACCATAAAATAATCAATAAATATTACTCCTTAGATTATATATATAGTATACAACATCCCATTCTCACCTTGTAAAGATTTATTTAAACTTTTCAACATTTTAAACCTCTTTTTGTTTCATATTCAAGAATTGTCTCTCCATATCTGCTTTTTGTTCTCAAGAAAAATATTTTTCTAGGAAAAATTCCTTAAAATCTTTCCATTCCATATTTTAAATTTATTTTTCCTCATTTTTGTTTTGAATTAACAACCACCACTGATCTGAATCTCCTGAGAGAAGATAAACTTCCATGAAAACCTTCTCCATTACATTACTTCTCAAAGAGAGAAACATCTTTTATAAGTAACTTATCCACTACTCTGCTACAAATGGGTTTTATTTCCCATTGAATGGTGGAGGTTTTTGTTGCATAAAGTAGTTGAACATTTCATCTTTATGTTGTGAACTGGGATGTTCTATACGGGTAAGGGTATGGTTCATAACTTGAGTCATCAATCCCAGTATAGTTATAAGTTTCTTATCACCAATCGTAGCTCCAGTACCAATATCATTATCTTGTATAGGAGGGAAATCCCTATATGGGATACGTGCATTGATACAATTTCTATTCCTTCTGATATGCTCCATTTATAAATAACGAAATACACTAAATTAGGTTACGAATCATAATGCTTAGTCTCGAACTAGAAAAACACTTAACATAAATTGAAATTTTATTCATAGATAATACCATAATCATAAACATGGTTTCTTTGGGGACATATTTACTTATAAATCCTTCATAATTTTTTGTAAAGAAAATGTGAATTATCCTAAAAATATCCCCTAGGAGTGTCAAACTAGGTACATAGTAAGGACCATTGTCATGTACTAGGTTACCCCGAGCTAGGTCCAGGACACCTTGTCAGAGTTGCTACTCCCAGGTGTATCTATGCCAGAACCAATTCCACTTGTAGTATCCAAAGAGAGATGTATTGCTAGGAAGAACCATATAATCTCTACCTTTCCAAAATTATATAATTTTGTTCTATTCTTATCTTTAAAGTCTATCTTAGGGTTATTTTCTCAAATCTGTATTTTTTAAATCTAGTTTCCAAGGTTTTTACTAAAATTCCACTGATACCAACCGTAAAGTCCCTGACCCTAGTAGTCCAGAGCTGGTGCCTTAATTTATTACATTTTAATAGATACAAAATAAAAATCAAAAAGGAATGATCACATCAACATATTTGGAAACTATATTACATACATAAACACTAAATTACAACTTTAAATGAAATAAAACATAGAACTCCATTAGAAACACCCATAAACTCTTATATTATCCTTGCAAGTCATAATATAAATCTTCTTATCTTGGAGAAAAATAAAACATAAGAAAGGGGTGAGATCATATGATCAGTAAGGGTAATTAATATAATGAAAGATAATATAAACAATAAGGCATGATGAATGACTAAAAACATATGTCATTAAAACATAATCTTGAGCATAATATGGAAATAATAAAAGTTGAATAAATAATTCCACATAAATAATCACACAAAACTTAAACATGGATATTCTACTAGTCAAATAATCACATTATTTATCAATTACTAATATCATAATGAGGGAATGCATAATTTTAGACATCTAAAACATATTGTCGAGGCCTCAACCAAGACATCTGAAAATAAATGGTTAAGGCCTCAGCCAAATCCATTTTTTTGTATCATAATATCTACCAAAACATCGAGGGGATATAGTGGGCCCCCCTATCACTTACTAAGTCAAATTCATTCCTAATATGAATGGAGTTAAACCTAAACAATATATACATATGAAATGTAAATAATTTCCCCCAATATTTAAACATAATCCTAACCATTCTGATTAGTATAGTGAATAGTACCAAGATATCACATCCATAGTCAAACGGATCATAAATAATTTAATAAAATACGGTAGATAAAAATAATAAGATATAAATATTAATAAAGCATATGATGAAGCATTATCATGTGCACTCTCAAAAATATTTATAACTAAGTGTAGCACAAGGGATGACCTAGGTCGTTCTCTTGAGGATATTTCTCAATCATTTACTTACTTAATCTAATTTAACTAAACTATTTCTTTTTGGTGTTTTTATATTATCTAGTAATGTAAAACAATAAAATAAAAGATAAAACTAACATGCAAGGACAAAATGCAATTAATTGAGAAAGAACATGGCCTTTATGGGTTGGTTTGTGGGTTTCATCATTCTCCTTGTTGGTACTTAAATTAAGTTTGATAATTCAATTATGATATCTCATTCATGAATAACTATTATTTTATTTATTGGTGTGAAATCTTGAATGAATTTTGCAATCTTAACTTCACCTCCTCTTATAATCAAGGTTGATGGCACACCTCGATCGAGAGTGTGTCATCTTCCAAGACCTGGCTCCATCGTATGTCATTTCAACCACTAAATGGATCAACTCCATCGTATGAAGATATTTTATCCAGTATAAGGGAGGAAAAATATTTAATAAAAGAATAGAAATGAGTTTGAGATCAGTGTCGTGGTGGACGATCGCCACACCCGTGCACATCACTCTTGCCCATCACAAACTTAATAAAAATTAGAATTTAAGCATAGAATAAATGAAATTTCCACATACCTACCCTGGGCCAAGTCTTGGGTTAACCCCTCATATTTGAGGGTAAGAGGTTACGGTGGATAATATGAGAAGAATAAAAGAAGAAAAGAAGGAGAAAAGATGAAGAAGAAAACAGGGTGGATCGGTTGACACAAAAATAATGCATGAATTTTATTATAAATCTAAATTACAACTGAAAAATAAAACAAAAATAAAGAAAAGAAATGAAATGGGGAAGATTTGTGGTCGTACTCCCTTGGTGGAGATATCCTCCTTGGTACCTTGAAAGAATGGATGGAGAATGGGATAATTTGGGAAGGAGGTGAGGGCCTCCTTTTAGAGGTAGAATTCGTCTCCCAAATGTCAACGTGGTTTAGACCCCATTAATTACCTATTCACGCATTCCACCCTTAATGAAAGTTGTTACTAAATATCTTGGACGTATCTCATCAAAAGTTCAGCTAATTTTGAAACCTTATGCAGGAGTTATATATTTTTCAATATCGGTTTCTATTTCTGGGTGAAGCTTCTAGGATGGTTCCTTTAAAAGTGTGTCTTTTGATGGACGTGTTAATGACTTTAAAACTCCCCCATATTTTTTTTAGTATCGTTACTGGATGTACTCGTTCATTCTCAAGTGTAATAAATTCATTTTAAGGTTTGTAGGCCATGTTGTGATTTCGTTACCGTTGTGGGGACCACGTTGTCCGCCCGAAAAAATATCCAACTTCAATGAATTTTTAGACCCTATAAATGGCCGAATCAGCTCCTGGTCCAGAAGACAAAAATAAAGAAAATAAAATAAGGATTCTAAAAAAATTATCAAAAAATTTGGAATTAATTTTATCAGGAAATGACCAAAATACCCTTGACGTAAAAATCTGCCAAAAATCCAGAATTAGTCATTTTTCACATTTAGGCTCAAAATAACACTAAAACATAAAAACGTGACAATTATACATTAAATAACACTATGGTGGGATTATAAACAATAATTTACAGTATAAAATATAGTAAAATTTAAGCTTCATCACTCCCCCACACTTAAACATTGCACTCCTGGGCAATCATCTTATATCCAAATCAATTTCCACACAACAATCAAAAATGAGAAAATATTAATGATATTATCCAAAATAGAATTATATCATGTCTCGTATATGAATAACAATCCTCTCTCATTTTCATT
The DNA here is from genome assembly GCA_963277665.1 of Viscum album. Classification (NCBI taxonomy): domain Eukaryota; kingdom Viridiplantae; phylum Streptophyta; class Magnoliopsida; order Santalales; family Viscaceae; genus Viscum; species Viscum album. The sequence goes on from OY728159.1 coordinate 1,279,757,790, forward strand.
TCAATTATTAAAAAATTTCCAACCTCATAAATCAATCCATGGACCAATCACAACCTACCTCACATTGAATTTTATGTCACTCTTTACTCAAGAGAAATTGGATCTAGAGTTATACTCATACTTGAAAATCGCATGTATCACCATAGGTTTGTGAAAATTATCATTTCTCCACAGCTTAAAACATGACAATGAATTTAATCATGAGGGATTTAATTAAAGGTTTAAATGATTCTGTGGCTTAGGGTTGGTGGGAAAATTATTGAAAAAAAAGTTCCAGGCTAGAAAGAGGAGGTTGGACTTTTAAGTATAATGCATGATTAAATGAAGTGAAAACATAGGAAATTACTCACTCAATCCCACTTGAAAATGTGAAACACAAAACCACTCCCCTTTTAATGATATGGTACATGAGCCAAGAAGTGCTTAAAATGAATGATATCATCTATGTTCTCCCCTTTTTTTCAAAGCTCCAGAAAGGAACAGCTTTATTTTTTTTCTTTTTCATGGAGGATGAGCTGAAAATTGAATACAATGAATGAAAATTCATGCCATTGATTTTTGATAGGGAAATGAGTCATAAAATAATGTATAATGAGGAATTCAAGCTCATATCCATTTTTTTCTTTTCTTTTTTTTAAGGATAAATGGATGAAACAAATAAAGCACAATGAAATGACGACACATGCCCAATTATCTTATTATCGACAGCCCAAAGTATTGAAAAACACCTCACACCACCCATAAATGATACACATCCCAATGAACGCACACGAAAGGCCCTTCCCCCACACTCAAACTTGAAACAACCATGCGAAAATACTAAAAGAGCGGGTAGGTAAGGAAAAATTGGCTTGTAATGTGGCTTAAACCTATAAGGAAATTCATGGAATCTAAGGGCTTACAAAGGATAAATGTAAAGGTGGGTATCAAGATAAAATGTGGCTAGCCAAAGATATGCCTCAATAATTTCAAATACATTCCATGAAATCCAAATCTTTGAAAGAGAATATTCACAAATTCTGGTTCTCACACAAAATTCAAGTTTCCCTCAAGAAAGTGTGGCTAATAGGAAGAATACGTAAAAGTGGTTTAGAATACCTCACAGGATTGGAAAAATATTTTGATTCAGTGTTTCATGGGCATGGATTTCAAAAATCAGTCAAACTCATTAAAATGCTTGAAAATCCATTTCAAGGGAAAATAATTTATATCAACAATAATTTAAAATACATTATTTCAAAAATCATTTCAACTCTTTCAAAATCAATTAATGTGTGAAAAGTGATAAGAATATTCATTAAAGCTCAAAATATGTTTTGGACCAAAAAATTAAAGGACTTTAAATGATAATGTAAAAAGTTAACTCCCTTTTGAAATAATGATTCAGTCATCTTCCTCTAATTCTTGGGGCTTCCTTCTGCCTTCATGATCCTACAAAAGAAAAATTACTCAATTAATCACAAGGATCATTTCATTTAAGCTCAAAATGAAAAGAGGGAGGAGTCCACATGCTATAATATTTCCTAATATTGAATTTTAAATTTAAATTACTAGAAATAATGTAAAGATAAATCTTGGTATGATCCCCCAAGTGGGCCCTGGAATCTTTTACTGCCTCTAGAGGGTAGTACCAGCTTTTATCCATAATCTGTTGGTGGATGAAGCTTCTTTGATTTGAACCACCACATGTGGCTCTTCCCATATTGAAGTTTTTTGTTCTTGTTGATGAGGACTCTATAGACAGAGTATACTAGATCTGCCCCCTTCGCAATTTGGTATAGCTTGCATGGAAGGGGTTGGATAAAGTAGGTAACCTCCTCTTCATTTGTTGCTACTTGTGCAACATTCCCTTTCCCTTCTTGTGCTCCACCTAGTAAATATTCAGTGTGTTCAGGGAGCTTTAAATGTTCCTCAACAGGTGCAATTTCTTTTCCCTCATCATCCTCCAAGTCATAATATGAGATGGCCGAATCTAAAAATTCAAAACTATTAGGGGTGATACTCAAATTATTTTCAATAAAATTAAAAGAGTTTGAGTTTAAGATTTTATCATCTCCCATAGTCGGTTTGACTTTAATCTCATCTTCAATTGAATGTGCCTCTTGGAGTTGATCTTCACTGGATGGAGGTAGGTAGTCGGGCTCCTCCACCTCATGTTTGGATTCGACTTCATGGATGTCTTCAGTGAAATCAGGAAAGACTAGTGGCACTTCCTTCTTAGCCTTGAATATTTTTAATTCAGCTTGGAGTTCATAGACCATGGCCATCAACTCTTCCAATGAGATCCATGTTTCTATGCCACTTTCCACTTGCTTGACCATTATCATCAGCGCATCAACTCTTCGTTGGAGGGCCTCCTCAATGTAGTCAGTTTCTTCCTCCTGCACCTGTGAGTAATTGTTCCATGTAGAATAATTTGAATTTGAATGGATCATGGAAAAAAAGTTTTTTTTGCAGTGTTTTTTAAATAAAAAATAATAATGAAAGATATCTAAAATTTAAAAATATAAAAAGAAAAGTAAACAACTGATTATCTCCCCAGAAACAGTGCCAATTTGACGAAGCGTTGTCATGTGCGCTCTCAAAAATATTTATAACTAAGTGTAGCACAAGGGCTGACCTAGGTCGTTCTCTTGAGGAGATTTCTCAATCATTTACTTACTTAATCTAATTTAACTAAACTATTTCTTTTTGGTGTTTTTATATTATCTAGTAATGGAAAACAACAAAATAAAAGATAAAACTAACATGCAAGGACAAAATGCAATTAATTGAGAAAGAACTTGGCCTTTATGGGTTGTTTTGTGGGTTTCATCATTCTACTTGTTGGTATTTAAATTAAGTTTCATAATTAAATTATGAGATCTCATTCATGAATAACTATTCTTTTATTTATTTTTGTGAAATCTTGAATGCATTTTTCAATCTTAACTTCACCTCCTCCTATAATCAAGTTTGATGGCACACCTCGATCGAGAGTGTGTCATCTTCCAAGACCAGGCTCCATCATATGCCATTTCAACCACTGAATGGATCAACTACATCGTATGAAGAGCTTGTATCCAGTAGAAGGGAGGGAAAATATTTAATAAAAGAATAGAAATGAGTTTGAGACCAGTGTCGTGGTGGACGATTGCCACACCCATGCACATCACTCTTTCTCATCACAAACTTAATAAAAATAGGAATTTAAGAACAGAATAAATGAAATTTACACATACCTCCCCCGGGCCAAGTCTTGGGTTAACCCCTCATATATGAGGGTAAGAGGTCACGGTGGATAATATGAGAAGAATAAAATAATAAAAGAAGGAGAAAAGATGAAGAAGAAAATAGGGTGGATCAGTTGACACAAAAATAATGCATGAATTTTACTATAAATCTAAATTACAACTGAAAATTAAAATAAAAATAAAGAAAAGAAATGAAATGGGTAAGATTTGTGTCCGGCCTCCTCCAGTGGAGATCTCCTCCTTGGTTCCTTTAAGGAATGGATGGAGAATAGGATGATTTGGGAAGGAGGTGAATGCCTCCTTTTATAGGCAGAATTCGCCTCCCAAATGTCGACACGTTTTATACCCCATTAATTACCTTTTCACGTGTTCTACCCTTCATGAAAGTTTTTAATAAATATCTTGTACGTCTCTCATCAAAATTTCAACTAATTTGGAAACTGTATGTAGGAGTTATATATTTTTCAATCTCGGTTTCTGTTTCTGGATGAAGCTTCTAGGATGGTTCCTTTAAAAGTGTGTCTTTTGATAGACACGTTAATGAATTTAAAACTCCCCCATATTTTTTTAGAGTCTTTCCTGGATGTCCTCATTCATCCCAAAGTGTAATAAATGCATTTAAAGGTGTGTAGGACGAGTTGTGATTCTGTTACCGTTGTGGGGACCACGTTGTCTGCCCGAAAAAATGTCCAACTTCAATGGATTTTTAGACCTTATAGATAGCCGAATCAGCTCTTGGTCCAGAAGAAAAAAATGAAGGAAATAAAATAAGGATTATAACAAAATTTGTATCAAAATTTTTTGAATTAAATGTTTCAGGAAATGAGCAAAATACCCTTGAGGTAAAAATCTTCCAAAAATCCAGAATTAGTCATTTTTCACATTTAGGCTCAAAATAACACTAAAACCTAAAAACGTGACAATTAACCATTCAATAACACTATGGTGGGATTATAAACAATTATTTACAGTATAAAATATATAAAAATTTAATCTTCATCAGAATAATATTCAAAATAGGTGTTTAAATGGATGGAAATAATCTAATAAAATCATTGAGTAATTTTTGAGAGTAATACTTTTTTTACAATACAAACAAGAGTTCTTTTGGAAAAATCATTTATATTTGTCATAATTTTTTATATAAAACCATAAATGAACAAATATATTTTTTTCATGAAAAAATTAGTTATTTTATAAAAATTATGGTGTCTTATAAAATATTATGCATGATACTTGAAAATAGGTAAGAAATCAAGAAGTTCTATTTAATCGGGTTTGCGTATCAGAGAGCATTGAGAAGAGATCCTTGTAAAACATGTATTTCCCCATAAGATAAAGATAAAATGATCTAGATATATGATTTTAGAACATATAAATAGAATTTATAAAAATTATATGAAAATAATAAACAATTAAATTGGGGTAATGAGAGAAAGCGTAACCTGAATGGAAAATGAAGGTTTGGGAAGAAACCCTTACCTTATGTCTGAAAGTGTTCTGCACTTGACCTTAATGTCCCAGGTAATCAAATTAAATACATTAATTAATTAATTAAGAACCATTTATACATTTATTATATTTAATATAATTTTATTAAGTTCATTTGTGGTCTTTTTGATGATTTATAAGATATAATTTTATCATTCAGGAGCGTTTGTTTCCTTGGTTTTTATAATCGGTTTACTTGTATATGAGTATGGAAGTTCATGTAAAGAGGGAATAGATATATAGAAATGAAGTTATATGTTATTAATGAACATAAATAATATTAAATATTTATATAATTCATTTGTTTATTTGGGGTGATGATGATTTATTAGATAAGACGTTAGTGATAATCGTTTTAGATTATTTTGGCAGTTTTTTGATCATCACAAACTAGTTTTGTTTTATTAATTAAAATCATGTATATAATGGTTATATAACATTAAATAGGATTTAATACATATATTATAATCTATTTTAACCATAAAAATTGTTTAATGACCATCCTTGAAGGCGTTAATGTAAATTCAAAACTCTTTATCCATGAATGTGATAAATCAACACATCACGAACGATGTTTTCATTTTTAGAGAAAAAGGAGAGGGAAGAGATTTTATGATGGATTATTCTCTAAGAAAAATAAAATTATAGTATATATAATAATATGTATATATCATGTTACTTTAACATATGGAGGTGAGTAGAAGATAAGAAAAGAAAATAACTTGAAAAGAAATTAAAATAAAAATAAAGAGGTTTTTACCTCTGGATTTTCTCCTCCATGAAAACCTTCTTAGAAAAAAGGGTTTGGTATTTTGATGAGAATAAGGGATACTAGACATGGGGGAGGATATTGGAAAGAGTATTAGGAATAAATTGGACAAGGATAACAACTTTTAAGGTGTGAAGAGAAGGGTTGGTATTTATAGTGGAGGAGAGTGATATTTTTTGAATGTTTTATTTATTTGTTTTTTATTTTGGCTCAAGACTATAAATAGTTTAGAAATTATCACTAAATATATTAAAATAATGAAGTGGAGTTTGATATCATAGTTGTTAAATTAGTTATGACTCAATTAATAGTATATTTAACTTTTAATGTATTTATATCGTAGATTAACGTATTTATATCGTAAATTAACTTATTTTACTTTTCACAAAAATTCAAGTATTTTAGAAAAATCCTAAAAATTCACCCTAACCATTTTTCAGTGTTTATATTTAAAAAATGGACTTAATTTTATGAAAATAATTTTTTAAATATGAGAAATTTAATTTTTAATTAAAATACCCATTTATTCAAAAAATACCAATTTTAATATTATAACTGATTTTATAAAACTTTCAAAAATTAACTAAGGTATCATAAAATTATCCTATAATCACAAGAAAAGAAAATATTAATCTATTAATCTATTTTATGGAAATAAATTTTATTTTAAATAATTTTTTTATTTCAAAAATTTTAATTAAATATTTATTACTTAAAAAAATACCAACACTTAGTTTATAATTTTTAAAATATTTATTTACTTATTCCAAGATATAGTTATATCATATTTTTATTAATAATATGTCCAAGTTTTATTTATACTTTCATATGTGAGTTTATTATTCTATTGGTTGGTTTACTATTCCTAAGGGTCACATTACTATTCCAAAGGTCAAGTTACTATTCTATTGGCATAGGTTCTTTAACACTAGAAACACCTCTTATTTCATTCATTATTCATTTATAAATTTTTTTTGTGTTATCTAAGTGATTTTATGTGATTTATATTATAATAAATAATTATAAGAAGAGAAATTTCATTGATAGAATTTTGGGTCGTTACCTTGTGTGTCCTAGCCTACCGCACTAGTAGCACCTCACCTGGCTACCTGAGTATGTGTTTTGACTACTAATATCACCACGTGGAAACTCCAGACAATTATTCTAATATCTGTTAATGTAGTACCATATCTAGATGTTGAATTTCCCTGGTCTGCACCTCCATCATTTCTTAGGTACACTCTATGATATGCGCCTGATTCACTATTTCAGAAATGGCAGTCAGTTGAAATACATTTACCTACGATCAAATGTCATACCAGATACCATCCTTGAATCTCCTAGATTTCGATACTCATCACCCATCAGAATAGGTGTGAAACACTAGAGCTCGGTAAAATGGTCTGAATAATCCATCACAAAAAACATGCCCTACTTCAGGTGTATGAACTATCATGCTCTATCAGACATCAGTGTCTCGAGATAGATGTAGTCCTAGAAGGACATATTAAAATACCTCCAAGTCATCTCACAATAATGTTCCATCTAAGTTATAACATCCCACCATCTCTGGGCAGAATCACATAATATATACATATCTAGCTTTACCCTACTCTTAATAGGCATCTCAAGATGCTCAAAGATAGATATGATGGACTCTAGCCATGACTTCGCAGCCTCTAGTCTACCATCCCTCAAAAACGTGGGCGGATTTTGCTGCTGGAACTCATGCGTCAACTATACCATAGTCGGGGCTGGTCATGGTGCTCCCTAAATGGTCCGCATAAAGCGCAATAATCCCTCATGGGATTGTGCCCCAACACCTATGCCCATTATAATTACTAGTGTCGCAGCTAGTACTACTGGAGGATCCACTGGTAGCGCATGAACCACCACCTCTGGAGTATGTTCATCGCCACCCTCCTAACATACAAATGGAGGACATCATAGTGGCATACCTCTACAAATGTCAAGAGTACACCTGAGATCAAGATTATTATCAAAGTTCGTATCTTAAAATTGAAGATATTGAAATAGGATACACACTAGCCTTCCTATATAAGAACAAACCCCTCTGTTTGGTCTATGATCTAGGTCTAGGCATAGTACAGATCATATATAAGCAAGAGATACTACCTACTACTAAGATTGAGTCTAGGTCAAGTTCTCCGTTATAAGCAATTTAAGTTCCCATTTCATTTTTCACTTGAATTCACATGTTCATTTTCATTTGAATTCATACAAATTATATCACATTTAAATTTAAAATGTTAAACCAATGGTTCACTAAATTCTAATTCATAAGGGCCCATACACCTCATGAATCAAAATGTGGCACCTTCCTGATTCATACTGTAACACATTCCAAAATACCTATCACAACATTAGATATATTTATCATGACACTTATCACAACACCATGTAACAAGTAATTCATCCTAAATGACATGGAATAATGCATGAAATATGATTCCTATAAAGTGTCTAATAAGTTGCATGAGATGACATACCCTCAAATCATCAGGTTGTAAAAAAATATAACTCATAATCATATCAATAATAAAATCTCAATTCAACTGCATCACCCAACAGTGGAATCAAATCAGTTGTAATAGAAAAAATCCATAAAATAACAATTTCATTTGAAACAATTTGGTTTTTTTTTTGTATGTGGGTTAGCTATGCTCAGGCATAACTCTTTACCAAATCCCAACTTCTTCCTATCCCTTTCTATTGTTGTGAATTATTAAAAAAACTAGAAAAGAATCCTTTTATACCACTTCTAACATTCTAGACCTGGATACCACTCAACAGTGCTCTGATCCCGGTTGGTCACATGGCCTCAAGCACATCTCCCCAAATGTCAGAGGTTTCCAACTAGTAGTGAGTTCCTAGGTGTGACTGTGGGGAGACTATGTTCTAATTACCAGAGTGTAGCACAACGGAATAACAATAATAGATAAGTAGCAGAAGTAGTATAATAATCAGACAATAGTTAATGACAGGAATAAATAAATAAAGCCAAAAGAAAACTCATATAAAATGATGATGATGATACATGTATCTACAAAGTATCCAAAATAGGTACACAGTAGTACAATACAATATATGCATCAAAAGTACAAAAAGGCCAAAAGTATCCAACTAGCATCACGAGCCTCAGCTCGGTCCTGTGCTCCTCTACTCTTAAGCAGCAATCAAGAACATGTAGTAGGATTCTTTCCCTTATCCATACCTACAATTATATAGTCTTTTCAAGTACCCAAGATGACCCGAACAGGGTATGAGACATAATCCCAATCGGCAACCACCCAAGGTCAAGTGTCATTCAGTCAGTGAATATATAACAGTCACAGTGTGCAAGAAACAATATAATATGTAAAAAAAGTACTAATAGTAAACATCCTATAAATTCAAGTTTATAATTTAGAATCAAGTCCATTTAATAATTCAATTCCATTTAATTTATAATCATCAAAACCCAATGCACATCCCGGTGTACCCCATGGAAATAGGTAAACAAAAGGATTCCTAAACAGCTCATCCATAGAGTATAAACAAAGATTGAATCTAATCTTGTTCTTTGACTTGGAAGACAAGCCATATAACTCATCCCATTCACTATTCAATTTAGAACATGTGCCCATCCTTGGAATTCCTAATTTGGAATCCAGGTATCATTCCAGTAATAATATAAACCAACACCCTACAAGCTCGTCCATTTCAAACCTCTCAAGAACCCAAGTATTTCTCTAGGTTTGGTATAACATCTCTATCACTCGATTACATCATTGGAGGTCCACTAAGGGAGCTCAAGTATCACCCATGACATGTGATAAAATTACCTTTTGAGTCTGTACTTGGTAATCCATATTGAATCCAAGTATCACTCAGTATATAAGAATCATCCCCTATGAGTCCATCCTTGGAAAACCATATCAAGAGTCCAAGTGTCACTTCACATATAAGAGTCAGCCTATATGAGTTTGTCCTTGGAAAACCATATCATAAGTCCAAGCATCACTCTGGAATAAGTAATATAGTATCCAATTGAGTCTTTCCATGAGATTATTCATTGAATCCATGTGTCACCCAAGGAAAATTCGTAATCATTCAATAAAATTTAATCAATTTCATTTAAACAATTAAATTTAACTATGTCAAGGTCAAAACTAAGAACAATCATTTATACCTCACCTCAAAAGGTGGACAAAGGTATGGGCTAAGCTTAGAAGGCATAGCCTTTAATTATACTCCCACGGGAAACTCGTTATATCAATCATCTCATGCTTAAACATCCATTACACGGAATGTGTCTAGAGGCATGGCATATCCCCTCTTCTAAATCAATTCCAATTCCAATTTATATAACAATTAAAATACAATTCATATCACAGTTTTTATTATATCTCATTACAATTCTAATTAACAATTCAATATTAACCTCCCATGATGAGGGGTAAAGGGCACACAACTTCATATTCCATCCAAATGGATAATTTAACAACACAAATCACCCCATGGGGTGGTTCTATTTAAGTTTATTAACTATTTAAAATTTATTAACGAGCCTCATTACTTGAATAGGTTATACCTATCAATTCAATTCAAGGGTCAAAAATTCATTTCAAGGTATTTATTGAGAATTTGAGCACGTGGCACAACGACATATATAACACTTCAACTTTTAACTAAAGTCATGAGACCACCTATAATAGGTATATAGTGAATATATCATTCAGTATCAGCTCCTGATTTGACTTATATTGGGAGGAAATCAAAGAATGGACGAAAAACATAATAATAGAGCAAATTGGATTGCACCTAAATAGTGTAGTCGATCCAAACCGAACAAGTAACGACACAAAAGGAATTGATAAGTTATTGAGATGGATTTATTTTTTTCAAATAATAATATGTGGTGATTGTTATCGACGGTCACAACCATATTTGGTGGTCGTAGATGGGTATTTTTTTACTAGTGAAACACATTGACTAGAATCAAAATCAAAAATAAAACCTCAATACAGACTATATAACAATAATTATCAATGTAATGATCATGTTACAAATAAACTCATATTTCGAATGAATGATCCAACTAAAAATCAAAATGTAGAAGAAAAAAAATCTTACCAAAAATTAATTTATAAAAAAAACATATATGCAACACTTCCCCGCACTCACGGCCACCGCCACCGATGCTTCGGTAACCACTCTCCGCCATCATCGGCGTCTCCACTGCCGATGATTCCTGCAATAGTTTTTTTCGTATAAGATAATGAACCTTTCTAAAACTCCTTATCAGATCAAATAACTTCTCCACCCTATCGTCCAAGGCACAAAAACACCCTTCAGACTGCTCTTGTCTTCCACACAACGGTTCGGTAATCGATAGGGGCAATATTGACATTAAGTTTCATCCTCTTTTTCTTCATTGGTGACAAAACATCACAGCATCACTTCCAAGCCTTGGGTTGATGGTTTTATATTTTCCTAAAATCTTTTTCAAAATGTAATTTTATTTTAATAAACATATCTAGAAAAATAATTGAAAATTACAGTTTTATTTTTGTGTTATCATTATTTTGAATATTTATATTTGTGACTCTATTATCTAATAAAGATAAATTTCACGATTAACTAATTGATTAATAAAAAATTGAATTTAAAATAAATTAATGATCAATAGGAAATATATACTAAATAATTATTGGCTACAAGAGATGGTTACTTCCTCGAATGACCATAAGTTTAGAATTTTTTATATTGCTTGATCCTTCCTTAACCACGAAAACTTAGAATAATGGGAATCCAATATTGTACAATGAAAAGGAATTGTGAGACTTTAGATTATGAATTCTATTTTCTAAACTAAACTTTTTTGGAATGAAAACAATTTATTAAAAACAAGGGTTTCATATCAATTTCAAAGGACAATTCAAATGGTATTACATATCATTCGAATTAGTCAAATTGATTGGTTGCAAAGCTGTTCTAAAATTACTAACTTATTATTGGAGTTGGTTCCCTATACCCAACTGCTATGCACTTTTTATTAACTATATATTCCAAAAATAATTAAATATTAATAAATATCTTATCGTAGGATGAGTTTTCTTCTGCATAATATTAATGTAACAACTTTTTAATATATTCATCGCACTAAAAAGTCATAACAATTCCCAATTATGTGAACTTTAAAGAGCTATGATAATATTATTAAATATATGTTCTATGATCGGATGACATATAATTAATGAGACAAATATTATGTTTGTTTATTATGTGTTAGGGTATCATAAAACATTAATACTTATTTTTATGAAGTCTCGCATGGTAATCTTCAAAAGATGAGGTTATGAGAATAGACCCGCCCGTATGATTTCTACATGTTATATGTGTCATTAAATATTTCTATCTATGGACATGTATATTGGTCCTTATATATGAGAATGTTATTAATGTGTACCTTGAATTATGTACTTAGATTTATTGATGAAAATTTTAACAACATATGCTCATGGTGAGGTAAGATACATTGGGTACGTTATAAGTGATGTGACATTAATGAATAAGTCAAGAAAAGATTTGTCACTTCTCAATTAATTAGAGTAGATATCCTAGGTCCTTTAATTGAAATAGAATTTTATAATTAATCCCACGACCATGGTGTTTTTATCGATGATTTCATTTCCAGAAAGTCAAATAAAGATATATGAAGCATATAAATTGATGAGACAAGTAATGAAATATGCTTGATGAGAAATCAATACAAATGAATTACATTATACAATGAGCATTCATATGTGGTTTTTTTCATTGGGAGATTAACATTTTTCTCTATGCCTATCTTGATGTGTTTCTAGATGTCTATCTTGAAATTTAGGCTAGTTAGCCTAATGTCATTGAGAGAGAGTCCAAGAGTCTCACACACTAAGGGTATCCAAAAGTTTGGTTAAATTCTATTTGAATTTAATATTGGAATAAATATTATTCTCAAGTTTCAAATAATAATAATTATTCAGGTTATATTGATCACATATATTTAATCACTAGGTATTTAGAAGAATATATATATATATGAATTTAATATTGAATAAATATTTATTACCTAGTTAGTAAAACTAGTAAAAAAACTATTTAAAATCACTCATTTAAAACCTTGGTCATTTAGATGTTGGGGATGACATCTTTTTTTATTTCTTGCTATCTCGACTTTATCCTTCAATGAGAAACCTAACCCCTCTTTCATGAGACTCCCATCCTCCAATCTCCTTGAATCGCCTTAGTTGTTTCCACCAACCACCACCATTGTCTATTGTCGTCGTCGCTACTGTTGGCCTCTCTTTATCTTCCCCCGCTGAGTTTTTCTATCATCAGAGGCATCTCAGGTTTATTTTCTATTATTTTGTTTTTTTACTTGCATATTTTAATATTGAGTCCCTTTCTACATGATTTCACATATCTAGTACAACTATCCAATCTAAACTGACGTTTGAATATCCACTAACATCCATGAATTTTCTTTATCTTCCCATAATATAAATGTGTTTATTTAGAAATCATTATTGTCCTAGATTTCAAATTTTCCCGACATTCATTTTTTTACTACAAAAAATCATCACTCCACTTTGAAACACACATGAACTATATCATGTCCATCAATTTTAATCTTTTATATATTACTTATCAAACATAAAACCTTTATATTAAATCCTATGATAATACATTTGTTTCTTCAAATGTTTTATTTATCTTACAAAACCCATCAACAAATTGATTTATTCATAACTAAACAATTGCTTATTAGTACACAATATCTATTTTTTGATAATAACTTATATGGATAGGGAAAAACATTAAATAAAACCTAATATAGTTGTAACTTAGTAGATTCCTGGGAATCTTATGTAGTTGAAATGATCCTCTAATTAATCTTACAATAATCACTTTTAAAATTATTATGTAAGGTGGATGAAATTACTCTTATGCACTCATTCAGATAAGTCTTATGCATCAAAATAAAAAATGCACATGAAAACACAACCATAAAAATAAATTAAAATACATTCTAAAAAATCAATTAAAACCATAAAGAAAAAGATTTTACTTTAAAAAATAATTTTAATTATAGATTCCATATAATTTTTTATATTCATCCTTAATCATTTGCTAATATTTTTCATTCAATTTTTAAATAAATAAATATATTTCAAAAAATAATATTCAACTCTAATTATTTTTTTAAATCCTACAATCACCTTGATTCATTAACAATTGACATTTCAATTTAAATTCATCTAAAATAGTCATGATATTATTCAAAAAAATATCTAAAAATTAAAATTCTAAACAATAAATAATTTTAATGCCAAAATTCTTATTTCCAATCAATAATTCAATGAATATCAAATTTCAACTCAATTTTATAAAACACAAAAAATCAATCAATTAAAATCCTATTTTAGAAAAAATAGTCCAGAAGTGATATTAAAATATATGTAGAAAACACTTTAAATTGCAACCATGCATGGAAATTGTTACATCAACCCCTAAAAGAAAAGTTCCATGGTTTTTTAGTGATATGGTGATATCATGCATAGGGATTTCAATCATATGCACCGATATCATAACATTTTAAATGGTAGTTTATATCTATGTGAGATTTTTTTATAAGAATTTCAAGAAGAATAATGAAATAATGAGAAGAATCAATATGCTCCATTATCTTAATGTTAGGATTTTACTATTGTTTTTATTTTTTTAGGGTTTTGAATGCTAATTTTACAATTTTTAATTGTGTGTCTCATGTGGACAAGTCTATTTTTTTGTTTCCATTTCTGTGTTTTTGTTTGTGAAATATGTTTTTTGTTATTTTGTTTATCTTTTTTGTTTTTGAATATTTTTTCATTCTTTTATTTGTGAAATATTTTGGCTTTTTTTATTTATATTTATAAAAGTAAAATTTAAATTAAATTTCAAAAATACAATAACTCATATTAAATACTTAAAAATTATTATAGGTGATAATAAATCATAGTTGGATTACTGCAAGACAAATAAGTGATGAATATGATGAATGGGTTGATGATTTTTCGGGATATTCCAAACAAAATGTTCCAAATAATGACATTTTTTCAATACATGCATCAAATGTTTAAATATGAGGAAGTTACAAAGCAGATAAATTGATGATCATTTAATTTATAATAGTTTTATTCTAATTTACAGTCCTTGGATTTGGCATAGTGAAATTTTGTAGAATTCAAGATCTAAGGATAATGGATATTTACAAGATGACAATTCATATCAAATTTAACACACTACTAAAAAATAGGGTTTTATCAGTACTAAAAAAATATTTTATCAGTGCTAATAAAATTTTGATAATCAAGGCACTATTAAAAAGGGGTCCCTTTTATCACAGCTAAAATAACACTGATAAAAGATTCTTTTATCAGTGCTTTTTTTAGCATTGAATCATAGTTGGATAACTGCACAACAAATAAGTGATGAATATGAGGAAAATGTTGATACTTTTTTGGAATATTTTAAATTAAATGTTCCAAATAACAACATTTTCTTCAATACATAAATCAAATGTTTAAATATGAGGAAGTTACAAAGAAGATAAATTAATGATCATTTAATTTGCAATGGTTTTAATTTGAGTTACAGTCCTTGGATTTGGCATGGTGAAATTTTGTAGAATTCAAGATATAATGATAATGGATATCTACAAGATGATAATTATAATCAAATTTAACACACTACTAAAAAAAGAGTTTTATTAGTGCTAAAAACCCTTTTATCAGTGCTAAAAAATTCTGATAATCAAGGCTCTATTAAAATGGGGTCCCTTTTATCATCATTGTTAAATACCCCTTTTATTAGTGTGTAAAAGGGGTATTTTATCAGTGATAAAAAGAAAAGCTTATAAAAGGGTCTTTTATCAGTGTTTTTTTAGCCCTGATAAAAGTCAAAAAAATTAAAAATTAAAAATTAAAAAAAATATCTGTAAATCAAAGGGTCCCCCTTTTAACTAGGCCTGACCCCTCCTTTCAACAGCATTAGGAATCCTCACCCACACGCACGCCTGCCACCCCTTTATCAGCACTAGGTATAGACCCCCTCCCCCCCACCCTTTAACAGCGCTAGCCCCCCTACACCCACTCGTGCATCTCTGTCTTCACTTTGATTCAAAATCAAGACCTCTTCCTTACGAGCATGCACCTTTACCACTCACCCATCTTGTTTTATTCTCCATTTAATGATATATCAATTTATTTTTGTATATATTTAGTTATATTTATTCATATATTAATATATATATTTAGTTATATTAATATATATATTTATTCGTATATTAATATATATTTATAAGATTAGTTTTAAATACATATATAAAACATACATACACATGTATATATTATATATATGTGTGTATCTATAAGTATAATTATACATATTTAAATATATTTACATATATTATAATTAATATGTATATTAATATGTTAGAATATATACATAATATATATCAGTTTGTTGATACACACACTAACACACACACACATTATATAACTATATAAATATTCATATATTTTTATTTTAAATAAAATGTATATTAGTTTTTATTTAGATAAGTCTTATATATTGAGAAATATATTTTATATATAAATATGTTTAATTATTTATTTATAAAATTAAATTTTTATGTGTGAATAAATAAAAAAAATGTATATGTTGTTATATATTTGATTATAAATAATAGTACATTGTGAAAAACTATAAAATTTCAAAGCCATAATATCAATATGAATGTAAGACCTCATAATAAGTTTACTCACCGCTGAAAAAGGGCAAAAAGGCCACCTTAAACGAGGTTGGAAATCCATCGAATGTTAAAAAATTGGGATACCCTGACTAAAAACTTAGTTTTGGAGGAATTTTGGGCCTTTTGGCCTCAAAAAAATGTTATATAGGTTTACATTTCTCATTAAGGGCATAGATCTTGTCGCAGGCTTTGATTTGATATCTAATAGAGCTCAAACAGACACTTGGATCAAAAGTTATGTCTATTTAAAGTTCGAGTTACGTTTTCAACTTTTTTTGATATTTTATTGATTTTTTGATTTTTTTTATTAAAATAGATATTAAATGAGTGTTTCTCAGTAATAATAATAAAATTATTAATTAAAAATATTTTTTAAATTATCATATAAGCCATTTTCACAAAATATCGTATATATTATGTGTAAATGTCTATTTATAATTATCTAAAACATATTTAAAATATATATATTATATTTATATCAATATAAATATATTTATATATTTATATATTAATATATTATTTTTGATGATTTTTTTTTGAAATATACCTTTTATCAATGCTAGTAAAAAAATGTTGATAAAAACCCCCTTTATCAACAATACTAAAAAAATCGATGATAAAGAGGGTCCCTTTAACAATGCTAAAAAAAGCACTAATAATGGTACCTGATTTATCAGAGATTTTTTTAGCACCGTTAAAGGATGGAGATTTGAAAAACCATTATTGTGGTAGTTACAAATGATTTGTGATATAAGAGTCAAAACAATTGAAAAAATACTAACAATCGATCACTTATATGGTGATGGTAGAAAACCACAGTGTCCCGATTGTATGAAATTTAAGGTTTAATCAAATGTGTTAAGATTGATTATAACCTGAAATCTATGAATGAATGAAGTGACAAGAATTTTAAAAAGTTGTAATAGTCATTGAAATGAATTCTTCCCGAAGACAATGATCTTTGTGATTCACATTATAATGTGAAAAAAATATAATGCCCGATCAGTTTAGAGTATAAGAAAATATATATCTTCCCAAATGATTGTGTGTGATATAAAAAGGAATATAAAGGTCTGTCAAAGTATTCTAAATGCAGGACATCACGATAAACATTAAAATAAAAAACGTAGGTTGATTGAGCTATTATTCTTAGTACCAAGACCTATACTAAGGCAATTTGGTATCTTCCTATAATTTCTCATTTGAAACATTTATTTTCAAATTAAAATAATGCAAAAAGGTTAAGATGATATGAAGATGAGTAAATATCATATGGAAAATTACATCTTCTAATTGATTGTCTATAATGGAATAAAAATAATTGGAAATTTCCCACCTTTGGGAATGAAATTAGAAATATCAAACTTGGACTGTGCACAGATGAAATGAATCCATATCACAGCCTTAGTGACAAATGTAGTTCATGGCTTGTTTTTTTGGTAATTTACAACTTTTTCCTGAATTTTGTATGAAGCAAAAATGTAGCATGTTGAGTTCAATTATTTTTAGAAAAAAATAACTTCAAAATGATATTGATGTTTAATTGTAACTATAAATTTATTATTTGAAACTTTTATGGGAGGAAAGTATTAGAGTGTGTGATTCTTATAAAATGAAATATTTTCAATTGCATGAAATGATTATGTTCACTATAAATGAATTCTGAGCATATGGAAATTTGTCTAGATATATTGTTAATTAGCATAAATCTTTCCAATTTAAAAATAAGTTACTTCATGTTATCAACTACAACATCGAAGAAAAATAGTGTACATGGTTCATCAAAGGTTTTTGTCTATGAATCAATTGTATTGAAGATTAAAAATGTATTCAATGGATCATGGGAATTTGATATTGATCCAAATCCCTTTTCAAATGATCAGTTTTTTGTGAGGGTGAAAATATTTATATCACATTTGGGAGGTCACAAATATCTATTAATAATAGAAATATATGGAAGAAACTATAACATATTGACTTGTACCACATGGTCCAATTTGGAAGGTCACATGACCTCATGCACACCTCTCTGTACGTAAGAGGCTGATGACTAGTAGTGAGAGTCTGATTCTGACAATGGGATGACTATACCCCCAGTATCATTTCATAAGATCAATAATAAACAATAACTAACATTATAAATAATGAGAGTAAACGTGTGAAAAAAATTAAATAAATGGTATATATGAAAATTAAATAAATGTAGCTCCCAAAAGTGGCAAGCCTATACAGAGTAATAAATAAGATAAATAAATAAATGAGGAACTTTAGGTCCTTCTGGTGTCTGCCCTATCCCACCACCATCTCTATGATTCTTAGCTCATCTATCCACCACAGGGCCCTTTCCCTTTTCTAGATCCCTCGTGATATCTTCAAACGTAATAAAATTCCTGAGTAGGATGTGAGTACAAGGCTCATTTGGACATCACCAACAAATCCTTAACCTGAATTGATCTAGTATAATAGTGTATGATAAAATAATGATAAATGTGTAATAAGAATAAACATACAATTCAAAACCGAACAGTCATACGCTCACTTAGTCACCACAAATCCTTGATCGTACCGCCTTTGACTCCATGTTGGAAATGTACTGTATGTCGATAAGTATCCAAAACCATCCAAAAGGATATTGGCGAGTCACTCGGAATCCACAAGGCATAGAGTGAAAATATCCTACCCAAAATCCACAAGGCATCAGGTAATACTCAAAATCCACAAGATATCGAGTATCTATAACCTATTCAGAATTCACAAGGCATCGGGTAACACTCAGAATCCACAAGGTATCAAGTGTCATTCATCTACTTAGAATCCACAAGGAATTAAGAATATTTCAATTTACAAGGTTATCCTGATGTGTCATCATCATCATTGCACACCATGCGTTCACCCCACAAGGAGTAATCATGCCACGATGATCACCTGCCGCTAGGGACTGCTTGCTCGCTGGTCCTCCCCCACACTCACTATAAGAGTTGGTGACCTAGAACCAACTGGTTTTAATTTTATTACATGAATATTTAACATATTTAAATATTAAACCTATTATTACATATTTTTCATTGTTCTGTATGACTATAGTGTAATAATTTCCTGGAGTATTTTTCACATTAACAAGGTCATTACAGTTCTCCGCTATGATGATAACCTTGAAGTTATATGACAATATTCTTAAATATAGTTCTATGGTTGTATGAAATACTATAATGGGACACATATTATACATACCTTAAGGTGCGAGTACTCATAAATATATGGGACTTCCTCTCATGATGTTTGTACTTGGTAATCTCTAAGACGTGAGATTATGAGAACAGACCCACCAGTAGGAATTCTGAATGTTTTGGTGTCATTGTATATTCTTATTAACGAGTGTGTGTAATGATCCTTAGACTTTAAGATTAACATTAATATGTGTCATGACTCGCACACTTTGATTTACTGATGAAAACCATGACACAGACAGTTGGCAGGAAGTAGGGTACGTTGGGTGCATCACGAGTGGCATGTTAATAATGGATAAGTGGAGGAAGTATTTTTCCCTTCCATTTATGAAATTTGATATCTCAGCCCTTTTATTGAAATAGAACCATCATGCGAAATTCCATGGACAAGGTGTAACGATGAGTTTATTTTAGGTAGTCAAAGAACGATGTATCAAGTACAAATGTTGATGACACTATCATAAAACCTGCTTGATGAGATATTGAGAAAAATGGATTATATTACATAGTGATAATTTGTATGTGGATGTCATTGTTGCGTACTCTTGGACTTTAGGGAAGACCACTTAATTCCAATGAAAAAGAATCATAGGGGTCACACACTAAGTGTTTCTAATGGCCTCGGTTAAATTATATTTGAATTTAATTAATGGAATAAATATTACTCTGAAGATAATGGAATAATTTTATTCAAGTTAAAATGATTGAATAAATTAAATAAATATTTATTCACTAGATTTTGGGTAAAATATATTTATTTATTTTATTGAACATTTAATAAATTTTTATTGGATAGTTTGTAAATAAAATATTTATTTAAGAGAATAAATTATTTATTTATTTATTTGGGTGTTCAATAAATGGAAGTGGAGTTCGAGCAGACCAATATTGGTTCATTAGTAAAATCATTATTTGTAATACAATAAATAATTATTTAACTAGTTGGAATAAGTTAAAATAATAATAACGCTTCTATTATTTTGTGACGTGGAATTTTATGTATAATTCCATTTTGCACAAGTTGGCACACCATAAATAATGATGCGGTATTATTATTAAAATCATGGGTTTTCTCTAAGGTTATGAATGTATTTAATTTCTGTTAATAAATTAAATATTATAACGGATGCCCCATGTTGATAAATAGACATGTACATCTATTGTGCCATGCACCGAACTGCACGCCCAGTGAATTTAGAATTGTTGAGATAAACAATTTCTCTCTTGAATCCTCTTCCCGCCCCTCTAAAAAATGAGAGATGTTCATCGAGGCCAAAGAATAAGCGATCAAGAATGATCGATAAAAGAAACTTCCCTCATCGTACTAGCACTCGGAGAATGAGTGGTGTCGATCGGAGGCCATCAGATCACGCGTGGAACAATGCTGGAGGGATTCTATTTTGGATCCTCTCAAGCACAACAAGACAATTTGAAAGGGTTATTCTGAACGATCAACATCATCAACAAAGAAAATACCCAAGATCCAATTATTCTTTTCATTATGAAATTAATTAAATTAATTATAAACATGATGTGAAAAATATTCTATAAAGGTTCCAGGGCTCTTCCTTTATCTAAATATTTGATTCTATTTTATGGAGACTGGAAATCATAGTCGTATTTATCCTGGAATAATCATTGATCATGGTAAAAATTAAAGTTGGGTGTCGTCGCAACCGTGCTTCCACTATACCTGAAACTTTCAAGTGGTATCAGAGTGGTTACATCATAGTTTATAATTATTTAAAAAATTCATTGATGATTTACAGTTTAAAAATTTAGTTTATCAATTCAAGTTAATAATTCTGCAAATCTGAATCTCAATATTTTTTCCTCCTCTTTCGTTTCTCATTCACTTTACAGAAACAATATTTTATTTTAATTTTGATTAAAATAAGACAGAGGATCTCATACAGAGGTGCCAAAGGTTCCTAGCCATAAAACACCAGAATACAGGGTGTGTAGTTGGATTCACACATCATGTATCAAGGTTCAATGCATCAGGACTGGTCCGAAAAACCAAGACGTGTAATTGGAGTTTGTATAATTCTTAAAGACTTCATGTGTTGACTAGGAACAGGTGGCACACAGTTTCCAGATTACACGTCGTGTGGCCCACTGGACATGGCGTATAGTCCCTTCAGGTTTGGGTTGGACCATGTACCCAGTATAAGGCTTTCCCAGTTGGAGACAGTGTAACGTGGATACTACACAGCGTGTGGCCCACTAGACATGCCGTGTACTCCGAGGATTTCCAAAGTACATATACAAGTTGTATCCCTAGGTGCGTACTTCGGATAGACGGTGAATGATAGTACACGCCGTGTAGTAGGAACTACACGCCATGTACTCATCTAAATTACGCAAATTTATTAAAATTTATTATTATAATATACAAACCCTTGATACGTGTACCATGGTGGAGGCGTAAATTTGGGGCACAAAATGTGATAGGTGTTTTATATATATATATTTAATTTAACATCTGTGTAATGTTAATTCCTACTCACTGGGTAGTTATGAATAGGAATTCACCAGGTTACCTCCAAGGTACAAGTTACATACAAAGATAATTTTAAATGAATTTATTTGTTTAAAATTATGATGGATGAGAATCTCAAGGAAATTCAGAAAAAGGGTTTAAGATAAAACGATTGATTAATTAAAGATGATAATTAGTTGATTTGATTGTGATTTATCTTAAACAAGAACGATTAAAGAATTGAATACTAGTTTTATTAAATATATAAATCGTTGCATATATGTGTGTGATCATGAGCTAGACCAATACCTTTGTATGTAATTGGTTTCCTTTTAATTTATTTATTAAATTAATTGTTGGCATGTGGGCCATCTCTCCTCATTAATATGTAGGGTCTGCATGCCCATTGTTTCTTTTATGTAAAACCACCTTTTTTTACCCCTCACCTTCATGTGAGTTAAAAAAAAGAAATATGTAATGGATGGAACTCCCAAGCTAGAGGAGGCGGTTCAATCTGGAGTTGATATGAAACCAATCCCAGGAGATAAATAGGTGGGAAGGTTTAAAGATGTAAACACGAACCCAAAAGGTTCAAGGTGTTTCTCTCCTAGGTTAGGGTTATTTTATCAACTACTAGATGAACTAACCATAAGAAAATATCATGATCATGCCCTTTGATTTATTTTATTTCTATTAGTTTCACAATTTATCATTATGGATGCGTTGTCACGATCACATAATTAATGAATTAAACAAGCATGCAAGATGGAAGTAAAATAAACCATGATTATGCATAAATATTATCAAGACATGGTTAATCACTTAAGTAAGTTCCACTTAATATTAACAAGTATGTGATAATGATAATAAGAAATTCACGCATAAGAGATAAAATCCCTAAAATAAAATATTAAGTCAGACCAAGCCTTATGTTACTTGATTAAGGGAAAAACTCAATAAAACTATGTGTTTGACCAACCCTTGTTGGGACACTTACTTTAAAATAGGAATCCTTTATGAAAGGTTTCAGGTTAACTTAACCATATTACATTAAGAGGAGTATCCCTTTATATACTTGGTGTAATATTGGAGGTAAGAGTTGAGGAAATCCAAAGTCAGGATTTCAGGATTGGGGAGTCCACTCAACAGATCAAGGAGCTGCAAGCCCGTAGTTGGCAAAGACCTTCCTACATAAATACCTTAAAATAGCTTGACCAACCATTTTTGGGGGTTATGCGAAGGGGAATATGGATCCTTGCCACTAGAATGTCATGGTAACTGGATATTATGAGTTCAATGGTGACGACCATTAGGACTTGATAAAATAGTGGGAGACTTAATAAAATTAATTTTTAATTTCTCATAAAATGTAATCAAGAAAGTACTAATGATCTACTCTTTTAATTGTAGAATAAAATGAAAAACTCTTCAACCACACTATCCCTACGACCAATTATAGATAAAGACAAAATCCTCATTGGAAGTAACTTCCATGAATGGTTTAGATGCCTTTGGGTTATTCTACACCATGAACAGAAGTCTTGTATACTGGAGTCATCATTACCTGATCCGCCAGCCCAAGAGGCGAGTGACGAAGAGTTCTTGGTCTATGAGAAACATATGAACTATGTATTTGACCTTCAATGTTTGATGTTATCATCAATTTCTAGTGATCCCATGAAGTATCATGAAAAAATGGATTCCTATAGCATGATTGAACACCTCTATGATCTTTACCAGGAGAGAGAAAGACAATAAAATTTTGAGATCTCTAAGGTACTCTTTTAGAGTAATCTTGGATAAGGTGCCCCAGTTGGGCCTCATGTAGTCAAGCTCATTGGCTACATTTAGCGCTTGAAGGTTATAGGGTTTAAACTCCCTGAAGAAATAGGTACCAATCTCATTCATGCATCAATCCCATATAGCTTCTCTAGTTTTGTTATTAATTTCAATATGAACAACATTGAGAAGTCTCTATCTGATCTTTTTATCATCATTCACCAAGTGGACAAAGATATGAAGCACAACAAGACTTCTATCCTTATGGTGAATAAGAGGAAAGGGAAGGAAAAGAGCTTTAATCCCAAAGCTTCTTCACACCCTTCCAAGAAAAGGAAGATCAAAGTGGAGGTAAGATAATAGGAAGTTGTTTGTTTTGCATGTGGCAAGAAGGGCCACTGGAAGAAGAACTGCACCCAGCCTAATAAGCAAGGGAAATCTTCAGGTGCATTTGTTATCGAACTTAATCTATATGTTTCTACAAATTGGGTATTAGATATAGCTTGTAGTTCTCGCATATGTATCCAAATACAGGAATCAAGTAGATTCAAGAAGATTTACCAAGGTGAGGTAGCTCTACGAGTAGCCAATGGATCCAAACTCGTAGTTGTAGCTGTCGGGGACTACCACCTCACATAGTTAACTGGGATGATCTTGGGGTTAAAGGGTTGTTATTATGTTCCATCTATTACTAAAAACATTATTTATGTATCCATATTAGATACATATGGATTTTTTTTCAAGTTTGGAAATTAATTTTTCATCTTTTACAAAGATAGAATTTGTTTTGTTAGGGCACATTTATACAACGGTCTTTATATGTTGGATTACACAAAACAAGTAATGGAAATCGATAACAAAGATACTTCACATGACTCATACCACACCCAATTTTGGAATCACTGGCTAGGTCATGTAAATGAGAAATTCTTGACAAATTTATATCAAGATGGATATTTAGATTCTTTCGAACTAAAACCACTTGGCATATGTGATGCATGTTTATAAGGAAAAATGACCAAAGCCCTATTTAGTGGGAAAGGTGAAGGAGCTAAAGATCTTCTTGAATTGGTTCATACCAATGTGTGTGGACCATTTCCAGTTGAAGTAAGAGAAGGGTACTCATACTTCATAAGTTTTACTAATGATTTTAGTAGATGTGGATTTATCTACTTAATGGGGTATAAGTTGGATTATTTTGATAAGTTCAAAGAATACATGAATTAAGTTGAGAACCAACTTGGTAAGAAGATTAAGAAAATCTTCTCAGACTGAGGTGGATAATATCTTAATCAATACTTCATTTATTACTTATGGGTGCTTGGGATCTTATCCCAACTCACTCCTCCATACACGCCCCAGTGGAATGGTGTGAGAAAAAGGAGGAACCGCACCTTGTTGGACATGGTGAGATCAATGATGATTCATACAAGACTTCCATTATCCTTTTAGGGATATGCATTACAAACAATGACACACATAATAAACCAAGTACTAACTAAATTGATAAATGGTATTCTATACGATTTATGGAGTGGAAAGAAAGCCATGTTATCAAATTTACATGTGTGTGGAAGCGATGTGTTTGTTAAGGACTCTTTAGGTAACAAACTTGAACCCCATGGCACAAAGTGTACCTTTATAGGATACCCCAAGGAAACAAAGGGATATTACCTATACAACCCCCCAAACAAAAAGGTTATAGTGTAAATACATTCCATATTCCTTGAGAGGGAGCACATCTCCAAAAGAGATAGTGGGAGCGAGATATACTTCGTTGAAGTCAAGGATCAAGGTATACAAGATTTGGTACAGAAACAGATTCTACAAATCCTCGTGGAAGAAAAACTATTCCAAAGACACAAGAACTGCGTAGGAGTATAAGAGAGGTTAGAGAACCGGAATGGTATGGTTTCCTAGTTACCAAGGATGGTGACTTGTTATTAGTTGATAATAATGATCATATAACCTACAAGGAAGTAGTAAGTGGCACAAATTTTTCCAAGTGGAAAGAATCCATAAATTCTGAAATGGATTCCATGTACCAAAACCATGTCTCGGTTTTGGTAGATCCTCCAATTGATGTAAATATTGTTGTTTGAAAATGGGTATTCAAGAAGAAAATAGACATGGAAGGACAAGTTAGTACCTATAAGGCACGATTGGTTGCAAAAGGGTTCAAGTAGCGTCAAGGCATTGACTACGACGAAACCTTTTCACCAGTTGCAATGTGGAAATCTATTATAATTATATTGGCCATTTATGCTTACCATGACTATGATATTTGGAAAATGGATGTCAAAACAACCTTCCTTAATGGGAACCTTCAGGAATATGTCTACATGACACAACCTGATGGGTTTATGACTACAAAGGATTCTAATAATGTATGCAAGTTTTAGATTACATTTATGGATTAAAGAAAGCATCCAGGTCATGGAATATTCATTTTGATGAAGCCATAATGAAATTTGGTTTTATTAATAATTAATGTTATCCTTGTGTCTACAAATGGTTTAGTGGGAATACAGTCATTTTCCTAATATTATATGTTGATGACATATTACATATTGAAAATGAGATACCAATCTTATAGTCTGTTAAAGCATGGTGGAATCAATGCTTCTCCATGAAGGACATGGGTGAGGCAACATATATTCTTGGGATCAATATCCATTGTGATAGATCTAAGATATTTTTGGGCCTAAGTCAAAGTACATACATTGATAATATACTGAAGAGATTCAGTATGGAACAATCCAAGAGGGGATTGTTTCCAGCATTAGATGGAATTCATCTTTCCAAGAAAATGTGTCCTCAGACACATGAGGAAAGAAATGTACTGGAAAGGACTATATATGAATCAACGATTGGGTCAGTATTGTATGACATGCTATGTACTAGTTTGGATGTCGTCTACACATTGAGTGTGGTAGGCAGATATCCAGATGACCCAGGTGACCACCATTGGATGTCAGTTAAGACTATCCTAAAGTATCTGAGGTGTACTAAGGATATATTCCGGGTTTATGGAAGAGATGAAGAACTAGTCATCAGAGGATATGCATATTTTATTTTTTAGACTAATCAATATGACATGAAGTCGCAAACGGGATACATCTCCACTTTGAATGGAGGTGCAGTGAGCTGGAAGAGCTCAAAGAAGAGTGTGGTTGCAGATTCTACAGCAGATTCTGAGTGTATCATAGCTTCTGAGGTAGCTAAATAAGCAATTTGGATATGAATCTTTGTCCATGATTTGGATTTGATACCTAGAAGTAAAGATCTCATCACATTATATTGTGATAATACTACAGTAGTGGATCTAACAAAAGAGACAAGGTCACATCAACGGACGAAGCACATACTTCAGAAGTATCATCTCTTAAGGAATTTTTCTTAGATAGGTGAATTTTAAGCAATCATTAGTTCCACGAAAGACAATGTGGAGGACCCCTTGACTAAATCCTTGACTTAGTAGAAACATGATCAACATGTGAGGTCTAGTGGACTGAAAGTCATTGGTAGTTGGCTCTAGTCCAAGTGGGAGTTTGTAAGAGTTGGTGTCCTAGAACTAACTGGTTGTACTTTTATTACAATAATGTTTGATATATTTAAATATTAAACATATTTTTCATTGTTCTGCATGACTATAGTGTAATAATGCCCTGGATTATTTGTCACATTGACAAGTTCATAGCATTTCCCTGCTATGATGATAACCCTGAAGTGCTATAACAATATTCTTAAATATAGTTTTGTAGTTGGATGACATACTATAATGGGACACATAGTATACATACCGTCAAGTGTGATTACTCATAAGCAGATGAGAATTCCTCTCATGAAGTTTATACTTGGTAATCTCTAAGATGAGAGATTATGAGAACAGACCCGCCATTAAGAATTCTGTATGTTTTGGTGTCATCAGATATTCCTATCTACGAGCTTGTGTAATGATCTTTAGACTTTAATATTATCATTAATATGTTTCATGACTCATGCACTTTGATTTACTGATGAAAATCGTCATGCAGATAGTTGGCAGGAAGTAGGGTACGTTGGGACGGTCAGGAGTGACATTTTATTAATGGATAAGTCGGTGAAGGATTTATCCCTTCTATTTATAGAAGTTGATATCTCGACCCTTTGATTGAAATAGAACTGTCATGCGAAATTCCATAGCCATGGTGTAATAATGATTTTATTTCAAGTAGTCAAAGAACAACGTATCAAGCACAAAGGTTGATGACACTATAATAAAACCTGTTTGATGAGATATTATGACAAAGGGATTATATTACATGGTGAGTGTTCATATATGGATGTCATTGTTGAAACTTTAAGTTCTCTCTCTTGGGTGACTTGACCCATTGTTAGACATTACCCTTGGACTTTAAGCAATCCCTCCTAATGCCAATGATAAATAATCCTGGAGGGTCACACACTAAGTGTTTTTTGTGGTCTCGGTTAAATTCTATTTAAATTTAATTAATGGAATAAATATTATTCTCAAAATAGTGGAATAATTTTATTCAAGTTAAAATGATTACATAAATTAAATAAATATTTATTCACTAGATTATGGGTAAAATATATTTATTTATTTTATTGAACATTTAATAAATATTTATTTACTAGTTTGTAAATAAAATATTTATTTAAGAGAATAAATTATTTATTTATTTATTCAGGTGTTCAATAAATGGAAGTGGATTTTGATCAGACCAAGGCTGGTCTGGTAGTAAAATAATTATTTTCAAGATGGTAAATAATTATTTATCTAGTTGGCAAAAGTTAAAATAATAATAATTCTACTATTATTTTGTGACGTGGAATTTTATTTATAATTCCATTTTGCGCAATTTGGCGCACCATAAATAATGACGTGGTATTATTATTAAAATCATGAGTTTTCTCTAAGGTTATGAATGTATTTAATTGTTGTTACGTAATTAAATATTGTAACCTAAGTCCCATGTTGATAAATAGACATGTACGTCTATTGTGCCATTCACCTAACTGCATGCCCAGTAAATTGAGAATTTTTGAGCTAAAAAATTTCTCTCTCAAATCCTCTTCCTAACCCTCTCAATAATGAGAGACATTCTTCAAGGCTGAAGAACAAGTGATCAAGAACTACTGACACAAGACACTCGCTTCTCCGTGCTAGCACCCAGAGAAAAAGTGGTGTCGATCGGAGGCCATCAGAGCACATGTGGATCACCTCTAGAGGGATTATTTTTTGGATCCTCTTAAGCACAATGATATAATCTGGAAGGGTCATTCTGAATGATCAACATCATCAAATAATAAAATACCAAAGATCCAGGTATTCTTTTCTTTGTGAAATTAATTAAATTAATTATAAACATAATGTGCAAGATCATCTCTAAATATTTGGGACCTCTTCCTTCTTTATCTAAATCTTCGATTCTATTACGTGGAGACTAGTTCTGATCATCGTATTTATCTTGGAATAATCATCGATCATGGTAAAAATTAAAGTTAGGTGTCGACCCAACCAAGCTTCTATTTCTCCTAGAACCTTCACTCGTTGTTGTTGCTACCGATGCTTCAGTAAACCCCAGGGGTCATCTATTGGAAGGATCCAGTCTCTTTCAAGAAGTCCTCTGATCAGAATGAGGGTGTCCATCCCAGTTGTCCCTTCCCATGAGCCCTGTCATCCAACACCCTAATCCCCCTTCACACATCCTTCTCCCTCTCCACCATCATCAGTGTCGCCACTACCGATGATTCCTGCAACAGTTCTTTTCATAGACGATCCTGCACCACCCAGAAACTCCCTATCATATCAAATAACTTCTACACCCTCTCATCTTCACTCGCTTAATCCACATCTCTATTTCCCATCACTGAAATGGCGAGGTGAAAATAAATGGAGGGGAGGACTAGGACTCCCAGAGCTAGTCCGCACTTACCGATCAATGGAGATATTTTTAAATTTATAGTCCAAGGCATGGAAATATCCTTGGGATTTCTCTCAGCTTCCTGATGATGGTTCAGTAATTGGAAAGGGCAATATAAACATTAATCATTTTCATCGACGACGTTGTCGTCCCATTTTTCTTCATTGGTGACGAAGCTCATAGCGTCACTTCCTTACAAGATCAGATCCATGCTTTTATATTTTCCTAAAATCCTATTTAAAATGTAATTTTATTTGAATAAATAATTGAATCACTTATAAACAAATCTAGAAAAATAATTGAAAGTTATAGTTTTCTTTCTGAGTTATCATTTTTTCAAATATTTATAATTGTGACTATGTTATCTAATAAAGAGAAATTTCATGATTAACTAATTGATTAATTGAAAATTTAATTTAAAATAAATTAATGATAAGGGTAAATTGATATTAACTTGTAGTCAAAATATTTTTTATTAATTTTGGTTATTAATTTTAATAGCTGAAAACTGAAAAAAAACTAATATAATTTGAAATATTTTTAATTTTAAGTTATTCAATACTCTAAATATTCCTCCAAATATTTTTATTTTTTAAACATGTAAATGTGAGGGAAAATTGGATTTGCAATGGTTCCCAACCCAATTTTGCAATTAAACATATTTTTTTATTGGACCTCTCATTTTATAAATCTTTAGTTGGGATGGAGAATTGGATGGTTAATTGAATGATCAATATAAAATATATATTAAATAATGGTTAGATACAAGACATCTTCACTACCCCACAACTAGAAGTTTTGAAATTTTTAGATTTCTTGATCCTTCACTAACCACAAAAACTTAGAATTGTGGAAGTCTATGATTGTTCCATTAAAAGGAACTATGAGCCTTTAGAGTACGAATTTTATTATCTACTAAGTTATCTATGTGGTTTTGATCAAGATAAATTTAAACTAAAATTTTTGGAATGAAAAAAACTTATTAAAAATAAGGGTTCAAGATCAATTTTTAAGGAATAATTAAAATGGTATTAACTCTCATTCATGCATTAGTTTAATTGATTGGTTGTGAATCCATTCAAAAATTACTAACTTCTTTTTTAATTTGGTGTCCTAAATACAACTACTATGTACTTTTGATCAACTATATATTCCAAAAAATCTTGAATATTAATAAATATTTTAGCAGAGTATGATCGTTCTTCTGCATAACTTTAATGTAATAACTTTTTAATGTATTTGTTGCACTAAAATGTTATAAAAATTCCCCATTATGAATATTGAAGAGTTGTGACAGTATTCTTAAATATATATTCTATAATAGGATGAAATATATTTAATAGGACACAAACGATGTTTGGTTATCAGATGTTAGGGGCTCATAAGACATTGAGACTTCTTCTTATGAAATTCGCACATGGTAATCTCCAAAAGATGAAGTTATCAGAATAGACCCATCAATATAAATTCTATATGAAATATGTGTAATTAGATATTTATATCTATGGACATGTTTATTGTTCCTTAAATTTGAGTATATTATTAATGAATACCATGAATCACATACTTAGATTTATTAATTAAAACTATGACAATATATGCTCGTGGTGAGGTAAGATACGTTGGGTGTAAGATCCCGTCTTTTTCTAGGTATGCCTCTCTTTGAGTTTTTCGTTTGAGCCATGGTTCTTAAGTATTGTTCGAAAATGAAGATCCTTTGTTGAGGAAAATGACTTAAAGTCTGGAGATGTATATTTTTTTGAATTAATGGAGTCAAGATATAAACATGTTAAATGGGTAACTTTTGTTGATTTTGGGACGAAAACTACCCACAGAGCATTTATACACCGTGTAAATGTATTACATGACATGTAGATTATGCTAGACACATTCCATGAAACCAATACAAGGAATTAAGTGGTTATATGTCATGGAATAAGTTCACGTCATCTAATGTTTGGGAAAATTAATAATTCAGTTGAGGCGATGAGTTTTTCAGTGTATCCCTATAAAAATAAATACACGACATGTAACTGAGTTACAAACCATCTAATTTATTAAACACAAATTTTAAAGGTGTCATGTAGATAATTTTTCATTCCATCAGCTACTGTCTTCCTCCTCTTAACGTAGGACAGTTCTCTATATGATTTTGGAGCGCCATCCTCCCTTTCTGACATCCTGTTTGTGTGAACAATCCCTAGTTTCATCTCGTGATCTTCTGCACCTTCGTTTCTATTGGCATTACTTATTTTTCAGTGATAATAAATTTTCAGTTTAATTTAGGGGGTCTAAACCTTAACCCTATGGTTAGATTAATTGAAAAGTGTGTGCAATATTGTGATTGTGCCAACATGACTTCGCCTAAATTTATTAAATGATGAATTGGATTATTCTTTGGAATCCCTTTGGATCCAATTGTTGTGACCTAACTTTTGGCTACCATTTAGGTGAGAAAACCCTTGAATAATATGAATCATCTAATAACTTAAAGTGTGTTTAACATGACATGAGACCTTAGGTGATTGCTTGATATATAATACATAGTTAATGGATTATTTCATACTGATATGATTGTTGATCATTTGAGATATAAATGAAAGATTAATTTAAAGACAAATGGTAATTTTCATAATTAACAATTTAGTCTTATGACGTGATATTGTGATATCCCTACTATTATGACTTATTGTGTTATCATGTTGTAATGCTTATATTGAGCAGACTCGACCTAGTACCATACTGTAATGCTTATATTGAGCGGGTTATGCCCAGTCACATGCTATAATGCTTATATTGAGTGGGCTCAGCCCAGTCTCATGTTGTAGTGCTTATATTGAGTGGGCTTGACCCAATCCTAAGTTGTAATTATAATATTGAGTGGGTTATACCAAGTCTATCCTGTAATTCTTATATTGAGTCAGTTGTACCAAGTCCCATGCTGAAATGCTTATATTGAGTGGGATCTTCCCTGAACAATGCTGAAATGCTTATATAGTGGGTTTTGACCCAGATTTGTGTGTTTTTACCGTGATTATATTGTTGTGGGTTGGCATGATTATGCTACATGATCAGATATATTTTGACAGAGTGTTAAAGTATATTATTTTATATATTGCATAAATTGATTAATTAATTCATGTTGTATCACATACACTTATTATCAGTTTCATTATATTTAAACATTGTGTTGTTGACCTATTGAGTTATACCCACACCCTACTCAGGATTCCATTTGGTACCCGAGTAGATTACATGGATGCAGGATTGCACAAGGGAAATAGACCTTGGTGTTGATTTCTTTCTTGCTGGATGGACTGATGTTTGGAGATGAGACCAACATGGGGTTTGATACCAAAGTCTTTTGGGTTTACTTTGTGTCTATTGAATTGTTTTATTGTATTATTTTCAGTTTTAAATTTAGATACATCTCACCATTTCATTACATGATTCATTATTATTGGTTTATTTTTTCTTTCTTTTATTTCCTAGTGGTATGAGATATTGTTTTTGATTTTCTGTAACTTTGATTATGTTATCAATATTGTTTATTTCCACTACTATGTAACTCCATACTAGGGGGTATAGTCTCCCCACTATATTGATCACACCCTCGTTTCTTGTTGGTATCCTCTTGAATATGTGGAGGCACGCTTGAGGTCTCGTAACCAACCCTTTTTGGCCATGTGAGAGAGTTCTAGATCAGGGGACGTTACAAAGTGGTATCAAAGAAGCAAGTTTGTCTTTTCTATTTCTTTAATATTTGGGAAAGGTAGAAAGGATACTATGATGTGTTGGGACTTGGTAATAAGCTTGTTCATGTGAGTAACTAACCCATGTATGAGGGAAAATCCGAGTGCCCAAGGTTGAGATTACTATTTATGTTTTTTTCTCATTACGGTTGATTTTATTTCACCCCGAGTGATTCACATGATGTGTGGTGTTATTATTTTATGATGATATTGGTTCTGGAGATTTATAATCATGGCCCGGTATGGCACAAGATGATTTTCCATGCATCATGATAGGTACATAAGAATATATATATATATATTTAAATACATTTTTCATGATAGGGACATATTTATTGCTTGTGATATATACTTTCATGTTTGAACTGTTATATAAGAAGCCTGTTATATCTGAGAAATGAATGAAATGAACTATTATGTCATTCTAAAACACTTGTAATCCATGTTTAGAGAGACTCAGAGTAGTGGTTCTCTATTATTTTCACCTGTTGAGTTTGACCTTATTATTATAGCCAGTGTTCTAAGGAGTTTATTTATCTTATAGAGAAAACGACTCCTCATCATATTCAAGTTGAGCATCAGGAGAGTGACAATTAGCATGCTCCTAATGTAGTTGAGCCAAATATCTAGTAGCTCTTGAGGATCAGAAGGATGTTCAACTTCGTGACAGCTTCCTGAGGGTCATATGATCCATGGAAAGGGAGATTATTCATATTGTTCCTTCAATATCTAAGATGATTATGGAGTTCTAGATACAACATCTACCTATGTTCAATGGGGAGGGAGGACCCCAGAAGGTTGAGCTCTAGATTGAGTTATTCTATATGATGTTTAAGTATCTCGAGACACCCAGAGATAGGAGGGTGAATCTTGCTGCATATATGTTTCGTGGGCCTTCCAAGCGATGGTGGGATATTCTGGAGTAAGTAGGGAAGTAAGAGGAGCTATATTGGAAGGAATTCAAGATGAAGTTCCTAAGACATTTCTATCCTGAGATGTTAAGGGATGAGAATAATCATGAGTTCATGTATCTGACACAAGAGGGCATGTCAGTGCTAGAATACATTAAATGTTTCACCAACTTGCAATGCTTTGCACCATCTTTAGCTTTAGAAGAGATCTCTAGGGTGATGCATTTTCAGGATGGTATTTTCTATGAGATTAGTTCATAGGTGAACATGTTCTATCTGAGCAGTTTTATGGATGTGATGAATCATACACTCATCACAAAAGAGCATCTAAAATAGGCCTCAAGTAGCGACCAGACTGTTTCAGTAGGGTGAACTGGGAACTCTTCTTCTGGTGGAAAGAAGCATCACTATGATAGTTTGTGCCAAGGAAACAATGGTCAGAGTATCCATGATAATGGGAAACCATCTCAGGACCGTGTTCTGATGCAGTGTATTTATCTTGGAAAGTTAGACCACAAAAAAACTCAGTGTTTGTACCCCACTTTGGAGTGTCAAGATTGAAGGTTCTGGGCACAATGGAAGCGCGTGGGTGGATGTGCCCACTTTGGTTTTTTTTCATTAACAATGATCAATCCGAGATCAATACGACATTAAAATCCAGTCTCCATGGATCGAATCATAGAAATAGAAAAAGAAAAGGAAAGTCCTGGAACCACAAAGTAGGATCGTTATAGGTTGATTATAATTAATTTAATCAATTGAAAAGAAGTGCCTTTTGGTGTTCTTTCTTCGTTGATATTTCTGATCACATTCTGATGTGATACGTCGTTGCATCGTAGAAGCCAAGGGTATACTTCCTCTAGAAGTGATCCACATGTGCACCTCGTATCTCTGGACGTCGCCAAAGGAGTATCCAGGTGCTAGCATGGAGAAACCTTTGCTTGTGTTGTCCGCCTTAGATCATCTTGATCCGATGGAAGAGGATATCTCTCAGTCTTGAGAGTGTTCTTGGAGGAAGAGGTTCTTTCGGCCTTGAAAGAATTCTCCAGAATTATTGTGCACAACAATTCTCTTTTATGTAGGAAAAGAGTTAGTGTTGTGAGGATATTTATAATCGGGTTTGAGGTTGTAGAGTTATGATAATAAATAAACGCATTACGCGTTTTATTTATTTCATTGGCTCTTATTGAAAACCCCCATGTCAAATAATTAATTCCTTGACATGCACCCACGCTGATTATAATAAATATCATTTAATAAAACAATATTATATCTGCAAAATCCTGACTGGAAAACTACACGGCGTGTAGTCATTAATACACAGCATGTACTTGTTTTCCACAAAACTACACGGCGTGTAATCATTAATACACGGTGTGTACTTGTTTTCCATTTCCTTCTTCCTCCGTTATTAAAATGATTTAGGCTTACTTGAATAATTATTAAACCACGTACAGGAATAATATTTATTCTACTTGAGATACTTGGATACACTTAGTGTGTGGCCCTCTAGGCCTCTTTCTCGTTGGCATTAGGCGGGCTTGCCTAAAGTCCAAGATTACTGTCTAGAAACGGGTCAAGGCACCCAAGAGAAATAAGTTGACGCCGCATTGACGTGTCACCTCAAATGAACGCTTACTGTATAATTTAATCCCTTTGTCTCAATATCTCATCAAGCAGGTTTCATGGAAGTGTCATAAACCTATATGCTTGATCTATCATTCTTTGACTTCTAGAAATAAACTCGTCGTGACACCATGGCCATGGAATTTGTGCTATGGTTCTATTTCAATCAAAGGGCCCGAGATATATACTTCCATAAATATGGAAGGGACAAATCCTCCCTCGACTTATCCATTAACAACTTGTCATTCATGACGCACCCAATGTACCCTACTTCCCGCCAACTCTATTCGTGACGGTTTTCATCAGCAAATCTAAGTACGCGAGTCATGACATGATTTAATGATAATATTCCAGTCTAAGGATCATTACACACGCTCATGAATAGCAATGTACGATGACACCAAGACATGCGGAATTGCTACTGGAAGGTCTGTTCTCATAATCTCCCATCTTGGAGATTACCAAGTGCAAACTCCATGAGAGAGAGTTTTGTCTTCTTACGAGTACTCGCACATGACGGTCTGTATACTATGTGTCCTATTATAGTATGTCATCCAATCGTAGAACTTTATTTAAGAATATTTTTATATCATTTCAAGTTTCTCATCATAGCGGGGATCTTTCATGACCTTATTAATGCAACAAATATTCCAGGACATTATTATATTATAGTCATGAAGAACAATGAACAATATATAATAAGAGTACATTCATGTAATCAAAGTAAAAAATAGTTGGTTCTAATGAAACCAACCCTTACAAACTCCCACTTGGACTAAAGCCAATTTCCTACAACTTTTAGTCTACTAGAACTCACATGATGATCATGTTTCTGCTGAGTCAAGGATTTAGCCAAGGGGTCCACCACGTTGTCTTCCGTGGAAATATTGCTCACTGCAACTTCACCTCTCTGAGAAAAATCCCTCAAGAGATGATACTTCTAAATTATTTGCTTTGTCCGTTGATGTAACCTTGGCTCTTTTTCAAGTTCCACCACTGCAGTATTATCATAATATAGTGTGATAGGATCTTTACTACTAGGTACTACATCCAGCTCTTGGACAAAGCTTCGCATCCATAATACTTCTTTAGCTACCTCAGAAGCTGCGATATACTCGTACTCCACTGTAGAATCTTCCACCACACTTTACTTTGAGCTCTTCCAGCTCACTGCACCTCCATTCAAGCTGAAGATGTATCCAGTCTGCGACTTTATGTCATCTTGATCAGTCTAAAAACTACATGTCCTATGATGAATAGTTCCTCATCTCCTTCATAAACTAGGAACATATCCTTAGTATGCCTCAGATACTTAAGGATAGTCTTGACTGCCATCCAATGGTGGTCTCCTGGATCATCTTGATATCTGCCTATCGCACTTAATGCATAAGCAACATCTAGCCTTGTACATAGTATAGCATACATGACTGACCTAATCATGGATGCGTAAGGGATCCTTGATATTTTCTTTCTTTCATCATGTGTATGAGGACACATTTTCCTAGAAAGATGAATGCCATGTGACACTGGCAACAATCCCCTCTTGGATTGTTCCATACTGAATATCTTCAGTATCTTGTCAATGTATGTACTTTGACTCAGGTCCAGCATTCTCTTGGATCTATCACGATGGATCTTGATCCCAAGAATATATGCTACCTCACCTAAGTATTTCATGGAGAAGCATTTATCTAATCATGCCTTAACTGAAAATAAGATAGGTACTTCATTTCCAATTAGTAATATGTCATCAAAATATACTATTAGGAAAACAATTGTACTTCCACTAAACCTCTTGTAGATACAAGGCTCACATTCATTCTTAACAAAGCCAAATTCCATTAAGGCTTCATCAAAACGAATGTTCCATGACCTTGATGCTTTCTTTAATCCATAAATGGATTTCTGCAACTTTCATACCTTGTTGGAATCCTTTGGAGTCACAAACCCTTCAGGTTGTGTCATGTAGACATCTTCCTAGAGGTTCCCATTAGGGAATGCTATTTTGACATCCATTTTCCAAATTTCATAGTCATGGTAAGCGACAATGGACAATAGGATTCTGATGGATTTCAGCATCGCAACTGGTGAAAAGGTTTCATCATAGTCAATTCCTTGATGCTATCTAAAACCTTTGGAAACCAGTCGTGCCTTATAGGTGCTGAATTTCCCCTCCATGTACAGTTTATTCTTGAATACCCATTTATTACCAATAGGATTTACATCAACTGGAGGATCTACCAAAATCCAGACTTGGTTTTGGTACATGGAATCCATTTCAGAATTCATGGATTCTTGCCACTTAGCAACGTTTGTGCCTTCAACTGCTTCCTTGTAGGTAAGAGGATCATCATTTTCAACCAACAATGAGTCACCATCCTCGGTGACAATAAAACCATATCGTTCTGGTTCTCTCACCTCTCTCGTGCTCCTACATAGTCCTTGTGTCTCTGGAATAGATTGTTCTTCCATAGGGCTTTGTAGAATTTGTTCATGTACTAACTCCTGTGTATCTTGAGCCTTGACTTCATCGAAGTCTATCTCGCTCCCACTATCTCTTTTGGAGATGTGCTCCTTCTCAAGGAATATGGTGTGTCTTGCCACTATAACCTTTTTGTATGATGGGTTGTATAGGTAATATCCCCTTGTTTCCTTGGGATATCCTATAAAGATACACTTTGTGCCTCAGGGTGCAATTTTGTTACCTGAAGAGGCCTTAACAAATGCTTTGCTACCCCACACATGTAAATTCGATAACATGGATTTGCGTCTACTTCATAACTCGTATGGAATACCATTTTTTGATTTAGTTGGTACTTGGTTAGTATGTGTGATGTTGTTTGTAATGCATATCCCCAAAAGGATAATGGAAGACTCACATGACTCATCATTGATCTCACCATGTCCAACAGGGTTCGGTTCCTCCTTTCACTTACACCATTCCACTGAGGTGCATAAGGAGGAGTGAGTTGAGATAGAATCCCAAACTCCTGTAAGAAATCAATTAAGTCCTAATTAAGATATTCTACTCCTCTGTCTAAGCGGAGTTTCTTAATCTTCTTACCAAGATGGTTCTCAACTTCATTCTTGTATTCTTTGAACCAATAAAAAGAATCTGACTTATAACTCATTAAGTAAATATATCCATATCTACTAAAATCATCAGTAAAAGTTAGGAAGTATGAGAACCCACCCCTTATTAAACTGAAAATGGTCCACACACATCTGTGTGAACTAATTCTAGAAGCTCTTTCTCCCTTTCACCTTTCCCACTAAATGGGGATTTGGTCATTTTTCCTTATAGAAACGCATGACATACACCAAGTGGTTTTAGTTCGAAAGAATCTAAATACCCATCTTGATGTAATTTTGTAAAATGTTTCTCATTGACATGACCTAGCCGGTGGTGCCAAAGTTGGGTGTGGTATGAGTCATGTGAATTAACTTTGTCATCGATTTCCATTACTTGGTTTGTGTAGTCTAACACATAAAGACCGTTATATAAATGTGCCCTACCAAAACAAATGTTATCTTTATAAAAGTAGCAACATTAATTTCCAAACTTGAAGATGAATCCATCAATATCTAATCTGGATACTGAAATAATGTTTTTGGTTACATAGGGTATATAATAACATCCTTTTAAAACCAAGACCATCCCAGTAGGCAATGTGAGGTGGTAGTCCCCGACAGCTACAGCAGCAAGTCTGGCTCTGTTGGCTGATCATAGATCTACCTTTCCTCGACCAATCTTCCTGAATCTACTTGGTTCCTGTATTTGGATACATATGTGAGCACCACAAGCTATATCTAATACCCAATTTGTAGAAATAGATAGATTGAATTTGATGAAAAACATACTTGAAGCTTCCCCTTGCTTCCTTGGCTGGGTGCAGTTTTTCTTCCAGTGGCCCTTATTGCCACATGTGAAACAAACAACATCTTGTTCCCTTTCCTCCCCTTTGATCTTCCTTTTCTCTGAAGGCCTTGAAGAATCTTTGGGCTTAAATCTCTTTAACTACCCTTTCCTTTTATTCACCATAAGGACAGAAGGTTTTTCACGCTTCATATCATTGTCCACTTGGTGAATAAGGATAAGAAGATCAGGTAGATACTTCTCAATGTTGTTCATGTTGAAATTTACAACAAAGTTAGAGAAGATTTGGGGGAGTGATTCAAGAATGAGATCGGTACCCATTTCCTTGGGGATTTTAAACCCTAGAACCTCCAAGTGCTCAATGTAGCCAATGAACTTGACTACATGAGGCCCAACTGGGGAACCCTCTCCAAGATTTCTCTAGAATAGATCCTTGGAGATCTCAAACCTTTCCTATCTTTCTCTATCCTGGTATAGACCACGGAGGTGCTCAAGCATGCTATGGGCATCCATGTCTTCATGAGACTTCATGAGCTCACTAGACATTGATGATAGCATCAAACATTGAACGTTGAGTGTATCATTCAAATGTTGATCATAGAATAGGAAATCTTCATCACTTTCCCCTTGGGCGGGTGAATCAGGAAGTGAGGACTCCAACACGTAAAACTTTCGTTCATGGTGTAGGATAACCTGAAGGTTCCTAAAACATTCCTAAAAGTTACTTCTAGTGAGGATATTGTATTTATCCATAATTGATCGCAGATAAAATTTGGTTGATGAGTTTTTCATTTCGATTCTACAAATTAAAAGAGCATATTTATCAGTACTTTCTTGATTACATTTTATGAGAAATAATAAATTTTATTAAATCTCCCACTATTTTATCAATTCCCTATGTTCCTCATCATTGAACTCAGAATTTCTAGTTTCCATGACATTCTAGTGGCAAGGATCCATATTCCCCTTCGCATAACCCCAACAAGGGTTGGTCAAGCTATTTGAAGGTATTTAGGTAGGCAGGTCTTTGCCAACTGTGAGCTTATAGTTCCTTGATCTGTTGAGTAGATTCCCCAATCCTGAAATCCTAACTTGGATTTCCTCAACACTTGCCTCCATTTTACAACAAGTCTAGCAAGGGCTACTCCTCTTGATGTAAAATGTTTAAGTCAACTCGAAACTTTCATAAGAGCTTCCTTTATAAAAGTAAGTGCCCTAACAAGGGTTGGTCAAACACATGTTTTATTGAGTCTTTCCCTTAATCAAGTAATGGAAGGCTTGGTCTGACTTAATATGGTTTTTAAGGGATTTTATTCTTTATGCGTAGTTTTTCATTATCACATGCTTGTTAATATTAAGTGATGCTTTCTTAAGTGATTAACCATGTTTTGATAATGTTTACGCATAGTCTGGTTTTTATTTTATTCCATAATTGCATGCTTTTTTATTTCATTAATTATGTGA
The DNA here is from genome assembly GCA_963277665.1 of Viscum album. NCBI lineage: Eukaryota > Viridiplantae > Streptophyta > Magnoliopsida > Santalales > Viscaceae > Viscum > Viscum album. Next base: position 1,279,799,168 of record OY728159.1, read on the forward strand.
TCACGACAACACATACATAATAAATAAACCATGAAATCAGACAGAAATAAAATAAGATGGCATGATCATGAGCTTCTATTGGTTAGATTATCTTGTGGTTTTGATAAGCTAACCCTGACCTAGGGAAAAACACCTTGAACCGATGGTTCGTGTTTTGTAGCTCCCACCTATCCACCTTTGCATCTTCTTTGGTTGGTTTCACCTCAGCTTTGGATTTTGAACTGTCTCCTCTGACTTGGGAGATCCTCCATTACATGGGGTTTACATTAAAGAAACCATGGGCACGTAGGCCCTACATTTTATTGGAAGAAGGCTTGCAGACCAACGAATTTAAATTAAACAAATTTAAATGAAACCATACACACATAAAAAGGTTCTTTGGTCTATCTCATGATCATCCATAGCATGAAACGACATTTACAAATATTTATAATTAAAATTCATTTAATCGTTCTATTATTTAAGATAATTCGCACTTGAAATTAATTAATTATGATCTTATAATTAATCAATTCTTTATCTTAAATTCCTTTCTAAATTTCCTTGAGATTCTTCTCATCCATATCCCTTGTACAGGTATTTGTACTTTTGGAGGAAACCTGGTGAAATTCCATTTCTGGAAATTACACAGCGTGTAGTTTATATTTACATGGCATGTATTTCTTTTCACCCTTTATCCAAAGTACACGTCGGGGGCTTTGGCGTGTTTTCTTTACTTTGGAAATTTTGGAGTACACGACGTGTAGATTAATCTTAACACGGCGTGTACTTCCTTGTTACGCGGTTACCAGCCTGGAAATCCCGTGTACGCGGAACACGGCTTCTCCTTATACACGATTTCACTTGGGCCAGATCAGACTACACAGCTTCTTGATTCAACATACACTCCGTGTATTCCAGTTCCATGCGCCATTAATTTCTGGTCAACATGGGGTAATAAATACTTAGGCATACTCAATTCACACAGCATGGTGGGTCGGACCAGTACCGGTTCATTGAACCTAAGTACATGGTGTGTAGTTTTCACTACACTCCGTGTATTCTTGTTTTGTACGGATAGAAAAAAAGGCTCCTCCAGATGAGTTCCTTGTTTTTAATTTAATCAAAATTAAAATTAAAAGGTTGTTTATGTGATGTGAATCGAAAAACGAAGGAGGAAGAACAGATCTCGTTCATTCAGTTTTATAGAACAATTTATCTTGAATTGAATCAAATATAAATGCGTAAATTATCAATGAAAATTAAATAACTATAATCAATGTTGTAACCTCGCTCTGATACCATTTGAAGGTTCCAAGCGCAGCAGAAGCGTGTGGGTGGATGTGCCCACTTGGATTTTTGTCATTAATAATGATCAATCTGGGATCAATATGACGATAAATGCCAATATCCATGGACCGAATAACAGAAATAGACAAGGAAAAGGAAAGTCCCAGAACCACAAAGTAGGATTGTTACAGGTTTATTATAATTAATTTAATCAATTGAAAAGAAGTACCTTTTGGTGTTCTTTATTCGTTGATATTTCTGATCACGTTCCGATGTGATACGTCATTACGTCGAAGAAGCCAAGGGTAGACTTCCTCTAGCGGTGATCCACACATGCACCTCGTATCTCTAGACATCGTCAAAGGATTCTATGGGTGCTAGCGTAGAGAAACCTTTGCTTGCGTTGTCCACCTTAGATCGTCTTGATCCAATGGAAGAGGATCTCTCTCGGTCTTGAGAGTGTTCTTGAAGGAAGAGGTTCTTTTAGCCTTTAAAGAATTCTATAGAATTATTGTGCACAACAATTCTCTTTTATGTAGGAAAAGAGTTGGGGTTATGATGATATTTATAATTGTGTTTGAGGTTATAGAGTTATGATAATAAATAAACACGTTACGCGTTTTATTTATTTCATTGAATCTTATTGAAAACCCCCATGTCAAATAATTAATTCCTTGACATGCGCCCATGCTGATTATAATAAATATCATTTAATAAAACAATATTATATCCTCAAAATCCCGACTGGAAAACTACATTGTGTGTAGTCATTAATACATGGTGTGTACTTGTTTTCCATAAAACTACACGTTGTATAATCATTAATACACAATGTGTACTTGTTTTCCATTTCCTTCTTCCTCCATTATTAAAACGATTTAGGCTTCCTTGAATAATTATTAAACCATGTACAGGAATAATCTTTATTCTACTTGAGATACTTGGATACACTTAGTGTGTGACCCTCTAGGCCTCTTTCTCATTGGAATTAGGCAGACTTTCCTAAAGTCCAAGATTATTTTCTAGCGACGGGTCAAGGCACCCAAGAGAAAGAAGTTGACGCTACACTAACGTGTCACCTCATATGAATGCTTACTGTATAATTTAATCCCTTTGTCTCAATATCTCATCAAATAGGTTTCATGGCAGTGTCATAAACCTATATTCTTGATCTATCATTCTTTGACTTCTAGAAATAAACTCGTCGTGACACCATGGACATGGAATTTGTGCAATAGTTCTATTTCAATCAAAGGGACCGAGATATCTACTTCCATAAATATGGAAGGGACAAATCCTTCCTCAACTTATATATTAACAACATGTCATTCGTGAGGCACCCAACGTACCATACTTCCCGCCAACTCTCTTCGTGATGGTTTTCATCAGCAAATCTAAGTGCGCGAGTCATGACATGAGTTAATAATAATATTCCAGTCTAAGGACCATTACAGACGCTCATAGATAGCAATGTCCGATGACACCAAGACATGCAGAATTGCTACTGGCGGGTCTGTTCTCATAATCTTCCATCTTGGATATTACCAAGTGCGAACTCCATGAGAGAGAGTTTCATCTTCTTACGAGTACTCGCACATGACGGCCTGTATACTATGTGTCCTATAATAGTATGTCATCTAACCATATAACTTTATTTAAGAATATTTTTATAGCATTTCAAGGTTCTCATCGTAGTGGGAATCTGCCATGACCTTATTAATGCAACAAATATTCCAGGACATTATTATATTATAGTCATGCAGAACAATGAACAATATATAATAAGAGTACATTCATGTAATCAAAGTATAAAACAGTTGGTTCTCAGCACACACACCCTTAAAAATATTCAGTAGTATGAGCCACCTAAAAAGTTTTATAGGGGTGTGAAACATCAGAGCAATGACATGGGATTAGGATAGGCACTGGAGTCTGGGAAGGATTCAACTACTCCTCAACAGGTAGGAAGCTGGAGTTCTGTAGGTTATTCTAGTCAAGGTAGGGGATATGGTACCCCCCATGTAGGAATGAAAGTACCAGACAGATAGAATAGTTCATGGGAGTCATACTAGAGCCTAGGGCGTAGGGTCTAGTCAGCTACATGTTATGTTGACTACTCCAGCTAGTGTGGATGCAGGACTATCTACGTTCAGAGGTATAATTCTTATATCATCTACCCTTATGTGTGTTTTGTTTGATAAAGGGGCATCACATTCCTTTTTATTTTCTCTTTTTTCAAACGTTTTGAGATTGGATGGTGCTTTAACCATCGACGCACTATTGAGAGTGTGTTCAAATAATATCAAACGTTTCAAGGTGTTTTCTCAAGAGATTGGTGGTTACCGTTTCTTTTGGGAACCATTTACGCTAGAAATAACAGACTTCGATTTTATTCTTAGTATGGATTATCTAGTTCTATACTAGAATAATATCTATTATTTCCATATAAGAGTTTACTTTCTATCTCTATAAGGAGACAATTATTCTCACCAAGGTGAGTGAGATCTTAAGGCTAGTCATGTGGGACCAATTCAGTGTAGATAGGATTATATCCTGGGTTAGATAGCCAACCTTTCTCTAGATAATGGTGAAATGTAGTAGGATTATTTTCCTCCAATGGTATACCATTTTAAGGATATTTTTTCTGATAATTTTTATGGCTTATCACTTAAGCGATAGATTGAGTACATGATCGAGTAGGTTTTAGGAGTAGAGCTAGTTTCTATCCCACCATACAGGATAGAACTGGCAGAGATTTGGTAGTTGAAAGTTCATATTGAATATCTAGAAGCTAAAGGTTTCATACGGCCTAGTATGTCTCTATGGGGTTCTGTAGTTCTTTTCACCAAGAAGGTTGATGGAACCTTGCGCTTATGTGTAGATTATTGAAGATTTAACCAGATGATGGTCAAGAACTAGTATCTCCTTTTACATATTAATGATCTATTCGATTAGTTGAGAGGTCCTAAAATATTCTTCAAGATTGATTTCATATCTAGATACCACCAGTTGAGGGTGATACCATCAGACATACCTTAGACTACTTTTAGGAGAAAGTATGGATTGTATGAGTTTGTAGTGATGTCATTTGGTTTGGTCAATTCATCAGAAATATTCATGGCTTTGATGAATCAGATCTTTCATCCTTTTCTGGATTAGTTTGTGGTGATTTTTGTCAATGAAATCTTAGTGTACTCCTAGTCAAAAAATAATCATTCCAAATATCTCAAAATCATCTTGAGTACATTGAGAGTCCATCGAATTTACTCAAATCTATCTAAATTCATTTTTTAGATTAATAAAGTTCATTTTTTGGATCATGTCATCTCGGTTAGTGGACTGAGAGAAATCTGCCTCTATGGTATCTTGGGAGCAGCCCAAGAATGTGTAAGGACCCCGAACTTATTTTCACAGAGCTGGTGACTTACTTTATTACATTAGTAAGATTATAAGTAATTGTATCTAGAAGGACTGAATAGTTTAGTAGGATTGGAAAATCAGATACATACATAATTGTTACATTACAATATTAAATGAAATACAACATATCAACTTCATTTGAATCACACATAAACTCCTAGATTATACATATAAGTCATTAATAATACACATCTTCGCATTCTGGGGAAAAATAAAACATAATAAAGGGGTGATATCAAATAATTAGTAAGGGTAAGCAATACAATGGAATCATAAATAAATAATAAGGCATGGTGAATGACTGAAAACACATTCCATTAAAGGTAAACTTGAGCATAATATGCCAGAAATATAAAGTGATTAAATAATTCCATAATAATACTTAACCATGGATAATTATACTAATTGAATAATCACATGGACTATCAGTTACTAGTTTCATAATGATTTAATGCATAATGTGGGACATCATTACCATATCTTCAAGGCCTCATGCCAAGACCATACATGAACAGGTAAAAACCCAAACGAGTTTGTCTCATGAGACCTACCGATTCACCAAAGGGATATATTGGGCCCCACCCAACACTTACTAAGTCTAATGAATTCCTCATATGAAATTGGAGAAACATAATAAACATATACATTCATGTTGAAACTAACATATGAAATGTAAATAACTTTTCCTAATCAGTAAACATAAACACTAACCATTCAGAGTAATATGGTGAATGGTATCAAGATAGCACATTCACAGTCAAAATAATCATAAACCATTAAATAAAATATGGTAGATGATATCATAAAATATCAATCCCAATTAAACATAAGAATCAACAAGATTGTTGAAATAGATGAAAATACTCTTATAAAATCATCGAGTAATACTTGAGAGAAATACTCGTTTACTTGGAAAAGAAGAGTTCTTTTGGGAAAATATTTGTATAAAAACAGAAGTGAAAATATGATATATTTTTCATAATAAAATTATTGGTTTTAAAAAAAATAATGGTGGATTAAAATAGATTATAGAGTGCACTTGAAAATAGTTAAGAATTTTAGAAGTTCCCTTGAATCGAACTTGTTTATCGGGAAGAACTTGAGAAAGATCATTTTAAAACATATAAATCCCCATAAAAGAAAGAAGGATTATGATTGATACATATGTATAGAACACTAACACATAATTTATGAGGATTATATAATAATACTTAATAATTTCATTATTTTAAAGATAGAAAAAAGAGTAACCTGAAAGAAAATGGAGGTTTGGGAAGAAACCCTTTCATTATGTCTAAATATGTTCTACAATTGTCCTTAAGGTCCTAGAATATGAAATTATACTCATCAATAATTTAATTCAGAACCTATTAGACATGTATTTATTTTATTATAATTTTATTAATTTCATTTATGGCCTTTTTGTTAAGTTATAAGATTGATTTTCATCCTTATGGAGTGTTCGTTTCCATGATTTCATGACCAGTTTACTTGATTATAAATAATGGAGTTCATGTAAAATGGGTATAATTCTCCATAATTGGAATTATATGTTATTAATGAATAAACAGAAGTGAAATTGGTATTATTTATTATTATTTTTATATATTTTGGGATTAATAATTATATAACATATTAATGAGAATCGTTTGGCTTAATTTTAGTGATTGTTTTTTCATAATGAACTAGTTTTGTTCTATTATTTAATATCATGTATATAAAATTGTTATAGAACCTTAAATAAGATATAATTAATATTTTATAATCTGGTTCAACCATAAAAATGGTTTCATGACTATCCTTTAAGGATAAATTAAATAATGAAAGTTCATCATCCACGAAGGTTGTAAATCAGCACCTCTTAAACGATGATTTTGTTTTTAAAATAAAATAGAGAGGGAGTAAGGAGATTGATAATGGATATTCCATTAACATGATATCATTAAATTATATATATTATAATATATATATCAAGATAATTTGGATATAGGAGGTGATAAGAAGATAAGAAAATAAAATAAATTGAAAAGAAACTAAAAGAAAAAGGAAGAGGGTTTACCTCTTGAATTATCCTCCTTAAGAACCTACTTAGGAAAAGGGGTTTTGGTATTTTGGTTAGACCAAGAGCTCATTAATTTGGGGAAGAGAATAGGGAAGATAATTTAGGTAGGATTTTTATAAGCTTCAATACTTAGAGTTGTGAGTATAAGTGGGGGTGAGGGTGGTATTTATAGTAAAGGAGAGGGGCGATTTCTCATTATTTTATTCATTATTTTATTATTTTTCTCAAGACTAGAAATAGTGTTGATTATTATGACTAAATACAGTAATAAGTGAATGTGATTTCTATACAAGGGTTATTACATAATTCATGATGTTAGGAATAGTGTATTTAGCTTATAATGTATAAATACCGTAAATTATTGTATTTTAATATTCACCAAAAATTCAACTATTTTAGAAAAATCCGAAAAAAATCACCCTAACCATTTTTTGATGTGAATTATCAAAAAATGAACTCCATTTCATGAAAATAATTTTATAAATATGAGAAATTTAATTTTTAATAAATAATCATAATTTACTTGAAAAATACAAATTTTAAAATTTTAACTAATTTTATAACACTTTGAAAATTTAACTAAGGTCTCATAAAATTATCTCACAATCATGAGACAATAAAATATTATTTTAGGACTAAATTTTATGAAAATAAACTTTATTTTAAATAATTATATTAATTATAAAATTGGAGTTAAATATTTATGACTTACAAAAATACCAACAATTAAATAACAATTTTTAAAATATTTATTTACTTATATAATGATATAATTATATTATATTGTCACTTATAAGATGCATAAATTTTATTTATACTTTCATGGGTGATTTTACTATTCATTAGACCAAATTACTATTCATAAGAGTCATGTTGCTATTCTTAAGGGCGAGTAACTATTTCATCGATATAGGTTCCTTAACCTCTAGAATTACCTCGTATTTATTTCATTATTCATTTATAAAGTATGTATTGTGTTCTATAAGTGATTTTATGTGATCTATACTATATGAAAAAAAAATAGGAATGCAAAATATCATTGATTGAATTCTGGGTCGTTATATTCTCCCCTCTTACAAAAATTTATTTCTCTAAATTTCTAAAATGTTACCCCACCAAAAGATTTGGGCATTTCTTCATCTTACGCTCCTCAGGCTCCCACATTGTCTCTTCAATTTTATGATTTTTCTAAAGTACCTTTACCAGAAGAGTCATCTAATTCCTCAACACATGTTCTTTAGTTTATAGAATCTAGACAAGCTCTTCACAGTAAGATAAGTCAGGTTCCAATTCAATTCCTTCATAAGTGAGGAAATGAGTTGGGTCTGGCATGTACTTTCTCAATAATGAGACATGGTACACATTGTGTACTTTATAAAGGTTAGGTGGCATTTCCAATTGATAAGACACAACACCAATTCTCTTTAGAATTTCAAAAGGACCAATGTACCTAGGGCTCATCTTTCCTTTCTTCCAAAATCTTATAACACCCTTCCATGGAGATACTTTTAAGAAAACATGATGTCCCACTTGAAATTCAAAATCCTTTGATTATCAGCATGACTCTTTTGCCTAATTTGGGATGCTTTGATATGGGCTTGAATAGTCTTTACCTTTTCTTTTTTTCCTCTGCAATATATGGGCCTACAAGATTCCTTTCATCAACTTCATCCCAACATGTTGGTGTACGACATCTCTTTCTATAAAAAGCTTCATATGGTGCCATTTGAATACTTGAATGAAAACTATTATTTTAGGAAAACCCTACCCAAGTAAAATACTAACCCCACATACCTTTAAAGTCAAGGAAGCATGATCTCAACATGTATTCTAATTTTGGAATAGTCCTTTCAGACTGCCCATCAGTTTGAGGGTGATAAGAAGTACTCAAATAAAGCTTAGTATCCAAATATTTTTTAATATCTTTCTAGAATTTTGATGTAAATTGTTTATCATGATCAGACACAATAGAAATAGGTGATCTATGAAGTCTTAAAACTTTATTAATATAGATTCATGCAAGGTGCTCTAGTGGAAAATCCTCCCTTATTGCGAGGAAATGTGTAGATTTGGTGAGATGATCAATAATCACCAGTATTGCATCATTGTTTCTTAGATTTTTTGGTAATCCAGTGACAAAAGCCCTAGCGATGTCATCCCATTTATATGTAGAAATAGGCATGGGTTTCATGGCACCTCTAAGATGTTTTCTTTCAGCTTTCACCTATTGACAGACTAAACATCTTGATACATAATCAGTAATTCCCCGCTTTATATTATCCCACCATAAGTGTTCTTTTAATTCTCTATACATATTAGTTCTACTAGGGTTTGTAAAGAAATTTAACCTATGGTCATCATCCAATAACTCCCTTTTTAGCTCAGGTATAGAGGGAATGCATAACCTCCTCCCAAATTTTATAATTTCATTCTCACACATGAAGTTTAGTAACTTCCCATCATTCACAACATTAATTTTATTTTGAAGATTCTCATCATCACACAGAGAACATTTAATTCTTTCCAATAAAGATGGTTGGGAAACCAATTGAAAAAGAAGTGATGTTTCACCTTCCTTAATAATTCTTATATCTATCTTTTCTAGATCCATGTACACAGGATCCATGTCAATTCTCATTTTGTTCAGAAATCCATGATCCTTCCTGCTCAATTCATCTGCTACCTTATTCACCTTACTTTGGTGGTAGTGCATTGAACAATCATAATCCTTGAGTAGATCAACACATCACCTTTGAATCATCTTGAGTTTTTTCTACGAGAATATATATTTCAAAATTTTGTGATTAGTATATATCTCACATCTTTCACCATAGAGATAATGTCTCCAAATCTTCAGAGCAAATATTACATCTTCTAACTCAAGATCATGAGATGGATAGCTCTGTTCATGCATTTTTAACTCCAGTGATGCATAGAAAATAACTCTATCATTCTGTATAAGGATAAAACCAAGTCTTTTCTTTGATGCATCACTATAAATCAAAAATCCACTATTTATCGATGGTAGATTCAAGACTTGAGAATTAACTAACCTCTTGTTCAATTATTCAAAACATTCTTCACATTATTTTTTCCATATGAAATTATCCCCTTTACTAGTAATCTTGGTTAACAAGTTTTCTAATCGGGTGAAGTTCTGAACAAAACGCTGATAATAACTTTCTAAACTAATAAAAATATGTACCTTGGTTATGTTTATTGGTGTATTACATTCCTAGATTTCCTTTTTCTTCATAGGATCAACTAAGATTCTATACTTAGAGACAAAATGGCCAAGAAAAGAAACAATTTGAAGCCAGGATTCACACTTGCTAAACTTCCCATATAACTTATTTCTTCTAAGAGTCTTTAGAATAATGTGTAAGTGATTATCATGATCTTCATAACTTTTGGAGTATACCAAGATATCATCAATAAATAATATAATAGATTCATCAATATATTCCTTGAAAACTTTATTCATTAGATCCATGAAAACAGAGGGTGCATTAGTCAGTCTAAAAGGCATTACCGTAAACTCGTAATTCCCATACCTAGTTTGAAATTCCATCTTTGGAATATCTTCCTTCCTCACATGAAACTGATGATATCCATATCGAAGTTCAATCTTTGAAAAATATTGGGTATCATGAAGTTGGTCAAATAAATCATCAATGTGAGGAATAATATACTTTTTCTTTATCATAATAGTATTGATTTCCCTATAGTCAATACATAGCCTCATGGATCCATATTTATTCTTGAAAAATAGAATAGGGGCTCCCCATAGAGAAACACTATAGAGAATAAATCCTTTATCACTCAATTCCTCTAGTTGTTTATTTATCTCCAATAATTCCATTGTGGCCATTATATAAGGAATATTTGATATAGGTCTTACACCAGTAATTAAATCAATAGAAAACTAAATTTCCCACTTTGGAGGATGTCTAGGTAAATCTTCTGGAAATGCATCAATGTATTCTTTCACAATAGGTACATCCTCAATTTGAATATTTATTTCCTCACCCATAGATATTGTTTTCTCTTCCTACCCAAGAATTTAATTCAGAAGATCTATTGGGGGTGGATCTATATAAGAATCATATGGTGAGTTTTCTACTCTAAGTATAAGGGACTCGACATCATTCTCAATAATTGTAACTTCATTATTCTTGAAATATATTTTCTCATTATAATTTTAAAGATAATCCATACTATAATGTCTCGTATTTTCTATGTGTTATTTTTAAATATTATATGGAATTAATATGAGACTAGGCTTTTTGATGGCATGCAATTCTGAGGCCCAGAGTGTCCGGAATAAATGTTTGAAATAAATTTAAGATTTTAAACAGTGCACGTGAGCAGTTTTCCTGAAAAAGTGGAATAATTTTTAAACAGGTTCCTAGATCAAAAATCTGAGGGCACTATGGAATTCAGAGCAGCAACTTTACTTTAAATGGGTCCTAACATCGACCGGCATGGGTTGATTGAAAAAGTTATTTTTTGGACATTTTTAAAGAAAAAAAATAAATTAATAATTTATTTTATTTTAAATGTTTCCATAATGCAGCGATGCTAATTTTCCTTTTAAATATGTAGGAGCCCAGGGCTAGAATCATAACCCTGGAAAACTCCCTAGAAACCTATGGAGCTTTGGAGAGGAGCCAACCTTGGAGGATTCTTGACGAACGCTGACGAACGACAATGCATGGATCGTTGTGCAGCGAGATCAAATCTCAGATGACGACCACTCTTCCTCTTCATTGACGATTGAGGTAGGGGTTTTTTATTTTGATTTATTTCTTCCCCATTCTTCAATTAAATGATGATTGTGGATCAACCCATGAACAGGTTGATCTGTGGATCGTGCATTCTAATGGGATTGTGTTATTTTCAGCTTCTTTTGTGGTTTGATTTTGGAAATTGATTTTTGATAATTGTTGGATTATCTTTTGATTCATCCTATTAAATCATTCTAACTGGAGTGAATCAATGTCATTACGAATGACGGTGGAGGTGTATTCCTCTATTTCTTATTGATTTCTTCCTCCTTTTAACCCCGTGTTCTTCACATTCTTCACGGGGTTATGAAAAACAGATTGTTGCGCATCCGTTTCAAAATGAAATGATCCTAAATTGGAGATCCGACATTGTGAAAACACAACAGAGGTGCGATGGTGATTTCGGCGGATGAATCGACATGGTTCAGAAGAAATTTTCCTTCAACCATTGTTCATGCGGATGATCAAATCGATCTTTCAGGGCTGATTGAACCCTCGAAACCTCCCGAAATGTTGATGGTATAGTAGGGTGACCTCAGATATTGAGTATTGCAATGATCGGATGGTCGGATCGAGGATCAGAGGAGCCCCGAGGCACAATGATAAAGAATAAAGTTTCTGAAAAATTCTGATCAACATGACATGTATCCCAAAGAACACACCGTGTAGGGTTGGCATGGCGGTGGCTAGGGATTCTTCACTACACACTGCGAAGAACACGGCCTGATCCCAGGAGGACACGATGTGTGGGCCCCACCCAGCGATGGCTGAAGTTCTGGGCGACAGGAAGCGAAGACACTGCATGTGATCACTATCACACGGCATGTGGGTCCCTACACAGACCCGTCATGTATCTTGGAAGATGTACAGACACAGGGTGGAGTACACGCCATGTACTCCACCACACGACCAGACGAGGACGATTACGTGGGTTACCCTGTGTACTGGTTACACAGGATGGCCTACACGGGTTGAATCCATGTACGGGCACATGGCCGTGTACTCAGAGGGAACCCCAGTTACGCATACACGGTGTGTAGTTCATCCTACATGTCATGTACTTACCCCCTTCAACACGACATGTTCTTTTAACTCGGGCCATTTTACACGGGCAATACCTGGAGTCGAGAGACACGGCGTGTGACCCTTTTACACACCATGTATACCCTGGAACATGGCTTGATCACCTTTTCCACCATTCCTTGGATAGGTTTTGTTTGGTTTAATGCCCTTTTTTATCATTCCCTTAAAGTTCAGGTATCATTTCCATCCACATGAGTATGACCCCTTCAGCAGAACATTCCTAGATAGAGTTAGGTATCCTTCCAAGAGGTTCGAAGAGAGATCCTCTATCCATTCTTGACCCTAGGTAGAGTTAGTTATCTACTTGACTAATCCTATAGGACATTGATCCTCTACTTATCAGGTGAACATGGATGAGTCATGGTATCTACCAAGGCCCTGGAAGTGATCCTCATCTGGGTATCGTGATCTTTCCCCACTTAGGAGTGTGTTATCCCAGAATGAGTGTATTTATCTCTCATTGATTTTCTTGACGAATAGTACTTCTCGGACAGATGACATCAGAGTTATCTAACTCGTGGAGTGAGTTCTCCCAGAGGAGTGATTTGTGGAATCTTCAAATTGATTCCCTAGTGTGGTTATGTGGTTGTGCAACTTGTCTCTAGACTACGGGTTTGGGTTTTGAGTATATTTGGATTGTGTTTCTCTTACTATATTTTCAGTATACATATAATGTGTAGCTCTTACTGTACCTTTACCTTGTGTATTGATTTGTGTTTTTCAGGGTCCTCTACTGGGTATTGTTATACTCACCCTTGTACGGGCTTTTCTCGCACGTGTCGTGTCTTGTGCAGACGAGCGCCTCTTTGATGGAGTCTAGGACGGACCAGGACCGGACCGAGATTTTTGAGTTCCCTATAGGCCGAGGTGTTCCTACGGCTATGATCAGTATTCTCAGTACCTCTTTGTGCTTACAGGTTGGACTTTATAGTTTGCAGACTCTTCTTTTTGGTGGGCTTGTATTCTGGCCCAATTTTACTTTCCGCACTTTACTTCCATTGTACTTTTTTGGTTGAGTTTAGTTGTATGCATACATTTGTTCCTTAGTGGGTTTTTTTACATTTCATCATTTTTGGGCTTGGAGATGTGTGTGTGTGTACAGGTACTTAGGAAATGACTCCCATGTTAGGGATATGCCTACTTGATGCTAGTCACCAACCCCTGGCCTATTGGAGGCAAGATTGGGGAGTCGAGGCACGAGCCCCATTGGGTTAGTTCGTGATAGAGTGGTATCAGAGCAGTTGGTTCTACCTTAGGACCAAGAGTCTGTGAGATTGGTTTGGGGAAACAGTGTTAAGTGTTTTGAGTTTGGATTTCAGGCTATGGACTCCTGTGTTGGTGAGGGCAACCGACATATCTATACACCAAGACTCTGATAACCTGATTTTTGACTCTGTACATGAAAACACTAGTTGTGGGGAAATAAAATAATGGTATATGCATCGTAAAGTAATGGGTTGTGATTTCCATGTCCTTTATGGTAGCTATCCATATATACTCATTGACCATGGTACATATTGTTTTCTTACAGGATGAATCTGTGATGCATACCCACTAGGATTCAACAGCTTGATCATGAGGATGAACCCCTCAGTGACGAGGCTTCGATATAGGTACCAGTCCCCTAGGCATTACCTCTAGGTGGTGCACCTACTATACCACAACCAGCGGACCATCCTGTGGTACCTGCAATACTGAAAGATGAGGGGCGCAGGCTGAGCGTGCTCCAGGAGTTTTAGAGATAGAGACCCCTCGGTTTCTGAGGTGAGCCCCACCCTCATGTGACTGAGGACTGGCCTGAGGTGGTGAATAGAGTATTCTATCTAGTGAGGACACCAGCAGACCAGATGGTGATCCTAGGAGCGAGCCTTCTTCAGGATTCAGTGGGATGATGGTGAATTCTAACCACACATACTCACGACAAGGATACTCTTTCATGGGAAAAGTTTGAGAAAATCTTTATGGGGGAGTTATCTCTGGTTACACTGAGAGAAGTTCATATCTAGAAGCTTTTTCAGCTCTAGTAAGGCAGTTTGACGGTGGATAACTATTCATTAAGGTTCACCAACCTCACCAGGTACTCGATGGATATGGTCAAGGATTGGGACTTCAGAGATCAGACCTTCTAGTGAGGTATAATATGGGACATCCGAGCTATTGTCGTGTCTCTATGCATTTCAACTTATGCTAGAGTGATTGAGTGGGACTTGGTGATTGAGAGCTTCTTGGCAAAACAGAGGCATCTGACGGTAGTCAGCAGTATGCAGATAGGTGCGGAGACCTCGGTAGCAGGGAGAAGATGTCAGGCACAAGTTTTGGGATGTGGGAGACATCACAGGAGGACCCAGGATAGAGGATTGATAGTCTAGGGCTCTCAGGCTGGATCCAGTCTGCCTAGGGAGAGGCGATGCTACTTGTGAGACGGTAGGGGAAATCTCGCTAGAGACTGTCCAACCCATCAAGATGTTGATAGAGAGGTGGAAGATGGACAACCGAGGCAGGGATAGAGTGTATAAGATATAATTTCTTGGTGTTAGGTGTGGTAGAGGATCAGGGAGAGCTGCAGGTGGTGGAAGACACTTCGATCTACTCCCACCACCACACCCAAGAGGTCCACACCAGGCTCAGGGAGCTGAGGGATAGGGGCTGGGATAGCTACATGCGATTGAAGCGTACGATCCAGGGACTCCAGGGATGATCTGAGGTATGATATCTATCTTTTCCACCTTATATGTCATACTTATAGACACAGGGTCTATTCATTCCTTTCTCACCACATGTCTTGTGCGAAACCTTGAGATTCTAGTAGATCTGTTGACTCAACCCTTACGCTTGGAGACACCTACAGGAGGGGAATCGACGATCACGTACCTTTACAGGTAGTGTAATATTACCGTTGGAGGCAAGAGTTTCTGTTGGATCCTCTTGGTGGCAGTTTCGAGGACTTATTACATTATTCTCAGGATGGATTGGTTATCTTCGGTCCATGTCCAGATTGACTGCTTTAGAAAATGATTGTGGTGTGTCCGCAACGATGGGATGAGATTTTACTTTGTCGGTGAAAGAGAGACCCAGGAAGAATAGGATGGGCTCAATCATAGGAGGGTGTATTTGATCACTCATGAGTTGGCTAGCCTTACCCTCAGAGCAGCAGATGTTGTGAGCCTCCACTTCCTAGTGGTAGTGGCAGAGTACAGGGAGATCTTTCCCAAATATATTCCAGGACTACCTCCCCACCGGGAGATCGACTTCTGCATCGACTTACACCCAAGGACGACATTGATATCCTCACTAGAATATCAGATGGCTCCCATAGAGATTAGTGAGATGAGGGTGCAGTTGGAGGATTTACAGAGTAAGTTCTTCGTAATACCCAGTGTTTTATCCTGGGCGACCCTAGTTTTGTTTGCTAAGAAGGCATATGGGAGTTTGAGGTTGTGCATGGATTATCGGTACCTGAATCAGGTAACGATGAAGAAAAAGTATCCACTATCGAGGATTTATGACCTCTTCGATTAGATAAGAGGGGCACAATGGTTCTCAAAGGCTGAACTTCGATCAGGTTACCACCAGTTATGAGTACAAGACAAGGATATACTGAAGGCATCTTTCATATGCCGCTATGGTCAATATGAGTACTTGGTGATGCCTTTCGGTGTGACGAATGCCCCTGTATTATTCATGGGACTTATGAACCGGATCATCCATCCATACTTAGACCAGTTCATAGTGGTCTTCATCGATAACATCCTTGTGTACTCAGTGTCAGAGGAGGAGCACGCGAGACACCTGCAGATAGATCTAAGCATACTTCGAGAGCACTAGCTTTATGGGAATCTCTCGAAGTGTCAGTTATGGATTTAGGAGGTCCACTTTATAGGACATGTTATCTCAACATATGGAGTAGCTGTGGACCCATACAAGGTGGAGGTAGTGTTATCATGGGAACCACCTCAGAGTGTGACAGAGGTGCGGAGCTTCCTTGGGATGGCAAGATACTACCAGAGGTTTATCCCTGATTTCTCCTAGATATCAGCACCGATGTCAGCCTTGACTTGAAAAGGGCAGACTTTTGTGTGGATAGAAAAGTGCCAGCAGGCTTTCAAGCAGTTGAGACAAAGTTTGACGAGTGCCCCGATATTGAGATTTTTGGAGGAGGGTGTCGAGTACATAGTTTTCTATGACGCATCAGGGACCAGGCTTGGATGTGTCCTGATGTAGGGACAGGTGATGATTGCTTATGTTTCATGCTATCTTAGGCCACATGAGAAGAACTATGCAACCCGTGATCTTGAGTTGGCAGCGGTAGTCTTCACGTTGAAGATGTGGTGAAACTACCTTATGGGAAAGCGGTTTGTCATCTACTCTGACCACAAGAGGCTCAAATAAATCTTCTTACAGAAGGATCTGAATTTGAGGCAGAGGAGATGGATATAGTTACTCTAGGATTATGACTTCGAGATCATCTATACTCCTGGGAAGGGGAATAAGGTGGCAGATGATCTCAGTAGAAGATCGAATTCGCAGCTGCTGAACGAGGCATCAGATTAGTTGGTCTTGTTACAGTTATCCTTTGTGGATAGAGAAGATGCAACTTACCTTAAGTCAATTTTTGTCACCCCTACACTCTTATAGTGAGTTAGGGAGGAAAAACTAGGAGATGTTGACTATGAGACCTTACGTGCTCAGTTATCCACATGACATGCTCTTGATGGATATTCACAAGGTGGAGAGCACGTCATACTTTTCAGAGGATGTACAGTTGTACCAGTGGAATTGAAGGAGGAGGTCCTGAGGGAGTTTCATATAGCCCCTTTGGTGGTACACCCTGGTGCGGTGAATATGTACCAAGATCTCCAATGGAAGTTCTGGTGGTCAGGCATAAAGAAGACAGTAGTGAAGCTCGTTTCTCGGTTCCTTACATGCCAACAGGTGAAGGCTGAGTACCAGGTTCCAGTGGGGTTATCTGACCCCCTAGAAGCGTCAGAGTGGAAGTGGTATGGAATATCAATGGACTTCATGAGGGGAATACCATGAACATCTAAGGGGAATGATTCCATCTGGGTGTTCATTGACCGACTCACCAAGTCAGCCCACTTCCTAGCTATCAGGGAGTAGAGTTCTGTAGAGAGCTTGGGAAGCCTCTACATGTTGGATATAGTTTGTCTTCATGGAGTCCCTTTGACAATAGTCTCGGATCAAGATGCCCGCTTCACATCCCAATTGTGTAAGGGATTACAAAGGCTTCTGGGAATTCGCTACACTTGAGCACAGTGTTTCATCCCCAGACAAATGGTCAGACAGAGAGGACCATTCAGGTTTTAGAGGATATGTTACGAGCTTGTACCTAGGACTTTGGTCACGGTTGGGAGGACCACCTACCATTGGTGGATTTTACCTACAACAATAGCTACCACTCCACCATTGGTATGGCACCATTTGAGGCTTTATATGGGAGACTCTACCAGTCACCGCTTTGCTAGACTAACCCCGAAGAGTCAGCACTCATGGGTCTAGAGTTGGTGAAAACTACCCCTAAGAAGGTGCAGATCATCCAGGAGTGAATGAAAACTACACAGAGCCAGAAAAAGACTTATGATGATTGGAAACAGAGACCTCTGGAGTTTGAGGAGGGAGACCATGTATCCCTTCCAGTCTCACCTCGATGAGGGTTACAAAGGATTGGCTAGGGTGGAAAGCTATCTCTGAGGTTTATCAGACCTTTCTAGATACTGCATAGAGTTGGCGAGGTGGCATACCTCTTATCTCTACCTCCGTAGTTGCATCGAGTACATGATGTCTTCCACATGTCTTAGCTGAGGAGGTACATTCATGACCCATCACACGTCATTGAATGGGATGAGCTGGACATCGAGGATGGAGCAACCTTTGCTGAGTACCTGGTGGAGATCAATGATCGGTAGGAGAGGATCCTTTTGGGTGACTGATTCCCTTGGTGTGCGTCCTGTGGCAGCACGGGAACCTTCAGGAGAGCACGTGGAAGTGGGAAACTCAGGTTTGTGCCCAGTACCCACATCTTTTTTAGCAGTCTTTTGTTTTTTCTTTCTGGGATGTAAATCCCTAAGGTGGAGAGAATGTAATGTCTCAGATTTTCAATGTATTATTTTTAAATATTATATAGAATTAATACGAGATCAGACTTTTTGGCAGCATTTGATTCTGAGGCTCATAGTTCCCAGAATAAATGTTTGAAATAAATTTAAGATTTTAAACAGCGCCTATGAGCGGTTTTCCTGAAAAAGTGGAATAAATTTTAAACAGGTTCCCAAATCATAAATATGAGTGAATCGTTGCGTTCAGAGTAGTAAATTTACTTTAGGAAGGGCCTAACATTGACTGGCACGGTTCGATTGAAAAAAGTTAGTTTTTGGACCTTTTTAAATAAAATAAAAAAAAATTAATAATTTATTTTATTTTAAATGTTTCCATAATGAAGTGATGCTTATTTTCCTTTTAAATAAAAAGGATCCCATGGATATAATCATAACCCTAGAAAACTCCCTAGAAACCATTGAAGCTTTGGAGAGGAGCCAACCTTGGAGGATTCTTGATGAATGTCGATGAACAACGACATGTAGATCGTTGCGCAGCAAGATCGAATCCCGGATGATGACCAGTCTCCCTCTTTATCGACGATTGAGGTATGGATTTGTTATTTTGATTTGGTTCTTCCCCTTTCTTCGGTTAAATGATGAGCGTGGATCAACCCATGAATAGGTTGATCTGCGAATCGTGCATTCTTGCGGGAGGGCGTTATTTTCTGTTTCTGTTGGGGTTTGATTCGTGAAATTTATTTGTGATAATTATTGGATTATCTTTTGATTCATCATGTTTAATCCTTATAACGGGTGAGAATCAATGTTGTGATGAATGACGGTGGAGGTGTGTTCCTATCTTGCTTATTGATTTCTTCCTCCTTTTAACCCTGTGTACTTCACGTTCTTCACGGGGTTATGAACAATGGATTGTTGCGTGTCCATTTCGCAACACAACGATCCCAAATTGGTGATCTGACATCATGATGACTCAACGGAGGTACGACGGCTATGGCGGCAGACGAATCGACACGATTCAGAAGAAATTGTCTTTTGATTGTTCTTTATGTGGATGATTGAATTGAGTTTTTAGGAATAATAAAACCCCCAAAACCTCCTGAAACGCTTATGGTATAGCAGGGAGACCTCGGATCTTGATTATCGTGATGATCAGATGGTTTGATTGAGGATCGGAGGATCCTTGAGGCGCAATGATGAAGAACAGAATTTTTGGAAAATCTTTATCAACATGACATGTATCCCAAAGAACACGCCATGTAGGGTTGGCCTGTTGGTGGCTAGGGCTTCTGCACTACACACAATGAAGAACACGATGTGCTCTCGGGAGGACATGACATGTGGGCACCACCCAGTGGAGGCTGAAGTTCCGAGCGACAGGAAGCGGAGACACGATGTATAACCACTTCCACATGGCATGTGGGTCCCTATGTGGACTCGGCGTGTATCTCAGAAGATACACGGACACGGGGTGGAGTACACACCATGTACTCCACCACACGGCCAGATAAGGATGGTTACACGGGTTACCCCATGTACAGGTTAAACGAGATGGCCCACACGGTTTGAAGCCATGTACGGGCACACGACCGCATACACAGAGGGAACCCCGGTTACTCGAACATGGCGAGTGGCCCATCCTACACGTCGTTTACTTTCCCCCTTCAATACGGCATGTTCTTTTGACTCAGACCGTTTTACACTAGCAATACTCGTATTCGAGAGACACGACATGTGACCCTTATACATGCCGTGTATATCTTAGAACATGGCTTGATCACCTTTTCCACTGTTCCTTGGATAGGTTTTGTTCAGTTTAGTGCCCTTTTTTCTCATTCCCCTGAAGGTCAGGTATCATTTCCATCCACAGAAGTATGATCCCTTCAGCAGAACTTTCTGAGACAGAGTCAGGTATCCCTCCAAGAGGCCTATAAAGAGATCTTCTATCCATTATTGACCCTAGGTATAGTTAGGTATCGACATGACTAATCCTAAAAGATGTTGATCCTCTACTTAGAAGGTGAACCCGGATGAGTCGCAGTATCCACCAAGACCCTAGCAGTGATCCTCATCTATGTATCGTGATCTTTCCCCCACTTAGGAGTGTGTTCTCCTGGAATGAGTGTATCTATCTCTCATGGATTTTCTTGATGAACATTACTTCTCAGACGAACGACATCAGATCTATCAGACTTGTGGAGTGAGTTCTCTCATACAAGTGCTTTGTGGAATCTTTAAACTGAATCCCTAGAGTGGGTATGCGGTTGTGCGACTTATCTCTAGACTATGGGTATGGGTTTTGATTATATTTGGATTGTGTTTCTCTTACTATATGTTCAGTATACATATACTGCATAGAGATGATTGTACCTTTACCTTATGTATTTATTTTTGGTTTTCGGGGTCCTCTACTGGGTATTGTTATACTTACCTCTGCAGAGGCTTTGCACGTACGTGTCTTGTCTTGTGTAGATGAGTGCCCCTTTGACAGAGTCCAGGGAAGACCAGGACCAGACCATGCTTTCTGACTTCCCAATAGGCCGAGGTGTTCCTATGTCTACGAGCAGTAGTTTTATTACCTCTTTGTTCTTATAGGTTGTACTTTGTAGTTTGTAGACTCTTGTTTTTGGTGGGCTTGTATTCTGGACCATTTTTACTTTCCGCACTTTACTTCCGTTGTACTCTATTGGTTGAGTTTATGCATGCATCTGTTCCTTAGTGATTTTTTACATTTCATCATTTTTGGGCTTGGATATGTGTGTGTGTGTGTGCAAGTAATTATGCAATGCCTCCCATGTTAGTGATATGCCTACTCGGTGCTAGTCACCAACCCCTGACCTATTGGAGGTAGTTAGGGAGTCACGGCATGGGCCCCAATGGGATGGGTCATGACACATACCAAGAATTATATCAAAGTAAATTGTAGGTATGATGATAAGGCCATAAACTAAATCATTTTTATGTGTCATAAAAAGGACTAATTGACATATCTTTTGTTAAATGATACTTCCCTCGGAATTTTTAACTGAAAACTCCTTTATTAAATCAAAATAAAAAAGTATAATTTTATTGGAAAATTAGGAAGATATAAAAGGATGAGATGATCCAAAATCAAATAAATCATTGTTTAAGTTTGAGGAAACGATTAGAGTACCTTCCACCACATCATTAGGAACTTCAACCTCAATAGTTGTGATCGCATAAGCTTAGCCTTGCTCCATTAGCCTTATCTGAGGAATTTTTCCTTGATGTCTAGGAAATTCATGTGCATAATGTGTCATCTCTTTACAATTATAGAATTTAATATTAGAATATTCTTTATTTCCATTTCAATCATGGGATTGGTGGCCTTTTTCTCCACACTTGTAACAAACTCTCATTCCCTTTAGGCAAGTACTAGGGTGTTTTTTCCCACAATTACTGCAAGGTGGAAATTCAAATCTTCCCTTCTCCCCCATTTCCTTATTTACTTTTCCATATTGTTCAGCAGTCCTCTTCTTCTCTTGTTTTCCTTTAAAGTCATAAGACTTAGAGAATTCCTTTTCTTTCTTGATAGCACATGAGACTATATCTTCGTATGATGAGAAAGTTTGGCATACCAGTGCCCATTGGAGGAATGGTTTTAAACCATCAAAGAATTGATCAATATTTATCCTTGGGTTACATATGTAGTTCACAACATGCCTTTATAACCTTGTAAAGTTAGCTTCATACTTTGCAATAATCTCATCCTCCTTTTTCCTTAGACTCAGAAAATACCTTTTCATATCTACTTATTGTTCACAAGGAAAGTATTTTTCTAAGAAAATTTCTTTAAATTCTCTATATTCCATGTCTTATATTTCTTCCTCCTTCGTGTTTTGAATAAACGACCACCATTGATCCGCATATCCTAAAAGATGATAAATTTCCATAACAACCTCCTCCCTTTCATTAAATCCCAAAGCGAGAAATATCTTCTCTAAAGAAATTATCTACTACTCTGCTACAAATGGGTTTGTAGTCCCATTGAATTATGGTGGATGTTGTCGCATAAAGCAGTCTAACACTACTCCTTGACATTGTGGATCCAAATGCTCAATACGGGTAAGGTTATTATTCATAACCTAATTCAGCTACCCTAGTATAGTTATAAGTTGTTCAGCACCAGTCACAGCTCCAAAACCAACATCATTATCATGCATAAGAGGACAATACCTACATGGGATATGCATGTTCATGCGGTTTCCATTCCATCCACTATGTTCCATTTCTAAATAATGTCATACACTAAATTAGGTTATGAATCATGATGTACAATGTCTAACTAGAAAAAAAATTAATATAAATTAAAATTTTAAGCCTGTATAATCTCATAATCATAAGAATGGTTTATTTGGGTATATATTTACATTTAAATAATTCATAATGGTTTGTAAAGAAAATGAAAATTATTCTAAGCATATCCACCAGGAGTGTCAAACCAGGTGCACCATAAGACCTTTTATCATGTACTAGGTTGCCCCAAGTCAGACCCGAGATACCTTGTCGGAGTTGTTACTCCTAGGTACATCTATGCTAGAATCATGTCCACTTGTAGTATCCATATAGGGATGTAGGTCATTTTTAAATCACCTTTGTCTTCCTAGGATCAACTGAGATTTCATCCTTAAAGACAATATGACCAAGAAAAGAGAAATTGTTTGAAGCTATAATTCACACTTGCTAAACTTACCATATAACTATTTCCTTCTAATAGTCTCTAGAGAAACCCCCAAGTGGTTCTCATGGATCTCATATATTTTTTAATATATCATGATATCATCAATAAACACCACAACAAAATCATCAAGATATTTTTTGAACACTATGTTCATTAGATCCATAAAAACAGAGGGTTTATTAGTCTGTCCAAATGGAATTATTCTAAACTCATAATGTCTATACCTGGTTCGAAATGCTTATTTGGAATACCTTCCTTCCTCACACGCAATTGATGATATCCAAATCGAAGGTTAATTTTCAAAAAATATTGAGATTTATGAATTTGATCAAATAAATCATCAATGTGAGGTAGAGGATATTTGTTCTTTACTGTAATAGCATTGATTTCTTTATAACCAATTCACAGCCTCATGGATCCATCTTTCTTCCTGATAAAGAGAATAGGGGATCCCCATGGAGAACAATAGGGAGAATAAATACCTTATCACTCATTTACTCTAGTTTTTTATTCAACTTTACTAATTCCATAGTAGTCATTCTATAATGAATCTTTGATATAGTTCTTACACTATGAATTAAATCAATAGAGAACTCAACTTCCTACTCAGGAGGATGTCTAGGTAAATCCTCTAGAAATACATCAATATATCATTGCACAATAGGTACATCTTAAATTTTAATATTTCTTTCCTCATCCATAGATGATGTTTTCACTTCTCCCCAAGAATTTTATTTAGAAGAGATACTAGAGGTGGGTCTATATATGAACGAGATGATGATGTTTCTACTCTAAAAATAATGAATTATACATCTTCCTCACCAATAGTAATTTCCTTCTTTTAGTAATAGATTTTCAAATCATATTTTGAAATCAAATACTTAATAAGGATTATATCAAAGTCAATCATAGCTATGATGATAAGGTAAGAAAATAAAGCACATTTACATGTCATAAAGGGGACTGACTGACACATATTTGTTGTAATGATACTTCCCTTAGAAGTTTTGACTAAAAAATCCTTTATTAAATCAAAAGGGAAATGTATAATTTTCTTGGTAAACTAGAAATATATAAAAGAATGTGATAGTATTTAATCAGATAAAGCATTGGATGAGTTTGAGGAAACAATTAAAGTACCTGCAACCACATCATTAGGAACTTCAACCTCTGTAGTTGTGATCACATAAGCTTGGTCTTGCTCCCTTGACCTTTTATAGGGAAAGATTCCTTGATTCTTAGGATAATAATTTGTATAGTGTCCCATCTCCCTACAATTGTAGCATTGAACATTGGTAACTTCTTTATTTTCCTTGCAATCACGGGCCTAGTGGACTTTTTATATACACTTGTAACATACTCATTTTCCTTTTAAGCAAGCACCAGGGTGTTTCCTTCCACAAGTATCACCATTATAAAATTCACTTTTTTATTCCTACATTTATCAATTCTTTCCTCCAATACCCTCTTCTTCTATTGTTTTCCCTCAAATTCATAAGACTTGGAGAATTATTTCTCTGTCTTGATATCACATGAGACTATATCTTCATATGATGAGAAATATTTAGAGACCAATTCCCTTCAGGGGAATCATTTTAAACCATAAAATAATCAATCAATATTACTCCTTAGATTACATATGTAGTCTATAGCATGTCATGCTAACCTTGTAAAGTTAGCTTCATACTTTTCAAAATTTTCATCCTCTTTTTGTTTCAGATTCAATAATCGTCTCTCCATATCTTCTCATTGTTCGCAAGGAAAATATTTATCTATAAAAAATTCATTAAAATATTTCCATTCCATATTTGAAATTTCTTCCTCCTCCTTTGTGTTTTGAATTAACAACCACCGCTAATTTTAATCTCCTGAGAGAGGATAAACTTCCATGAAAACATTCTCCCTTTCATTGCTTCCCAAAGAGAGAAATATCTTCTCTAAGTAACTTATCCACTAATCTGCTACAAATGGGTTTTTAGTCCCATTGAATAATGGAGGTTCTTATTGCATAAAGCAGTCTAATATTTCTCCTCCATGTTGTGGATTAGGATGCTCTATACGGGTAAGGGTATGGTTCATAACCTGAGTCAGTGATCCTAGTATAGTTATAAGTTTCTCAGAACCAGTCATAGCTCTAGTACCAATATCATTATCTTGCATATGATGGAAATAACTACATGAGATACGTGAATTGACACAGTTTTAATTCCTTCCACTAGGCTCCATTTATAAATAACGACATACACTAAATTAGTTTATGAATCATAATGCATAATCTCAAACTAGCAAAACACTTAACATAAATTGAAATTTTATTCATAGCTAATCCCATAATCATAATCATGGTTTCTTTGGGGACATATTTACTTATAAATTCTTCATAATTTTTTGTAAATAAAATGGGAATTATCCTAAGAATATCTCACAGGAGTGTCAAACTAGGTATGCATTAAGGATCGTTGTTGTGTATCAGGTTACCTCGAGTCAAGCCTGAGACACCTTGTTAGAGTTATTACTCCTAGTTATATCTATTCTAGAAATAAGTTCACTTGTAGTATCTAGACAGGGATGTATTTCTAGGAAGACCCATATAATATCTAACTTTCCAAAATTCTAGGATGTTATTCTATTCTTATCTTTAAATTCTATCTTAGGGTTATGTTCTCTAATCTATGTTTTCTAAATATAGTTTTCAAGGTTTTTACTAAAATTCCTATGATACCAACTATAAAGTCCCCAACCCAAGTAGCCTGGAGTCGGTGCCTTAATTTATTACATTGTCATAGATACAAGACACAAATTCCAAAGTAATGATCATATTAGCAGCTTTAGAAACTAGATTACATACATGAACACTACATTACAACTTGAAATGAAATACAACATAGAACTGCATTAGAAACACCCATAAACTCTTAGATTATCCTTGCAAGTCATAATATACATCTTCTCATCTTCAGGGAAAATAAAACATAAGAAAGGGGTTAGCTCAGATGCTCAGTAAGGGTAAGTAATATAATGAAAGCTAATATAAACAATAAGGCATGGTGAATGACTAAAAACACAATCCATTAGAACATAATCTTGAGCATAATATGGAAAGAATAAAAGTTGAATAAATAATTCCATATAAATAATCACATGAAACTTAACCATGGATATTATAATAGTCTAATAATCACATGATTTATCAATTAGAAATATCATAATAAAGGAATGTATAATTTCATACATTTGAAATATACCATCGAGGCCTTGGCCAAGACATATAAAAATAGATAATTAAGGTCTCAGCCGAATCCATTTCTGTTTTGTCTCATGAGACCCACCGATGCATCGAGGGGATACAGCAGGCCCCACCTATCACTTACTAAGTCCAATGAATTCCTCATATGAATGGGGTTAAACATAAACAATATATACATATGAAATGTAATTAACTTCCCATAATCTACAAACATAATCCTAACCATTCTGAGTAGTATGGTGAATGGTATCAAGATAGAACATTCATACCCAAACCGATCGTAAACTATTTAATAAAATATGGTAGATGAAAAGAATAAGAGATAAATATTAATAAATCATAATATTCAAAAGATGAGTTGAAATAGATGAAAATAATCTAATAAAATCATTGAGGAATTCTTGAGAGTGATATTTTTTTTACATTACAAAGAAGAGTTCTTTTGGAAAAGTCATTTATATTTGTCATAATGGTTTATATAAAACCAGAAATGAAAAAATATAGTTTTTTCATTAAAAAATTAGTGATTTTAGAAAAACAATGGTGTCTTATAATAGATTATGTATGGTACTTGAAAATAGGTAAGAAATCAAAAAGTTTTATTTAATCGGGCTTGCATATTAGGAAGAATTGAGAACAGATCCTTGTAAAACATGTATTTCCCCATAAGATAAAGATAAAATGATCTAGAAATATGATTTTAGAACATATAAATATAATTTATAAGAATTATATAAAAATAATAAAGAATTAAATTGGGGTAAAGATAGAGAAAGCGTAACATGAATGGAAAATGAAGGTTCGGGAAGAAACACTTACCTTAAGTGTGAAAGTGTTCTACACTTGGCCTTAATGTCTTGGATAATCAAATTAAATCCATTTATTAATTAATTAAAAACCTTTTCAACGTGTATTATATTTAATATAATTTTATTAAGTTCATTTTTGGTCTTTTTTATGAGTTAGAAGATACAATTTTATCGTTCGAGAGCGTTCGTTTCCTTGGTTTTCATGATCAGTTTACTTGTATATGAGTATGGAAGTTCATGTAAAATGGGAATAGATATCCAAAATTGAAGTTATATGTTATAAAAGGACATATGGAATATTAAATGGTTATATAATTCATTTGGTTATTTGGGGAGATGATGATTCATTAGATAAGACATTAGTGATAATCGTTTTAGATTATTTTTGGCAATTTTTCGATCATCACAAACTAGTTTTGTTTTATTAATTAACATCATGTATATAATGGTTAAATAACATTAAATATGATTTAATACATATATTATAATCTTTTTTAACCATAAAAATGGTTTCATGACCAGCCTTGAAGGCTTTAATGGAAATTGAAAACTCTTCATCCTTGAATGTGATAAATCAACACATCACGGGCGATATTTTCATTCTTAGAACAAAAGGAGAGGGAAGAGAATTGATGATGGATTATTCCCTCAACACAATATCATTATAGTATATATAAGATACTATATATATCATGTTACATTGGGATAGGGAGGTTAGGATAAGATAGGAAAAGAAATGAACTTGAAAAGAAATTAAAAGAAAAATAAAGAGGTTTTTACCTCTTGATTTTCTCCTCCTTGAAAACCTCCTTAGGAAAAAAGGTTTGGTCTTTTGATGAAACCAAGGGATCCTAGACACGGGGGAGGAGCTTTGTAAGAGTATTAGGCATAAATTGGACAAGGATAAACTCTTGTAAGGTGTGAAGAGAAGGGGTAGTATTTATAGTGGAGGAGAGTTGTGTTTTTTGATTATTTTATTCATTTGTTTATTATTTTAGCTCAAGACTATAAATAGTTTGAGAAATATCACTAAATATATTGAAATAATGAAGGGTAGTTTAGAATTATGGGTCTTACATCAGTGAGGACCAAAGTAATAGTGTATTTAACTTATAATGTATGTATAGCATAAATTATCGTATTGTACTATTCACCAAAAATTCAAACATTTTAAAAAAATCCTAAAAATTCACCATAACCATTTTTCGACACATAGAATTCAAAAATGGACTTCATTTTATGAAAATAATTTTCTAAATATGATAAATTTAATTTTTAATTAAAATCATCATTTATTCAAAAAAATGCCAATTTTAATATTATAACTGATTTTATAACACTTTCAAAAATTAACTAAAGTCTCATAAAATTATCATATAATCATAAGAAAGCGAAATATTAATATATGAATCTATTTTATGAAAATACATTTTCTTTTAAATAATAATTTTATTTATAAAATTATAATTAAATATTTATTACTTAAAAAAATACCAACACTTAATTTATCATTTTTAAAATATTTATTTACTTATTCCAAGATATAGATATGTCATATTTTTATTTATAAGATACCAAATTTTTATTTATAATTTCATAAGTGGGTTTATTATTTTATTGGTCAGTTTACTATGCCTAAGGGTCACATTACTATTCCAAATGTCAAGTTACTATTCCAATGGTATAGGAGAAATACCTCTTATTTCATTCATTGTTCATTTATAAAGTTTTTACTGTGTTCTCTAAGTGATTTTATGTGATTTATACTATATGAAATACTTATAAGGGAAATTTCATTGATATAATTTCGGGTCATTACATCATGTGCCTCGGCCTACCGCACCAGTAGTATCTCACCTGGCTACCTAAGTATGTGCTCTGACTACTAATATCACTGCGTGGAAGCTCCAGACAATGCTTCTATTATCGGTCAATGTAGTACCAGATCTAGATGTTGAACTACCTTGGTTCGCACCTCCATCCTTTCTTAGGTTACACTCTATGATATACACTAGATTCACTATTTTAGAAATGGTAGTCAGATGAAAGACATTTACCTATGATCGAATGTCATACCTAATACCATCCTCGAATCGCCTAGCTTTAGATAACTCATCACCCATCAGAATAGGTGAGAAACACTGAAGCACGGTAAAACGGGCTGAATAATCCATCACTAAAAACGTGCTCTTCTCCATGTGTATGAACTCCTAGGATCTATCGGACCTCAATGTCTCGGGATAGAAGTGGTCATAGAAGGCCATATTAAAATCCCTCCAAGACATCTCATGATAATGTTCTGTCTGAGTTATAACATCCCACCATCTCTTGGAGGAATCACACAACATATACGTATCAAGTTTTACCCTACTCTTAGGAGGATTCTCAAGATGCTCAAAGATAGATAGCATGGAATCTAGCTATGACTTCACAGCTTGTGGTCCGCCATCCATCGAAAACGCGGGCATAAGCTGCTGCTGGAACTCACGCTTCAACTATACCATAGTCAGGGCAGGTCACGATGCTCCCTAAATGGTCCACATAATGCGCAAGAATCCCTCGCGGGAATGTTCCTCAACACATGTGTTCATTATAATTACTAGTGTCACATCCGGCACTGTTGGAGGATCCACTGGTATACCATGGCCCACCACCTTCGGAGTATGGTCGTCACCACCCTCCTGACATACAACTGGAGGACGTCGTGGTGACATACCTCTACAAATGTCAATCGAACACCTCAGATCAAGATTATTATCAAAGTTCGCACCTTAAAAGTGCATATATTGAAAGAATATAGGTACAAGCCTTCCTATATAAGAACAAACCCCTCTATCTGCTCTATGAGCCAGGTATAGGCATCGTACATATCATATATAAGCAAGAGATACCACCTACTTCCCACTACTAAGGTCGAGTCCAGGTCAAGTTCTCTATTATAAGAAATTTTAGTTCCCATTTCATTTTTTAGTTGAATTCACATGTTAATTTTCATTTGAATTCATACACATTGTATCACATTTCAATTTAAAATGTTAAACCAATGGTTCACCAAATTCTAATCTTTAAGGGCTCATACACCTCATGAATCAAAATGTGGCACCCACCTGATTCACACTGTAACACATCCAAAATACTTATCACAACATTAGGTATATTTATCACAACACCTATCACAACATCAAGCAACAAGTAATGCATCCTAAATGGCATGGCATAATGCATGGCATATGATTCCTGTAAAGTGTCTAACAAGATGCATGAGATGACATACCCTCAACTCATCACGTTGCAAAAAATAGAACTCATAATCATATCAATAATAAAATCACAATTCAAGTGCATCACCCAATGGTGGAATAAAATCAACTGTAATAGTCAAAATCCAGAAAATAACAATTTCATTCGAAACAAATTTGGCTTTTTTTATATGTGGGTTAGCTACACCTGAACATAACTCATTACCAAATCCCAACTTATTCTTATCCCTTTCTATTGTCTCCAATTAGTAAAGAAAACCAGAAAAGAATATGTTGATACCACTTTGCAATATTCTGGACCTGGATACCACTCAATAGTGCTCCGAGCTCAGTTAGTCACATGACCTCAAACGCATCTCCCCAAACGCCAGATGCTGCCAACTAGCAGTGAGTGCTTAAGTGTGACAGTGGGGAGACAATGTTCTAATTACCAGAGTGTAGCACAACGGGATAACAATAACAGGCATAAGCAATATAACAATCAGATAATAGTTAACGGCAGGAATAAATAAAAAGGTGAAAAGTATCCAGCTAGCATCATGAGCCTCAACTCAATCATGTGCTCCTCTGCTCCGAAGCAGCAATCAAGAACATGTAGTAGGGTGCTTGACCTTATCCATACCTACAATTATATAGTTTGTTCGGGTACCCAAGGCAACCCGAACAGGGTATGAGACATAATCCTAGTAGGCAACCACCCAATGTCAAGTATCATTTAGTCAGTGAATATATAACAATCACAGTGTGCAAGCAACAATATAATATGTAAAGAAAGTACTGAAAGTAAACATCTTATAAAGTCTAGGTTCTCATTTATAATCAAGTCCATTTAATGGTTCAATTCCATTTAATTTATAAGCCTCGAAACCCGGTGTGTAGCCTAACGTCCCCCATTGAAATAGGTAACCAAAAGATGCTTAAACAACTCATCCATAAAATATAAACAAAGACTGAATCTAAGCTTGTGCTTTGGCTTGACAGACGCATCATATAACTCATTTCATTCGTTATTCAATTTAGAACCTGTGTTTGTCCTTAGCATTCCTAATTTGGAAACCAGCTATTGCTCCAGGTATAATATAAACCAACACCCTACAAGCTCGTCCATGGCGAACCTCTCAAGAACCCAGGTATCGCTCTAGGTGTGGTATAACATCTTTGTCACTCGAGTTCATCCCTGAAGGTCCACTAAGGGGGCCCAAGTATCAGCCATGACATATATGATCAAATGCCCTTTTGAGTCCATCCTTTGTAATCCATATGGAATCCAAGTATCACTCAGGAGTCCAAGTGTCACTTGACATATAAGAGTCAGCTCCAATGAGTATGTCCTTGGAAAACTATATCAGGAGTCCAAATGTCACTCAGGCATAAGCAAAGTAGAAGCCAATTGAGTCTGTCCATGACATTCATCATTGAACCCATGAGTCACCTAAGACACATTCATAATCATTCAATAACATTTAATCAATTTCGTGACATTCGTCATTGAACCCATGTGTCACCCAAGAGACATTCATAATCATTCAATAACATTTAATCAATTTCATTTAAACAATTCCAATTAACTATGTCAAAGTCAAAACCAAGAACAATCATTTATCCCTCACCTCAAAAGTTGGCTAAAGGCATGGGTTAAGCTTAGAAGGGTTGGCCTTAATTCTAACCACATGGGCAACTCATTATATCAAGCATCTCATGCTTAAACATCCATTACAAGGCATGTGTCTAGGGGCATGGCATCCATCCCCTCTTCTTAGTCAATTCAAATTAAAATTGATATAACAATTGAAATACAATTCATATCACAGTTTTTATTAAATCTCGGTACAATTCTAATTGACAATTCAATATTAACCACCCATGACAAAGGGTAAAGGGCACAAATTGAAACATAAATTGAAATATAGAAGGAAAAAAAATCACAGCAAAAATCAATTTATAAAAAAAAAAAAGCATACTGCAAGATTAAGGAAGCAAAATAAAAAAAAAACGCAGAGGTTTGGGGGTTCAAAGACGAAGGATGGATGCGTACATATTCTGTTTTACAGGCCAATATTTAGATCCAAACCATGCTCCTCCATTTTTTCGCCCATTCCCTCTTTTCCTCCCCCGCACTCGCCGCCGCCGCCGCCGCCGACGCTCCGGTAAACCCCGGGGGTCATCGATCGCCGGGACTCGATCTCCTGCAAAAAAGCCTCCGATCGGAACGACGGCGTCCCTCTCAGCCGTCCCTTCCCCTGAGCGCCGTCGTCCAACGCCCCATTCCTCCTCCTCTTCCTCCGCTCATCCTTCTCCCTCTCCGCCGTCATCGGCGCCGCCGCTGCCGACGATTCCTGCAACACTTCTGTTCGTAGACGATCCCGCGCCTCCCGGAAACTCCTTATCAGATTAAAGAACTTCTCCACCCTCTCGTCTTCCACATCGCAATTTCCCATCACTGAAAAGGCTACGTCAAAAGAAATGGAGGACCCCCAAAGCCGGTCCGCACCTGCGGATCAACGGAGCCGGTTCGAAATTTATAGTCCAAGGCACGGAAATACCCTTCGGACTGCTCTCAGCTTCCCCACGACGGTTCGGTAATCGGCAGGGGCAATATCGACATTAAGCGCCGTCGCCCACGTCATCGCCGTACCGTTTTTCCTCATTGGTGACGAAGCTCACAGCGTCACTTCCTAGCGGGCTCGGGTCGATGGTTTTATCATATTTTCATAAAATCCGGTTCAAAGTGTAATTTTATTTGAATAAAGAATTAAATCACTTATAAACATTGTTTCTGAGTTATCGTTATTTCAAATATTTATAATTGTGACACCGTTATCTAATAAACAGAAATTTCATGATTAACTGATTGAATAATCGAAAATTGAATTTAAAATAAATGAATGATAAGGGTAAATTGATATTAACTAGTTATCAAAATATTTTTGATTGATTTTGGTTATTAATTTTAATAGCTGCCAACTGAAAAAACTAATATAATTTGTAATATTTTTAATTTTAAGTTATTCAATACTCTAAATATTCATCCAGATTTTTTTTTTAAATATGTCAATATGAGGGAAAATTGGATTTGCAGTGGAGCCCGACCCAATTTTGCAATTAAATATTTTTTTATCGGACCTCCCATTTTATACATCTTTAGTCGGGATTAGCAACTGGATGGTTAATTGAACGATCAATAGAAAATATATATTAAATAATGGTTGGCTGCAAGACATCGTTACCTCCCCACGACTAGAAGTTTAGAAATTTTTAGATTGCTTGATCCTTTACTAACCACGAAAACTTACAATAGTGGAAGTTCGGGATTGTTCCATGAAAAGGCACTACAAGCGTTTAGAGTACGGATTTTATTGTCTACTAAGTTGTATGTGTGGTGTGGATCAAGCTAAATTGAAAGTAAACTTTTTGGAATGAAAACAACTTATTAAAAACAAGAGTTTGTGATCAATTTCAAAGGACTAATTCAAATGTTACCAACTCGTTCATGAATTAGTCTAATTGATTGGTTAAAAGGCCATTCTAAAATTACTTACTTCTTGTTGGAGTTGGGGTCCTAGAGGCAACGATTATGTACTTTAAATTAGCTATATATTCCAAAAACAACTTGAATATTATTAAATATATTGTTAGAAGATGAGTGTTCTTCTGCATGACATTAATATAATAACTTTTTAATACATTCATCACACTAAAAGGTCATGACAATTCCTCATTATGATGAGAACCTTGAAGAGCTATGATAATATCCTTAAATATATGTTCTATAACCAGATGACATCTATTTGACGGGACACAGACGATGTTTGGTTATCAGGTGTTAGGGGCTCATAAAACATTGAGACTTTTTCTTATGAAATTCACACATGGTAATATCCAAAAATGAAGTTATGAGAATAGACCCGTCAATATGAATTCTACATGCTATATGTGTCATTGGATATTTCTATCTGTGGACATGTGTGTTGGTCCTTAGATCTGAGAATATTATTAACGCGTACCATGAATCACATACTTAGATTTATTGACGAAAACTATAATAACATGCGCTCATGGTGAGGTAAGATACGTTGGGTGTAAGATCCCGTCTTTTTCTAGGTTCGTTTCTTTTTGAGTTTTTTGTTTGAGTTGTGGTGGCTAAGTCATGTTCGAAAACGAAGAGTCTTTGTTGGGGAAAATGACTTAAAGCTCGGTGATGTACGTTTGTTTGAATTAATAGAGTCCGAATATGAACATCTTAAATAGGTTTACGAGGGTTTTCTATGGTTTGGAAGACTTTGGAGGTGGTTTGGGTCCTTTTGTTGATTTTGGACTGAAAAACTGTCCGCAAAACATTTACACACCGTTTAAATGTATTACACAACATGTAGATTCTCCCAGACACATGTCATGAAACCAATACAGGACATGAAGCGGTTACATGTCGTGTAATGTTCAGGCAAATTAATAATCCATCCTTTCAGTGTATCCCTCTAAAAAGAAATACATGGTGTGTAACCAAGTTACACAACGTGTAATTTCTCAAGCAACAATTTTAAAGGTCTCGTGCGGCTAATTTTCCATTCCATCAGTTGCAGCCTTCCTCCTCTCGACCTAGGACGGTTCTCCAGACAATTTTGGAGCGCCATCCTCCCTTCCGTACATCCTGTTTGGGCGATCGATCCCTAGTTTCATCTCGCCATCTTCTACGCCTTTGTTTCCGTTGGCGTTACCCCTTTGTTGGTGTTGCTAAATCACCGGTTTAAGGTAGGCGGTCTAAACCTTAACCCTAGGGTCTCATTAATTGCAAAGTATGTGCAATATTGCAATTGCGTCAACATGACTTGTGCTTAAATTTATTAAACGATGAATTGGATTATTCTTTGAAATCCCTTTAGATCCAATTGTCATGATCTAGCTTTTGGCTACCGTTCGGGTGAGCAAACCCTGGATTAATATGAATCGACTAATGACTTAAAACGTGTTTAACATGACATAAGACCTTAAGTAATTTCTTGATATAGAATCCCTAGGTAATAGCTTATTGCATATTGATATGACTATTGATCATTTGAGATATAAGTAAAAGACTAATTGAATGACAAATGATAATTTGCATAATTAACCATTTAGGCTTATGACATGATATTGTGATATCCCTACCGTTATGAGTTGTTGTGTTATCATGCTGTAATGCTTATATTGAGCAGGCTCAACCTAGTCCCATGTTGTAATTCTTATATTGACCGAGATACCCAGTCCCATGTAGTAATGCTTATATTGACCAGGCTCGGCCCAATCCCATGATTTAATGCTTATATTGAGCAGGCTCGACCCGGTCTCAAGCTGTAATGCTTATATTTGAGTGGGCTATGTCCAGTCCATGTTGTAATGCTTATATTGAGCAGGATCTGCCCAGTCCTCTGCTGAAATGATTATATTGAGCGGGCTCTACCCGAACCCATGCTGAAATACTTATATAGTAGGTTTCAGCCCCGATTTGTGTCCTTTTACCATGGTTATATGGTTGTTGTTGGCATAATTATGCTATATGCTTAGAGACATTTTAGCAGAGTACTGAAAATAGGTTGTTTTATATATTTAATTAATTAATTAATTAATACATGCTTTATTACATACACTTATTATCTGACTGGTTATATTTAGACACAGTGGTGTCGACCTACTAAATTATACTCACACCCTACTTGGGCCACCGTTTGGTACCCCAACAGATTACATGGATGCAGAATTGGACAAGGGTAATAGACCTTGTTGTTGATTTGTTGCTTGCTGAATGGGCTGAAGTTTGGAGATGGAACAAATAGGGGATTGGGACCAGAGTCTTTTGCATTTACTTTGTGTATGTTGAACTCTTTTATTATATTGTCTTCAGTTTGACATTTTGATACATCTCAACATGTCATTACATGATTCATTACTATTCATTTATTTGTTCTTCCTTTTATTTCCCATGGGTATGAGATATTGTTTCCATTTTTCTATTACTCTGATTATGTTATCTATATTGTTGTTTTTTGATGCCATGTAACTTCATATCAGGGGGTATAGTCTCCCCACTATATTGAGCACACCCCCATTGCTAGTTAGCAGCCTCTGGCGTATGAAGAGGCGTGTTTGAGGTCTCATAACCAACACTTTCTGGCCACATGAGAGAGTACCAGATCGAGGGACGTTACAAAGTGGTATCAAAGGATCAAGTTTTTATTTTCTGTTTCTTTACTATTTTAGAAAGGTAGAAATGAGATTAGGATGTGTTGGGACTTGGTAATAAGCTCATTCATGAGAGTATCTAACCTATGTATGAGGGGAAATTCGAGTGCCCGAGGTTGGGATTGTTGTTTTTATAGTTTTCTTGTTACAGTTGATGATATTTCACCTTGAGTGATTCACATGATGTGTGCTGTTATTATTTTATGAAGTTATTAGTTCTGGAGATTTATACTCGTGGCCTGATATGGCACGAGATGAGTATGAATGCATCATGATAGACACATATGAAGTTCCCAATCAGGATCTAAGTATCACTGAGAGGGGGAGGGGGTGAATCAGTGATATCTTTTTCTTTTTAAGTTTCCTTATTTATGAAATAACCTTCGCCTCCTGTTAAAGAGTTTCTTCCCTGCTGAACACACACAACCACAGGAACACAAGATTTACAAGGTTCACTACTCAATAAGAGTAGCTACGTCCTTGGTATGATACAGAAATAATCCAGTACCACACAATCCACTAGAAAACAATCATTTGATGTGGAATACAACGAGTAGGATATACCCTTACACTCGTGTAGCACTTTGAAAACAATCCAATAGTGCGTGTGCTCCCTCTTAGCAGAAATTGGGTAATGAAATAATTCTGTGCTTCTTGATGACCTTTCCCAGATCAAATCTTTCAAAACAACTCTTCACTTTCCTACCCAGAAGCTGGTAGAAACCTCCTGGAGAAAACAGCTTGCACGCCTCCTTCCACTTGCACGCCTCCTTCCCACTTGCGCGCCTCCTTCCACTTGCGCGCCTCCTTTATGGACACCACAACACTTGCGTGCCCTATACTTGTGTGAAAAGACTTGCGCGACAGACTTGCGCGACAACACTTGCACGACAGACTTGCGGGGCAACACTTGCGCAACAACACTTGCGCGGCAGACTTCTTCGACTTGCGCGATCAGAGCTCAAAATATTTCTCTAAGTCTCAAGCCTTAAAAAATGAGGAGGCGAGTCGTCTATTTATAGGCATTTTTGTGACTTGCGCGACCTAGACTTGCGCGCCACCACTTGCGCGCCACCACTTGCGCGCCACCACTTGCGCGACACACTTGTGCGCCAATACTTGCGCGCCAAATACTTGACTTGCGCGCCACTTTATTTCCTTTGCCATATTTCTGAAATAATTCTCTTTTTGAAATATGATTTGTGCGCCTCTACATACTTGCGCGCCTACTACATACTTGCGCGCCAACTGCATACTTGCGCGCCTACTTCTTTCCTTTGCCATATTTTTGATCTGATGATATTTGTGATATGACTTTGCCAAAAAACACTTCTTTGTCACTCCATTTCCTTCATAAGGCTTGCATCACAAGTTCT
This sequence comes from Viscum album, assembly GCA_963277665.1. NCBI lineage: Eukaryota > Viridiplantae > Streptophyta > Magnoliopsida > Santalales > Viscaceae > Viscum > Viscum album. The sequence goes on from OY728159.1 coordinate 1,279,837,473, forward strand.
CCAAACTTATGATATTTGTGAAATACAAATCAGCAAAGCATTGTATGGTTTTCCAAGTCTTTTACAAAGTGAATTGATTTAGCTTCTTTGTCAACAAAAGACAACACTCTATAATAGAAAACTTTTCTTACTTCCTTATTCGTTCAACTTGGTCCCAACAATCCCCCCCTTTGGATTTTGTTGACAACCATGATTCATAAATCACTGATCTTTTTAACCTTACGCAATGGATTGCTTATCAACAATTCTAAGCCTACGTGAGCTAACTAATTGTAGGAAAGAAGAACTATTGACAGCCAAAACCATGCTGTCCAAAAGCAATGACTATGAAATCTCATAACCGTACCTCCTCAGCCTTCTTCAGAACATCTTTCAAGCTTCTACTTCATCATTCTTCACTTCCTCAACTTTCCTGGAAAACAACATTGTTTCCTACAACCACTCCAACAAACAGTTAGACTAGTTCACACACATACATGCTGGATTCACAGCTTACCCACAACTCCCCCTTTATGCATGCATCTATAAGGATAGATTTATGAAACAATTCTCCCCCTTGACAACACTATCCAAAGGCAAGATGAGAAAGGGGACAAAAACATGTACCTTAACCTTGACGAGAAGGATGTTGGACACCCATGTTCAACCTCAATTTTTCAAATGGTTCTTTCGGTAAGGGTTTGGTGAATATATCAGCAACTTGTTCAGATGTAGGAACATACTCCAACCTTAATTCATTCTTCTCTACCTGCTCTTTGATGAAGTGGTACTTTATATCAATGTGTTTTGAACGAGAATGTTGTACAAGATTTCTTGTAAGATTGATTGCACTCTGATTATCACAACCCAAGATCAATGGTAGCTTTACTTCAACAAGTAGATCTTCCAGCTGGGTCTTCATCCACATTAGTTGAGTTGCAGCCTGAGTAGCAGCAACATAATCAGCTTTAGCTATGCTAAGAGTTATTGAATTCTGTTTCTTGGCATGCCAACTAACACAACTTTTTCCCAGAAATAAAACTCCACCAGATGTGGATCTTTGATCGTCAACATTTCCTGCCCAATCAGCATCAGAATACCCGAATAGATCAATATTTCCTGATCCATCATACCTGATTCCAAAATTTGTTGTGCCTTTGACATATCTGAGAATTCTTTTTCCAACAATCAGATGTGATTCTTTAGGAGCACTTTGAAATCTTGCACATAAGGTGACAACATAGACAATGTCGGGTCTTGAGGTAGTCAAATACAACAGACTTCCAATTAGCTTTTGAAACTCTTTCTGATCAACTTCCTTGCCTTCTCCATCTTTAGACAACTTGGTTCCAACTGAGATAGGTGTGGACACTGGTTTCAAATTCTCCATGCCAAACTTCTTCAAAAGTTCCTTAGCATATTTTTCTTGAGACAGAAAGATATAATTCCTTTTCTGTGAGATTTGTAACCCAAGAAAGTATTTCATTTCACCCAGCATGGACATCTCAAACAACTTCTTCATCTCCTCAGAAAATCTTTCACATGATCTTTCATCATTCCCAGAAAATATGATGTCATCAACATAAACAATAAAAATCAGTGAAAACTCCTGGCCATCCTTGATGTAAAGATTGCTATCAACTCTTCCTTTCTTAAAATTCATCTTCTTCAGGAAAGTATCCAATTTAGAATACCATGCCCTTGGATCCTGTTTTAGCCCATACAAAGCCTTCTTCAATATGCACACATAGCTTTCATCTTTTCCAATAACAAATCCACAAGGTTGATCAATGTGAACTTCCTCGTCAAGGTCACCATTCAAGAATGCGGATTTGACATCCATTTGAAAGATTTTGTAACCTCGTTGTGCAACAATGGAAAGAAAGATTCTGATTGTTTCTAATCTTGCTACCGGAGCAAAGGTTTCATCAAAATCAATGCCTTCAATTTGGGAATACCCTTTGCAAACCAATCTTGCTTTGTTTCTTATTACTTCACCTTCTTCATTCAGCTTGTTCTGGAAAACCCACTTTGTGCCAATAATGTTCTTGTTGTCTGACTTGGGTACAAGTTCCCAAGTATTGTTCTTCTCTATTTAATCAAGCTCTTCGTTCATATCATGAACCCATTCTGAATGCTCAAATGCTTCATTTACATTATTCGGTTCAATTTTCAAATAAAGAGAAGTATGTGATATAGCATTTGTTGTTCTTCTTGTTTGAACCCTCTGGTCTTTATCTCCAATAATGTTTTGAGCCTCCACTTGCTTCCTCAATCTAGGATGAGTTGTTTGAACTTATTCATCATCACTCGAGATCTCTGAGTCAGATTCCTCTTCTTGAGTAGGATTAACACATTCTGCAACATTATCAAAATTATTAACAAAAACTTCTCTATCCTACTCAGCTTCCACATAAACATATGACTGATTTTCTTTCTCAACATTTTCAACAACTTTTACATCTGAAGAATCAACAATTATTCCTGTTTCTTTATTGAGGCATCTACAACCTCTTCCTTCTGGAGCACAGCCAAGAAAAATTCCATCATCTCCTCTTTGCTCAAACTTTCCCAGGTTTCCACCTTTCTTCTTTATAATGCATGGACACCCAAAGACTCTCAAGTGTTTCAGACTTGGAGATTTTTCATAGAACATTTCATATGGAGTCATATATGAGTTTGGCCTATAGAAACATTGGTTCTGAATATACACTGCAGTGCTCATGGCTTGCCTCCGATAATAATGAGAAAGACTATGTTCAAGTAACATAGTTCTCCCCATTTCCACCAGACTTCAATTCTTTCTTTCAGCAACCCCATTTTGTTGAGGTGTGTATGGTGAACTAAACTCATGCCGAATTCCATGTTTGTCAAGGTATCTTGAAAAATCCTCATTCTTATACTCTCCACCATTATTAGTTCTCAACTTCTTCACCGAATACTCACATTCCTTCTCTGCTTTCCTCCTGAAACTCTTAAACATTTTCAGAGCATCTGACTTATGTATCATGTACATAACACAAGTAATGCGAGTAAAGTCGTCAATGAAAGTAATGAAGTACTTATATCCATTTTTAGATTTCTTTCTCATTGGTCCACAGATATCAGAGTGTATGAGTTCCAATGGCCTTTTTGAGTGAATTTCAACTCTCTTATGAATAGAGTTTGTAATCTTCCCTTTCTCACAAATGGTGCAACACCAATCTCTTTTTCTTGATAAATCAGGCATATCTCGGACACTGTCTCTCTTTGATAACTTGCACATATTTCTCTGACACATATGTCCCAGCCTTTTATGCCATAACTGATTTTCATCCACTACACCCATGTAGCAAGAGCTTTGCACTTCACCTACTTGAAACAAATTCCATTTTGTGTGTTGGCCTCTCGTAACTATATTTCCACCATTTTCACTTTTAAAAATAAATCCATCTTTTCTGAAGATAACTTTGTTTCCTTCATCATAGAGTTGTGACACAATAAGCAGGTTATGTTTCAGTCCATCAACATATAATTTTTTCCTGGATTTCATCTTTTCTTTTCCAATGATGGCTGATCCAACACCTTTGATCCTTAGAGATTCATCATTTCCAAATGTCACTGTTCCTTCTTTGAAGTCTTTCAAATTCTTCAGAAGCTTTAAGTCTCCTGTCATATGAGATGAACATCCACTATAAAGAATCCATGGACGTTCTCCTTTTATAGCTTTCAAAGCGGTTTCAACAACAAGAGCTTTTACTTCTTCCTTTTCTTTCTTCACCTCCGGCTTCTGAGAATTATTAATGAGATTTTGTTGTTCTAGTAACAAAACAAGGCATCCTTTTTCAAGATTTACAGGTTGTTCATATCTTTCACAAATAGTTTCTAGGGGTTGGAACCTATTTTTAATCTTTACTCCAACATTCTCAGGTTTCTTTACAACCACCTTTTCTGACTTCTTTCTTTGAGGAGATTGACTCCCCCTCAAACCATGCCTTTCATAACCTGTGGAATAATAGTAATGTTGTTGGTTGAACCAACACATATTTGCAGTATGTCCGAATCCACCACAATACCAGCAGTATCCATAGAAAGAGTATTTACCTCTGAAACTTCCATACTGACTATAATTGAGAACACATTTCTCTGCCACCTTCCTGTCTTTCTTTTCTGAGCCACCAACCTTTTTGTTATAAATCAAAGTATTGCTTTCCATTTCAGTTCTATCAAAACCAGAAATTTTGGAAACTTTTCCGGATTTAGAATGTTTTGAATAATTTTTGAACTTAGGGTTCTTTGAAACATCTGAATTCCCAATTTTGTTGGTCTTTTCAGCATACATAGCTTTCCTAGTATTCTTCATTTCAGAACCACTTTTACTTTTCTTTTCAACCTTTGAAGGCAACCCTTTTTGATCCTTCTTAGGTTCCTCCTTCAAAGAACAGTCACCAACTTCAGAGATAGAGTTTTTGAAACTGATACTCATTTCTTTAGCTTTATAAAGTTTTTGTTGGATAGCTTCCAACTCTTCTTATTTTTCCTTCAGCTTTACTTCAAGATGATCATTGCAATTATTTGCATTCTCAAGATAATTCTTCAGATCATCAATCTCTTTTTTCATATTGATTTTCTCATCAGTAAAACCTTATTGATTGTTTATTGCAGAATTTTCATTTGTCAACTTCTTGTTTTCCTTCTCAAGCCTTTTGATCTTTCTCAAACATTCCTTCAACTCTTCTTTCAGATAGGATTCAATTTGAGTTTCTTATTCTTTAGAACTACTGCTCTCATAATCATCATTATTCACAGTTGCAAAAAAGGTATTTTCTCTAGCTTTCTCAGCAACTGAATTTTCAGATCCAGTCTCACTATCATCTTCTTCTCCACTTTTCGAAAACAAGTTTCTTCTTTTTGATTTGAAGAACTTTTTGTCCTTACCTCTTCCAGAAGAACTATATTTTCCACCTTGTGTCTTCCAAGACCTTCTTGGTCTTCTGTCTTCTTCATCACTGTCTTCAAATTTCTTCTTTTTAGGACAATTAGCCGCAAAGTGACCAACAACTCCACATTCAAAACATTTCAAGGGAAGTTTCCCTTTATATTTTCCTGTACCTCTTCTCACATTTTTAGAAAACAAGGATAAAATTTCATCAAAGTTTTCACATACCTCATTTTCAGAGTCAGATCCAACAACATCATATTCCTCATGAGCCTTCTTAGATATTTCTCTCTTGGCAGCTTTAAAAGACATTTCTCTATCAACTTTGGTTTTATTCTTCATAGTATTCTCCCTTCTCATTTTATAAGTGATAAGAGTGCTATGCAAATCATCCAGAGATAATTATTCAGGGTCTCTGTCTTCCAATGAAGAAACTTTAGCATCAAATTTGTCATGAAGAATTCTTAAGATCTTTTCAACTACTGTAGAATCCTCCATATTTTCACCAAGAAATCTGATAGTGCTGACAATGTCATTTACCTTGGTAAAGAAGTCCCCAACAGATTCAGCTTCTCCCATTTTTAAGTCTTCATACTTCAGTCTCCAGATTTGTAGTTTATCCTTATTCACTTTCACATTTCCTTCATAGATGTTCTTCAGTTTGTCCCAGATTCCTTTAGCTGTAGAAACACCTTTCACTCTTAAAAATTCACTCTCAGACAGAGATGAGAGTAACGCATTTTTTGCTCTTCCATCATTCTCAAGATTCTTCTTATCGACAAGAGTAAGAGGAACCTTGTCATCAATAGCAGGAAATCCATCTGTTGTAGTTTCAAGAACTTCATATCCAAGATACATAAGATAAGGCATCATTCTTTCCTTCCAGATGTGATAATTCTTTCCGTCAAAAATCAGAATCCCCTTACTGTTCACGCAGTTAAGATTTTCCATTAAAGCTTCTCTTCCACCACTTCAGCAAAGAATAAACGAAGGCAACCTCCCTCTGATACCAATTGAAGTTCCCAATCAGGATCCAAGTATCATTGAGAGGGGGAGGGGGCGAACCAGTGATATCTTTTTCTTTTTAAGTTTCCTTCTTTATGAAACAACCTTCGCCTCCTGTTAAAGAGTTTCTTCCCTGCTGAACACAAACAACCACAGGAACACAAGATTTACAAGGTTCACTACTCAATAAGAGTAGATACGTCCTTGGTATGGTACAGAAATAATCCAGTACCACACAATCCACTAGAAAACAATCCTTTGATGTGGAATACAACGAGTAGGATATACCCTTACACTCGTGTAGCACTTTGAAAACAATCCAATAGTGCGTGTTCTCCCTCTTATCAAAAATAGGGTAATGAAATAATTCTATGCTTCTTGATGACCTTTCCCAGATCAAATCCTTCAAAACAACTCTTCACTTTCCTACCTAGAAGCTAGTAGAAACCTCCTGGAGAAAACAGCTTGCGCGCCTCCTTACACTTGCGCTCCTCCTTCCCACTTGCGCGCCTCCTTCCACTTGCGCGCCTCCTTTATGGACACCACAACACTTGCGCGCCCTATAATTGCACGAAAAGACTTGTGCGACAGACTTGTGTGGCAGACTTGCGTGGCAACACTTGCGCGACAGACTTGCGGGGCAACACTTGCGTGGCAGACTTGCGCGACAACACCTGCGCGGCAGAATTCTTCGACTTACGCGCTCAGAGCTCAAAATATTTCTCTAAGTCTCGAGCCTTAAAAAATAAGGAGGTGACTCGTCTTTTTATAGGCATTTTTTTGACTTGCGCAACCTAGACTTGCACGCCACCACTTGCGCGCCACCACTTGCGCGCCACCACTTGCGCGACACAATTGAGCACCAATACTTGTGTGCCAAATACTTGACTTGTGCGCCACTTTATTTCCTTTGCCATATTTCTGAAATAATTCTCTTTTTGAAATATGACTTGCGTGCCTCTAAATACTTGCGCGCCTACTGTAAAATTGTGCGCCAACTGCATACTTGCGCGCCTACTTCTTTCCTTTGCCATATTTTTGATCTGATGATATTTGTGATATGACTTTGCCAAAAACACTTCTTTGTCACTTCATTTCCTTCATAAGGCTTACATCAAAAGTTCTCCAAACTTATGATATTTGTGAAATACAAATCAGCAAAGCATCGTATGGTTTTCCAAGTCTTTTACAAAGTGAATTGATTTATATTCTTTGTCAAAAAAAGACAAAACTCTATAATAGCAAACTTTTCTTAATTCCTTATCCGTTCAACTTGGTCCCAACAACATAAAGATATATATATTGACATACATTGTTCATGATATGGAAATGTTTATTGCATGTGATATATACTTTCCAGTTTGAACTATTATATAAGAATCTTGTTATATCTTAGATATGAATGAAATGAACTGTTATGTCATGTTAAAACACTTGTAATCCATGTTTTGAGAGACTCAGAGTAGCATTTCTCTATTATTTTCATATATTGAGGTTGACCTTATTATTATAGAAAGTGTTCTAAGGAGCATATTTATCTTTTAAAGAAAATTCATCCTTATCATCTTTGAGTTGAGCATCAGGAGAGTGACAATTATCATGCTCTAAACATACCTAAGTCAGAGCTTCCTATAGATCTTGAGGATCAAATAGATGTTCAGCTTCACAATAGCTTCCTGTGGGTCATGCGATCTATGGAAATGGAGACTGTTCATACTGCCTTCGATGTATGAGTTGATGAGAGAGTTCTAGATTTAGCATCTGCCTACATTCACCAGGGAGGGATGCCCCCATGTAGCCGAGCTCTAGATCGAGTCAGTACAGATGATCTTTAAGAATCTCGAGACACCTATAGATAGGAGGGTGAAGCTTACCGCATATATGCTTCGTGGACCTGACAAGCATTCGTGGGATATTCTGAAGTAAATAGGGAATCAAGAGGAGTTATTTTGTAAGGAATTCAAGATAAAGTTCCTAATCCATTTCTATCCTGAGACGTTAAGGGATGAGAAGGCTCGTGAGTTTATACATCTGACACAGGAGGGAATATGAATGCTAGACTACACTGATTGTTTCACTGACCTACAATATTTTGTGCCATATTTAGCTACAGATGAGATCTATAGGGTGAGAGGTTTTTAGGATGGTCTTATCTATGAGATCAGGTCATAGGTGAACATTTTCCGTCTAAGTAGTTGTATGGATGTGATGAATCAGACACTCATCACAGAAGAGAATCTGAGAGAGGCCACAAGTACCAGCCAAGATATTTCAACAGGGCGAACTGGGAGACCTTCTTCTGGTGGTAAGAAGCATTTCTATGATAGTTTTCACCAAGGTAGTATTAGTAAGAGTAGTTGAGAAAGTTGGCACCCATCTCATAACCGTGTTCTGTTGTAGTGTTTTCAGTGTGGAAAGTTCGGCTACAAATGACCTCAGTGTCTATACCTCATCTTGGAGTGTCAAGCTTACAACAGGATGGGCCACCTACAAAGGTTTTGTAGGGGCACATAGTAGTAGAGCAATGGCAGGGGATCAGGACAAACACCAAAGTTTGGTAAGGACTCAACTACTCCTCAACAGGCAGGTAGATGGAGTTCCACATACATTCTAGTCGCGGCAGGGGATGTGGTACCCTAGTGTAGAAATGACAGTACAAGGTAGAGGGAATAATTCTTGGGATTCATACTAGAGCTGAGGTCATAGGGGCCAGTCAGCTGCACATTATGATGACTACTCCATCTAGTGTGGATGCAGGACTATCTACGGTTAGATGTATGATTCTTATATCATATACCAATTCTTGTTTTTTTGTTTGATATAGGAGCATAACATTCCATTTTATATGATCTTTTTGTAAATGGTTTGGGCTTGGATGGTTCTTTAACCATCGACACACCGTTGGGAGTGTGGGAGAATAATATCAAACATTATAAGGAATGCTCTCTAGACATTGGTGGTTACTATTTCTTTTGTGATCCGTTTATGCTGGAAATGATAGGATTCAATTTGATTCTTGGTATGGATTGGATAGTTCTATACTAGACTCATATCGACTATTACCAAAGAAAAGTTACCTTTCTACATCCATAAGGTTGCAGCTATTCTCACCAGGGTGATTGAGATATTCAAGCTAGTCATGTAGGACTAATTCAGTGTAGATAAGATTGTCTCAGGGCTCAAATAGCTATCCTTTCACTAGATAATGGTGGAATTTAGTAGTATTTTTTCCTCCAATGGTAGACTATTTTCAAGATGTATTTATTGATGAGTTATACGACTTACTTCCCATGCGATAGATCGAGTTCACGATCAAGTTGAGTTAGGATTAGAGCCATTTTCTATCCCACCATACCAGATTACACCAACAGAGCTTCAGGAGTTGAAAGTCCATTTGAAGGATCTAGAGGCTAAAGGTTTATATGGCCTAGTACGTCTCCATGGGGTTATCTAGTTCCTTTTACCAAGAAGGCTGATGGTATATTATGCTTATGTGTAGATTATCAGAGATTTAACCAGATGGCGGTCAAGAATCGGTATCCCCTTACATGCATTGATGATCTCTTTGATCATTTGAGGGGTTATAAAATCTTCTCAAAGATCAATTTGAAATATAGATACCACCAATTGAGGGTGATACCATCAAACATACCTTAGAATATTTTTAGAAGTAGGTATGGATTATATGAGTTCGTAGCGATGCATTTAGTTTGGACAATACACCATTTATATTCATGACCTTGATGAATAAGATCTTCCATCCTTTTCTAGATCGTTTTGTGGTGGTCTTTGTCGATGACATCATAGTGTACTACCAATTAGCAGACGATAATGCTAAACATATTGACATCTCCTGGAGTACATTGAGAGATCATCAACTTTATGATAAGTGATCTAAATGCAGTTTATGGATTGATAAAGTGCACTTCTTGGGTCATGTCGTCTCAGAGGAAGGAGTGTCAGTGGTCCCATATAAAGTTGATGATGTGGTATATTGGGAGAAGCTGAAGAATATCTTTGAGATTTGGAGTTTTCTGGGTCCAATAGGTTATTATCAACTCTTTATCTTGGACTTCTCTCATTTGGAAGCACCAATGTCAGGGCAGAGCAAGAAGGGAGTGAAGTTTGTTTGGTTAGATTCTTATGAAGGATATTTTCAAGATCTGAAAGGCAGGCTAACCTCAGTACCTATCCTCACTTTACCTATTCCAGGTAAAACATATATCATGTACCGTGACACATCTGGAGTTGGACTCAGAGCAGTTCTGATGCAGGAGGATCGAGTGGTTGCTTATGGCTCCAGACAATTGAGATCACATGAGAGGAATTATCTTAATCATGATATGGAGTTAGTTGTAGTGGTACATGCCCAAAGATATTGGAGGCATGATCACATGGGTGAGAAGTTTATGGTATACATAGACCACAAGATCCTCATGTATATATTTTATCATCAGAGCTTGAACCATCGACAGAGGAGGTGGGTCGAGTATTTGTAGTTTTTCGACATTGAGTTCGCTTATACACGGGGAAGGGGTAACGTCATTTCTGATGCATTGAGCTGAAAGACACAGACATAGGTAGTGTGGGCATCTTTTTATGAGTGGTAGATGATGACACTCTTTTCATATATGCATCTAGATGTTCAGGAGTCCCAGGGATGAGTACCTATGACTTCAACATCTGTTTTAGCTGTGCTTTTAGTCCAGATCAAGATAAAACAGTTATCTAATATAGAGGGATTATTTATGAGATATAACTTATATGGTGGGGAGACACCATCAAGATGGTCTCTTGGCAATTAAAATTATCTTATTTTCCATGACCAAGTATGAGTTCCTATGGGATTTCATGAGGATATGATGAGAAAGTTTTATGCTTTTAGATTTGTGGTACATCCTGGTTTAAAAAATACGTATCATGTGATCTCCGTAGAAAGTACTAGTGGCCAGGAATGAAGAAGAAGGTAGTAGGATTTTTGGAAAGATGCTTCACCTATCAGTAGGTGAAATCCTAGCATCAGAGGCTAGTTGGGATTTTATATCCCTTTCCCATTTCTAAGTATAAATGGGATGATGTCACTATGGATTTTGTGACATGATTACCCAAGACAACCCTTAAAAATGATGTTGTATGGGTGATTTTGGATTGACTGGCGAATTTAACCCACTTCTTTACTATTAGGGAGATCTTTAAAGTTGATATCTAGGCATCCTTTACATGCATGAGGCATTTTAGATTCATGACGTTCTGAAGAAAATCATTTCTGACAGAGATCTTCATTTCACATCACAGTTCTAGCAGGGTCTTCAGAAGGATCTGGAATCACAGATTATTTTGAGTGCAACCTATCAACCTCAGACTGATGGTCAATATAAGTGGACTATTTAGGTTCTGGTGGATATGTTACGAGCCTGTGTTTTGGATTTTGGTGGTTCATGGGATCAACATATGGAACTCATGGAGTTTTCATATAATAACAGCTTCCAGGATTCAATCTAGATGGCACCTTTCAAGGATTGGTATGGAAGGACATTCTATTCGCCTCTTTCTTGGATAAAGGTAGGTGAGTCAGCTCTTGTTGGGCTTAGTCTTGTACAAGAGACATCGAAGCAGGTTCAGTTGTTCAGGAGGTGGTTAGTAACCACATAGAGCAGGTAGAAATCCTACCCTGACCATTGGAGATGACCTCTAGAGTTTGAGATTAGTCATTGTGTTTTCCTTTGGGTGTCACCTAGGTTAGGGTAATACTGTATCAGGAAATAGGGAAAGTTATCGACCAGGTTTGTTGGTCCATTTGAGATAGTAGATAGGGTTGGTCTAGTGGCGTACCGATTAGCCCTTCTACAATGATACAGTTCCATGCGTGATGTGTTTCACATGTAATAGCTTCAGAGATATTATCCTGAAACTTATCATGTGGTGGATGTAGATGTTGTTGAGATTTATACTAATGCATACTTTGAGGAGAATCTGATATAGATTGTGAACCACAATGATAAGTATCTCTAGGGTAGGACTATACCTCCAGTTTGAGTGCAGTGGAATCATGGGTGAGTTTAGAAGGAGTCCTAGGAGAGGGAGTATGATATGCAAGAAAAATGGTCATAATTTTTCACCGAGACCCCATAGTGATGATTAGAGCAGATCATGGATGAAAAATTATATGATGGTAGGTTTCAAGATCATGTATTTTTCTAGGTACATCCCACTTTGAGTTCTTCATTTGTGTTGTGGTGGCCAAGTCTTGTTCGAAGATGGAGAGACATTGTTGGGTAAAATTACTTAAATACTAGGGATGTATGTTTTTTATGAATTAATAGAGTATGGATATAAACATTTTAAATGGGTTTAGGAGGGGTTTCCCTGATTTATAAGGCTTTAGAGGTGGTTTGGGTCCTTTTTTTATTTTAGGCTGAAAAACTGTCTGCAGAACATTTACACGCCATGTAAATGTATTACACAACATGTAGATTCTTCCAAACACATTTCATGAAACCAATATAGGGCATGAAGTAGTTACATGTTGTGTATGAAGTTCACATCATATAATGTTTGAGAAAATTAATAATTCATCCAAGGTGATGAGTTTTTTGGTACATCCCTCTAAAAATAAATACACAGCGTGTAACTAAGTTACACGTTGTGTAATTTACCGAGAAATTTTTTTAAAGGTGTTGTGTGGATGATTTTTCATTCCATTTGTTTCATCCTTCATCCTCTCAACCTAGGTTAATTCAATAGGTGATTTTGGAGTTCCATTCTACCTTTCAGACATCCCGTTTGTGTGATCGATCCCTGATTTCATCTCGCGCCTTCTCCACCTTTGTTTCTATTGGTCTTACCCCTTTTTTGGTGTTTCTAAATTTCTAGTTTAAGGTTGGGGGTCTAAACCTTAACCCTATGGTCTAATTAATTGCAAAGTATGTGAAATATTGTGATTTCACTAACATGAATTGCACCTAAATTTATTAAGTTATGAATTGTATTATTCTTTGGAATCCCTTTGGATCCAATTTTTATGACTTGGCATTTGGGTACCATTTGGGTGAGTAAACCCTTGATTAATATGAACTGGATAATGGATTAAAGTGTGTTTAACATGACATGAGACCTTATGTGATTTATTGATATAGAATACCTAGGTAATGGCTTATTTCATATTGATATAATTGATGATCATTTTAGATATAAATGAAAGAGTAATTGAAATACAAATGGTAATTTCCATAATTAACCATTTAGGCTTATGATGTGATATTTTGATATCCCAACTATTATGACTTGTTGTGTTATCATGCTATAATTCTTATATTGAGCGGGTTTGACCCATTCCCATGTTGTAATGCTTATATTGAGTAGGCTATGCCCAGTCCCATGTTGTAATGATTATATTGAGCGGGCTCAGTACAGTCCCATGCTATAATGCTTATATTGAGCAGGCTATGCCCAGTTCATGCTGTAATGCTTATATTAAGTGAGATCTACCCAGTCCCATGCTGGAATGCTTATATTGAGTGGGATTTTCCCTGTCCTATGTTGAAATGCTTATATAACATGTTTCAACCCAGATTTGTGTGCTTTTACCATGGATATATGGTTATTGGTTGGAATGATTGTGCTACATGCTCAGAGACATTATGGAAGAGTGATGAAGCAGTTTGTTTTATATATTATGTTAAATTATTAATTAATAAACATGTTTATCACTTTATTCCATACAATTATTATCAAACTGGTTATATTTAGACATGGTGGTGTCAACTTACTAAGTTATACTCACACCCTACTTGAGCTGCCATTTTCTACGCTAGTAGATTACATGGATATAGGAATTGAAAAGGGAAATGGACCTTGATATTGATTTATTGCTTACTATATGGGATGAAGTTTGGAGATGAAACCAACATGGGGTTTGGGACCAAAGTCTTTTGGGTTTACTTTTTGTCTACTTAATTCTTTTATTGTATTGTTTTTAGTTTTACATTTAGATACATCTCAATATGTTATTACATGATTTATTACTATTGGTTTATTTGTTCTTCCTTTTATTTACTAGTGGTATGAGATATTATATCCACTTTTCTATTACTCTGATTATGTTATCTGTATTGTTTATTTCCACTGCTATGTAACTCCATACCAGGGGGTATATCCTCCCCACTATACTGATCACACCCCCATTACTAGTTGGCAGCCTCTAACACACAGGGAGGTGCACTTGTGGTCTCATAACCAACCCTTTTTATCCACTTGAGAGAGTTTTAGATCAAGGTAAATTACATTGGGTGAATCATAAGTTATATAAAATTAATAAATAAGTCAAGAAAAGATTTTTCACTTCCTAGTTAATGGGAGTAGATATCTCTGGCCCTTTAATTGAAATAGAATTGTCTGATTAATCCCATGACCATGGTGGTTTTATTGATGAGTTCATTTCAAGAAATTCAAATAAATATATATCAATCATATAAATTTATGACACAAGTAATGCAATCTTCTTGATGTGAAATCGAGACAAATGGATTACATTACACATAGAGGGTTTGCAGGGTTTTTTTTCATTATGAGATTAAATTTTCTCTCTATGTGTGTCTTGATGGATTTCTAGACACCTATCTTGGAATTTAAGCTAGTTATCCTAATTACATGGAGAAAGAGACCTATAGGGTCACACATTAAGTGTATCAGAACTTTAGTTAAATTCTATTTGAATTTAATATTATAATGAATATGATTCTCAAGTTTCAAGGAATAATAATTATCCAGGTTATGTTGCTCGCATATATTCAGCTACTAGGTATTAAAAATATATATATGTGAGTTGAATATTAAATAAATATTTACCATCTAGTTAGTAACACTAGTACAAAAATTATTTAAAATGAATCATTCATAACCTTGGTTATTTATAACTGACATTATAGATGATTTTTTTACATTGATTATATAATAACCAACATAAAAAACTATTTCTTGAAGTTTTTTATGTTGGTTATATAATAAAAGATGTAGAAAATACTTATTTTTTTAGATTTTGGGGCTGAAATATTATTTTATTTCATGATCCCTCGACTTTATCCCTCAATGAGAACCCTAAACCCTCTTTCACGAGACTCCCATCCTCTGATCTCCTTCAACCACCTCAGTTACTGCCATCTGCTATCACCATTATCTTCCACCACTTCCACTGCTGTTAGCCTCTCCCTACCTTCCCACACTATGCTTTTCTACCTTCGGAGGCCTCTTAGGTTTATTTTATATTATTTTGATTTTTTTACTTTCATATTTCAAGCTTGAATTATTTTCTACATGATTTCACATAGCTAGTACAATTATCCAATATGAAGTGATGTTTGAATCTCTACCAGAATCCGTGAATGTTCTTCTTCCACCCTTAATATAAATGTGTTCATGTAGTAGTCACCATTGTACTATATCTAATATTTTCTCGACATTCATTTGTTTTACAAGAAAAAAATCATCACTCCACTTTAAACCACACATGAACTATAGCATGTCTATCAATTTTAATCTTTTTATATATTTCTTATTTAATAGAAAACCCAGATATTGAATCCTATGTGAATACATTTTCTTCTTCAAATATTTTTTTCCTCTTACACAACCCATCAACAAATTCATTTATTCATAACTAACCAATTTCATATTCTTACACAATATCTATTTTTTTGATAATAACATATATGGTCAGGTAAAACCTTAAATAAAACCTTATATAGTTGTCACTTAGTATATTCCTAGTAATATAATGTAGTTGAAATGATCCTCTAATTAATCTTACATGAAGAAATTTTAAAATTATTATGCAAGATGGATGGGAATTTTCTTATGCAACCATTCAAATAAGTCTTATGCATCACAATAAAATATGAACATAAAACACAGCCATAAAAATAAATTGAAATCTATTCTAAAGAATCAATTAAATCCATAAAGAAACTTATTTTACTTTAAAAAATCATTTTAATTATAGATTCAATATAAATTTTTATATTCACGATTAATCATTTGAAAATATTTTTCATTAAATTTTCAAATAAAAAAATATATTTCTAAAAATAATATTCAACAACCCTAATTATTTTTTAAAATCCTATAATCACCTCAATTCATCAAAAATTTATATTTCAATTTAAATTCATCTAAAATAGTCACAATATTATTAAAAAAACATTTAAAATTTGAAATTCGGAATAAGAAATAATATTAATTCCAAAATTCTTATTTCTAATAAATAATTAAATGAATATCAAATTTCTACTCAATTTTATGAAAAAAATTGATTAATTACAGTCCAATTTTAGACAATGTGGTCAAGAAATAATATTATCCATAATCATAATTATTATTTATAAAAGTTCACAGAAGTATAAGAACATCCCTATAAGATAATGCAACAAAATAAAAGGAACAATAAAGAACAAAAATAAATAAAGGGGTCATGGAGGTATGAATTAGTGGAGACCAAGAGCGTTTGATATGACAAGATTTCCCCCCTCAACAGGAAAAGATCTGAGCCCTGAAAAAATAAGTAATTTTCTCATCATGGTTCACTTTAGAGGAAAAAAAGTCAAAAACTACATTATCTTCATGCCATATATGAAGAACCTCCATGTGGTTGAGCACGATCACTTTGAACCTATGAATAGTGTACGCAATTGACCAGGGTGTATGATTGAGACCAAGGATGGAATTATAAATCACGAGCGAATCAATTTCAACTATCTTGGGGTGAATATTTTTCTACCTTCATAAAAGGTGGCCAATGAGCATCACTTGCAATTTTTCTTGGAGGGAGTCACCATTTCCTAAATGAGTAGAGAAGGCTAGAAACATAGAACCCCAAGAATCCTGAAGAATTACCCCACCCTACATGATACCCATACTGTATGAGCCATCATTATTCATCTTTAATCCCAAGTGATGTGGGAACCAATGAACCAATTTCCCCTGCTTAGAACTACGAGCACTTTTGGGTTATGGGATGATATCCAAAAATGATCTAAAGGAGGGGGATTTATTATAGTCCTTACATAGATAAACCAGGCCGAGCAAGGTGTTCTGAGTCTTCAGAAAAATGACTGTTATGGTGCCAGTAAGTCCCTTGTGATGGGATTCATTCTATATTTTCCAAAGACACCAACCTGTCACCGAGAGGATAAGGGTCCTCACATTATTTTATAGACCAAAACTTCCATCTCTCTAAAACCAAAAATTCAAAAAGGATGTGCTTGAGGCCTCCTACAATGGAAGACCCATGAAACCACCGAATGAGTGCCACACCATGCTTTCCCATTCACCTTTGAAGAATAGGTGATCAAAGGTTTCTGTTTTTGGATCCCTATAGTAGTAACACCTTGAGGCCATGCCAAATCCCAGATGCTTGATGTTATCCTCAATTGGAAGAGAATGATTCCTAACCCTCCACACCGGAAAATTGAACTTCGTTAGGATATACTTTCACCACAATTCTTCCCCTAGGCATCATGATCATTGGATTTTATCTGCAATCTATGAATGTACTTAATGGATAAGACACCCGAGGAGGATCCCATGAAAAAAATTGGTCCATCTCTGAGTTCAACTCAACACTGTCAAAGATAACCCACTAGATCTCATCTAGATTCACATGAATAAAACCCAGATGATCGCATGCTTACCTGAATAAAATATCTAGTTTGGGGCATCTGGGGAAACTGAGCTTTTTTACCTACCCAATTGTCCCACCATAAGTTGATACCCCCCTTCCCACGATCTAGTGAAAGTGTATTTTCATGTTCTAAAGGTGGGTCTGAATCATGATCCAAATATTGGAACACCTACATTTTTTCATGCCAACGTCAGCCCCATACTTTTTCTGTATATTACCTCCCCATAACATTCTCCCCTCAATCACTTCCCATGAAAATTTAGCATGAAAACCTTACATAGTCCCATAAAAACTTCTTATATTAATTCCCCCTTAGACAGAGTTATATCCATCCTGATACAAGACACCTAGTGATGCCTACCCTCTGACTGAGCATCCCATAAGAAATAATCCACGATGTTCTCCATCCAAGAGATGACTTCTTTTGGAACCTTAAGAGTAGAAAGAAAATGCATTGGGATGGAAGAGATCACACTGTTCACTAGAGTAATTCTTCCTCCAAAGGATAAAAACCTATTTTTCCAATTCAATATTTGTCCCACAATTCTATTAATAATATTATAAAATAGATGAATAAAAATAATTTTCATGGATATTGGGGCACCCAAATAATCCATAGGAAAGGTCCCTCTATGCATGTCAAAAATTATCTCCAAGACCCTAACACGCATGTCTAGAAATTTACTCGAAGTATAGAAACTACTCTTGTCACAGTTCACCAATTGGCCACTCCATTTACTATATTCCTATAGAATGACATTGATCCCCCAGATAGATTTGTTGATACCATTGAAAAAAAATATAGTGTCGTTAGCAAACATAATATGGGATATGGCACAAAAGTGCTACCTAGTATGGTAAGGGAGGATGCTTCCCAACCTAATGAATTTGTTCATATAATGACTAAGAGAGTCCTGGGTAAGAATAAAGAGGGTAGAAGAGAGTGGGTATCCTTTCCTTAAACCCCTGACTTCCTTGAAGAGACTATAATGTTTCCCCATGAAGAAGGTGGAGATCCAGGATGAACTAAAACACCAGAAAAAGAGATCAACCATACAAGAGGAGAATCCATTCTATTTCAGAACCTAGAGAATGAAGTTCCATTCGAGCTTGTCATAGGATTTGTTCATATAAAACTTAATTTCTACATTGGATCCAAATTTATTCTAGTTGATATCCCCAATGGACTCTTGGGAAAGGCCAATAACCCTTGTATTTTCCACCCTTTAATAAATCTATGTTTTTCTTCAGTAATCCAAACAGGAAGATGAACCAAAATCCTTTTGTTAATGATTATTTCTAACACCTTATAAGAAAAGTTACAGATACAAAGCATCCTATAATAATGCAAATATTTTAGCTTCTTAACCTTTGGAAGCATCACATGATTTTTAGTATAAGAAACATGTTGAAGATTGAAACCAAGCTAGAAATATTGTACCACTTGTACCAACTCACTCTTAACCATGTCCCAAGAGGTCCTGTAGAAAGAGCCTGGGAACCCATATAGCCTAGGTGAACTTTCTGGATTAAGCATCCATACCGCTTCATGGATCTACCTTTCATCCAAGGTGTCCTCCATGGAATCATTATTGAGGGAAAAAACCATGCATGGGATTTCATAGAAGAGTTTAGTGTGACCCCTAGGGTACCCACCTTGCATATAGGGGTTGGGACCAATAAGAAGAGATCTAAAGTGAGAATCCACCATACCCCCCACAATATCCTGATCATCCATGTAAGATCCATCCTCAAAGATAATATTAGGCCTGTTGATATTCCATTTTTCTTTAATGCAAGCATGTAAGTAGCTAGTGTTGCAATCACCTTCTCGAAGCCATTTGATTCTTGACTATTCGTAAGCCAATCATTCCTGTTTCAGTATCATATCATCTAATATATTATTTCTGCTAACGAGCTCACCAAAATGAGATCATTCCATTCATTCTCTAAACTATACTCACACTATTCAGTTTCCTAGTTGATCATCTCCAGTTCTGTGGCTCGAGGGGGGGGGGGTCCTTTATCCACAGTTGAAGATCATCCCTGTGGTGTCTAAGTTTATTAGGGAGGGTTTTTCATGAGTTTCCATATGTAGTCATATTCTGTGACTTCCTCACCATTTGGTGAAAACCCGGACTCTCTATCCATAAGTGGGAAAAAATGAATCGAGTACCACTCGCATGCATGGACACTAGAACAATCTGAAGGGGGGGGGGGTAATGGTCATACAATCCCCTCATCAAATGAGAATCCTTAATGTTGGGGTAGGAAGAAATGATGTGACTGTTTACAAGACATCAATCAAGAAATTATATTAATATATATATATATATATATATATATATAACACTAAAAATGATTATAAAGAATAATATATGCATGAAAAATATTACCTCAACCCCTAAGAGAAAAGTTCCATGGACTTTTAGTGATATGATGATATCATGCAAGGAGATTTCAATCATATGCACTGATATCCTGATGTTGTAAATGGTAGTTTATTTCCATGTGATATTTTTTTTATAAACATGACAAGAAGAATAATGAAATAATGAGAATAATCACTATGCTCAATTATCTTAATGTTAGGATTTTACTATTATTTGGATTTTTTAGGGATTTTAATGGTAATTTTATAGTTTTTAATTATGTGTGTCATGTAGATGAGTCCATTTTCATGTTTTTGTTTATGTGTTATTGTTTCTGAAATATTTTTTTGTTATTTTATTTATCTTTTTTGTGTCTGAATTTTTTTTGTTCTTTTATTTTTGAAATATTTTGTCTTTTTTGTTTGTATTTTTATTTATAAAATAAAAATTAAATTAAATTTAAAAATATAGTAACTCATATTCAATACTTAAAAATTATTATAGGTTATAATTAATCATAGTTGGATTACTGCATGCCAAACAAGTGATGAATATGAGGAAGGGGTTGATGTTTTTTTGGAATTTTCCAAATGAAATGTTCCAAATAATGACCTTTTTTAATCCATGCATCAAATTTTTAATTATGAGGAAGTTACAAAGAAGATAAATTAATGATCATTTAATTTTCAATGGTTTTAATCTGAGTTACAGTCCTTGGATTTAACACGGTGAATTTTTATAGAATTAAAGATCTAATGATAATGGATATTTATAAGATGATAACTTTGATCAAATTAAAGAAATGATTCATGATATTAGAGTGAAGGAAATTGAAAAAACTCCAATGATTGAAAGCTTATATGGTTTTGATAAAAAACTATAGTATCCCTATTGTATGAAATTTAAGTTTTTATAAACTGTGTTAAGATTGATTAACCTGAAAGCTATGAATGGATGATGTGAAAAGAGTTTTACAAAGTTGTAATAGCTATTTAAATACATACTTACTCAAGGAAATTATATTTCCGATTCACATTATAATGAAAAAAATATCATTCCCTATGGGTTTGGATTATAAGAAAATACATGTATAACCCTAATGCTTTTGTGTGATATAGGAAGGAATACAAAGGTTTATTAGAGTATTCTAAATGTGGGATATCATGGTATATGTTGAAATAAAAATCAGAGGTTGATTTAGCTATTATTCCAAGTACCAAGACCCATACTAAGGTGATTTGGTTTCTTACTATAATTTCTCATTTGAAACAGTTATTTTAAAATTCAAATTATGTAAAAATGTCAAGATTATATGCATATGAGTGAATATATGATGGAAAATTATGATATCCAGTTGATTTTCTATAATGGAAGAAAATTGATCAATAATTTCACACCTTTGGAAATAAAGTTAGAAAACCTAGACTTGGCTTGTGCATAGATGGAATGAATCCATATCAGATCCTTAGTGGAAAACATAATTCATGGAATTTTTTTTAATAATTTACTACTTATCTCCGAAATTTTGTATGAAGTGGAAATATAGCATGTTGAGTTGATTTTTAGACCAAAACAACCTCAAAATGATACTGTTGTTTACTTGTAACTATTAATTAATGATTTGAAACTTTTATGAGATGAAAGTATTAGAGTGTATGATTCTTATAAAATGAAATATTTTCAATTGAAATCAATGACTATGTTCACTATAAATGACTTCCTAGCATATGAAATTTTTTTAGATACATTGTTAATGTGTATAAATATTTCTAATTTTCAATGAAGGGACTTCATGTTATCAACTAAAACATGGGAGAAAAATAGTTTACATGGGTCATCAAAGGTTTTTGAATACTAATAAATCTTATAAAAGATAAAAAAGGTATTCAAAGACTCATTGTAATTTTATATTTCTTCAAATCCTTCTTCAACTGATCAATTTTTTGTGAGGGTGAAAAAAAATCTGTCACATTTGGGAAGACACAAATATATGGTAATAACAGAAATGGAAGAAACAATTAATATTTTTTGAGCTTATATATTGGAGATATCATGATGCCAAACATAATATTGATTTTATGCATGATGATAAGAATATTTGTAATAGTTTAAATGGAACATTGTTAGGTATTAAAGGCAAGACTAAGGACAGGTTGAATTTAAAATTGGGTTTACTATCAATGATAACGTGTTTAGAGTTATCTCCCACTCTTAAAAGAAACTTTCCTATGATTTTTTATGCATTATATAAGAGGGAGAAATTTTTTTTCTATTAGTGAATACAAGGTATCAAAGTGCTTTAGGGTTGTCCTTAAAATGTAAAAAAATGGTCTCAATAAAATATTTTAAGTTAATAAGCATGGAATCTCATAACTGTCATTTTATAATACAATAGATCCTACCCATTTCATAACATGGAATACTACCCATCTGTGTCAGATTGACTATCATCAGGGTGTGTTATTTTTTAAATTCTATTTGTAACAAAGTGATGAATCTGAATTCATTGAAAAATTTAGATAAGGATGCAGTCTATATACTTTGATAACTAAAAATATACTTTACACTATCATTTTTTGATATCATGGTACATTTAATTGTTCATTTGGTGTCAGAAATATTTTTTTGGTCCATTATATCAAATTTGTATGTATCATTTTGAAAGGAATATAAATATATTTATGGTGTATGTTAAAAACACATATTGACCATAAGTAGTTGATAAATATATTTTTGAGGAGGTGGAAAAGTTTTTCATAGGCTGATTTTCCATCGTAGAGCATGTATTGCCTATATCTTTCCATGAATGAGTTAGTTTTGGGGGAAAGGGGATATGTAACTTGAAAAATAAAATCTTTTATAGGTGAAAAAATAGGAGAGGAACATTTATACATCTTGAATAATATATATGACACTCAAATATATATACAAACTAACATGTTCAATTGTAAATGGGTTGTGAGTAACAAATTTTTTTAAACATGATGAATTCGGTATGAAACTAGTAAATCTGAATATATTGGGATACATAGATGACATTTTTATTATGAAAACACCCATGAAATTTTTTTCTATGTTCTTGATCTGTAAAATGTGTAGTGGTCTATCATTTTTGAAGGAAAAAGAAGTATTTTGGAAATGATAACTTGACAATGATGATGAATTACAAGAGATATCTATTTACAGTGAAAGATTATTAGAGGATATTAATGACCACATCATATATAAGGTTTGTTCCATACAAAACAATCATAAGGAAGGATTATGAGAAAACAATACTTTGGTAGTCTCATAATATTATAAGTACCATATATTTATTTTTTGTTTAACTATTCAAATTTTGAAAAATTTTAGATATACTATTTATAATTTTTTATATATTTAAATATCATATTTTAAAAAATATGATAAATTATAGGTTTATTTTAGTTTAGTTTTGTTTGTATCATTTTCTAATTATTTAATTTTATATATAACTATCATATTTGTATAAATTTTTACATATGTTTTTTTTCTTCTGTCTATATCATTTCATATCTCATGAATATTGTTATATATTTTTTAACATTATTGTTAACTACTCTAATGAATATGATAAATATTTTTTTTTGTTTTTTTTTGTTTTTTTGTATCATTTTCCAATTTTTATTCAATTTTATATATAATAATTGGATTTTTATAATATTTTACATCTGTTTTTTCTTCTTCTATCTATATCGTTTATTGTCTCATAAATTTTGTTATTATTTTTTTAAAATTGTTTTTAACTACTCAAATGAACATGATAATGAGTTAATTTTATTTAGTGTAGTTTTATTTGTATCATTTTCAAATTATTCAATTTTATATGAAACTATTGTGAAGTTTCCTTAGTGTTGTTAATGGTTTTTATTTGTTTTCAATCATGTTTTAGAATCATTGGAGGTTGTTGTGAGGTTTCTGAAGTTGTTTTGAATGTTTTTGAGTAAATGTGAGAGGACATTAATGATTTAAAGAGGTTTTGTGTGTGTTTAAAGAGAATCCATAATTTTGTTTTGAAGTTGAAATTTGGTTAAGTGTTTTTACATAAGCATCATCGTCTATACTATAAGGACGATTCTCAATCCATCATAAGGTTGATTTGATACACCATAATCATCATCTCTATCCATTATAAGGATGATTTTTGAGTACATGTAATGATCTATATGAAAATATAGTAAGGGTATTTCTATGTAAGTATTATTTTTGGTTTCATATGCATCATTGATAGTTTCATATGAATGAATCATGATTTAATAAGGATCATACAAGAACCATGTAAGAATGATATATATAAACACCATTACTAATTATGTTAGGATCATGAATTAGATAAATTTTATTATTCTCCTAATTGAAAATATGAGTTTCTAGAATAATATATCCTGAAGAAACCTAAACTCGATGATGATAGAGATGATATTTAATTTTTAAATAATTAAATTCAAGATGCGATTCAAGATTATTAATGTTAGAAATTAAAATTGATGATCTATCTTCTATCATGTATAAGAATCTAGTTCTATTTATCTGAGTTATGGTTGTTGAGTGTGAATGTAAAGCTTCTGAGAAATAGTTTCCAAAAAATATATCTAGAATTTAATTATGATAATGTTTTTCTACTTAGTTCTTTAAATAAACACTACTATATATTTATGTGATTATTCTAGTAGAGTATTAGAGTATCTAAAGATCAAGATGTTGAGTTATGATGTGAAGAGTTATTATGTGATTCTACAGGTTGAAGATGAAGAGCTTCAGACTAGTTCAATGAAATAGAGATGATGGGTATTTCTAGAATTAAAAAATTTATAATATGTGAATTATTTATAATGAATTGAGTTGTGAAATTATTGATGATGAATTCTATTTATAGTTAATTATAAAGTAATTAAAGAATAGTAGTTATGGAATTGTGCTGGAGACATGCACTTAATTAAAGTTAAGAATATTATGAGATCATAGAGTATGGTTTTGAGCCTAAACGAATAAGGAAATGAAGAGTACTGTATGGTACAATTATGTTGAGAGAATACTCAATAAGGATGAGATGTAATTTTTTTCCTTAAATTAATTTTAATTACGGGGGTGTCTAGAATGATGAATATGAGGATCTATCAAAGAGAGAGAATGTGTTGCCTAGTGAGTATCATAGAAACTGAAAAATAGAGAGAAAAAGAGAGCATAAAACCCCAAATTCAGAAGTGATCATATAAATTTGTTTGATCTTGAGCATTCAATGAATCAATTTATGTTCAATAATTTATATACATATCTGCATTATATTATACACACAATCATCATGTCTCATTTTAATATTCCGAAATCTTGTGAATTAATATCATATTTATTGTTGCTGAAGCAACTGAGGCTTTGAAGATATATTTATTATTTTTATTTTACATTTTTTTATTAAATTTCAAAGATGCACAACCCAGTGTGACTATGGATCAATATAGTGTGATACTATTCACATTCATGTAATCTTATACTCACTTGTGATTTTAGTGAACAATCCATTATTTGGGAGAACAAATAATCATGATAAGAAGTAGGTTTCTTGTGAAGTGGTCAAATCATGTAAAAATTCTTTTAATTCTTGATATTTTATTTTCTACATGTGAAAGTGAGGTTAATATTTATTTCTTAAGTGAATCAGACCTTTTCAAGTCACATAGGTTTATTTAAGTTGAAATAATTTTTTAAAACTATTCTCCACCAATTTACCCCCTTCTCAGTGGAGATACCTAATCCTAGGCACTTTAACTAGTATCATAGAAAGGTACTTAGGTTTGATTCAATTTGGTTCTGATAATGGACCATGTTATTTTTTTAATAATAGAGGAGTTCTCATATTTGATGATAATAACTACCATAATTGGAAGAACAAACTGTTTATATATCTTTTATCCCTTAGATTATAGGTTATATATGTTTTTTTATTATTTTTAAACTTATTAAGAATGATACACCATTGACCTTCACTAGAGAAATTAATATAGAGGTTGATTTTAAGGTAAAAAATGTTATTCTAATGTTTTTATCAGAAAAATACTACCCAAAAGTGATTATATTTCAATCATCTAAAGAAATTTGGGACAAGAAATAAAGTAGATATAAAGAAAATGTAATAATCAAGGAGGATATATTAAATATTTAGAGAAAATTATTTTAAGACATCAAGATGTTAGAGGAAGATAACATTGGTGATTATTTTACAAGGGTTAATGAAATTTTAAGAAATATCTAAGGGTTTGGTGAAAATATTGAAGATTTTACCATTTTCAAAAAACTTATGAGAATTTTTTTAGACAGTATTAACAATTCTATTGAAAACATATAAGTCCTATGACTATATTAATTACATAATACTCTCATATCGAATGAGATGAGAACACTCCCAACCTTCAAGAAGAAGGTTAAAGATGAAATGGATTTTTAGGCCATGAGAAAGTTGAAAATCAAAGAAAATATTGATGATGCAGATCCAATTGAACCTTAAAATGAATAGGATTACAGAGGCTATTAAAGAATTATCACTCTCATTTCAAATAGGTTTAAAAAGTGAAAGTTCAATAATAAAGGAAAATTTCCACTTAGATTCTATAAATATAATGGAATTAGGAATTTTTCTATTAACCATCCTAAGAAAAAGGTAGTTGTTTTTGAGTGTAAAGATGATGAGAAACCATAAATAAATAAGTGGGATAAAAGCTCAAAATAATCTTCCAAATATTAAATAATAAATAATAGATTTTATATAAGTAAGAGAAAAAATTTGATGATCAAAGAATTAGAAGTTGATTATTCATCTATCAATAAATCTAAAAGTGAATCAAGTGAGAAATTAACCAATTTCATGGATCATGATGAAAAAGGATTTGGAACTTCAAGTAGCGAGGAAGATGATTTAGAACCATCTGATCTAGATCACCTGTTAAAAGAAGAACTTAAAAATTTTCTTAAGAAGAATACCAATCTCAAGAAAAAATAAAGAAACATCTATTTTAAGAAAATAAGAAGTTAATTGAAGAGAATAATGATATTTTTAATAAAGAATCAATCTATACTTATTAAATCAAGAATTTTAAGTTAAAAATTATTGAACATGAAAAGATAGTAAAGGATCTTAAATATATACTTTCCTTAAAAGAAGATGAATTATCTAAGATTAAATATGAGTGTCTTGTAGCTTATAATTATCTAAATAAGATCAAATAGAACTTTAAAAACTCTGTTGAATCTAGGGATGAATCTTCCAAAGTGGATAAGGGAACTTTTTTAAAAAACATGGTTAAATATATACCTGATAAATCTGTGTGTAATTCTATTTTAACTAACAATGTAGATATAATATCTAAATATAGTCAAGTTTGGATGAATAAAAATGAGGATAAATATTCTCCCATTTTATTAGAATGAGGAACTATGGAATCTATTTAACTCCCAAACAATATATAATTCAAAACAAGATAGTTTATCAAGAAAAAAATCTTGATAACATTTTAAGAATTTTTTTTATGGTCATAGAATATAAAGAGTCCTTGGTTATTACTGGTGTTTTGGAGTGTTTGGAAATGAGTTCTACACATGATGGTACAACATGTCACTACCTAGAAACATTCATGAATTAAGGTGGAGGTTTTTAGAGTAAATGAAATCAGATTCTCAGAGAATACAGGTTGTGAAGAAAAATATTTCCAATTTACCAACTTATAATAGATTTGAATGCCTTGATAACATGTGTGGAAAGTGTGAGTAGTAAATTAATAGTGCAGTGAAGTGTATGACATGTTTTATAGGACATATTTCTTATATTGAGAAAGTAAAGGGTACTCAAAATTCCAAGGATGAAAAAGAATGTCTAACTAAAGTTTGATTGAAGGCTAACAGAATAACAAAGTCATGGGTTCATGATATTGGGTGATATTCCAAAAAAATGTAATATCAAGATCCTAAAAATTATTAAGAATCATTAAGGGGGGATAAATCACATTTGTAAATTTTTTCTCTCTAAAAATCAAGGTTATTGGACTGACTAAAATTGAATCTAAAAATCTAAAATCAAATTATGTATTGTATTTTTAAGAGTTAAAACACAACCTATTGAGTGTTAATTAGTTATGTGATTATGGGAATAATGGTGTTTTCAATAAGGAATCATGTATCATTAAAATATTAAATGATATAATTATCATTACATAATTAAAAATAACTAATGTCAATATGTTTTTAATTGGTGATCCAACCAATTCCTATTTCTTGGGTGAAGAAGATGAGAGTATGATATGAAACATGAGGCTTGTCCATCTTGGCTAAATAATACTAAGAAAAATCCAAAAACATTAAGTCTAAAGAGATATCATAAATTTGTAAATAGAAATTAATGCAATTTTCAAAACATGTTAGAAAGGGAATATGACTCATAAATATCACAAGAAGTTTGACATTCATTCTAACAAACCGTTGGAACTCAATCACACTAATGTATGTGGTCCCATGAGGAAAAATTATATGAGAATATTTATATTTACTCAAATTCATTTATGATTATAATCAAATGGACAATATGATATTCATCAAGCACAAGTTATAAGTCATTGAGACGTTTAAATTTTTTTAGAGACAAGTTAAAAAAGGCTTGTGACTCTTCATCAAGAAACCGAGATCTGATAATGGAAAGGAATATACATGTGATTAATTTGAAATTTATCATTCCAAAAATGGAATCAAACATAAATTAATCACACCATATACTCCCTAATATAACGGTGTTTCAAAAAGGAAGAATAAAAGTCTAGTGAATATGGTCAGGATAATTTTAGATGAAAATAAAATCTCAAAATATTTTTTGGAATGAAGCTATGTGTACTACCATACACATTCATAACTGATTTATTTTGAAACCTAAGAAACATTATACTCCTTATGATATGTGGTACAATAAAAATAAAACTATCAAATAATTTAAAGTATTTATTATTCCATTCTTTATAAATATCAAATACAATAAGATAAGAAAGTTTGAAGAGAAAATTGACAAAGGGATCTTTATGGGCTACTTATCTTGTGGTAGTGGGTAGAAGTGTTAGAATAAGATAATACACATTCATTTTAAACGATTTGATGTTAAAATTATTAAAAATTATAATAAATCAGAGTTTTTGTTTGAGGATGAATATGAGTTAACATATAATGGTAGAAAGTATAATTTTTTAAAAAAGATTATAGAATAAACAAGATTTTGGAATAATGTAGTTGAAATTGACTCTGATCAAACTTTTGATGATGTAGATACTATAAACCAGGGTTTAAGACATAAAGGTTAAAAAATCATATGTATATATAGAATATAGTAGGAAATAACGAGGCACTAGTCCAAAATATAAGAAGTCTGAGAATAGAAAACCAAAAATATCTCATATCACAACTTGGACCAAGAATTGTGGTTGAAGATATTGAGTACAAAGAGAGGGTATAATAAATGAATGATAAGATAAATCAAATTAAGAAAAAATACACTTTAGATATTTTCCCAAGGCTAAAATATAAAAATTTCATTGGCATCAAGCAGTTGTTTATAAATAGCATGAACGATAAAGGTGATGTAAAAAGAAACAAAGATATATTGGTGTGCAAAAGATATAATTTGATGGAATAAATTGATTTTGAAGAAAAATTTTCTCCAGTAGTATGAATGGAAAATATAAGAATGTTCTTGGTAATGTCTATAAAAAATCACTATAAGTTTTATCAAATGGATGTGAAATCACCCTTTTTAAATAGTGAACTTGAAAAGAAGTATTTGTTGAGTAACCAGGGGGTTTCATTTTAGGTATTGATGGCAACATGGTTTTTAGATAGAAAAATTAACTGTATAATTTGAAATAGACTATTATATCATGGTATTCACAACTTGATGGATGTATAAAAAAATGAAGTTCATGAAAGGAAAAGTTAATAGAAACTTGTATTTAAAGGATACGTTTATAGATACATTGATTTTTATAGTAAATGTTGATGATATTATATTTTCTAGTGATAAAGTGTATCTCTATGAGGAGTTTTGCTGGGTTTTTCTTGGAAGACTCAATAGAAGTTTCAACTCTAATTTTAGTTGGAATAAAACTACATAAAGATGAGAATGAAAATAATATTTATCAAGAAGAGTTTGAAAGATTTATTGGAATCTTGATGAATTTGACAACTTCAAGACCTGGCATTACTTATGTAATGACTCTATGTGCTAGATTTCAGAGTGACTCAAGGGATTCCTATATGACTACAGATTAAAGAGTTCTAAGATATGTGAAGGGTATACTAATCTATGATATTTTATATAGATAAATTATTGATTTGAACTTGCTTGGATTCACTAATACTAATTGTACGTGTCATTGAACAGATAAAAGTTCCACTTCAGGTGGTACATTATTCATTGGTGAGGGCTATATGATCTTGTGCAATAAAAAGAAAAATTCAACAACCCTGATCATATTTGAAGAATATTATGTGGATAATACTCATGAACATACAAAGGTTTTATGGATGAATGTGTAGTTAACAGATTCATTGGTTGAAATTGAGAAGATTTTAAGGATACTTTGTGATAGATGAGGTATAGTTGATCTTTTCAAGAACCCCTCACAACATTCCAAATTAAAGTATATAGAAATTCAACATCATTTCATTAAGAAAATAGTGGTCAATAGAGATATCAGGTTAGAATATATGTATATCAAAAATCGAATTGTTGATATATTTACAAAATCTATACCCAATATAGATTTATAGAGCTAAGGCTGCAAAATCATTTGAAACCTTCTCCTCTTACCTATGGTGAGTGGAATATCTCCCCACTAGGATTTAGATTATTTTAAAAAAGGGAGAGAAATAGTGACAAAACTCTTTACCAAAGTGAGAGAGAATCCTTATTAAAAGGGGAGTGTAAACTACTTATTTATCTGAATTTGTGTATATTTCTATATGTGAGATACATATATAAGTTCTATATATGAGATATAAAAGTGTGAATTGAGGGGGAATTCATCTAAGTCACTTGGGCTTAATTTATTATCACTGAGAGATTAGATTCTCTCAAAAAAATTACCTTATCCAGTAGTGTGGTGAATGAAACTTCTCATTAGAGAAAGACTATTATTTGATAATTCTTATTATACTTGATAAATTCTAAACTAATATGATTTTATATGGAAAATTTTATTGGTGTTTCCAAAAAATCCAAAAATGGGGAGTTTGAAATTATCGTGGATTTATTAATGGATTTTATTTTTTGTTAATAATAGTTGAGAATAATTAAAGGTTTTTGAGAGGTTTTTGAAGTTGTGTTGAATGTTTTTGAGTAGATGTGAGAGGCTCAAAGATGATTTCAAGTGGTTTTGTGTGTGTTCAAAGAGAATATAGATTTTTTTGAAGTATAAATTTTGTTAAGTATTTTTGTAGAAGCATAATCTTCCACACCATAAGCATGCTTCTTGAGGCACTATAAGGATGATTTTATACACCATAAGGATTATATCCGTCCAACGTATGAATTATTTTAGTGTCTATGTAAATATCTATCTAAAAATATGTCAAAGTCATGTCGACATAAGTATTATTTTCAGTTGATTAAGAATCATCAGCAACTATGTATGCATGAATCTCAAGTGTGTAAGGATCATCCCAGAATTACATAAGCTTGATATATGTAAAAATCATTTTCAACTAATTAAGGATAAAGACTTATAGAAATTTGAGGATTCTACTAAGTCAAAATATGAGTTTAAAAAATAATATATTCTGAATAAATATAAACCTGATGATGATAGAGTTGATATTTAATGCTTCAAACATCACATTAAATTGTGATTTAAGATGATTAATTTGAGGACATAAATTGGATGATCTTTTCTCTATCCTATATAAGATAATAGTTTATTTTATCTGATTTATAACCATTTTTTTGAATTTAAAGCTACTGAGAATGAGTTTCCATAAAATATTTTTGGAATTTAATTATAATGATACTCTATTTTTTAGTTTTTCAAATAATCTCTGATATATGATTATATAGGGATTCTAGTTGATTATTCGAGTATCTAAAGTTCAAGTTGCTAAGTTGAGCTATGAAGATCCATTATGAAATTCTATAGGTGAAAGATGAGGAGTTTGGGATTGTTTCAGAGAGATGGGGATGATGAGAATTTCTAGAATTCAAAAATTTATTATTTGTGAATTATTTTTGAATAATCAAGCTAATAAAGTTTTCATGATGTATTCTATTTCCAGTTAATTGTGTAGGAAGTCAATAAGTAAGTTATGTAATTATTATGGATATATATAGTTAATTAAATATGATAATACTTTTGAGATTATGGTGTATGGTTTCGAGCCTAACTAAATAAGGAAATGAAGAAGGTCATATGGTATTATTCTATTGAGAGAATACTCAATAAGGATGATGTTACAACCCATACTAGTGGGGCTTGTGCCACGAATCCCCAAGAATTCCTCTAATAGGCTAGGAACAAGAGACTAAAATCAAGTGGGAATATCACTAACATGGAAGGCCTTAGCCTAAGTACATGTATACATGAACACATATCCAATCCCATAAAAATGCTGAAATTGTAATGACAACTGAAACAACATGCATGCATAAATCTAAATCCCACAACCAGAGTATGACAGGAAGTAAAATAAAGTAAACAAGGAAAAATACAAACCCACTACAAAGAGTCTAAAAACCATTCCAACCTAAAATTAATACTGGGGACAGTTATCACAATACCATAGGAACACACCTCGGTCTGTTCAGTATCACTAAGCACTGTCTAGTCCTGATCTGTCTAGAACTCTGTTGAAAGGTCAATCATTTTCACAAGACATGACACATGTGGGAAAATATTGTGAAGGGGTGTGTATAAAAATACCTAGTAGGACACCCCAAAACCAAAAAATGTATAACAAAATAATAACAGTCAGCTCTATACCGATATATGTCTACAACACATATGACAAGAATATTCCGATATACTCAACAAATACACATAGTATAAAGGTAAGTCACAACCATAATTCCAACCCATGATTCTATCTTGAAGGTTATACAAAGCACTCATTTAGGAGAAAAAACTCCTGATACTAATAGCACTGATGACATCCTTCCGAGAGGTAAATTCTTGTCAAGTGTCTCCATTACAAGTATATGCTGAATGTATAAAGAGATATTATACAAATATGAGGATCACTCCCAAGTCCAAGGGGTATAATAACAACTCAATATTGATTAACCTGCTAAGTAGAGGATCAGTTCCCACAAAGTGTTGGTCAAGAAGATACTAAGAACTCCACCTAAAAAATGAAGATGAATAGAGGATCTCACTCTGGGACTCATGGAGGGATTCCAACAACTATATCCAATAAGCCCCACTAAAGGGATCACTGTCAGATGTATAGGAGGTGATTTATAAGAACCTGATTTTTCACTCAAGTATGGATCCTTTAATTTTTTTTTTCTAATTATTTATTTTGAGTTAGAGAAGGTTCTAAGGGTGTCCGGGACTTGTTCAGATTCCAGAACCCATCTTTTGTGGAAAAGTGGGCCTATCCCATGGTTATAGGAAACCATGTGGGTAGGCCGCAAGGTTAGATCTAACCATGCAGATGGGTTGCATCTTCAGACAGATCCATATCGCATGGTTGGTACATGGTTTACCTAATAGTGTGATGCCTCTCTTCTATAGGTACCCATGCATGGTTTTCACATGGTTTGGAAAACCGTGCAGCCAAACCGTTCACAAGCTAATTTTTGGGTAATTTTACATTTTACCTTAATGATCTAATTAACCCAACCCTTCTTCCCAAATCTTATTTACAGTGGGATGAACCCCCATTTCTATCATTTTGGATCTTTTTAAAGTCCTAACCTAGGGATCAAGAGATCAACTTCATCCATGATCTGTTCGACCTTCCGTTTATCATGTTTGATGCATAATGGTAAGTACCTGAGTATGTTTGAGCTGTTCTTCATCTCTCTTTATCTTGACCTAGTTATCTAGGTGTGATCATTTTTACCTTTTTCTCAGACCTACTCCATTCCAAGAAAAATTAGAGGCTAATAATAGACAAGGAGATTCGTACAAGCTTAATGTGGACGGTATATAACTTATCCCTTAAGTTCATTGATTTTGGAATTGTTGTGTGGCCCCCACCAATTTCATCAGGTGCTATTTACTGAGTTTATACATCATTCTTATAATAATTAGAATTTTATGGTTATGATCCTTCCAAATATGTGATTAGTTATTAGTGGTTACACCCCTAACTCCATCCATATCATGTAGGATGTTTTTCCATAATTTTCTTTTTAGTGTTTTGACATGTTTGAGCCACCGTTAGGGTGTGCCTTGGCCTTAAATTTATAAGGGTAAGATTTTATATATTAAATGGATTGATTTAAATTGTGAATCTCATAATGTAATGTACCATTTATGGTCACCACTTGTCTCACCCAATCTAAGTGCTTAAATTTGATAATTAAATGTGAAATGGAAATTAGAAAGTATACTCAGTATATGAATTGACCTTTTTAAATATAATTGAATAATAGGTTGCACATCCGTAGCACCCATTTACATGTTAATGGAAGGTAGAAAAGTGAAACTTGATTTTTTAAAATGCCTTAAATGGATTAAATGAATGGTTTCATGCTACTTCGCCTTATCACACTAATGAAAGGAAAGGCCTGAACCAAATGTAATATTATATGACTTCATTATCAACTAGGAGTGGCCTGATGATATAAGGGCAAGGAGAATTATTACATGCATCATATAGGAACCTAAATTTTTTATTTCATGCATATTTCCATGCCATATAGGTTCACCTCATTGCTTTTCATTGCTATTTATGCCTATGGTTGATGAGTGAGACTTTCCTTGTTTATATATTTCTTGTGCTGATATGAGCTGTGATCGAGTGGCTTCCTATTTAAATTCATGAGGTGTTATGGGACCTCATGGATCATAATGATTAATTTACCAAATCAATACTTAAATTATAAATTCAAATGGGTTTCATTTTCAGTGATAAGGAGTATGGGCCCTTATTCACTAGGAATGACAGTCCATTTTAAAGAAACTTTAATAGAAGTTATAATCAAATGCAAACATAAAAGTGGAATGGTTTCATGTCCTTATCCTGTATTTCCATGTTTATGAAAGGTAAAGGAGTGAACCTAGTAATTAAATGTTAAATGAAATGAAATAGTTTCCAGTAAATTATGAGGCAAGGTACTATTGAACCTTCTTCTATTGGAACCTATGAAGCTAATATCTGATCACTTACCAATACTTGGTTGTATAAGAAAGTAGTTGGGATAGTATGCCTTCGGTAGTGAGTTTTTTAATGTTCATTTTCTACTAATGATGCTCTATTTATGCTTCTAAGTTTGTTATGAGGTGTGTGCTTGGAATTTTTATACCAATACCACCACAACATCCTTATGTCACATGCTAGGAAGGTTGTGACAACCATGATCCAGACATAGTGGGCCTTGAGACACTAGTCTTAATGACAGGAGTGACACTTGAGGCATCGCCTGCTATACCTGATCCGGGCACCGATGCTCAAGTTCAAGATAGTTTTATACATCTTATACAATCCATGCACAATGCTAAATTTGTACCTACAATGGCTGATCTAACTCACGAGTTCCAACAGCCGTATCCTCTTACTTTTTTTGGGGGATTGCGGTCTGTAGGATACTGAGTCTTGGCTAGATGCCACAATATCTATCTTTGAGCATATGGAGACACCTCTAGAGTAGAGGGTAAAAATTTATACTTACATACTGCGTGATTCAGCCAAGTACTAGTGGGATGTGATTACCCAGGATGGTTGTCATTAGGGTATGTTATGGGTAGATTTCCAGACTGCCTTCTATGATGAGTTCTTTCATCATATGCTAAGAGTTGACAGAGCTAGCGAGTTCATGCATCTTGAACAGGTTTCTATTTTAGTTATGAAGTATTCAATGAGTTTCAATGATTTATAGTGCTTTTCACCACTTCTAGCGGGTGATGGGCTTTCACGTGTTAGATGATTCAAGGATGGGCTTGTGTACGCCATCCATATGCAGGTGAATGTATTTTAACTTCCTAGTTTTTTTGAAATAATCAATCATTATATTATCACTGAGCACAACCTTAGGGAAGATAATAACACCGAGCATAGAGGATCAGTGTCATAGTAGTCCAATAGTTCTCCCGATGGTACGAAACATTCCCTAGAGGTTTCTCTTTAGGGTAGTGAAAAACAGAGTACCCATTTTGATAACTCTGTAGTGTGTCATTAGTGTGGACAATGAGGGAACCTAAATCCTCATTTTGATAGAGACCCAATGGATTTTCAGGCTTGCAGTTGTATGGATCATTTTTAGAGATTCTGCAGAACCTTTCCACCAACTTCGAGTGGAAAAGGATTAGCACCAACTAAACCTTTAGGATAGAGTTCTTATACACCATGTCAGGTAGGGAGTTGGAATAACACTGAAAGGACTGGACGAGGAGGAGGTCATGGCCATGGTAGCCAAAACCCTGATCTCCAAAAGTGTCAACCGAGTAGTTATAATCATGTAAGTCTAACTATTGCATATGGACATGGATTATGCCAGTTTCATGCACTACAACTGATACATGAGGATTAGGATGTGAGACCATCTACAGTACAAGGTAATATTCTAATGGAATCTATTATAGTATATGGTTTATTTGATACATGTGCTTAGAACTCTTTTATCCTTTTATCTGTCATAGTAAGTCTCAGAATTTAGATACAATATTACAGTGGTGTGATGACTCTAGATACACTATTAGAAGTGTGTCCAGAGATTATACGCCAATGTTGGGACTGTCCCCTTGAGGTAGGAAGTTACCCTTTCTTATGGAACCACTTATTTATCGAGATGATAGGATTATATTTCATTCTTGTAATGGATTGGTTGGTTCATTATAATGATTTTTTAGTCTATTATCACTTTAGGGTATCATTTATATCATTTAAGGGTAGCATTTATCCACATAAGGGTGAGTGTGATGTCCATGTTGGTAGAATAGGACCAGATAATCATGGGCTAGGTGGAGTGATCTTCAGATTGAAAATATCTTCACGGAAGATCAAGGATTTGGCCAGGATGAATTTCCTCTAATAGTAGATCATTTTAGGGATGTTTTTTCTGATGAATTTTTAGGATTACCTTCTAAGTGGGAGGTAGAGTTTACAACTGAGCTTTTTCTAGGAGCATCTTCAGTATCCATTCCTCTATACAGGATAAAACCTACAGATCTTTAGGATCTCAAAAAGTAATTATAGGATTTAGAGGCCAAAGGTTTTATATGACATATTATATCCTCTTGGGGTTCTCCCATTCTTTTTTCCAAGAAGGCCAATGGAATATTATGTCTATTCATGGATTACAAAATATTGAACCAACTTATGGTCAAGAACCAGTATCCACTGCCTCGAATAGATGTTCTCTTCGACTAGCTATGAGGAGCTAGGGTCTTCTTTGAGATTGAACTGAGGTTGGGATATCACCAAGTGAGTGTAAAGACATCATACATACCTCATAAAACCTTATGTATTAGGTATGTTCTGTATGAGTACCTTGTTACACTGTTCGGTCTTATGAACGTGCTCACCATTTTCATGGATCTAATGAATAGGGTTTTCCATCCTTACCTAGATTATTTTTTCGCTGTCTTTGTGGATGAAATATTGGTGTATTATTATACCCATAGTGACCATGAAAAACACCTTGAGATCATTTTAATTACATAGAGAAAGTATCATCTTTATGCCAAGCTTGCTAAGTTCTAATTCTGGATCAACAAATTTCACTTCTTAGGAAATATTATTTTAGAATTAGGTGTATCTGTTTACCCTAAGAAGGTTAGTGCTATAGTTTCCTAGGAGAAACCCAAGAACATGTTTGATATATGGAATTTCTTGGGGTTGGTAGGATATTATAGTAATTTCATATAGGATATCTCATGCCCTGCTTCACATTTAAATGGTCTTACAAAGAAGGGTGTCAAGTTCCTATGGTCAGAAGTGTGTGAGAAATCCTTTTAGAAGATAAAAGGAAGGATTGTCTCAACACCCATTTTGATCCTTATATATACTAGAAAATGATATACAATATTCTATGATTCATAACACATCAACCTAGGAGCAGTGATGATGTAGGAGAATAGATTCATTGTGTATGGATCTTGCAGTTGAGGCCTCATGATAGAAACTACTTGATGCATGACCTTGAGCTAGCAACAATTGTCCATGCCTTATGTTTCTTGATACACTATCTATTAGGTGAGAAATTTTTGGTGTACATGGACCACAAGAGTCTCAAATATATCTTTTCAAAGTGTGAATTGAACCTCAAATAGTGAATATGGGTCAAATATCTTACGTTATTTGATTTTGAGCCTGTATATACACCTAGAAAGGGAAATATAGTCACTGATACATTGAGTCGAAAAACTCAAACATAGGAAATATGGGAATCCATTGATGAATGGAAGTTAATGGACCACTTTTCTGAGATGCATATGGAGTTTCATGATATTCACGAGCAGTATTGCCTCTCATCCTTGACAGTTACCTTTTCCCTCCTTGAGAAGGTGAAGGTTAGAAAATTTTCAGATCCTTATGGATTGGTTCTATGTGAGAGTATATTAAGAGATAAACCGCCTCTGGATTGGTTTTTATATAGATAAGACATCTTGCATATTCATGGGTGTGTCTGGGTTCCTACA
This sequence comes from Viscum album, assembly GCA_963277665.1. Taxonomy (NCBI): domain Eukaryota; kingdom Viridiplantae; phylum Streptophyta; class Magnoliopsida; order Santalales; family Viscaceae; genus Viscum; species Viscum album. The sequence goes on from OY728159.1 coordinate 1,279,876,263, forward strand.
GATATGATAGAGGAGTTTATGCAATAGTCCCATGCTTATCAGTGGGTAATTCATCCAGGAATCACCAAAATGTATCGAGATATGTGACAACATTATTGGTGACATGGGATGAAATGTTTGATAGAAGGATTTATCACTAGGTGTTCCACCTATCTACAGGTGAAGGTAGATCACGAGAGACCTGTAGGCTTGTTAGAACTACTTCTAGTCTTAGAATGTAAATGGGAATATGTTTCCATGTACTTTGTAGTCGAGTTACCTAGGTCACATAAAGGTAGTGAAGCTGTATGGGTTGTCATTGAAAGATTGAAAAAATTGTCTCACTTCATTCCTATTTAGGAGAATTTCTCTATTGATGAGTTGGGAATACTGTATGTCCATGAGATCATATGACAACATGGAGTCCCTAGTGCTATCATTTCAGATAGGGATGCTCTTTTCACATCACAGTTCTGGCAGGGCTTGCAGAAATCTATGGGTATATAGGTTCTTATAGAAACAAATGTTCACCCTCATACTAATGGGTAGTCAAAAAATATGATACAGGTTTTAGAGGACATGCTCCGAGCATGTGTCCTTGATTTTAGTAGTTATTCAGAGAAATATATCCCTCTCATCGAGTTCGTCTATAATAATATATTTCAGGTGAACATTCAAATGGATCCTTTTGAGGCCTTATATGGTAGGCTGTTCTATTCACCCCTATGCTAGCTAGAGGTAGGTGCGGCATCCCTAATAGATCCTCATCTTGTAAAGGATACTTTAGAGTAGGTTCATCTAATCAGGAAGCGTTTGGATACTACTTAGTCCTGATAGAAATCTCATGCCGATCGCCATTGATGACCTCTAGAGTTTGAGGTCGGGGATTGTGTTTTCCTATGGGTATCTCCCATTCTAGGTAATAGATAGATACAGAGGTAAGGGAAGATATCACCTCATTATGTAGGGCCATTTGAGATTTTGGAGAGATTCAGTCTAGTAGCCTATCTGTTGCTACTACCTCAGAGGTACTGTTTCATGCATGATGTCTTCCACATTTCACAGCTTCAACAATATCATGTCGACCTATAACATACTTTTGATCCTGAGGAAGTTGGGTTAGATGTTGATGATACCTTTGAGGAGTATCCATTACACCTTGTTGACTAGATCAAAAAGGATCTATGAGGACGGTATATCCCTCTGGTACATGTGTTATGGAAGCACGACCATGTACAAGATGAGACTTGGGAGCGGGAGTCCAATGTACATGCCTAGTGGCCAAATTTTTTCTCAGATAGTGTCTCAACACCCTTAGAATGTGAACTCGGGGATGAGTTTTTTTAAGGGAGAAGATAATAAAAACCTAGTTTTTCACTCAGGTATGGATATTTTAAATTTTGGTCTAATTATTTATTTTGGACCTAATATGGATGAATAATGAGTTAAAAAAGGTCCTGATGTATAAGGCTTGTTCGGATCCCAAAACACATCTTTTAGGGAAAAGTGGGCCTGTCTCATGGTTAGAGGAAACCATCTTTTAGATCTAACCATGCAAATGGTTTGTATATTTAGACAGAGCCATCTGTCATAGTTGGCGCATGGTTTCCCTAATCATGTGGCCTAACCATGAAAGTGACACTCTTATCTAGGTACCCATGTAGGGTTTGTGCATGGTTTGGAAAACTGTGTGTCCAAGCCATGTACTGGATATTTTTTGGGCAATTTTACATTTTTTTCTTAGTGATCTAATTAACCCAACCCTTCCCCCTAATCTAATTTCCAGCAAGATGAACCTCTATTTTTCTCATTTTGGAGCTTTTTGAAGGCCTAACCTAGTGATCAATACATATCCTTAATCTGGGATATTTTATAGCTTCCATTCATCACATTGGATATGTAATGGTAAGTACTCTAGTTTGTTTAAGCCATTCTTTGTCTCTCTTGATCTTGAAATATTTATCAAGGTGTGAGAGTTTTTACCTCTTTCTTAGTTCTACTTTTTTCCAAGATGAATTAAAGGATAATAATAAATGAGGATATTTTTACAAGCCTAAGGTGGGTGATATATAACTTATCCCTTAATTTCATTGATTTTTTAATTGTCGTGTAGGGCCCACCAATTTCATCAGGTGGAGTTTAATAAGTTTATACATCATGCTTATAATCATTGTAACTATATGGTTACACTACTTCCAAATATGTAATTATTTTTTAGTGGTTATTCCCACAAATCCATCAATCTCATGTAGTATTTTTTGTCATAATTGTTGTTTTAGTGTTTTGACACATTTGAGCCACCATTTGGGTGTGCCTTGGCTTGAACTTTCTATGGGTATGATTTTATATATTAAATGGCTTGATTTAAATTGTGAATTTCATAATGGAAAGTACCATGTATGCTCACAACTTGACCCACCTAAGGTAAGTGCTTCAATTTGATAATTAAATATGAAATAGAAATTGGAAATCATACTCAGTATATGACTTGGCCTTTTTAAATGTAATTGAATAATAAGTTTCATGTTCATATCACCCCTTACTATGTTAATGGAAGGTAGCAGAGTGAACCTTGATTTTTGAAAATTCCTTAAATAGATTAAAAAAATGGTTTCATGCTACTTGGATTTGTCACACTAATGAAATTAAAGGTTTTAACCAAATGGAATATTATATGACTTCATTATCAACCAAGAGTGGCCTGAATTGAGCTCACCTTGGATTCCTTAGAGAATGCCTTGAGTACTTGGGAACCCCATTCCGATTCAATCATGTGGTTTGCTTTGGTTGATACCCACCTAGAACCTAATCCTTGTCTGTTCTTGGATGCTTGGTATGACACCATATGATCCCTTCAATAATATTACAGGATTCCTTGGATACAATCCTTGGATACAGTATTGACAAGTAGGTTCTATAGTTAAATCCCATCAGGCCCAGTCATTACTTAGCCCCATTTTACCTTGGAGGAACTCCTTAGACTCAGTAGGGATATTATTGTGGAATGCCTTGGACTATGCTCCTTGGATTACACTCTTACCCTTATCCAGGCTATAGTCATTACTGAGTTGGCGACCCTTGTGGTCTATGTTGCCTTGGTTATTACCTTGGAACTTCATTATTAAATATCATTACAGGTTTCCTAGTTACATGTTGGAACCTTCACTATTACTAACATGTGATTTTTTTATAAACTGGGAACAATCAAATAATGAACTGGTTACATGTTCAGACACCAACCAAGGGATGATGTAGGACTTGGGTATTTAGTTACATTGTACTGCTTTGCTTTATATATGCATGCTTTTACACTATTATATTTCTATTACACGAGATAGATGTTATAGACACCGTTGGTGGTGACCCACTGAGATTTATCTCACACCCTCTTCGAGCGCCATTTGGTACCTAAGGAAAATTACATGTATGCAGGTGTTGATAAAGGTAAGTTTAATGATTTAGACACTTGATTGCTTTCTGTGCTAGGATGGAGTTGGTAGAAGATGACTGAGTTGAGGCTTGAGATGCTCAGGATAGTTTATGTATTTTTTTTTCTACATTGTTTTTTTCATGTATGCTTGATACTTTATATCCATGTTTTCCAACTTACTAGATACATGACATATCATCATTAGTTGTTGTATGTTATTCTAGTTATTGTTATTCTCGTCTATTTCTATTGTGCATTCTATTTACTTATATTTCTTCCACTATTTACCTTTTCTTATATTTATCTGCTATGCTACACTCTGGTAATGAGGGAATAGTCTCCCTATAGACACAACCTAGGCCCTCACTACCAGTTAGCAGCCTCTAGCATTTGGGGAGATGCGCTTGAGTCCATGTGGCCCACCAGGTTTGGGGTAGCTATTAAGTTGCATCTAAGTCTGGGACTTCACATGATTCCATACTAACCCTTAGGGAATGGATATGGGGATCTCAGCATAATTAAAATTGTCCAAGTTATAAAGGAAAAGGGATCCAAACCAACATTTAAGGATCACACATCATGTAGTAGGATTACCCTCCATGTCCCTTCGACCTTGGGTCCTACCCGTGTAAATTTCCCATGTCCCGTGTCTATGTCCATGCTATAGTACATGATGTGTCGACTGACCATGTACTCTACCCATATATTGATACATAGGTATACATGTGTACACTAGGCCAAGACATGTCTGTATGGGAGTACATGGCATGCATGCACCCATATACTCCAACCCGTGTCCATGTACCATCTGAGGTACACACCAAGATCACCAAAAAGGTCCACACACCATGTGACAAGGTCACATTCCATGTGACACTTATCTTCCTCCAGAAACTTTATCCACCATTGAGAGGGTCCCACACGGCATGTGGCTTCACGTTACATGTCGTATAGTGTAGAAATTTCTATATTTTTAGATATTGTTTCCATGAATCTTCTCCAGTGCTCCAACCTCCATTATAGTTGCGCCTCACCAAAAAAACTAAGGAATCAGGTCAGCTGAGCCTTTCTATCGATGAAAAACATCATCCTGATATTTGATTCATTTATAAAATGACTTCAAACGATGTTATTCTTTACACACTGAAGAGTGTGAAAATTGGGTACCTACGTCATCCAACTCACTTATGTTTCCATAATCGCAACATTGTTATGTCATGCCAATACTAGATCTAAAATATTGGATTTTTTCACCAAGAAACAGGTGCACAATGATCGATTAATCAGGATGCATCAAACCACAGGCCAATGAAGAATGTCCACACTGAACGAATAATTGGGGGAGAAATTTAAAATAAAAATAAAGAGGAATGGACCTCATTCAATGTTCGTTTCAATATCAATTCATCTTCATTATAATAATAAGTGAAGAATCAATAATCACAAATAAACTCTTCCAATAAATCCCCATAGTAAACCCATCCTGCAATACGCATGATCCATGGATCAATCTGTTGATTGATTGATCCATGATCATCATAGAAACCAAAAAGTGGAAAGAAAACTAAATAAAAGAACATCCAACCTCGATTTGGATCGACCAATGATGAAGAATGGAGCTGCATCATGATCATTGTCGAGATCCTCTGAATTTTCCTTGCACCGACCGTCGTTCTCCGATCCGATCGTCGTTCACCAATGGGATCTCATTTAATGACTTTCCAATAGTCCTTTGGATATATAGTTTTTATCAGCTAAACCTAGGAATTCCCCATACCTATTTATTTATAAAATAGGTTAGGTCATTGTGTTAAAAAAATGAAATAAAATAATTTGATCAATTATTTTATTCATTTTATGCTCATGATGAATTTTCTACAAACACCTTTCACTAAACAAGGTTATGTCATGAATGGGGTAAAAACCATATTCTGAACTCAATGGTCCCCTCATATTTATGATTTATCCCCCCCATTTATAATTTATTCTATATTTTTTAGGTAAACTGCATGTGCGTGCTATTTACTATATTTAATATATTTTAAACATTTATTATGGGAACATTGGGACTCAGAATTGCATGTCATCTTAGTTCTTGTTCATGAAAATAATCTATATAATATCCAAAAATAATACATAAAACATATGATTCATTGAATTCTCCCCACCCTGGGGCTTTACATCCAAAAAATCCAAAATAAGGGACACACAAAAAGATGTGGGTTCAGAGCAATAATATGAGTCTTTCATACCCATGTGACCTTCTAGAGATTCCCGTACTTCCAATAGACACACACTAAAGGAATAGATCACTCATGAAGGATCCTCTCCCACCAATCCTCGATCTCTACTAGGTACTCAACAAAGGTAGCCCCATCATCAATGTTCAACTCACCCCAATCGATAAAATGTGATGGTTCATGCATATACCTCCTCAACTATGACACGTGGAAGACGTTGTGTACCCGATATAACTATAGAGGTATAGCTAATTGTTATTCCACCTCACCAACCCTATTTAGTATTTTGAAAGGGCTAATGAATCTCAAAGATAGCTTGACACCCTATCCAAATCTCCATAATCCACATCGAGGTGAAACCCATAGAAACACATGGTCTCCCTCCTCAAACTCCAAAGGCCTCCATCATTTTTCCACATAAGACTTATAATGGTTCTATGAAGTCATTATATGCTCCTGGATAATTTGTACCTTCTCAATAATTTCTTTCACCAACTATGGGACCATAAATTCAGATTCTCCAAAGGCCAGTCCAACATTATAGTGACCTATAGGGTCTCCCGTACAAAGCTTCAAATGGTTCCATACTGATGGTGGAATGATAGCTATTGTTATACGCAAACTCCACTAGTGGTAGGTGATCATCTAAATGATGAAAAACGTCCAACATGAAAGCCCAAAACATATCCTCTAGAACCTAAATGGTTCACTCTATCTGGATGCCATTTCAGGGGTGAAATGTTATTGTTAAGTGTAACTGAGTACCAAAAACCTCCTGCAATCCCTCCCACAACCGATATGTGAAGCGAGAATCATAGTTAGAAATGATTGTTTATGGAACTTAATGGATTTATATTGTCTCCTATACAGAAATGCATCCCAAGATCTCTACTGAACTCTACTCCTGAATAGCTAAGAAGTGGGCTATCTTGGTGAGTCAATCCACGATCACCCTAATGGAATAATGTATTCTTTGTGGTAACCCCATAATGAATTATATGGATATCCCCTCCCACTTCCACTTCGGCACTTCAAGGGGTTAAGCTAAACCCACTGGAAGTTGGTGCTCAGCCTTCACTTACTGATAAGTAAGGCATCAAGAGACAAAATCTTCAACTCATTTATTCATCCCTAGACACAAAAATTGACATCGAATGTCCTACTACATATTTTCTACACTTGGATTCACTACCAATGGAGATGTATGAAACTCTATCAGAACCTCCTCCCACAACATCACTAGTACCGTTGTGTTTCCTTTGAAAATAATGACATGATCCCCATTATCAGAAAATTCATTTGGAGAATTTTTGGTGGATATTAGAGTATATAGGGTCTCATAGTTGGTATCCCTAAGATGTGCCTACATAACTCACTGTAAGAGAAGAGGGGTGACAACCATCGACTGGAGGCAAAATTCTCCATCACCATCCAAAAAGGATAAATACAATGAGTCTAACTTCTACAATTCCTTGTTCATCAACTAAAAACAAGATCGCCTTTTGAGAGAATTTGAAACTATGTTTTACTTCCGAGGTGTATAGAAAATCTTGAAGTCATAATCCAAGAGGAACTCTAGACATATCCTTTGTCTCAAGTTAAGATCATTCTGAGAGAAGATATACTTGAGACTATTATGATCAGAATAGATGAAAACTACTTTCCCATTAGGTAGTGTCAACACATATTTAGTGAAAAGACTACCACTTCTAACTCAAGATCATGGTTCATGTAGTTCTACTCATGTGGTATCAAATTCCACGAACCATAGGTAATCACAAATTGCCTCTTCATCAGAACACAACCAAACCCGTTTCCTGATTCATTTCAGAAAAATATGTACTCAACACCCTCCTATAGTAATCTCAATATGGGAGTGCTCATAAATACATTCCTCAACTACTGAAAAGCCTGCTAGAACCTCTTTATCCACATGAAAGTCTAATCTTTTAGGGTCAAATCTTTCATGGGTGTTGATACCCTGGAGAAATAAGGTATGAATCGCTAGTAATATTCTTCTATCCCAAGAAAGCTCTACACCCCCATCACATTCTTTGGTGGATCCCAACCTAAAACTGCCTCAACCTTGGTCAAGTACAATAACACTCCATATATTGAGATAACATGTCCCAAAAAGTGGGGCTCTTAAATCTAGAATTGTCACTTTGAGAGTTTTCTATAAAATTGGTGCTCTCAGAGTACATATAGAGCCATCCTAAAGTTTCTCACTTGATCCTCCTTGGATGTCGAGTACACAAGGATATATTCAATGAATAATACCTCAAACTGGTCTAAGTAATGTTGAAAGATCTAGTTCATGATTCCCATGAACACTGATGGGGAGTTCGTCAGGCCAAAGGGAATCACCAAGTACTCGTTCTGACTATATCAACATCTGAATGTCATATTCGGTATATCCTTGTCTCATACTAGCAACTGGTGATATCCTAACCCAAGTTAAAACTTCAAGAACCATCGTTCCCCTTTCAACTGATTGAAGGGGTCATCAATCCTTGGTAGTGGATAATTTTTCTTCACATTCACCTGATTTAAGAGCCGGTAGTCTACACATAACCTCAGGCTCCCATCCTTCTTCTTGCTAAACAAAATTGGGGCTGCTCAGGGTGAAATACTAGGTCTAAAAAATCCATTCATATACAAGTCTTCTAACTGCACCCTCAGCTTGAAAAGATCTATGGGAGCCATCCAATATGATGGAAAAAATATTGGAGCTGTTCCGGGGTATAAATCAATATAAAAGTCCATCTCTCAGTGGAGATGTAAACCATGAATATATTTAGGGAAGGCATCATTATACTCTGCCACCACAGTAGGGAACTGAAAACTCAAAACATCCACTACACCAAGGGCCATGCTAGAAAACTGATGAGAAATTGATGACACCCTCTTATGTATGAGTCCATCATGTACTACCAGAGTTTTCTTTTCATTGAAAAATGATAACATACTTCTATCACTATGGACACACCGCATCTTACACCTAAAACAAAAAATATGGGCATGAACTGTAGATAACTAGTCCATACCTAAGATGACATCATAAGAACTCATCGCTTTTATAAATAGATCCAAATAGAAACTCTCACCTCCAAGGGTTAGGTCACACTATCGACACAAGTGTGTGATTTCTAAGTCATCTCTAGTAGGAGTCTCCATGTGCAAGGGTCAAGCCAAGGGATCAACAGGAATCTCTAAGTCTCGAACAATATATGTGGAAAGAAAGGAATGACTAGAACATGTATTTATCCATACTATAGATAAGTTAGAAAAGACATAGATCATATCTCATATCATTCTCAGATCCTTTTGGTCATAAGCTTCGATCGCCTGCAGCTTTCCCCACCCCTGTCCTCCAGCTCCCTGAGCCTGGTGTGGACCACCTGAGGGGTGGTGGTGGTAACAAGTCAAAGCATCTACCAACTCCTAATGAACTCCTAACTCCTATACCATGTCCTATGCCTTATGAACATGCCTTCTCCTACCACTGTATCTACCTCAAAGACCCTTCCACAGTCTCTCTGTCAATCGTATGACGGGTTGAACAATCTCATGCAAGATGTACCCTATTGTCACATGATTAGAAATACCTATATACAAGATTATTGGACCCATCCCGAGATCCATGAACCACAAATAATCTATCTTGGAACCTCCTCCTAAAATGTTTCACATGTTTAGGTCCCTGATATTGATGTCATATCCCTTCTTCCAAGGTCTCTTATCCTACTTTCTCATTACTAGAAACTACCGGCTGTATCTACTTAGCCAAGAAACTCTCAACCACCAAAGCTCTCTCTAGAACCCCAACATAGGTAGGAATGCATGGAGAGATAAAAATGGATTGGATGTTTCTACATAGACCTCACTCGATGGTCTAATCCCCGAATAACTAGTTACGATCAATATCCATCGATTACCCAGAAAGGTTGGTAAACATCAATGAATACTCAGCTACTATCATGATACTTTGCTGGAGCTATGAAATCTCTTGGATATATACAACCCTTAGTGTATCTTGAGAGAACTTATCTCTGAAAAGGTAGTCAAACTTTGACCATGGTAGAACTGCCTCATTGTAATACTGGGTCACTAACCCCCACTATCTTCCTACCGAGACATGGATAAGGCTCACCGCTAGGACCACCATATGTTTGTCCTAACTAGATAAAAAAACTTGGGTCACTACCTCAAGCCAGTTATCAACATCCCACGATTTGGGCTCACCTTGGAACTTGAGGGGTCTCTATCACTAAAACTCGTGAAGTATGCTCATCTAGTTCACTTCATCCGCTAGTACTGTGGGTACTACATTATGCTATATAGTTGGTGGTATAACTAGTGCACCACTTGGAGGTAACACCTATGGAACTGGTCCTTATATCGACACCTCATCACTGAGGGTATCATCCTCATGATCTTAATGCTAAATACTAGCTGGAATATGTCACAGAGGCATCATAAAAGTAAACAAGAGGTACCATGATCAATGATTATATCTGGAGAGATTACTCAAGAAGGACATGAAAACCACATACCATTTCAATATGATCCATGTACCATTATTTTCCCTACAACCAATTTTCTCATGTACCAAGTTGAAAATAGGCGATCAAAGTCCTTGTGTATGGATATATTGACCACCACACCAACAATGGAGTCTCTGGCTTGAAATCCAAACACAAAATAGTTAACACTATTTCCCAAAACCAATATCATAGGTAGAAACAAATTTTATGATACCACTCTTTCATGACCCATTCCAGTAGGGCCCATGCTTTGACTCCACAATCCCATCTCCAATAGGCCAGGGGTTGGCAACTAGCACCGAGTAGAAATAACACTAATATGGGAGGACTCAACCTAAGTAACTGTACACATGAACACATTTCCAATCCCATAAAAATGATAAAATATAAAGACAAATGAACAACTACACTTGCATACATATATATTCTACAACCATAGTGTGACAAGAAGTAAAAGAAAGTAAACATCTCCAAATACAATCCCACCACAAAGAGTCTGAAAACTATCCCAACCTAAAAGTAATACTGGGGACTGTTGTCCTGATACTATAGGAACACATCTTAGTTTTTTTGGTCTCACTAATCATTGTCTAGTCCTAATGTTTCTAGCACTCTGTAGAAAGTTCAATCATCTACAGAAGACATGAAACATGTGGGAAAAGCTCGTGCAGGGGTGAGTACAATAATACTCAATAGGACACCCTGAAACCAAAAATAATAATAAAAAATAGTTAGCTCTACATAGGTATATTTTTATAAAACATATAACAAGAATATCCAAATATACTCAAGAAATACACATAGTTTAAAGGTAAGTCAAAATTTTAAGTCCAGCCTAGGATTCCAGCTCAAAGGTTCCACAAAGCACTCATATGGGAGAACACACTCCTGAGTCTAATAGCACTAATGATGTCTACCGAAGAGGTAAATGATCAATAGGTATCACCATTATAAGTACATGATTAAATTACCAAGAGATATGATACAAAGATGAGGATAACTCCTAAGGATATGGGGTATACCAACAACTCAATCTAAATTAACCTACTAAGTAGAGGATCAAATCCCATGTAGTATTAGTCATGACGATACCAAGAACTCCACCTAGGGCATGAATATGAATATATGATCCCACTATAGGCCTCATAGAGAGATTATAACAACTCTATCCAAGAATTCCTATTAAAGGGATCTATGTCCAATATGTAGGTGGTGATTCCATACTAACCATTAGGGAATGGATATGGGGAATTCAACCTAATGAATCTTGTCCAAGATATACAGGAAAATGGATTTAATCCAAAATTTAATGTGTACATGGTGTGTAGTTGGGTTACATGTAATGTACCTTTTACCCTAGGTCTTTACTGTTTAAATAGACCATGTACCATGTCCATGTTCATGTAAAAGTACATAGTTTGTTGGATAACCATGTACTATTCTTGTGTACAAGTGCACGAGTATGGCTGTGTATACCAGTCCAAGCCATATCTGTGTGGGATTACATGGCGTGCTCATGACCATATACTCTTGCCCATGTCTCTGTACCCTCAAAGGTACACAATGAGCTCACCAAATGGGACCACACACCATGTGACAAAGTCACATGCTGTGTGATTCTTATCTTCCTCCAAAAAACCTAGTTACCACTGAGAGGGTCCCACATGGTCTGTGGCTCCACATTACATGTCATGTAGTGCATAAATTTCTAGATTCCCAGATCTAGTTTCAGCACATATTCTCCAATGTTATGGCCTTCATTCTAGCTATTCCTCACCCAAAAAACCAAGGAAATAGGTTGGAAAAGACTTTCCATTAATGAAGAACATCATCCACATATTTCATTCATTTAGAAAATTCCTTTGAATGATGTTCTTCATTGTACGCTGAAGAAAAAAAACTGGGTACCTATGTCATCTGATCCAATATTATTTCCATCGTTGCACCACCATCATATTATGCCGATACCATATCTACAATATCAAATAATTTTTATAAGAAACAAGTTTATAATGATCGATTTATTGGGACATGTCGAACTATAGGCCAATGAAGAACATCCGTGATGAATGAAGAATCAGGGGAGAAAAGAACAAGAACAATCAAGAGGAAATAACCTCATTCGATGTTTTTGTTGACCTTGATTTGTTTACATTAGAATGAAAATAGAAGAATCAATAATCATGAATAAATTATCCTAATAAATCCCCTTAATAAACCCATCCTGCAATACACATGATCCAAGGATCAATCTGTTGGTTGATTGATCCGTGTTCATCATAGAAACCAAAACGGGGAAATAAATCAAAATCAAATAACATCATAACTCAATTTGGATCTATCATTGATGAATAACAGATTTGTGATGTGATCATTGGTGATATCCTATGAATTTTACTCACACTATTCATCGATCTATGATCTAGTCATCATCCACTAATGGGGTCTCGTTCGATGGCTCTTCAATGGTATGATGAATCTCTAGGTTTTAGCAGCTAAAAATAAGAATTATCCAAAACAATTTATTTATAAAAAATGTTAGTTATCTACATTAATTAAAATGAAATAAAATAAATAAAATAATTATTTTATTTATTTTATGTCTACGGTGAATTTTCCACAAATGTCCCGTGATGACCAAGATTATGTCACACCTAGGGTAAAACCAATGTTTTGAACTCAATAGTGCCCTCATATTTTTGATTCGAGCCCCCCAATTTAGAATTTATTCCATTTTTTCAAAGAAAATACACACACATTCTATTTATTATATTTAATATATTTCAAAAATTTATTTCAGGAATACCGATCCTCAGAATTGTATGTCACCTCAACGTCTGGTATTGAAAATAATCCATAAGATATCCAAAAATAATAATGGAAAATAAGAGTCATTATAGATGAGATATAAATTATTATCATAAATTTAATTTTATTTCTTTGAGTGTTGAGAATGATGAATATAAGGAGATATCAAAGAGAGAGAATGTGTTTCTTACTGAGTATCACAAATGATGAAAAATAGAGAAAATAAGAGAGATTGAAGCCTAAAGTTTAAAAGTGATCACTGCATATATTTGAGCTCAAGAATTTAGTGAATCCATCTACGTTTGAAAATTGATATCTAAATATACATTACATTATACGCATAGTGAGAGGGCCTTATTTAAAATATTATGGAGGCTCATGGTGGCGGATCATATCTATTTTTTCTGAAGCTACATAAGCTATAAAGAGATTTTATCATTCTGATTCAACATCTCAGTATTATAGTGTGAAGATACACATACCATTTTGATTTTGGATCATTATAGTGTGATTTTATTATCATGTTTGTAATCCTATAATCACTTGTTATTTTAGTAAATAATATGTTATTGGTATAAATAACCAATCATGACAAGAAGCAGGTTTCCCACAAAGGGGATGAACATTGTAAAAATTCTCATGTTCCTCACTACTTAATTTTCTACATGTACGAGAAAGGATGATAATTATTACTTGATTTAATCATAATTTAATAGGTCAAAAAGGTTGTTTTAAGTTAAAATAAATTGTAAAAACCAATCTCCACTGATTCACCACCCTTCTTAGTGGAGATATTCAATCCTAGGCACTTCATGTTAGATTTGTATAAATTTTTACTTTATTTATTGTTCATTTATATCTATATCATTTCATGTATTATAAATATTTTCAGTATTTGTTTAGAATTGTTTTCAACTACTCTAATGATTAAAATAAAGATTTTTTTAGTTTATTTTATTTTTTTTCATATAATTTTTCAATTTTTATTCAAATTTAAATATAATGGTTTCATTTTAAAAATATTTTACTTAAGTTTTTTTATTGTCTATCTATATCATTTCATGTCTCATAAATACTGTAAATATTTTTTGATCATTTTGTTTAAGTACCTCAATGAATATTAATAAAAATGTGTTCTGTTTAGTTTATGTTTTGCTATAATTTTTTTTTCAATTTTATTTAATTTTATATGTAACTGTTAGATTTGAATAACATTTTACTAATTTTTTATTCATTTGATTTATATGATAATTTCAGATTAAACAGTTGAGTCACCTTGATCTTTTAGGGAGGACTCTATATATACTTATACTAAGGATCCTCCTCATTCATTTGTACAAGACCCTTCTACTTATACTTCTAGGGTTGGTAAACATGGAAAAAAACATTTACCTAAATAATTACTTTCTCCTAGATAGGACTAGAGGATATATATTGATTTTGATGGTAATAGTAATGTAATAGGTATAAATTTGAAACAATTTAGGAATGTTGTGGCTATAAAACATCAAGTAAAAGTTATCATTTTATTTTATGATTAGAGAAGTATCGACAAGGTGATAATAGTTCAATATGAGATAACATTTTGATAAGATCATTTATTATTATTTTATTTTCATGTCATGATTTTACTAATCTACGTTATTTTTTCCTTCTTATTAAATGAAATATGATTTACCCGACAATAAAGAAGATAAGAGGATATGTTTATCATTTTTTTATGATATAGAGGTTTTTTATATCAACTTTAACACCAAATTTCATTTTTAGTTAAAGAAAAAAAATGAAAATCCATGTGATATATATGTTTTTTAGATGAAGGTACATGGAAAAATTTTATTTAAATTATATGACATAAATCATTTTTATTAATTGGAATTTCAGCCTTTTTAAGTTTTTTTGTATAATCATAAAAAATATTATATTAATGATTTGTTTTTCCTTAATTAACAGGAATTGAGGAGATCACATCAAGAGATATAATAAAAAAAATTATACCATCATACTTTAACTCAAAGAGGCTATCAATTATTGGAAGAAAAAATGATAGATTAAAATTCAAAAAATTGCGAGTCGAGCCTTCAAGCTCTATAGAGATTTCCCCTCCTTCCCCTAGTTGGACATAAAAAATTTAAAAGGGCCCAAATGATGAAAAGGAGAATATATATTATATAATACTCAAAGGTTATAGATGAAATTATTATAAGAATTTATTTAAGTTATTTTTAAACTCTTTATATTTTTTAATTCACTAATAAAATTTTCAATTATTCCATACAGGAAACACTTGTGTAGAGAACACCTGGTACCTTCATACCCGAGGGTAGAAAGGATATTTTTTATTTTTAATTATAAAATATCAAACATTGAGGTCATGTATGATGATATTAGGCGGGTGTACCAATTAAAAAATATTTTTTAATTATATAACTTCTTCAAGGGGGGATGTATATAAAGGTAAAATAGAATATTTAGTAGATAAAGTTTGGGAGACAGTTGAGACAATAAATGATAGGATTAAATTATCAACACAATCAATGTTTTTAGACATATAGAGACAATTTTAGGTTGTATATCCCACTCCCCCACCTCTATCTGTATATCTCACTCCTCCACCTCTGACTAAATATCCCACTCATACACTTCCTCCTCTATGGTTTCCCATCTATTATGAGTTATATATTGAGTATCCCCAATATCATGTTATAACATATAGAATAAAATATTATATTGGGGATACTTAGCATCATTGGTATATGGAGATGTATCAGTTTAGGGTAATGTTATATGGTATTATCGATGCATTGGTTATAGTACCATTTTCTATTTATGCGATTTATAAAAATGGAAAAAGTATCAGATATTTTTTCCTCTATCCATCTAGAATTTTCCAATAACTTACCACTAAGGTATGCATATATTATATGTAATGACCTGACCTTAATAAAAATATATTCTAGTGGCTTTAGGAAATAATTCATTTTATTTCATTCTTAAAGACATTTTAGGTTTATAGTTTTAGATAATTGGTTCATCACCCTTACACAAATAAGTATTATATAACAAAGTGGAAACTTCCACTTAGTATCCATTTTCACACAAAATAAAACTTTTAATATATAATTTTTTTTCTTTCGATGTCATATATTCACAATTTTCATATTGACCTCATCCTTATCTTTACAAATCCTTAAAAACCTATGAAAAAACATTTTCAAATGTGTGATGAGCACAAAAATTTCATTAAGGGACATAAAAATAAACAAACAAACCATTCTTAAATGAATAATTATAAAAATTTTCCCTTTTCAAAATAAACATTCGGTTCAAAATAAACATTTTCTTACCCTAGAAATCAAATTCCCCACCCAATGATTTTCAAAAAATATTTCATAATAAATTTAAAAGAAAAAATAAAACACATAAAGGTTTATTTGAAATCAAGAAAATATTATGAAAAATTTATCAAAAAACTATACTTTTCACCCTTAAGTAGTAGCATATACTTTCCTTAAAAAATAAGGTCATTTCTTACCTTTTTGAAAACATAAGATTTCCGTAAAAAACTATAAAAAGAATAGATAAAACATGTAAGTAAATTGGAGTATCATTTTCATATCACTCTTACATATGGAATCACATTCATGGTTATAAATGGAATTACATTCATAGTTCTAAATAGAATAACATTCATAGTTATACATAACCATCATGGTTATAAATATCCTTCACAATTAAAAGTGGAATAACCATCATGGTGAACTTCCAATATAAATATTACCTAATTCATTAGAGGGATATCACAGAACCACTCTTACTTGATTTATAATAGAACAACTTTTCCTCATAACAATTCCTAATAACCATAAAATAATAATAACACATAAAAGTTTGCAGTTTTTAAAATATTTTCTGCACCCATAACAAAACATTTCTAGATATTGATATATCCCTTTCTATTAAAACCCAAATTTTCAAAACTAAAATTCCAAAAACAAGGGGAAATAGAGTTTTTTTCTTTTAATAAAATATATAATCTTATAAAAGAATACAAAAATATAATAATGGTTACAGTGGTGGGAAAACTCATTATTTCCTTATACGTTAAAATAGAATATTTATTTTGTGTTTTGTAAAGAAATTCACAACATTCAATAATAATATTTCTTCTTAAAACATTTCAAATAAATTAAATATAGACATAAAATGTACTTTATAATGATTTTATATTTATATAAATACATTAATAAGATATTTTAAAAAATATAGACATGGAAGATAAAGAGTTGTAAGGGAACCTTTAAAAGAGAATTTTAAAAGAAAGGCCATCACCTTGAGCCTCACTCATCACATACGTTATTTATCTTCCTAAATAATAAATTTATGCCTACTCTTTAATTTCTTAAGAACATTTTTCAATTTTATTAATCATTTTATTTCCATTTTATAAACTATTACTTAATTAATTAAGTTCACGTTAAATGTTTTGATGATATTCAACTCATATGTCCAAGATGAATTTGTTAGGTTGACTATGTTCATAGAAGTCATTATTCCATCATCTTCAGAATAATAATCATGAAAAATTTATCATTTTTACATCAATATTACTTTTAAAACCAATAAAAAAATATGGTTATGAAAAATTAACTATGTTATAATCGTGGAGACGGTAGGTCGTACATACACATGAGTAGCATTTCCATTTTTCAATGATCATTATGAAAAGAAAGTAAGTATTATTTTATATTTATAAAATTATAATAATATCATAAATTACATATTATTTCTTTATATATACTTATATATATCATATATGTGATGTAGTGATGAAGAACAAATCACATCACTTCATGGAGGTGGTAGTCCACACGTACGCACGAACAATGTTAACATTTTTCATTGAATGTAAAGGTAAAATATTAAATGATATATTATATTTTTATAATTATAAATATTTTATGAATATCATATATATACATTAAATTCATTATTATAATCATCCGTGAAAGGCAGTGATGGAAAACGAATTACATCGGTTCACGAGGCAGTAGTCCACCGTACACATGAACGGCGTTTTCATTTAAAATTTAATAGAATAAAATATGGATATAGATTATTACATCAACATAATAACTTATAAGTATATATAATATTCTTATGTTATTATTATTGTGAAATTAATGTTTTTACTCCCAAGAGGTCACAAGAATTACTATAAAAGGAAAAATGGTCCATAAATATACCATGGTTGATATTAGAAACCATATAATATTTAATTTTCTAATTTTTTTTTGTAATTTTAAACCATGTAATAAAACCTTATTTATTATAAAATATCATTAATGTCAATTTTGACACTATTCATTTAAGTTGACTTTAAAAGCATCAAGAAAAAGATAGAATTCGAATATATACCTTTCAAATTTCCAAACATGTTATATTTATCTAATTTTTTTAGGATAATAATATTTTATTCAAATTATATTACTTTTAATATTTTTAAATTTATTTATTTTATTTTTTATTTTAATTAAATAATTACTACGTCGGCATTGCATAAGTTTTTAAGGCAATTATTTTATCACTTAAAATTAGAAATAAATTTCCTTGTTAAAAAAATTATTTATATTTCAAATAACCATTTATAACAAAAAATACCTTCTTTTTATCCCCATGTAAAAAATTTAAAGATAATAAAAAAAGAAAATTACATTTTTTATTTTCTTTACATAAAGTATTATAACAGTCATAATCATAGACATATGAAAAAAGTGGTCATATATTCGAATATTATATTATTATTAATCATATATAATAATCCGATAAAATTAATGCATGTTTTATGATCACTTTATAATCATTATCAAATTATTTTTACCCTTAATCAACTCATTTAAACTTTACCATGGTAACAAATATTTACTACAATTACTTTTTATAATGACAAAAAATATGAGTGAAATATTTACCAAATTTATAAATCTTGATTCAAAATATATAATCAATTTTTCTATATTAAAAATATAGAAGTTTCAGAACTTAATTTAAAATTAAACCAGAAAAATACGTCGAAAGACGATTTTTCGGAGAAATACCTTTTTAAGTATAAAAATATTTTTATACCAAATTCATCAGTAAAATTGATTTCATTGAACTCAATTAGAAAATTCAGAATATAATAGAACTAATGTTACGTTGAAATAGTTTTAAAAAATTGTAACTTTTTAAATTCTTGAAACAAAAATACATTTTTCAATAAAAATTCATATTTTTTACTATTCACTAGAAAATCAAACTTTTTAGAAAAATAAAAAAAAATCACTCTAAGATAATTTTTATAAGATGATTTTAAATATTATATATTTTTAATCAAATAATATTTATAAAATTTTCAATAAATTAATTATAATGTTTTAAAAATCAATAAAAAACATTTTTGAAGGAAATGTATTTTGAAGAAAAAAAATTCTACTAAAAATTGAGTGATTATTTACTAAGAATTTAGTAATATATTTATATTTATTATGAAATATATATATATATATATATATATCTTAATAAATTTAATCCTATTAATACCCACAAATTTAATATCTATGATATAACAATCGTATTTAAATAATAATATTTCATGGTCCGTTTAGGGTCGGTATTTCATATTGTATATGCTATCGAACGTAGATTTATTTTTTAAAGTATCAAGGTGTTAAATTCTCTACTCCTTTAATAAATTGTATCCTCACAATTTGAACTTTATCTTGGTATTTAATGGTTTTAAATTTGAAAAAACCTTAATTTAAATCCCAAATCAGAAAAAGGGTTAGTAAAACTTCTTCTTGAAAAGAGAGAAAAGGAAGTGGGAAGGTCATCTATAATAACACATACTAGGTTTCAAAATTGGATAAAATTTGTAGTAAGTTAAAATATAGGAATGGAAGAAAAGTTTTATGTCCAAATAATATTAGTGAGTGATAGATATCATTTATCACAAGAAAGTTAATGATTATGAGAAAGCGAACAACCAAAAAACCATAAACCAAAGTGGTGTAAAAAAGACCATCAATTTATTATAAGAGAAATTAATAATATAATTTTTTTAAGATATTTTCCCTAGAGTTTAGTAATTCATTACCATCTAGACTAAGAACATAAGGAAAATATACTAACTTTACATGTTGAATTTAATACTTTAATTGATTTATATCACAATCTCATCCTTTTCTCTAAACGACGAGTATTCAAAATCAAATTATAATGGATCACATAATTCCACAAAAGGTTCAATAGTTATTCCTTATATATTTAGATATTAACCAAAACTAAAATGGTTAGTATAAGGTAATATAATTCCCAAAAATTAATACATTAATATTCAAAATTCAATAGTAATATCCAAAGTTCAGACTAAATCATTCTATAAATAACTAACCTTAAAATTATTCTAAATATTCTAGGATAAGATTTAAACCCAAATAATAGAATTATTTGACCACAAAATACTCCAAGATAAATTTAATATTTGTCTTAAAATAACATCAATCACTCTTAATGTATCATACCAAAAATCTATATGCCTTATAATATAATCTCAAAGATAAGATAATCATTTCCATAAATAAACTAAATAACCATAAAGACACATTAAAATTATATATGATTCAAAAATATAATTAAACCTTTATTCTTCAAATAAAATCCCATATTATCCAAACATATTTATATTTTACTTAATTATATAACGCTCCCAAAATTTTGAAATTATTCCAAAATAACATAAATAACCTAATCACCAAATCACTTTTCAATCCTATGGTTATCTCGATGATAAAACATATATTCATTAAATCAAATTAATCTTTATTTTTAATATTATACTAATAAGACGTAATGTAGGCTAGTGGTAGGCATTTTACCCTTGTCACCCTTTAGTTGTGGGTTCAATCCCCGCGTCGTTGCTGGATGCGATGTGATTTCCTCTTTTCTAGGACTATATTAATATAATCATTATAATGTTCCCAAAAAAAACCTAAAAAACATAATTAATCATAAAATCACTTTTTAAAATAAAAGGTTTTCTATACATCTCATTTTACAAAAAATAAAATAATATTAATTGATTATCATCAAGAACATATTAACTTGAAGGTTTATTTATCCATTTTCCATATGTCCTTAAATGAATGCATCAAAAAATTATCACCTTTTAGGTGCACCACTTTTTAAAGGTATTGATCCCATCTAACACATGTGTCCAAATCTTGAAAAAAATACTATATAATGTTTCATGATCCTCATAATATTTATAATATATCTTAATATCATTAATAAACACATCCTTTATTCAACATATTTATTAAACCTTTAACCATGGTTTGTCATCTTATTCAATAATATGGAATATTTCTTTATGATACATCAATATCTACTCAATCATGATTCATACTTATAATATAATAAAATAATTCATACCTTAAATTCTGACATCATGGTCTTTTTTTATAATATTTATATTCCATTTATCTTCCATCATGAAGTCCATATCTATAGAAAAGAAATATTAAATTCCTTAGTGGTATTTAACTTTCCTAATAATATGGATGAGTTGATATTTTGAAATAAAATAAAAGAAATTTCATGATACACAGAAATTTTGGAGAAATAAAAAGATGTTGGATAGTTTAAGTAGTTTTTTGTAGGTGATTTAGATGCTCAAAAAGCTTTTAAAATCATCTGAACAAGATTTTTCTATGATAGTGATGATTAAATCACCCATAAGGGATAACAAGGTTCTGAAAGATTCTTTTAATTACATCTTAATAAACAATATTTAATCTATATATAATAACATCATTAAAACATTAAATAAATTATTGCATGTTAAAATGAAAATGGTCATAGTAAAGACAATAACCATATAAATTCTATAATACCATAACCTTAAAATCCCCCAAAAGAAACTTAATAACTTTAACATTAAATATTTTTTTAACCTAAAAGGTTATACCATACCTTTACACTTACATCCCTAAAAATGTAACAACATTATTCAAAAATAATCCTTTATGTTAATCCTAAGGGTTATATATACCTCAAGCTAAGAAAACTTCTCCCAAAATATCACTAATCACTTTAAAATCCCACCAATTAAAAACATAAAAATTATTGTCTATTAATTTGAACTTATGATCAAACTTAAACTAAAAAAACCCATGATGGTATCTACAATTCATAATCTCTAATGTTATCTAAATATTTTCTCTGATACTAACTATAAGAACCCAACCTTAAAAAAACATATTCTAGCGTCTTTAGGAAATAATTAATTTTCGTGCATTCCCAAAGATATTTTAGGTTTATAATTTTATTGAATTAGTTTATCAACCTTACATAAATAAGTATTACATCACAAAGTGGACACTTCCACTTAGTATCCATTTTTACTATAAAACAAACCTTTTAAGATATAGAAAGTTTCATTTTCATGAAACATATTGACAATTTTCATCTCAACCTCATACTTGTTCCTAATAACCCTTAAAAACCTATTAAAAAAATTTTAAAACATGTTATGTGCACAAAAATCTCAGTAAGAGACATAAAAATAAATAAATAAACCATTTATCCATTAATACTTATAAAAATTTAACCTTTCAAAACAAACAATTTCGTACCCAAGATGTCAAATTCTATGCCCAAATATTTTCATAAAAAAATTCATAATAAATTTAAAAGGAAAAATAAAACTCATAAAGTTTTCTTCGAAATCATTAAAATCTTATGAAAACTTTACCATAAAGTTATACTTTTTACCCATAATAATTGGCATATACTTTATTTTAAAAATAATCCCATTGCTTACCTTTTTGAAATCATAATATTTCCATAAAAAACCATATAAGGAATAGATATATCATGTAGATAACTTGGAGAATAATTTTTATATCACTCTTAAATACCTAATAACCTTTATGGCTACAAATATAATAACCTTCACAGTTGAAAATAACCTTTATGGTTACAAGTGGAATAACCCTCATGGTTAACTTCCAACATAAACATTACCCAATTTTTTGGAGGCATATCACATATACACCCATTATTGGTTTATAATGTAACCAAAAATCATTATAAAAAGTTACCATGAACCATAAAATATAATAACACATAAAAGTTTTTAGTTTTTAAAATATTCTTTTCACCCATAAGAAAACATTTACAGATATTGGTATACCCTTTCCTTTTAAACTTAATTTTTCAAAAATAAAATTACCATAAAAATGGGAAAGAGGGTTTTTATTTGAAGAAAATATAAAATTTTACAAAGGAATCCATAAATAAAATAACAGTTACCGTAACTGGAAAAGTTTTTGTCACTATATACATTAAAATAGAACATTCCTTTTGTCTTTTATAAATAAATTCAAAACATTCTGTAATAATATTCCTTTTGAAAAACTTTTAATTAAATTAAAAAGAGACATAAAATTTCCTTTATAATTATTTTATGTCCATATAAATACATTAACAATATATTTTTAAAAATATGTACATAGAAGAAAAAGAGTTTTAAGGGAAACTTTAAAAGAGAATTTTTAAAAGAAAGTCCCTTAACTTGAGTCCTAATGGTCATTGAATTTTTTTATCTCCATGAAAAATAAATTTATGTTAATTATTTAATTTTTTAAATCCCCTTTTACATTTTATCAATCCATTTATTTTCATTTTATAAATAATTACATAATCAATTGTGTTTATATCAGACGTTTTGAAGATATTCAGCTCATATGTCCAAAATGAATTTGATAGGTTAAATATGACCAAATAAGTCATTATTCCATAATCTATAGAATAATAATCATGAAATAATTACCATTTTAATACATAAATTATAATTTTAAGAACAATCATGAAATATGGTTTTCAAAAATGAACTATATAATAACCATGGAGATAGTAGGTCATACAAACACATGAATAACGTTTCCATTTTTTAGAAATCATTTTGGAAAAAAGGTAATTATTATTTTATAATTAAAAATTGATAAAAAATATTATAAATACCATATTTTATATTTAAATATACTTATATATATCATCCATGTGATGTGGTGATGAATAACAAATCACATTGCTTTGTGGAGATGGTAGTCCACACGTATGCACGAACAACATTATCATTTTTAAATGAATAAAAAGGTAAGGAAGTAAATGACATATTATATTTTTAGAATATTAAATATTCAATGAATATAATATAATCAAATTATATCCATCATTAAAACCATCTGTGAGAGTTGGTGATGGGAAAAAAATTACATCGGTTCGTGAGGCAGTAGTCTGTCGTACACACGAACAATGGTTTAGTATCCCATTTGTTGGAAGAGGAGATGAATATAGATCATCAAATCAAAATAATAACATATTATAATATATTTTATAATTATAATATTATTTAATCATGTTTTAATAAGGTTTTAAGAAGGTATAAGAATAAATAAAATGAAAATTATTGATTAAGAACTATACCTCTTCTTCAGACAACCTCTTAAGGTTTACTCCCAAAGATTTCCTATATCAGTTTTATGATGAGAAAATGCCTCTAGGACACAGGGATAGTTGTTTAGAAAAGATTTTAGTAGGTATTTTATGGACCAAATGGTTCTTGAAGTGTGAATAAAATCGAATAATAGGTTTCCTTTTATAAGAGAGGGGATGGACACTCTTGGAATTTCTTAAAATATTAAATTAATGTAAATTAATTTTCTAATTTAAATAGATAAAAATTGATAATTCTCTAATATAATATTTTTTTATTCAAAATAACATCATAAAATAAAAATTTTACAAGTTTAGGTTATGTTTTCACCCTTATTGTTTTGCTTTAACCCGTTTTAACCCCTTTTGACAATTACCGTAGTGTTAATTTTTTTACTCTTTAGCGGTAAAGAAAGTTACTATAAAAGGATAAATGATAAATAAATATAATATGGTTGATATTATAAACTATATACCATTTAATTGTCTGAATATATGTTTTTTAGGAATTTCAAAATATTTAATAAAAAATATTTGTTATAAAATACCATTAATGTCAATTTTGACACTTTTCATTTAATTTGACTTTAAAAGAATCAAGAAAAAAATGGTATTTTAATATATAACTTTAATAATTATCTAACATGTCATATTTTTATAATTTTTTTGGAATATAATAATGTATTCAAATTATATTACTTTTAGTATTTTTAAAATAATTTATTTTGTTTTTCTTTTAATTAGATAATTACTTCACCGACCCTGCGTAAGCATTTATTATAATCATTTCATCACTAAAAATTATAAATAAATTACCATTTTAAAAAAATATTTATCTTTTTAACCACCATTTATAACTAAACACACCTTCTTTTTATCCCTATATCAATAATTTAAAGATAATAAAAAAAGAAAATGAGATTTTTGTCTTTTCTTTATATAAAGTATTATAATGGTCATAATCACAGACAATAGAAAAAGGTCATATATTCAGATATTTTGATTATTATGGATGTAATATAATAATCAAATAAAATTATGTCAAAATTTAGGGTTATTTTTTAGTTCTTACCAAATTTGTTTACCCTTAATTAACCTATTTTACCTTTACTGTGGTAACAAATATTTACTAACATTACTTTTCATAATGAAAAAAAATAAGAATGAAATATTTACCAAATTTGGAATGCTAGATTCAAAATATGTAATACATTTTTCATGTTTAAAAATATAGAAGTGGAGGAATTTAATTTAAAATTTAACCAACAACATGTTTTGAAAGATGGTATTTCAAAAAAATGCCTTTTTAAGTATAAATTTTTATACCAAATTCATCCCTAAAATTGATTCAATTGAACCTAATTGGATAATTAATAATATAATAGAACTAATTTTACTAAAAAAAATTACAAAAATGTAACTTTTTAAATTTTTTAAACAAAAATACGGTTTTCATTAAAAATTGGTATTTTTTATTATTCACTAGAAAATCAATCTTTTTAGAAAAATCCCAACAATTTATTATAAGCTAATTTTTACAGGATTATTTCAAAATTGATATATTTATTATTAAATAAAATTTATAAATTTTTTATAAATTAATTATAATATCCACTCATAAAGAACAATAAAAATAATTTTTGAAAGAAACATATTTTGAAGAATAAAATAACTTTACTAAAAATTGAGTGACTATTTACTAAGAATTTTTCAATATATTTATATTTAGTATGACCTATATATATAAAAATATCATATATTATTTGATCCTATTCATAACCACCAATTTAACAGATATATTATAATGATAATATTTAAATTATAATATTTCATTGCCCGTTTAGGCTTGATGTTACGTAACATATACGTTATCAAACATAGATTTATTTTTTAAAATATCTAGGTGTTAAATTATATAATTTATTTCATATTAGTGTTAAATTTGTTTTAATATATTAATATATATATATATATAAATACATTAATGGTAAAGATATTCTATCTAGAAAGAAAAAACATTTTGAGGCCCATTTGACTTTACATACCAATTTTTTCTAAAGGACTTTCAAAATTATCAACATTTACATTTATATTATAGAATATTTATGAGCCACCAATGAGTTCTAGAATTTTTGGGTATGATATTATTACGATTTTTTTTAAGATTGATATATTGAATCTTGTAATTACATATATATTGGGAATCATAATGATTCAAGTCATTTCCATATAATTATATTATCATTTTTTTTCAATTTTATTAATTTTATCTAACTTAATACATATATTTTTTAATTTTTAATCTTTATACACTTTGTATTCAGTGTGATGCGACATCAATGTACGGATTCTTTGAACCATGATTTATTTATCCAATAATGAATAAAATTAAGGATGAATAAAGAAAAATATATATTTGAAATATTTTAGAATGATTCAATTCAGTGTTGAATTCTTTCTTATCTTGGTGGGTATTTTAATGACCTGGACATTTATAAATAAAATTACCTTTGTGTTTTAATTAAATTTCTTATTATGTATTAATGTTATGGAAAACACATGCACTTCCTTGGTTTTATTATATCCTATCATATTTAAAATACCGTTAAGAATATTAACCATTGATAATATAGCCATCGAACAATGATCATATAATTAGTATAAATACAGGGTTTTGAAAAATCTAATTAACACAGAAAAAGGAAGTGATGGACTCAAATAGTTTTATTGTACCTTATGAAGCCCATTCATTGGAGCTTCAGAGGGAAAAAACATTATCGGGCTTTGCCCTTGACCAAGGCCAATATGAGATCCATCAACTTAAGTATGAGAAAAACTGTTTATGGGAGAAGTTCAAGCTCATCAAGATCACGACCCGAACTATGTACGCCGAACCACCCCATGAAAGTCTCACCATTGAACACCTTACCCTTAGGTAGTTTTCTGGTGTATTAAAGGGATATTTATTAATAACCTAGAAATATGAATATGTACATTATTTTTAATAGAATAATGGTTATATTTAATTCTTATTATTGTTAATTTATAAATGATTTTGATTTTTATAAAACAAAAAAAATTGTATTTTTGGGTAATATTAAAATTTAGTTAAGGCATTCATTTTTATGAATTAACCAATTTTTGAAATAAATAAAATTTTAATAAAATATTATTATTAAAAAATATTTATTAAATATAAATGATCATATAATTTTGATGAAGTCAAATGTAATTTTTATAAGGGTTCAAAATTTTTATTGTAAAAAACCCATCATTTCTCAATAAATGTCAATTATTATTTTAAAAGTGAAAATTCACATATTTAGATAATTATTTGGATAAAATAAATTTTATTTTTGGAATCATAACATCAAAATTATCTAATGGTTAATTTTTAATAATTTTTTGAGACAATCATATTTTCAGATAAAAATTAAATACTGTATAAATATACGGTGTGTATTATGACATCATAATAACCCAAAAATGATGTCATAAATACTATAAAGGGTGTAAAAGACCAAATATGTTTTTATCCTTCAAAATAATGTGATTTTAAGTTTATTTTATTAATTTTATAAAGCCTTTATAAATCCTCCAAAACCTATAATATATTTTAAGGTTTTAAAATCATTTCTTTAAGGACACGACTCACTTCCACATCAGCATGCATATTATTTTAATAATTTCGGCCCTTATCCTTATAAAATAATGAAAAAACTCATCTTTTTTAAAAAACAATGGTCAAAACCATGTGAAAGTTTGTGCTTTTGATTACTTTATTATATAGAGTCCAAAACCTAATTTTGATAAATAATAAATAATTACCCACTCATTTCCTATATAAACCCACCCAATATCCCATTTATCTTCACTCAAAAACCTTGGAACACATCCTTACTCTGATATCCCCTCTCTATAGTCCTTCCAAGATTCCCCAAATCTCTCAATAACCCCCTCCCAAGCTTTTGGAATCACACTCTCAAGGAAAAGGATCCTCTTATTCTCCTCTTTATCCAAGTATATTCTTTATCTTATGTCTTTTATCATCATTTTCTAATTTAGGGATATGTTCTTCAATATCTCCCTTACTGTCAATTTTATTCCTAAATGATGAGATAACTCTTTCAATCTCATCAATCCATACCATAAACATTCATACACCCCCGTTATACTACCGAAATCTCATCATGATTTTCCATGCCAAACAATTGTGTAGCGAATACCCATACCCATTTCCTATCAAGTATATTAAACTTTATGCACTTCTAATTATTTGATTAGGTACTTACATGTAGTTATTATAAACTCCATTATAATGGAATACAATTTAATGATAAATGATTCCATTTTATATAATATATGGGGCACACTTATGCATGTGATTGAAATGAAAGTGATGGGTGCGCCCTGAATTATATAGCGCTCCAATGAATTGGTTAATGTTTTAGTATCATGAGACGTCATGTGATAGATTAGGGAGTGGACCTAATCTATCATGTGAATTTTTCCATCATCATTTCTTGTAATTTATCCTTGACATATGTTTATGATTCCTTGTTTTAAGTTGTTCCCCCATTTCCCATGTGGCCTTTATTTTATCATGCTATATCATGAATCTTTTTTAATGTTTATGTTTATCACCCCTTTTAGGTATCATTAATGTACATATTGTCTAACATGTATTAATTTATTCATGTTATTCCATGTTTATTCCCTTACTAAGTTTTATATCTCCCCCTTTCTTATGTATGTCCCTAGGGTATCCCATGCAATTTTAAGTACAAAGGAATAATATGAGCATGTTAAGGATTTTTTCAATAAATTTGATGTATTTATTATTTTAAGTTGTAATTTAATGTACCTAATTACTAAATACGCTATAATTATTAATATCTTGAGTTATATTATGTATATTATTATGTAATAAATCATGAATTAAAGTGTAATAAAGAGAAGGGTTGTCATTGTTAGTATCAAAGGAGAGTTTAGTTATTTTTAGGATTAGGATTAGAAAACTCTAGAGAAATTTGTAAGGATAAGACTAAACATAAGAATACATACCTAAATTTCTAAAAAGTATAGTGTAAGTGGTTTAAAATAAAATATATCCCTTTCTGGATACTATATGTGGATGTGGATTTGACACAAATGTATATAGGAGTAAAACCCCAAAAGACCGCATTGAGATAAACTCAACTAAGAACTGGTGCATGATAACTGGCCTTGATACACACCCGGTTTGACACTCCTATGGGTTATACTTTGGTAAATTCACAATCTCATTAAAAACCATTATTATGGGAAGAAAATTTACATAAGGGTATAGGTTAGGAAATTGATCATGGATAAGATATATTAAAGCCTAGAAATTCATATGTTAAGGAAATACATTTCATTTATAAGTTATCCCTTTAATTTAATTGCATTCCTATTTATTCATTTAATAGTTTAAAAATAATCATCCCTTATTTTACCTTTATTCAATCCAATGGATAGAAATAGGAGGAATCAGGTAAACAACCAGTGTAAAGGGTAATGTGATGACTGCCCAAACAAGATGCCCAACCTAATGAGAGAAGAAATAGTGAAATTTGTGATGATACCCTCTCATATGAATCATGTTCTAAGTAGAAACTTGGATCTAGTGGAGTTCCCAAATACTCCTAAGAAAGAACAAGTTGTAATTGAGACCTTTATGTGACAAAGGACTCCGACTTTCAATGTATCATCTAATCCCTTAATCATGGAACAATGGATCAAATCCATTTAGAAGATCTTCTCCATCCTTTAATGTTCCCAACAAGAGAAGTTTATACTGTTTGTTTATCATATAGAGGGAGAAGCTAATCAGTGTTTCACATTAATAAAAAATACAAAGCCAGAGGAAGAGATTGAAGTGATGGGGTGGAAGGAATTAAAGAAAATGTTTTTCAATAAATATTTTCCTAAAACTCTATAACTTAAAATGGAAATGTATTTCCTTTACCTCAAGAAAAAATATGATGAATATATAGGGGCGTATGAGGCAAACTTTACAAGACTTGCATGAAACACCTCTGACTTTGTTTTTACCCCTAAATACAAGGTTGAACGCTTTTTTGGTGGGATAAAACCTAGTCTATAGAAATCCCTGGAGATCTGAGACTTTGATAGATATGAGGAAATTTTCCAATATGCCCTCAATGTTGAAAAGGAGATTAGATAATATTAAGGGTATAATGGGGATAAGAAGTATAAAGTGTAGTTTAATTCTGGTGGTGCGATGGAGAAATCTAATGGTTCTAAGAAATTTCAACATCCCACTTTTCAAAAGTGTGGAAAGAAGTAGCCAAAAAATATACTATGGGGGATGATGAAATGATTTAGGTGCGGTAATGAAAGACACCAAGATAGTGATTTCTAATAGGAAAATCCCACCAATGCGATAGAGTAAAGGAATTCCCCCGTCAACTCTCAACACATTGTTCATTGTTTCAATTGAAAGGAACCATGACACTTTTCAAACCAATGCACCAAGATAAGGGTTTTTAGATACAACCAAAAACCTCCAAGGCATCCAAAACCACCACAAAGTAAGTAATTAGATCTATTGGTGAAAATAAAAAATTGTAAAATTATTACATCATAAGTATATAGCTCCTCCCTTTTTAAAATTTGTGGTCTGAACTTCTCAACAAACCTTTTAATACTCCCTTTATTAGAATTCGATGCAATTCCAGCTATGGATTTACTTTCCCTATACAGATCCAACATAAATTTCCATGAGAATGAAATCATTATCCATATCATGATTTGTCCCCTAATTCTATACAAGTTCAAAGAAGAGGATTAATCTTCTTTAGAACCAACATGTCAAGAATGGATATTATTGCCCAATGAGAAAGTGTATCTATCTGAAATGAATGAGTCTAAGGAAAATATCATCCTCAAATACATTCCAATTGTGTGGGAATACACTGATGTGTTTCCCAAAGAATTTTATGGCCTTCCAATAATTTGAGAGGTTGAATTTTTCAATCAATATTATACCTAGGGAATTTACATTATACAATAATCCATATTTAATGGATGTTGTGGAACTTGAGGAGTTGAATAAAAAATTATAGGAGAATTTGGATAAATGGTTCATATGACCAATTTCTTCACCATGGGGTGAACCATTCATATTGTTTAAGAATAAGGATGTGTCAATGCATCTTTTCATTGATTATCGTGAGCTCAAAAAGATCATGATAAAGAATAAGTATCCTCTGTTATGGATTGATTGTTCGATTAGCTATGTGGAACACAATAATTATTCTAGGTGGATATTTGTTTGGGGTATTCTCATGTAAGGGTGAAGAAAGTGGATATACCCAAGATTGATTTCTGAATAAGGTACATAAACTATGAGTTCATAGTAATGCCATTCAAACTCACAAATAATCCATGAATCTTCATGGAATTGATGAATAGAGTCTTTAGATATGACCTCAATAATTTTTTGTAGCCTTTATAGATGATATTATAATTTAATCTAAAATCAACAAGGAGCATGGGGAGTGTTTAATAACTATTACTAAGACCTTACAAAAGGATAATATTTATAAAAAGTACAAAAAATGTGAGTTCTAGTTGAAGGAAGTATCATTATTGGGGAATATTATCACAAAAAATGTGATATCTATAGACCCTTTAGAAATAGAAAAAATTTAAGGATGGTCGAGGAAAATATCTATGAAAGATATCTATAGTTTTCTTGGATTAACTAGGTTCTATCATCAGGTTGTGAGAAATTTCTCATGATTGTCAAACCCTCTAACCAAGATAACTTAGAAGGAAGTTTAGTTTTTTTGGAATGATGAATGTGAAGAGAGTTTCATGGACTTAAAAAAGAGGCTTATCACTACACCTATAATCAAAATACCCATAATTGGATAAGGTTTTATGATATTCAATGATGCTTCAAAGAAGGTATTGGGCTGTGTATTAATGCAGAATGAAAAAGTGATAGCCTATTCCTAAAAGAAAATCATAAGTTCATGAACATAACTACCCAAAATATGATCTATATTTGGATGTAGTGATCTTCA
Organism: Viscum album; assembly: GCA_963277665.1. NCBI lineage: Eukaryota > Viridiplantae > Streptophyta > Magnoliopsida > Santalales > Viscaceae > Viscum > Viscum album. Next base: position 1,279,908,880 of record OY728159.1, read on the forward strand.
TGTGGAAAATATGGTGGCATTATATCTTTGGGGGAGAAGTGTGAAATATATATTGATCATGAGAGCCTAAAATATATATTTACATAGAAAGAGATGAATATGTGACAATGAGGATAGTTAGAGATGATCAAGGACTATGATTACTCAATTAACAACCATATTGTGAAAGTGAATAAAGTGGTAGATTCTCTAAGTATAAAGGATCCAAAAAATTTATCATTGATGAGAATTGCGAAGGATTTGATCTTTTTAGATGTGAAAAGAATAGAAATGGAATCATAAAGGAAGGAACATCATCAATACTTTAATAAATGATTTCTCAACTATACCTTTTAAAGAGGATAAAGGATGCTCAAAGATATGATTTGGGAATTCAAAAGAAATTAGAAGCTATAAGAAAAGGGAAATAATTAGAGTTAAATGTTAATAAAGAAGGAGTTGTGCAATTTGGGTCAAGAATCTATGTACCATAAAATCTCAAGTTAAAGGAGTATCTATTTGATGATGTGCATAGCTTGACCTTATCTATCTATCTAGGGAGCACAAAGATGTATCAAGATCTTATAGATCACTATTGGTTGGAAAATATGAATAATGATATCAAGGAATATACATCAAGAAGTATTGTATGTAAAAAAGTGAAGGATAAATGAAAAAAAATCCAATGGGATGATTCAACCATTACCCATACCTACATGGAAATGGGAAAACATCAACATGGAATTTTTCACCAGTCTTCCAAATACATTAAGATGAAATAATTCTATATGGGATGTATTGGATCATCTTATAAATACTAATCAATTCATTTCAATTTTATAGGACTTATCACTCAATCAAATTGTAAGGATGTAGATAGTGAATTCATGAGGATACATGTAATACCACTATTGATTGTTTCTAATATAGATCCAAGATTTAACTCTATGTTATAGAGGAGTCTCCAATATGATATAAATACTAATTTTAACTTCAGCATATCCTATCACCCTAAAACTGATGGACAATCTGTGAGGACTATCCAGACACTCGAGGATAGGTTGAGAGCATGACCAATTGACTTGAAAGGAGGATGGGATCAACATCTTCCTCTGGCCGGGTTCCCATAAAATAATAGTTTCCACTAATGTATGCAAATAGATACCTTTGATTCCCTTTATGGAAAGAGGTTTAGAACAACTACATTCTGGGATGAAGTTGGGGAACAAAAACTACTAAGTCATAAAATGGTCGAGGAAATGATGGAAAAGGTCAATACTATTCAGTAGCACATCAAGGATGCTCAGAGTGGAAGAAAGAGCTATGATAACAATCATCGACGAGACCTAAAGTTTGAGGTTGGAGACAAGGTATTACTATATATATCTCGATGGAATAAAGTCATGATATTTGGGAAGAAGGGAAAGCTTAGTTCAAGATACATCGGTCCCTTTGAGATCTTTGATCGCATTGGAGTAGTACCATATCAACTAGCACTCCCACCTAACCTATATCAAGTAAATTATGTGTTCTATATATCACTCTTGAGTAAGTACATACCAGACCCCTAACATGTGATGAATATAGAGATGGTATCATTGGAGAACAATCTTTCCTACGAGGAGAAACTAGTGAAGATCTTAGATCATAAAGACAATGTTCTATAAAATAAGGTAATGCACAAACCACAAGTTTAAAGAATTAACATGGGAATGAGAGGATGTGATAAATCAGAGCTACTATCATCTATTTTAGTATCTAAAATGAAAATTTCTAGGGTGAAATTTCTGAAGGGGGGAAGATTATATTGACCCAAAATTTTATAAATAAAATTCCATTTATGGTTTAATTAAATTTCTTATTATGTATTATGGTTATAGAAAACACATGAACTTACTTGGTTTTATTATATCCTATCATATTTTAAAGATAATTAGTCATATTGATCATTTATAATATAGTCATTGAAAAGTGATCATATGATTAGTATAAATATAGGGTTTTGGAAAATCCAATTGACACAAAAAAAGGAAGTGATGGCCTAAAATTGTAAGATCATACCCTACGAATCCCATTTATTAGATCTTTCGAGGGAGATAACATCACCGGGATTTACCCTTATCCAAGAACAAGATGAGATCCAACAACTTAAGTATGAGCGAAACTGTTTATGGGATAAGTTTAAGCTCATCGAGATCACAACCCAAACCATGTACACCGAACCACCCCATGAAAGTCTCACCGTCACACACCTTACCCTTAGGTAATTTTTTAGTGTATTAAATGTATATGTATCAAGAACCTATTCATATGAATATGTACATTATTTTCAACAGAACAATGGTTATATTTACTTAATATTATTGTTACTTTATAAATTATTTTGGTTTTTATACAATAAAACACAAATTATATTTTTGGGTAATATTCAAATTCAATTAAGGAATTTATATTCATGAATTAATCAATTTTTGAAATAAATAATATTTTAATTAAATATAATTATTAAATAATTTTTATTAAATATAAAAGATCATATAATTTTTATGAATTCAAATGTAATTTTTATAAGGTTTTGAAAACTCTTATTGTAAACAAACATATCATTTCTCAACAAATGTAAATTATTATTTTAAAAGTGAAAAATTAAATATTTAGAAAATTATTTTTATAAAATAAATATTATTTTTGGAATCATAGTGTCTAAATTTTTCAATAGTTATTTTTTCATAATTTTCTGAGATAATTGAATTTTCGGGTCAAAGTTAAATATGGTATAAATATACGGTGTGTATTATGACATCATAATGACCAAAAAATGGTGCTATAAATACTATAAAAGGTATAACATACCAAATATATGTTTCCCCTTTAAATTAATGTAATTTTATTTTAATTTTATTAATTTTATAAAGACTTTATGAATCATCCAAAACCTATAATATATTTTAAGGTTTTAAAATCGTTTCTTTAAGGACATGACTCACTTCCACATCAAAAAGGGTATTATTTTAATAATTTTGGACCATATCCTTATAAAAAAATGAAAACCACCCCTATTTTTTATAAAACATGGGTAAAAACCATGATAAGGTTTGTGGTTTCGATTACTTTATTATATAGAGTTTGAAACCTAAGTTTGAGAAATAATAAAGAACTCCCCACTCATATCCTATATAAACCCACCAAACATCCCATTTATCTTTACTAAAAACCTTTTATCACATCCTTACTCTTCCAAAACCTCTCTAGAGTCCTCCCAAGGTTCCCTAAATCATTTAATAAGCTCCTCCCAGTCTTTTGGGATCACACTCTCAAGGTAAGGGATCCTCTTCTTCTCCCCTTTATTCAAGTATCTTCTTTATCTTATGTATTTTATCCTCATTTAAAAATGTAGGTATATGTTATTAAATATCCCCCTTATTATACATTTTATTTAGAAATTATGAGATACCCCTTTCAATATCATCAATCCCACCAATGAACATTTATACACCCCCATTATGCTGCTAAAATTTTACCGTGATTTTCCATGCCAAACAATTGTGTAGTGAATACGCATACCCATTTCCTATCAAGGGTGTTAACCATTATGAACTTATACTTTATTTATTTGGGAATTAAATATATCTATTCCACACTCTATGGTCATGTAATAAAATGTGATGATAAATGATTCCATCTTGTACGATCTATTTGGAACACTTATGCATGTGATTGATTTGAAAGTGAAGGGTGCGCCCAAAATTATATAGTGATCCAATGAATTGAGTAATGTTTTAGTTTCATGATACATAATTAAAGGGTTAATGGAGTTAACCTAATATATAATATTACTTTTTTCATCATGATGTCATGGTAGTTAGGCTTTACCTATGTTTATGATTCTTTGTTTTAAGTTATTATCGCATTTACCATGTTGACTTTATGTTATCATGTTATATAATGAATCATTGTTAATGTTTATGTTTCTCACCCCTTTTATGTCTCATTGATATAGATATTTTCTAACATGTATTACTTTATTCATGTTATTCCATGTTTATTCACTTATCGGGATTTATAGCTCACCACTTTCTTATGTATGTCCCTAGGTTATCCCATGCTGTTTTAAATATGAAGGAATAATATGATCATGTTAAGAATGTTTTCAATAAATATGATGTGTTTCCTATTTTAATTTGTTATGTATTGTACCTAATTCCATAATACACTAGAATTATCGATCTCCCAGTTTGAATTATGTGTACTCTTATATAATAAATCATGAAATAAAATGTAATAAAGAGTAGGGTTGTCATAGGTATGGAACATGTATTTCATTAAATATTATTTCTCATAATGCAATAACAAATCACACTATTTTTATATTTTAGTGTCTATTGGATGTTTTTTATTTTTTTTCCAATACAAATGGAAACTTATTGGTTATTCTCTATACATAGTTACATGCAATAAAAATTTCAATAAATATTAAAGGCATAAGTTTTATTATTTAAATGCATATATATTATAAATAATATTTATTTTATTTTATAATTATAATTTTCAAAAAGTAAATGATAGAACTATAACTAGTCAATAGGAAAATGGAAAAAAAGATCAAATATTTGTGTGAAAAGGTGACTTCATGTAATGTCCCTAACTTGGTCCACTATATAATAACTAGATCAAGTCACCATTTGACCTCAGGTGCACCTCCCTATACACTAAATGTTTCTAACTAGAACTGGGGTTCTAAGGTGTAACCCTGGGTAGAATACAACCCCTTATTAGAGTGAACATAAGAAATAAACAATAAATCACGCTATAAAAAATTTCATGCTAAATAAAGAAGTCATACAAAATCAAGGACATGCCGGTACACAATAGTTAATTATCCAATAGTATTATGACATAAAAAAAATAAAAAATACAATAAATGTAAAACAGGCTCTACTTCCACCCTGAGCTATACCTCAACTTAGTCTCCAAACTCACATCGATCTATCCCACTCAATCACGAAACTCAGAGCCTCTACCCAACCCAAACCTATAAACTGTGAAGGCTATTCAAATACCCAAGTGGCATGGTCATATGAGAAGGATGTGAGTACAAATCAGTAAGGAACAACAAACATGGTCCTATACATAACTAGAAAATTAGTGTATTTCCACGTGACATGCTTAAATGAATAAATAAATAACTATAGAAGCATAAATAAATAAACACTGTTGATCCCTAGGTTTTAACATGACATATGGGATCAAACCAAACCTAGTTTAGCCAATGACACAGTGTCTCTAATCACACCGCATATTCATGCCAACCAACATTAGGCCCTTGAACAATTCCTAGCAGAAATTTCTCGGTAATCCAATAACATCAGACTCAACAACCAGATCCTTGGAGCAAGTCCTAGGAATCTGATGTTATAATAATTAGTCAATGGGTAGTGCAACCATACTAGATCATCTCTCATATAAATTCATTGGGGGGGGGTGGTATTTCCATCCCATGACATCTCACATTATATTAATCACTTAGGGGGTAGTGTGTCACTACCAGATCATATCACATATATATCTCTTTGGGGGGGGGGGGAGGGGTCCCACTAGTACATCTCATATATCACATCAAGGGGCAGTGAATCCCTCCATTCCATCTTATATATCACATTAATGGGTAGTGTGTCTCTCCCATCCATCTCATATATCACATCAGGGAGCAGTGTATCCCTCCCTTATATCTCATAGTAGCATACATGAAGAACAAACTTAAAAGGTGTGTCCAAGGCATTCCATATATATTTGTACATATTTGTGGGTAGTGCATCCCACACAAATCATATCATAATACACATCACATAAGGTTTGGAAAACCATCCAAAACTATATCATATAATCAAGGCCGAACTCTCTGGTGCATGACCTAACAATTACACTATAACTATAATAAGATCACACAATCAATTTTGGTTCTAAGATATTAAACAAAACCATCAATACTCATAACTGTATGCACCCTCTATAGGTTCAACATATCACTAGGGCACCCATGGGGTCCCATAGGTCACATCATAGTTTGTACACCCTAACTGGGTTCCTCAATCTTGATCTCATCACTCGGGTCATCATCCATCACTCAGAGGGAAGATAATCCCTTGAAATAATCATAGTAACATATCAGGATCATTTTCCTCATAGGGTAAGTCTTACTAGAATTGGTATTATGAGATTTTACATGGCCCATATCACTCTCCATGTCATCTTGGGTTGGTCCGCTCACTCAACCTATCCATATTCTACCCCTGGCATACCCACCTAGTGCTTATATACTAGTGGGGGATGAACCATTTCCCCACGATCATCTCAACTAGTACAATATCTCTAGGGAATCTCAAGGATCTACCATGGCCTACTTGATCAATTATCCTATATTCATCACATTTCTCTACAAGGGGGGGTCTAAGGCACCTATACTAAGGACCACTAAACTTACATAGTTAACTTGAACCCCTCTAGGATCTATGTATGTAAAGGAATACAATTATAATCGAGGAATCAACCATAGGATAACGTGACATCAAGTTAGGGAAAAAGGGTCCCTCATGGCCCTTAGTACTTTGTTCTAGTATTAGGAATTAAATTAAATTAAAATAATTTATTTAATCAAAAGGGTCCAATCACATACTTTGGAGAGACCACACATGAAAACACGCACACACACACAAACCATTACAAACACCATAGGGTTATGCTCAAGGGACCACCTACCACATAAATAGTTACTCTCTTTTGACCACAGATTGAAAAATATCACCCAATCACGTCCAAGCCTCAAATTGTATCCCAAGTACTTAGATCAATCCATAATATCCAATAATTAATTATAATCAATTTATAATTACTTTATAGTTTGATTTAAGTAGAAATAAATTCCCTAAAAATCACTTGGTGGAATTATCCCCACAAAAACCTTGAGCAACAGGGTGCGGTCCACTCTCTAATCACACCCAAGACATAACAACACAAAAACCCCAATTATTACACCTAATTCAATGACCAATTTCATTAATTTTTTCCAAAAACCCTAATAAAATACATATGACGATGTACCTTCATTAGAACAACATGTGATGGAATGAAAAAATCATCTCCGAACATCCTATAGATATGAAATATAGAAGCGCTATCATATTAGGATGATTACACCATGATTTTGTGGAATCATCATCCATATCCCTAGATGAGTTAAAAAATCAATGGTAAATAAAGGGGAAGAAGAAGGGAGAATTAATAGGAAGAAAATCAGCATAAATCAATAGAATAATCCACCCAAACCACCAAAAAACCATGGGGATTCAAATAATGAAGTGGAAGAGACCCCCATTGGGTTTGTCCGCATGCAAGGGAGAGAGTAGGAGGGGATGGTTCTTAAAATATCATAGGGTAAAATGGTAAAATCAAACTTTTTAAGAAATTTGGGCAGCAACACGGTTTGGCTGCATAGTTTTACAAACCATTCCCTAATTGTGATGACTTCACTATTCAAGTATATACACACTATTAATATGGTTTCACAATTTTTCATGTCATTCTCCAACCATTCCCATCCCCCATACAACTGAATTTTATATTTTTCATGGTTTTCCTATAACCTTGTGAAAACTGCGTACCAAGACCCATTCCAAACTGAACCTGTATGGTTTACCCTATAATTCACATGGTTATACCATAACCATGTGTACTAATAAATCACTTTCAAAATGAATTGGACAACTCCCTATGTAAGGGTAACCATATGGTTTTCCCTAAACCATGTAACCCAAATTGTAAACTAAGATAAAAACCCTTACAAAAATTACAAAATCTAGATAAAGCTCTTAGATATTACTTAAAAACTAAAGGAACCCCCAATTACAGAAACATATCTTAAAATATCACTTTAAGATTCATCAAATCTCAAAATTCTGATCCGAATCTTTAATTTCAAAACAACCTTTTCTTTGAAAATTAAAAATTCAAATTCAATCATAATTTATTAACCATCTGGAAATGGGGTATTAAAATCTCCCCATAATAACCCTTATCATTATCAAGAAAACCTAATGTTACTTAACCACACATATTAACACGTCCTGACCGCCAATTCATAATTGACTCATCACATTCTATCCTAAAATGATAATCGAGCTTCTGATGTGAAACTCCAAACCTAAGGCACACCATTCATCAAAACTTGATCCACCATTCATTACCACTATTAAAACATCATGAAAGTTCATAATCATTACTTTATATCCCTATATACCATGATATCTTTAACTAATCCATCCATAGGCTTATGGTGACGTGCACCATAAGCCTCTTCTCATAAAGGTCGATCTTGATTCATGATGCTCCCCACCATCAGAATCTCCCAATAAAACACATTATAAATGGTCCAATAACACACTCAGTGTAGTTTTCATCCCACTAAACCCAATTAAACATTGAAAAATCAGTTAGAAGATGATATCTTACCTAATATCTGATATCAAAATAAATTAGATGAGTCTTCATTGGCTTGGAACAAGGCCTATATATGCCAAATTTTACCTAAAAAATCCATGAATAATCCTTAAAACACATCCTTCACACCTGATACGATGTGACTGATGCAGTTTCAAACTAACTAAATAAAATTTCACACAAATAAATCTATTGGTCCTCCCCTAGAATAATTTTCTAAAAAATATTTGGTTACACCCACCGATATACCATTACATAACCACCTGATCACAGTGCCTTAATCCTTGGAGGCATCTCGAGATTATCTAAAAACCCATATTGTTGTTTGAACCCAAAAAATATTGTAATTATACGGTTGTGTACTTGACCAACAAAAATAGATTTCATTCTCTGATATGTCTAAAGTAATTCATTAAATCTTCTAGGCGTGATCAGATTAGAAATTTATATTGTCCCAAACTACACTAGCTATAAAGGCATAACAAAGCGGCAATAAGGGGTCAATCCCACAAAGAGCAGGGAATGCAGCGATGCAAACTCTTGATAAAAGGTTAGGTCATATATATTTAAATTGATTTTGTTTAAATTAATTAAATATCATAAATTAGATAATTAAAATGTAGACATAAAGATAAGAAAAGGTAGAAGAGATGGAAATTGGATTCCATGGAAGATTTTTATAAAAAGAAATCCCAAATACACTTGGAAAAAAATAATACTCATTAGATACACAATCAATTAATCTTTTTGATAGATCAAATCTTTGAATCCATATCAATGTACCCTATAACCATAATTCTTTATGGATAGATGAATTAACATAACAGGATGCTTTATGATTAGATTGTAAAAGAAGAAGATTAATAAAATCCAATGGTTGTGAATTAATTACATTTATCATGTTGGGTTTTTTATACTTCCAAACATGATTGGTCCATGATTAAATAACATATAAGAGTATAATGAGTCACCAAAAAAATACTAATTTAATATAATCATCTCACAAGTGAATAAATAAATAGAAAAATTTGGTATGCACCCATTTCGACTGATTCTGTTCTCCCCTAAGGATTTAACCAATCATCATTGAGTAATCACCGATGATGAATAAACCCAAAACCATATGAGAGAGAATATAAGAGAAGGACTGAGAAAAAAAATATAATTATAGTAAATGGTATTAAGATAATAAAAATACAACATTACATCAAAGTAGAAGAATGAGAAGTATAAGAAAAACATAACTATGATTGGTCGGAACCCTAGAAGCATCCTACCAGTAGTTAAACCTATACACTTGGAATGAATTCCTTTTTTATTAACAATAAAACTTTATTTATAATCACATTGGCTGTATGAGGTTTCCCCCAGGTCAATACCAATGTTAAATGGATTTTTGGGTTGTAAAGGTGATGTCCCCATCAAAAGATACATCAAAATATCCATATCTGAGACTGCCTAGGAATTTTCCCAATGTGAAACATGTTCACGCTATGAAAAGTATATGCCTGATTTGTTTAGTGATTTTAACAATTTTCCTTCACTTCCTGTATCCATTAAATGCCCTAAATTTGGTTTACATCATGAATTTCCTCTTTCTAGTACCAAAACCACCTTTTTTACTTATTTCTTTAGTTTCTAACTTCTGAAACATCTTGTGGATATATTAAATCATGAAGTGTCTTCTCACAATGGAAAAATTGGCAAGTTTGACTCTTTTTTATCTTGGATTCTTATTCTTTTTCCATTATCACATCGTGATGTGAATTGTATTTATCTTCCAAGAATGTCATTATTTCCTTCATATTATCCTAAAAGTTATACCTACCATAATAATATAACACATTAATATCAGACATGAATCTTATATTCAATCAATTAATATTATACTAAAATTCTTATAAAACACATGAATACGCACACACACACACAAAATAGAGATATCAAACCCCCCCCCCACTCAAATATTTCCTCATCTTCGAGGAAAACCTTAATATCAAAAGACTAATAGTCCGTACATTAATAAGAGAATTTTAAAATTATGATTCTCATAAAAACAAGTTATAACTGAAACATTTAATAATAAAAACCATAACTAATAAAGAATCTAAAAATCATACATCATCTATAATTTTCAATTCAATACATTTCCCCTTTTTTACTTATATATTTCAACCTTTCATCAACACCCATTCCATTTATGATCTACCTTACCATGATTTTTTTCTCTCATCACTCAAGGTAATAAATTTAATGGAGTTATTATCACACCTCAAGGACACAATCCTAACCATAGGATTTAATTTAATATTATTTATCTACCCTGTAAATACAATATCACAATTAATCATGTTGGATTTAAAATTTAGATCAAATGTTCCTGAGGCTGAGGGTAGGTAGGTATCAATGTTGAAAATCAAGTAAAGATCAAGGATGAGGATAAAATCAAATGAATAATTCGTGATAATAAACGAATACGATCAAAGAAATGATCCCACCTGAAATAGAATGTCATATTGCACACCTTGTGAAGCATAATGTAAATAAATATGAACTATGAAATCATAATGAAAAATGACCCTCTCTTATTTTTTTTATTTATCTTTATTTTTCATTTTTTTAAATTTATAATCAGGATAAGTCTCACATCCACCACCTAACCACATATGATTTTGAGACCATTGGTCTGGTAATGTTCATGTTTGACCTACCTGAGAAACAACCCATTTTTTCATTTTTTATTATTATATTTTTTAACAACAAATGGGATAAACAATGATATATAGTGAATAAAATCACGAGCCTTCCCAAAATCCTATGGAAACAATATATAATATCCTATAAAGATACAATATCCCATAACTACCATGAAAAACCCCTCCCCCATGCTCATTCAATTAAATGTCATGAAAAATACAAAGAGTTGGGTAGGAAAGGACAAAATAGGCTGAAAATATGGCTCAATAATAAGAAGTTCATGCATGGATTATATGAGATAAGAAGGAAAAATGTATAGGCGAGACTCAAGGATAAAGGTATTATCAATAAAAAATTCCTCAATCATTTAAAAAGTGAATTTATTTTGTCATATATTTTACAAGATATTAATAAAACTTCTAGTAGGTTTATACACCCCAAGTATCTCTCTACAAATATGCTCAGTTAAGAATATGAAACTGTAGGTCCAAATTCCTCTTAAGAATGAGAACATATAAGTATTCAATCAGGTATTGTCATGAACCTAAATAATTAATCTTCTCAATGCAAGCCTCTAGGAATCAACATGAAGAAAATCAATCATATCAATAATAATTTTTAAGAAAACCAAAATTAAAGTAAGAAAGTAACCTTTAAAATGTCCATTTATGTCTTGCAAATTTATGGGAATGATAAATGAAATTTCCTAACATTTGAAAATATTTTTCCTAAGTGTTGATGTCTCAAATATTATCAAGCACAATATAAAAATTTTAATAATTTATGGTAGAATATAATTCATTTAAGATCATGAAAAAATTAAAATAATTTTTTTTTATTTTTTTTTCAAAACAACGTGGAAGTAAAAAATAGGGATGTAAAAGTGTATTAAAGTAAAAAAATACTAATCTTTTAATAAAGATTAATTATTAGGCTGTACATGTTCTTTATGTATAGATTCATTATTTGAATTTATCTCATGATGTGAATTAATCCTACATTGAGCACTTTAGCTCCCTTTATGTTTCTTTTTCACTAGTTCATTTGTGGTTCTAAAAAATAAAAATAAACAAGTAAAAGAATAGGAAACCTTATAATATAAATATTTTTTTCAAATAAATAAATATATCAAACATAGGGGGAGTAATTAAAACAACCAATTAAAATAATTCTAAGTCCTAAAAATCAATTTTAAAATCTAGGTTACCTCTCAGAAACTTCTCTTTTTATGGTTTTTTATATTGTTATTTATCTTATTTAGCTGGTTGGAATATGATATAGAGATAACTATCTTGGATTTAACCACTTATATATTTTTTGTGCATCTAGTGTAGTTATTTTATTCCTCCTCTACTGGTTCTTCTTGATTGGTTCTTATGGTGGGATACATATTGAGGAAAGATTTAAGGAAAATATAAATAAATCAAAATATGACAAGAGTTTGCAGATCTGCTCCACTATAATTTTTTTTTTCATTCTTTAATTTTTTGAGGCACTAATTTAATTAGATCCACCCTTTTCTCTGATTATTTGTGAGAGTGTAGGAGGGAGTCCCATTCCACCTTAGTCTTTATAATTTTAGCAAGGTAAAAGTGTAGCTACATGTTGTCCTCTTCCTACAACTTTTATTCATTATTATTCAAATCAACAGATTTTAGTGATTCAACCTCATGCACCACTTTCTCCTTAACCATCCAATAAATATTTTCCATTATATTTTTTTTTCTTCTTCTTCTTATAGTTTCAAAATTTATTATTTTTATTCATCCATATCTGATTAGATGCGTAGAAGGGATACCTAAGGTTATGTTTCTTTTTCTTCTTATACCAAAAGGTTCATCACTTTTAATATTTTAAACATTCTCCAAGTATTGTTCATTATTTTCCACCTCCACATTTTCTTCCTTTTTTAGAAATGTTGACTTCCACCACCTCTTGTTCTTATTTATATTTAAACCAACCTATCCTTACATTAGAAATTATTATTAAGTTATTTATAAGGGAATTAAAATTTTAAATAACTTGAGAAAGATGTTTATTCATTTATCTCTATTTTATAACATGATCCCCACTATTATCCATTCTATTTCCCAAAACCTAAATGTACTTTGTGATAAATATGATAATTTGTTCTTTTGAGTGCTGCTCTTAAGGTTGTGGAAATAATGTTCTTCTTGAGTGTACTGCTCAGCCCAGTAATTTCCTTAGTAGCCTTGATAGTTGGTAGCTCCTCCATTAGGTTGATAATAGATTTAATTCCACTATGGGGGTTGGAATTTGATCATACCCATAATAATACGAGTCATTCTATCCTATTTTTTGAGGTGACCACCTATCTAAATTCAGCACTTCCCATGTGCTCATATACTCTTGATGCACATTATACACTGAAGTTGGTGTGACATAATACTGATGTGATGTGTATTCCATGCTGCAAAACACCAACAACTATCATGAACATAAAATAAAAAAATAAATAACAATTATAAATTAAAATCAGTAAACAGAAACGGGATAAGAAAAGTATTTGACCTAAGAAATCAGTCTTGAGTCATCTGAAACACACCGCCACTCCCCAGAAATAGAGAAAAAAATTGACGTGTCTTATGGAAATCATTAAATCCTATGGGAATTATCAAATTAGAAATTTATATTGTCCCAAACTACACTAGCTACAGAGGCATAAAAAAGTGACAGTAAGGGGTCAATCCTATAGAGAGAGGGGAACACTGCGATAACAACTCTTGACCAAAGGTTGGGTTATCCTAATTTCAAATAATTTTATTTATAATAATTAAATTTCATAAATTAAATAATTAAAATGTAGACATAAATATAAGAAAATAAATAAGAGAGGGAAATTAGCCTCCATGAGCGGTTTTGTAAAAAGAAATCCCGATTGAACTTGAAAAAAATAATAGTAATTGGCTACACAATCAATCAATTTTATCTATAGAATAAATAATCAATAATTATAAATCTACCACATAATCCTAATTAATCATGGACAAATTAATTAAAATACTAAGATGATTTAGGATCAAATTGAAAAAGTAGATGATTAATCAAATCCAGTTGTCGTGAATTGATTACCTTTATCATATTGGGTTTTGTATGCTAACAAATGCACTTAGTCCATGATTTAATAATAGATATGAATATAATGAGTCACAAAACAATACAAATTTAATATAATCATTGTGAAAGTGAAGAAATAAATAAATTTTTTTGGTATGCACACATTTTGATCGATTCCGCACCCCCTTACAAATTTATCCGATCATCATTAGATGACTGTCGATTATGAATAAACCAAAAACCATAGAATTTAGAATATAAGAGAGGAATTGAGAAATAAATAAAATTAGAGAAACCAGAATTAAACTAATAAAAATCCAACATTACATCAAAGTAGAAGAATGGGAAGTAGAAGAAAAACCTAACTATGGCGGTTCAGAACCCTAACATTATCCTCCCAGTGGTAAACCCTTTACACTTGTAATGAATGAATTTTCATCAGTGGGAACCCCTTATTTATAATACCATTGGTCATCCTAGGTTTCTCCCAGGTCAAAACTGATGTTAAATTCTATTCCGGGTTATAAAGACAAAGTTCCCATAAAAAGATACACCAAAATATCTATATTTGGGTCTTCTTGGGAAGTTTCATAGCATGAAACATGTTCACATTGTGAAAAGTATAGGACTAATCCATTTTGTGATAATTCAAATGTTTCCTTCATGTACTGTATCCAGTACACATCCTAAACCTGGTTTACATTGTGAATTTCCTCTTTTCAGAACCATAACATATGTTTAACCTTGTTTCATTAGTTTCAAGCTTCTAAAACTTCTTATGGACATCCTATGTCATGGAATGTCTTCTTTTAATTAAAAACTTGATCCGTTTGAATATTTTTTGATCCTAGATTCTTATTCATTTTTTGTTGACACGATGCTATGTGAACTGCCTTTATCTTCAAAATAATGTCATGATTTCCTTTATATTATCCCAAAATTATATCCTTCTATAAGAATATAACACATTAATATCAGAAATGAATATCATATTCAATCAATCAATATAAAACTAAAAGTCATATAAAAATAAATGAATATATAGATACAAAATAGAGATATCATGTGCTCACCCAGAGCACTGACACACCCTCAATTTGAATAATTACCAGATCATCTCAATGTTCAACCTAAACCTAATGCCAATGCATGATCTCTATCAAACACTGAATACAAATTCTAATTCTGGTATCTACTAAAGAATGAGATAAAAACTAATTTCATCCTCTCACTGGCATCAAAAATCCACTTCGATCATCTAACAACTAGTATTAATAAACTCACAACCCTAACCTCATAGATTCATACCTCCAAGGATCATGCTCTATCTATTTCTTACATAATTACTAGACATGACCATCCTAGTCATACTCGAGTGATAGTATAAAACATCGATCGCTAACCATTTTTAGATCATGAGAAAATTATCCTTGGAATATTTTTAAATTCCATCCATAAATGGGGCCAAACCCTCCATGGCTAATAGTTCACTCCAAACCATATGCTATCTTTATACTACTCCTCGAGTTCAACCTCAATAAGTTTCACTATCATACATGTGCCGTTCCTCCTAAGAAACAACTACTATATTGTCAATACTAACAACATACACTCATGGTGTCATCATAATAAAAGAGGAGACACTCATCATTATCATCCATTACCTTGGTCATTTTAGCCTGTGATAATCTCATTAAAATTATCATTCCTCAACCCATTCATTCCCACTCACTGATTTACAACTCGACGACACTGAGTGTAACCAGTGTGTGTTATCACAATCTTATCTAAATCCAAAAGGCATGTGCTCTAGTAAAACATAAATATAGAAACCATATCATTTAATCATGAGTCTCATATCACATAATATAGGATCAGGTGCCTAATAAATATCTGAAAATACCTCTCGACACGTATAACTCATTTATCTAGAAGTATTCTCAATGCACTCTTCTAATAAGCCTAACACCTCACATATGCTAAGGATTGAAACACGATCACACAATACATGAGAACCATATATAATATCACAATAATCCACCCACTCTCTCACCAATCCACCAAAAATACATCCAAAACACATAGGAATCATTTTGATCATACCCTCTAAAACCTGCTTGGATGCCAAAAGCCCCTCAAGTACTTTATGTTATAAAAGATTAAATCACCTTACATTCCTATACTATATAATTGATAGAATATGATGTGAATATATATCAACCCAAATTATCTACCTTTATTATCATCCCTAAGGTACTCAAAATATTAGGTTATCCCCTCACCTGGGTTATGTAATGACACAAACTATTATAAATGAAGTTTCCCTTTTTGATTTAATTAAATGTCTTATTATGTAATATGTTTATAGAAAAAATATGAAATTACTTGTTTATATATTATTGTATTTAAAATACCATTAATAATATTTACCATTATTAATATAGCCATTGAATAGTGATCATATTATTAGTAAAAATATAGGGCTTTTAAAAAATCCAATTAACTCAGAAAAAGGAAGTGATGACCTCAACTAGTAGAATTGTGCCCTATGAAGCCCATTTATCAAAGATTATGAGAGAGATATAATCTTTGGGATTCTATTATGACTAATACCAATCTGAGATCCAATAACTTAATCATGATCGAAACCATTTATGGGAGAAGTTCAAGCTTATCAAGATCACGACCCAAACCATGTTCGCCGAACGACCCCATGAAAGTCTCACCGTTACACACCTTACTCTTAGGGAGTATGACAATATAATAAAGGGATATTTATTAGGACCTTAATAATATAAAATTTTATATTGTATATAATAATAATTATTTTTTTCATTTTTTATTGTTACTTTATAAATTATTTTCATTTTGATTCAATTAAACACAAATTGTATTTTCAGGTAATATTCAAATTCAATTAAGGGATTTTTTATGAATTAATGGATATTTGAAATAAATATTATTTTAATAAATCTTTATCATTAAATAAGTCTTATTAATTATCAATGGTCATATAATTTTTATGAAGTGAAATGTACTTTTTATAAGGGTTCAAAAACTGTTATTTAAAAAAACCCAGCATATTTTCAATAAATGTCAAATATTATTTTAAAAGTAAAAATTAAAATATTTATAAAATTATTTGGATAAAATAAATATTATTGTTGGAATTATAACTTATAAATTATCCAATGTTTATTTTTATTTAATTTTCCGAGATAGTCAAATTTTAGGGTAAAAATTATAATTATACGATGTTCTTTATAACATCATAATGACCCAAAAATGATTTAATAAATATTATAATGATTATACTCGGACAAATATATGTTATAACCTTAGAATAAATTGTTTTTAAGTTTATTTTATTAATTTTATAATGCCTTTATGAATCCTACAAAATATATAATATATTTTATGATTTTAAAATCATTTCTTTAAAAGAGCAACTCACCTCTACATAAGCAAGATTAATATTTTAATATATCTGTAACTTTTAATAATAAAATAATAAAACCCCCCCACTTTGGAGAAAACCATGGGAAAAAATCATGGGAAGGTTTGTGGTTTTGAATAATTTATTATATAGAGTGCAAAACCTAAATTTGTGAAATATTAAAGAACCCCCTCTCATTTCCTATATAAAACTACCCAATATACCACTTATCTTCACTCCAAAATCTTTGGATAAATTCCTTACTATTATCTCCCCTCTCTATAATCCTATCACAACACCCCGAGTTTTCAATAATCCCCTTTTCAAGATTTTGGAGCCACACATTCAAGGGTTCTTTCCTTTCTCATCTTTATCCAAGTTTATTTATTTTGATATGACCTTTTATTTTAAATTACTAATGATGGGGTATGTTTTTTCACCTCTCCCATACTTCCCTTATTATGTATAAATGACGAGATACCCCTTTCTATCTCATTAATCCCTCTCATGTACATCCATTACCGTGCCGAAATTTCGTAAGAACCTTTTTCCTTTATCTTTTTATTCAATATTATTTATTATCATATGCCGTATTTTTCTAATTATAAATGTGTGTTAATGTCTTTAAATGTCCCTATTACTGTAAAATTAATTTAAAAATTATGATAGACCCAATTTTCTCCCATAAACCCATTTTTTTAATTTTAAGTGACGCCATTATCCTGCCAAATTTTTACCATGATTTTCCATGCCAAACCAATTGTGTAGTGAATTTCATACCCATTTCATATCAAGGGTGTTCCATTTTATACATATATACCTTTTTATTAGGGACTTACATGTATTTATTCCACACTTATTAATCATGGAATAAATTATAATGATGAATGAATCCATGTTTTATGATTTATGTGGCACACTTAAGCATGATAATGAAATGTAAGTGATGGGTTTCCTCGAAATTATACAACACTCCAATGTATTAGGTAATGTTTAGTATAATGATATGTCATGTTGGAACAGGGGTATACCTGATTAAGTTATGATAATTTTTTTACAATTAATTATTGGCAGTTTATCCTTGAACTATATTTATGTTGTAGTGTTTTAAGTTGTTCCCACACTTCCCATGTTAAGATTATCATGCAATATCATGACTTATTATTCATTTCATTTATGACTCATTGATATGCCTTGTATAACATGTATTATTATCTTCATGTTATGAAATTTTTATTTTATCATTGGTATTTATGGCTCACCCCTTTCTTATGTATTTCCCCAGGTTATCCAATACAATTTTAAGCTCAAACATGTTAAAGAAGATTTTAATAAAGATATTGTAATTCATGTTTAAAGTTGTAATGAAATGTACCTAATTCCTAAATACACTATAATTATCAATATTTCAGGTTGTATTAACTGTAATTTTATATAATTAAATCATGTATTAATCTGTAATAAAGATAAGGGTTTTTATAGTTGGTATCAGAGGAAAATTTTATTTATTTCTGGGATTAGGATTTGAAAACTCTAGAAAAAGCCTTAGAGATAAGACTAAGTATAGGAACAAATTACTATTTTTTTTGTTAGTATAGAGTAAGTGGTTTATCAAGAAAATAAATCCCTGTATGGATACTATAAGTGGATGTGTTTCTGAAACATATATACCTAGGGGTAACAACTCCGACAAGATATCCCAGACCTAACTCGGGGTAACCTAGTACACGACAATGGGCCTTGCTGGGAACCTGGATTGACACTCCCAGGAAGATATGATTTGGTAAATTAATAAACTTAGTATGAAAAATTATTAAATAAACACAAAAATTCTCATAAGAATATATTTTATGAAATAGATCATGGAACATATATTGAAGCCTAGAAATTCATAAGTTAAGGAAATACATGTAATTTATAAGTTATCTTTTTAATGTAATTGGATTCTCTTTTATGTGTTTAATAGTTTGAAAATAATCATACCTAATTTTTCTTTTATTCTAGCCAATGGTTGAAAATATGAGGAATCAGGTAAAAAATCATCATTAAGGCTAACATGACAACTTCCCCAATGAGATGCCCAACCTAATGGGAGTAGGGATCATGAACTTTATGATGATACTCCCTCAACTGAATCTAGTTTTGAATAGAAACCAAGATCAAGAGGAACATCCAAGTCCCACCAAAAGAGAACAAGCTTCAATCAATAGCTTCATGAAACAAAGTCCTCCTACATTCAATGGATCATCTGATCTATTAATCATTGAACAATGGATCAAATCCATTGAGAATATCTTCTCAATACTTAAATGCTCTAAATAAGAGAAGGTTATTTTGAATATTTATCTTATGGAGGGTGAAGATGATCAATGGTGGACATTTATCAATAATATAAATCCTGAGGAAGAGATCAAGGTGATGGGATAAAAGGGTTTCTGGAAAATGTTTTTCTATAAATATTTTCCCTCCACCCACCGACTTAAAATTCAAAGGGATTTCCTTACCCTCAAGCAAAAATATGATTAATCTATTAGGTCTTATGAGGAAAACTTCACAAGGCTTGAATGATATGCCTCCGAATTTATAATTACCCCCAAATTTATGGTAGACTACTTATTTTGTGGGATAAAACCTAGAATATGGAAAGCCCTAACGATCCGTGACTTTGATAGCTATGAGGAAATTGTCCAAGGTGACCTCAAAGTCAAAATGGAGATCGTTGAATCTCAGGGGTATCATGGGGATAAGAAGCGGAAAGTGGAGATCATTTTTTGCAGTTCAATAGAGAGATATAATGGTTTCAAGAAATTTCAACATCCCACTTTACAAATTTGTGGAAAGAGGAACCCTATAAATTCTCTAAATAATAAGAGGAAATTATTTAGGTACGAGAAGGAAGGGAACCTATCCAGTAATTGACAGTAGGAAAAACCCGCTACTGCGACAGAGGAAAGGAATTCTCCAGTCAATGATCAACGTATTTTTCATTGCTACACCTATAAGTAATTAGGTCATTTTTCAAAACAATGCACTAAGCCCAGGGTTTTCAGAGACAACCGATAATATCCAAGGTTGTAAAAGAGATATTTTGAAATCAAAACTACTGAAGTGGATCCTAACAATGATGTGGTGATAGATAAACTTTTTATTTATTTAATAATAGAAAAAATAATTTCGGATTATAGTTCTACGCATTCCTTTATATCAAAAAAGTTTATAAGAACTATTCAAACACAATAACAAATCATTAAAGTATAGATATCGATGAAAATGGAAAATATAGTAATTATTGCATCCTAAGTATACAAGTCCTCCCATATCAAATTTTGTGGGTTGAGTGTCCTAGAAAACCTTATCATACTCTCTTTGGTAGAATTTGATGCAATTATGGGCATGGATTGACTTTCCCTGTATATAGCTAACATAAATTTCCATGAGAAGTAAATCACTCTCCATATGAAGAATTGTCCTCAAATTCTGTACAAATGCAATGAGAAGGATGAATCATCATTAGCACCATCATCTCAATCATGAATATTATTTCCCTTTGAGAAACCATATCCATCTCAAAGGATTGAGTTTAAGGAAAGGATCATCCTTGAAGACATTCACATTGTGGGGGAATACATAGATGTGTTTCCTGATGAATTTTCTTGTCTTCATCCTAGCTAAGATGTTGAATTTTCAATCGAGCTTATACCTGGGGAATTACCATTATCCAATAATCTTTATAAAATAGATGTTTTAAAACTTGAGGATCTGAATAAAAAACTATAGGATAATCTAGATAAAGGTTTCATACACCCAAGTGCTTTACCATTGGACACACCAGTCCTCTTCGTTAAGAAGAAGGATGGGTCAATGTGCCTTAACATTGATTATTGTGAGCTCAATAAGATCATGATAAAGAACTAGTATTCTCTTCCATGGATTGATGACTTGTTTTATAATCTATGTGGAGCACAATAATTTTACAAGGATGATATATGGTTGTGATATTACCAAGTTAGGGTAAAGAAGGAGGATATACCCAAGACTGTTTTTCATACAAGGTACGAGAACTATGAGTTCGTAGTAATGCCTTTCAGACTCACCGATTCTCCAGAAATATTTAAGGACTTGATGAATAGAGTGTTTAGGGATTGCCTCAAATGTTTTTTGTTAGTATTTATAGATGATATTCTAATATACTTCAAAATAAAGGAGGATAATGCGGATAAGCTGAGCACTATGCTAAAAACCTTGAGAAAGGAGAAGATTTATGAAAAGTACAACAAATATGAGTTCTGGTTAAAGGAAGTCACTTTATTGAGACATAACATCATAAGAAATAGGATATATGTGGACCCTTAAAAGAAAGAATAAATTTAAGGATGTCCAAGACCAACATCTATGATATATACCCATAGTTTCCTTGGGTTAGTTGGGTATTATCGCCTATTTGTGAGAAATTTCTCACGATTGTCAAACCCTCTTAGTAAGATAACTCGAAAAGGAGTAAAGTTTTCTTGGAAAGATGCATGTAAAGAGTGGTTCATGGATTTGAAAAAGAGGCTTTTCAATACCCTTGTTCTTACACTACCCTCAAGTGTAGAAATTTTCATGGAATTCGATGATGCTTCAAAAAAGGATATGGGATGTGTGTTAATGAAAAATAAAAAATTCATAGCCTATGATTCAAGACAGTTGAAAGTTTATGAATAAAACTACCCAATGGATGATCCAGAGTTTTCTTCAATGATATTAAATTTTAAAATTTTGTTTTATTATCTCTTTGAGGAGAAGTGTGGAATATATATGGATTAAAAATGCCTCAAGTATATATTCACACAAAAAGAGATGAATATGCGCCAATAAAGATGTTTAGAGTTGATCAAAGATTATGAATACTTAATTCACTACCATCCTGGGAAAGCGAATAAAGTGAAAGATTCTATAAGTAGAAAGGATCGAGTAATTTTTTCATTAATGATAATTAAGAAGGATCCAATCTTCTTAGATTTGTAAAGGATGGACATGGGAATCATACTGAAAGGAACACCATTAATCCTTTCAAAAATGATACCTCAACTATCTCTTCTAGAAAAGTTAAAGGATGATCAAAGAGTTTATGTTCAGAATAAAGTGTAAGATGTAGGAAAATGAAAATACTTAGAGTTAAATGTTAATGATGAAGGTGTTGTGAGTTTTGGTTCAAGACTACGTGTACCATCAAATCTTGAGTTAAAGAAGAAGCTTTTGTATGATGCATGTAGATCAACCTTCTCCATCCACCCTGGAAGCACAGAGATGTATCAAGATCTTAGAGAACACTACTGGTGGGAAAATATAAATAATGAGATCACAGAATATACATCAATATGTATTGTATGTCAGTAAGTGAAAGAGAAAAGGAAAAAATCCAAGGGTATGATGCAACCATTACCCATACCTACATGGAAATGGGAAAACACCACCATGGAAATTTTCACTGATCTTCTAAAGACATCAAGAGGGAATAATACTATATGGGTTGTGCTGGATCATCTTAAAAAGACTATATACTTCATTTTTATATGAGAGGATTCTTAACTGGATTTACTTGCACTGATATACATTAGAAAAGTGTTCAAGATTCATGGAGTACCACCATCTATTGTATTCGATCAGGATCAAAGATTCAACTCTAAGTTCACAAAAAGTCTTCAGCATGATCAAAACATTGATTTGAAATTCAGCCCAACTTATCACCCTCAAACTGATGTACAATCAGAGTAGAATATCTAGAAACTTGAGGACATTTTGGGAGCATGCTAAATTGACTTCAAATAGGATCAGATCAACAACATCCTTTGGTTGAGTTCTCTTACAAAAATATTTTACACTTAAGCATCCAAATGGATCCCTATAAATCCCTTTCTGGTAATAGGTTTAGGACACCTATATACCGAGATGAATTTTGGGAATGAAAACTACTAGGCTATAAAATGGTTGAGGAAATGGTTAAAAAGGTTAATTCCATTTAGTAGCACATCAAGGATGCTCAGAGTCGACAAAAGATCTATGATTAAAATCATCGATGAGACTTAGAGTTTTATGTTGGAGACATGGTATTCCCCTACATATCTCCATGGAAGAAAGAGATTATATTTTGGAAGAATGTAAAGCTTATTCCATGATACATTGACCCCTTTGAGATCCTTGATCGTATCATAGTGGTGTCCTATCAACTTGCACTCTCACCTAACCTATCTCGAGTTCGTGATGTATTCCATGTATCACTCTTGAGGAAGTACATACTTTACCCCTCACATGTACTCAATCCATTGGTGGTACAATTAGAGAATGATCTTTTGTATGAGGAGCCTCAAATGATGATCTTATATCATAGAGACAAAGTTCTATGGAATAAGATAATACACCTTGTCAAAGTGATTTGGAGAAACTAGATGTTTGAAGAAGCAACGTAGAAACTGGAGGAGGTTATGACATAGAGTTACCCAAATCTGTTTTAATGCCGTAAATGAAAATTTAGAGAGTGAAATTTCTTAAGGGGGGAATATTGTAATGAATCAAACTGTTATAAATGAACTTTTCCATTTTGAGTTAATTAAATGTATTATTATGTAACATAGTTATAAAAAACAAACAAACTTACTTGGTTAAATATTATTGTATTTAATATACCATTAAGATTATTTACCATTTTTAATATAATCTTTGAATAGTTATCACATGATTAGTACAAATATATGGCTTTTAACAAATCCAATTGACTAAGACAAAGGAATTGATGGTCTCAACCAGTAGAACCGTGCCCTATGAAGCCCATTAATTAGAGATTTTGAGGGAGATAGAATCTATAGAATTAAACCCTAACCAAGGCCAATATAAGATCCAATAACTTAATCCTAAGTGAAACCATTTATAGGAGAAGATCAAGATCATTGAGATCACGTCCCAAACCTTGTTCGCCGAACGACCCCATGAAAGTCTCACCATCGCGCACCTTACTATTAGGGAATACATCAGTGTAATAATGGGATATGTATCAAGAACTTAATAATATGAACATGTATATAGAATAATAATTTTATCTTCATTTTTTATTGTTACTTTATAAATTATTTTTATTTTGATTCAATTAAACACAAATTGTATTTTTAGGTAATATTAAAATTCAATTAAGGGATTTTTTTGATGAATTAATGGATTTTTGAAATAATTATTATTTTAATAATTTTTTATCATTAAATAAGTTTTATTAATTATAAATTTTCATATAATTTTTATGAAGTGAAATGTACTTTTTATAAGGGTTCAAAAACTATTATTATTAAAAACACAACATTTTTTCAATAAACTTCAAATATTATTTTAAAAGTGAAAATGAACGTATTTAAAAAATTATTTAGATAAAATAAATATTACTTTTGGAATCATAACATATAAATTATCCAATGGTTAATTTTTCATAATTTTCTGAGACGGTCGAATTTTCGCGTAAAAATTAAATATAGTATAAATATACAGTGTGTTTTATGACATCATAATGAACCCAAAATGATGTAATAAATACTATAATGAGTATATTCGTCCAAATATATTTTTTAAACTTAAAATAATATGTTTTTATGTTTATTTTATAAATTTTATAATGCCTTTATGAATCCTACAAAATATATAATATATTTTATGATTTTAAATTCATTTCTCTAAAAGAGTGACTCACCTCCACATAAGCAAGGGTAATATTTTAATTTATTAAAACCTTTGACTAATAAAATAATACAAACCTTACCACTTTCGAAAAAAATGTGAAAGTACCATGGGAAGGTTTTTGGTTTTGAATATTTTATTATATAGAGTCCAAAACTTAAGTTTGTGGAATATTAAAGAATTCCCTTCTCATTTCCTATATAAAACCACCGAATATCCCACTTATCTTCACTAAAAATACTTGTAAAACTTATTTATTCTTCCCTCACATCTCTAAAATCCTCCCAAGTCCACCCCAAGCTCTCAATAATCCCATTTTCATGCTTTTGGAGCCACACATTCAAGTAAGGGATCTTTCCTTTCTGATCTTTATCCAAGCTTATTTATCATGTTATGAACTTTTATTTTCAATTAATAATGAAAGGTTATGTTTTAAAACCTCCCCTTTAATTCCATTATTATGTATAAATGATGAGATAACACTTTCTCTCTCATTAATCGCTCCCATGTACACCCATTACCATGCCGAAATTTCATTAGAATCATTTCCTTTCTCTTTTTATTCAAGCTTATTTATTATCGTATAACTTATTTTTCTAATTATAAATGTGTGTAAATGTCCTTACATGTCACTATTATTGTACAATTCATTTAAAAACTATTAGATACCCATTTTTCTCTCATAAACCTATTTTTTTTTAATTTTTAAGTGATTCCATTATGCCATCGAATTTTCACCATGATTTTCTATGCCAAACCAATTGTGTAGTGAATGTCGTACCCATTTTCTATCAAGTGTGTTCAATTTTATGCACATATAAATTTTTATTTTGGACTTACATGTATGTATTCCACACTCCTTTATCATTTAATAAATTATGATGATGAATGAATCCTTGTTTTATGATCTATGTGGCACAATTAAGCATGAGAATGAAATGTAAGTGATGGGTTTCCCCAAAATTATATAGCACTCCAATGCATTGGGTAATGTTTAGTATCATAATACATAATGTTAGGAAATGGGTGTACCTAATTCATTTATGAGACTTCTTCTACCATTAATGTTTGGTAGTTTAACATTGACCTATGTTTATGATGCAGTGTTTTAAGTTGTTGCCACATTTCCCATGTTATGATTATCATGCTATATCATGCCTTATTATTCATGTTCCTTTATGACTCATTGATATTACTTGTATAAAATATATTATTATCTTTATGTTATTCCATGTTTATTCCCTTACTAGGATTTATGGCTCACCCATTTCTTATGTATTTCCCCAGGTTATCCAATGTAGTTTTAACCTCAAGTTTGTTAAACAGGTTTTCAATAAAGATGTTATAATTCATGTTTAAATTTGTAATACAATGTATATAATTAAAAAATAAAATATAATTATCAATCTTTTGGGTTGTATTAAGTGATATTTTATGTAATTAAATCATGTATTAATGTGTAATAAAGAGAAGGGTTGTTATAGTGTATCAGAGGAAAAGTTTATTTATTTTTGGGATTAAGATTAAAAAACTCTAAAAAAAGCCTTAAAGGTAAGAATAAGTATAGAAATACATCCCTAAAATTTTGGTGACTATAGAGTAAGTTATTTATCTAGAAAATACATCCCTTTATAGATACTACAAGGGGATGTGGTTCTGAAACATATGTACATAGGGGTAAAAAATTAGACTAGATGTCCCAGACCTGACTTGGGGTTACCTATTACATGAAAATAGGCCTTACTGCACAGCTAGATTGAAACTTCTGAGGGATATGATTTGGTAAATTCATAGGTTTATTATGAACAATTATTAAAGGAACAAAAAAATTCCCATAAGAATATATGTTATGAAATAGATCATAGATAACATAGATTGAAACCTAAAAATTCATAAGTTAAATAAATATATGTAATTTATAAGATATCCATTCAATTCCATTGGATTATACTTTATGGGTTTAATAGTTTGAAAATAATCATCCCTAATTTTCTATTACTCTATCCAATGTCCAGAAATAGGGGGAATCAAGTAAACAATCATCATGAAGGGAAATTTGACGACTTCCCCAACAAGATGCCCAACCCGATGGGAGCAGGAATCATGAACTTCATAATGATAATATTTAAAATGAATCAGGTTTTGAATAGAAACCTTAATCAAGAAGATCATCCAAATCCCCCCCAAAGAGAAAAAGCCTCACTCAAGAGCTACATGCGATAAAGGCCTTCTAATTTCAATGGATCATCCAATCCCTTAATCGCTGAACAATGGATCAAATCCATTGATAAGATCTTCTCCACCCTTCAATGATCTGAACAAGAGAAGGTTCTTTTGACTATTTATCATATGGAGGGTGAATATGATCAATGGTTGACATTGATCAAGAATACAAATCCTAAGTAGTATATTTATGTAATGGTATGGAAGGATTTTCAGAAAATATTTTTCAATAAATATTTTTCTCGTACCCTCCAACTTAAAATATAAAGGGATTTTATTTCCCTCAAGAAAAAAGAGAATGAATCTATGAGGGTGTAAAAGTAAAACTTCACAAGGCTTGTAGGATACACCTCCAAATTTTTCATTACCACCTAACTCAAGGTAGACATATTATTTTGTGGGATAAAACCTAACATACAAAAAGCCCTGGTGATCCATGACTTTGATAGCTATGAGGAAATTGTTTAATGTACCCTCAAAGTTGAAATGGAGATCGGTGAATCTCAGGGGTATCATAGGGATAAGAGGAGGAAAATGGAGATAAATTCTGGAAGTCTGATAGAGATATCTAATGGTTCTATGAAATTTCAAAATCCCACTTTCCAAATGATTTGAAACAAGCACCCTTGAAATTTCCTGAATAGGAAGATGAAATTCTTTAGGTGTGGGGAGGAAGGGAAACGAGCCAACAATTACTAGTAGGAAAAACCTTCTACTATGACAGAGGAAAGGAATTCTCCATTCAACCCTCAGTGTATTTTTTATTTCTATACCTATAATTAATCAAGTAATTTTTCAAACCAATTCACTAAGACAAGTGTTTTCAGAGACAACCAACAACCTCTAAGAAATAAAGGGATATATTTTGCAATCACTACTACCAAAGTGGATCCTGAAAATGAGGTGGTGATAGGTATGATATTTATTCATTATATAATAGAGAACAAACCTTTTGATTTTGGTTATAAGAATTCCTTCATATCACAAAAGTTTAGTAAAACTATTCAAACACAATCACAAAGTATGTAAGTAGAGATGTCAGTGAAAATGGAGAATGGGGAAATTATTACATCCTAAGTATATAACTCATCCCCTATCAACGTTTGTGGGTTGAATTTCCCAAAAAACCTTATCATACTCCCTTTGGAATAATTTGATTCAATTTTGGGAATGGATTAGATTTCTTTATATAGAGGAAACATAAATTACCATGAGAAGGAAACCACTCTTCATATTGTGAATTGTACTCAAATTCTATACAAATGAAAGGATAAGGATGAATCTTCTTTAGCACCATCATCTTAAGCATGAATATTATTTCCATACTAGAAATTATATCTATCTCAAATGATTGAGTCTAAGGAAAGTATCATCCTTGAAGACATTCCCATTATGAGGGAATATGCAGATGTGTTTCTTCATGAATTTCCTAATCTTAGTTCTAGATGAGATGTTGAATTTTCAATCAAGATTATACCTGGGGAGTTACCATTATCTAATAATCCTTATAGAATGGTTATTGTGGAACTTGAGGATTTGAAGAAACAACTACAAGAGAATATGGATAATGGTTTCATATGCCTAAGTGCTTCACCATGGGGCACACCGGTCCTCTTCGTTAAGAATAAGGATGGGTCAACGTGCCTCTACATTGATTATTGTGAACTCAAAAAGATCATGATATAGAACAAGTAACATCTTATATGGACTGATGATTTTTTGATCTGATATGTGGAGAAAAATACTTTTCCAAGGTGGATATATAGTTAGGATATTACCAAGTTAAGGTGAAGAACAAGGATATCCAAAAGACTAATTTTAGTACAAGGTACGAGCACTATGAGTTCATAGTGATGTATTTCAATTGAAGGATGGAAAAGACCCTTCAGATATAGAATAAATTGAAGGATGGAAAAGA
This sequence comes from Viscum album, assembly GCA_963277665.1. Taxonomy (NCBI): domain Eukaryota; kingdom Viridiplantae; phylum Streptophyta; class Magnoliopsida; order Santalales; family Viscaceae; genus Viscum; species Viscum album. The sequence goes on from OY728159.1 coordinate 1,279,938,402, forward strand.
CCAACATCTATTATAGATATAGGTAGTTTCCTTGGGTTAGCTGGGTATTATCAATGATTTTTGAAAAATTTCTCATGATTTTCAAACCCTCTTACCAAGCTAACTCAGAAGGGAGTAAAGTTTTCTTAGAATGATTCATGTGAAGAGAGATTCAAGTAGTTAAAAAAGAGGCTTGTTACTTACCCTATTCTTACACTACCCTCAAGTGGATAACTTTTCATGGTATTTAGTGATTCTTCAAAAAAGGGCATGTGATGTGTGTTAATGTAAAATAAAAAATCCATAGCCTATGCTTCAAGGTAGTTCAAAGTTCTTGAATAGAAGTACCCAAAAAATGATATGGAGTTATCTTCAGTGAAATTTTGATTGAAAATTTAGAGGCATTATCTCTTTGGGGAGAAGTGTGAAATCTATACGGATCAAGAAATACTCAAGTATATATTCAACCAAAAAGATCTAAATATGTGCCAATCAAGATGGCTGGAGTTGATCAAAGACCATGAATACTCAATTCACTACCATCCTAGGAAAGCGAATAAAGTGAAAGACGCTCTATATAGAAATGATATAGTAATTCTATCATTGATGGTAATTGAGAAGGATACAATATTATTATATTTGGAAAGGATGGACATGTGAATCATAAAGGAAGGAACATCATCAATCCTTTCACAAATTATTGATCAATTGTATCTTATAGAGAGGTTAAAGGATGTTAAAATAGTTGATGTGGGAATTCATAAGAAAGTGGAAGATATAATAAAATGGAAATCCTTTGAGTTCAATGTTAATGATGAAGGTGTTGTGAGATTTGGGTCAAGACTATGTGTACCATGAAATCGTGAGTTAAAGAAGATGCTGTTGGATGATGCACATAGATCAATCTTATCCATCCAATGAATAATCAAAAAGATGTATCAGGATCCTTGAGAACACTATTGGGGGGACAATATGAATAATGAGATCATAGAATATACATCAAGATGTCTTGTATATCAAAAAATTCAAGCAGAATAGAAAAAATCCAAGGGGATGATGTAACCATTTACCATACCTACATGGTAATGGGAAAACATCACCATGGATTTTGTCATTGATATTCCAAAGACATCAAGATGGAATAATGATATATGGGTTTTGGTGGATCCTCTTATCAATACTACAGACTTAATTATGATATGAGAAAAATTATCACTAAATCTGCTTATATGGATATACATTAGGGAAGTGGTCAATTTTCATGGAGTACCATTATCGATTGCATATAATCGATATCCAAGATTCACTTTCAAGTTCTAAAAAAGTTTTCATCATGATCTAAATATTGAGTTGAACTTCCACATGACTTATCTTCCTCAAACCGATGTCCAATCGGAGTGGACTATCTAGAAATTTGAGAACATATTGAGAGTATACTCAATTAACTTCAAAGGAGGATGGGATCAATATATTCCTTTTGTTGAGTTCTCTTACAATATCATTTTACACTCAATCATACAAATGGATACCTATGAATAACTTTATAGGAAGAGGTGCAAGAAACCTGCATACTGGGATGAAATTGGGGAAATAAAATTTCTAGGTCCTGAAATAGTTGAGAAAATAGTGGAAAAGGTTAAGACCATTCAGCAGCACATCAAGGATGATCATAGTCGAAAAAAGATCTATCAAGGGTGTTAAATTTTATACACATATACCTTTTGATTAGGGAATTACATGTATGTATTCCACACTCCTTGATCATGGAATAAATTATGATGATGAATGAATCCATGTTTTATAATCTATGTGAAAAAATTAATCATGATAATGAAATGAAAGTGATGGGCGATCCTAGAATTATATAGTGCTCCAATGCATTGGGTAATGTTTAGTATCATGATACATAATGTTGGGACAAGGGTGTACCTAATTCCTTTATGGGACTTTGTCCACCATGAAGTCTTGGTGGTTTATCCTTGAACTATATTTATGATGTAGTGTTTTAAGTTTTTGCAACATTTCCCATGTTATGATTATCAGGATATATCATGCCTTATTATTCATGTTACTTTATGCCTCCTTAATATTACTTTTCTAACATGTATTATTATCTTCATGTTATGCCATGTTTATTCCCTTGGATTTAAAACTCACCTATTTCTTATGTATTTTCCCAGGTTATCCAATGTAGTTTTAAACTCAAGAATGTAAAAGATGTTTTCATTAACAATGTTGTAATTCATGTTTAAAGTTATATTTCAATGTACCTAATTCCCAAAGACAATAGACTTCTCGATATTTCAGGTTGTGTTAAGTGTAATTTTATGTAATTAAATCATGTATTAATGTGTAATAAAGAGAAGAGTTTTTATAGGTTACCATCATATATATATATATATATATATCATTTGACTCACTAATACCCTGAGTCGTATCTCAAAGGCACTAGGCTCCCCCATTTATCCCACCACCTACATTTCAGATAGGTCGTAACTCATAGGTAAAACCTCTATATTACTATTTTATCTTCATAAAGTGACTCATCATCCAAAATAACCACTGTATGATCTCACACATAACAAAAATCACATGTAAACTCATCAGGATACTCATGAGAACATATTCTCATTGGGAATATGTATACAAAACCACCCCTCGAGAATGAAAATATTAGTCTAATCATCACCAGGCCTCTACATACAAGATCCACCCCTCAAAGACCATTGTCTCATTGATTAACATATTTCTATATTTAAACCATCCTAGATGATCTATATCAAATAACTATAGTCATATAGTTTAGTTAAGTAAAATGAAACCAAGAATCTATATGGGAAAACACAATATTGTCTTTTGTTAACACTTTAAATAACCAAACATATTTTATTATCTAGAACCAATACCAAGGATTAAAATTTATTTACTAAACCTATAAGGGTTACTATACATACCTTACATGAGGTAATTCATAGTCATATCTATTGATCATCATGAAATGAGATCCACATGAGCTGTCATCAAAAGAAACTATATTTCTGTCTAACTGAGAAGAATACCACTAAAAAGTTATATATGAAGATTACATATAAGTTTTTGTTGAAAATTTAAACAATATAACCATCTATCTTTAGTGAAATAAATCACACAGATGCATACATATTTCATATGGATCCTAAATTCTAAATGAGATTCATATACCCAACCTCTTTCCAACATGAAAAGATCCAAAAACCAATAAATCTTAAATAAAAAAACTCATGTGCATCATGATATGTGAAATCATACAAGTATACTATAAAAAATCAAGAATAAAAATCCCATATCCCTTGTAACATGGACTTACTACTAAAAAAGATGTTTAGGAAACACCAGTCCAATATCCATCAAAATCTCTAACACATTCTTATTACCTATTTACCATCTCCCTAAATAGTAAGAAAAAAAAATAAAAACACATTGATAATTTTTTTGATATCAATCACATAATCAATGATACCACTTTGTAACATCCCCACCCTAGTTCACTCCATAATCACTAGATTGAGTCTCTAATTGAAATCAAGAACTCTTGTTTACATGTTAGAGGATACTGAATAGCATGGGAGGTCTAGGGTGTAACTATGGGGAGACTATACCTCCTCATCTACGTGCATATAAATAATAATTAATAAACAATGCAATAAAAATGTCATGTGAAAGTAAGAACCCATATGGAATCATGGTCATTCCAACATACAAAAAATGATCTCCTAATAGTATTATCACATAAATAAATAAAATAAGATAAAATAAATATATATGAGGCTCCACTTCCATCTTGAGTCATACCTCAACTCAGTCTCTAAACTCAAACTGAGCTATTATACCCAATCATGAAACTTTATCCCTATGCTTAACCTGAACCTATGACCAATTAATACTTATTGGGTACCCAAGTGACATGGATACCCAAGTAGGGTGTGTGTATAACTTAATAGGGCTCCACCAATGTGTTCCCATATATAACCAACAATGCAGTGCATGTTCATGTGATAGTCTCAGCTGAATAAATAAATAACTGAAAAAGAATAAATAAAAAAACCTTATCGATACCTGAGTTCTAATGAAACACCTGAGATTAAACTAAACCTACTTCGACAAGTTTTGGATTGTATTTGAGCATGTCACATAATTTTTTCAACCAATATCAAGCACATGGATGATTCCTAGGAGCAATTCCTAATAAATCCAATAGCATCAGACACAATTGCCAGATCCTAGGAGAAAGTCCTAGGCATCCAATGATATATAATCACTTGTAGAGCAGTGCATCACTCCTAGATTATCTCACGTATACATATCATTAGGGGGTAGTGCATACCTCCCATACCATATTACAATATATATATTACTTAGGGTACAGTGTGTCCCTACTCGACCATCTTACATATACATCACATTAGAGGGAAGTGATTCCCACTCATTTATCTCATATATCAAATCAGGGAGAGGTTATCCCTCTTATCTATATCATATATCAAATCAGGGGGTAATGTGCTTCACCCTTCAATCTCATACTAGTAGATATGAATTCAGGATCAAAGGATCCAGTCCAAGCCATCCCATGTATCTATGTATATCTTGAGGGTAGTGCATCCCACCCAAATAAGAGGATTTTATCCTTGGATATTTGATCAAAGGGATACCATTAAGGAAACATTACAAGGTTCATGGAGCACATGTGGGTACCACTAAATGGATTATATCCTTGTATCCTTAATTACAATAATGGTATGATAAGATTGGTCGACCAATTTAGTAATGAAGAAATAATTACAAGTGAAGGTAATTATTATTTAAATAAATTATATGTGAAAAGATATTATATAAAACCTTCCTGGGTTATATTCTTCCATTTATGAGAATTTATCCAATTAAATCAACAAAAAAACTCTATTGGGAATGAGCCTAACCACTTCCACTATGCCCCATAACCTTCAAGTGTTATTTGAGAGATCACATATTAATTTATAATTATTTATTATTTACTGATTGAATAACACATTTATTTTGTTAGTTTTTTATTATTAATCCAAAAGTATAGATTATATGACCGTTAACTTTCATATGACAAATAATAGGATATGAATAGATAAATAATGTTTAATGATTCCATATGAAGGTACCAACAATTTTGGCTTGATGACATAGATACATGACATGTAATTGAAAAGTACACATCGTATACCCATGATCAACCATACAATGATGTGTTATGAAAATCATGGAACATCTTATGGGTGAATAGTACATGAAATCATTACACACAATGTATTGACTGACCGATTGGAATGAAACTTGACAGGGTTTCATGGAATATAGTAGTGTACACATCATGTAACCCCACACGGCTTGACCCCATTGGAATCACAGAATCCACGTGGTCAAATTACATGGAATATAAATAGCACATGCTCTCAATGCATGTCACATATTTATTGAAAATTGAGAAACACATTAAATTTTTTATTACATGGTATGTATATGGTGTACATGCCGTGTAGATGGCATACATGTCATGAAACACATAAGCGCCCATGTAGAATAAACACTGAAATCCTAGGAATGTTTTACAGGTGGAAAAAGAATGGAGTACCCGACATGTATTAGTGTACATTCCATGTAAGTTGTACCCATTCATGCAGTGTACACGTTGAGATAGTTTGTACTACATTAATTAATTATACATAATAAATATAAATTATAGATTTAAAATGAAACTAATGGAGAGTAGTTGGTGTATACACTATGTGATAGAGTTTGTAAAGGATCTACATACATAGTGATTTTTCAGTGTTTAGTGTGAAATAAATTGATTAAATTATTTATTTTTCACATTATTTTGGAACTATAGAATGTGTTTATTCATTGTATACTTTTCATACTTCTCAGGTAATTACTAGAAGTACATACCACAAATATTAATGGCATGTCATGTGGTTATACTTGCTATAAATACTATACCGTTTGACACTTGGGACTTCATATAATTTAATATCACAATACATAGTACATGATTACATGACTTGTAAATACACGATACATGATAAGGACCATACTAAGTTTATTCACACTCTTTGTGAGTGACAATGAATTCTGTGTAGATTATAAGGGTATATATCATGTTTCCTCTAGTATATACTGTGTAAAATTCCAAATAGAATTTAATACTATCCAGATGGGTAAACATCATGTTTCCTATCAGTACATGCCTTGTATGAATTAATTTTAAATTAAATTAAATTAAATTATTTATTTAAAATTACAGTGGATAGTAATCTCTAAGACCATTTTTATGAGAAATTAAGATAAAATAATCAATTATGCAATTGGAGAATTAATTTATTAATTTGGGAATTTTATCTTAATAATGAAGTAATTAAAATGAATTCTAGATATTTTTAAATACATACTTATTACATGCATGAATGATCATGAGATTGACCAACCAATGTATGTGTTGGGTTTATTTTAATTTAATTATTATTGCATGTTTTTTTGTGATAATTATTATTAAATTAAAATGACGATCTTAGAATCATACCCACCTCTTTATTATGATAGGTCTATAAGTCCACAATTTCTTGTATATAACCCATTACCACTAGTTCCCCTCACATTTGTGTGAGTAACCAAATGTAAAGAAAGAAGATCTCAAGTGAGTATATATATTTCAAGATAGAGTTGTGATGAAACCAACTAAGGAGATACATTGGTGAAAATATGGAATGCTGTAACTTGAACCAAACTTAATTCAAGAAGTTTTCCCTCTATGGTCAGGGGTTTGTTTATCATCCACTTGATAAACTAACCGGTTGAATAGCTTATGATCAAGAAACAAATTTATTTATTATGTCCAGTGAAAGGTAATTTATTTATATTTACTTAATGTTTAAACATCATCATATAAAATTAATGAAATAACAAGCATTCAATATGGAATAAAATAAATGGATTATGTGTAAAATATTTTTTTCAAGATTTGGTTAATTAATTATTTTAAATCCACATAATATTAAAAATCGTATAAAATTGAAAATAAATAATATTTATGCATAAGATAAAAATACCTCAGGGACATATTAAGTCAGTAAATCCATCCATTACTTGAGTTAAAATACAACCATAGTACCTGTCTAGCTCAAGTCTGAGTACTTTCAATTATTGGTGAATTTTAATTAAAATTTTGGGCCATCTTAACATAGTTAGCATCAAGGGTTGAATTCCTAATCAAGAATTTTTGTAACTTGAAGGTAAGTGTAGTATAAATATGGGTTTATTATTTCAAGATTGTGGAGTCCACATAATGAGTCAAGAGAATTTGAATTGATATAGTTGGAAATACCTCCAAACTAAATACCTTAAAATAATTTTTAGGCACAATTATAGATTATGAGAAGGTAGAAATGTATCATTTACACTATATTATACAATTAAATGGATATTTAGATTCTAATGTTGAGAGATATTGGGATTTGATAAAATAAAAAATAAAATTTATTACATCACATTTGGTAATCAAGATAAATTACTAAAACATTATTTTATTTTTGTTATAGAAAATAGAAAGTAATATGACCTTGAAAATATGATCAATATTAAAGGAAGATAATATCATCACTGATATAATTTTATAGGAGTGGTAAAGGCTCTGCACATTGTACTATGCCTTTATAGTAAATTATATATGTTGGGGTCTCTTATTGCATAGAAATATTCTTATGTGGAGGTTAGTAAAGAGGAATACAATATACTCTAGAAACATTTAGATGATTTATTAGATGAAAAGTTCCTTGTGAAATCATACATATTAAGTGAGCTTCAAAATATTCATGAGTACATGGATGAATATAATATGTTATCCCATGTTTATGATATTTATTAGGAGGAAGCTAGACATGAGATATATGAGATCTCTAAGAAAATTTTTACATTAAATCTCAGAGAAGGTATAGAAACTGAACCTAATATATTTAATATGATTGACTATATTGATTATTTGGGCATCTTGAGTTTTAAGATACCTGAAAAGTTTTGCAATAACCTAATGTTTTCTATAATTGCTTAGAGCTTCTATAGTTTTATTGTAAATTATAATATGAAAAATATTCAGTATTAATTCTCAAAACTCCTTACTTTGATTTTCCAAGAGGACAATGACATGAGGTGTGAAAAACTTATAGTCCATATGGAGGAAAAAAAAGAAGGGAAAGGAAAAGGTCTCTAAGATGAAATTTAATTTAATACTTATATGCATCTTTTGACCAAGATGAGGAGGATATTGATCCATGATAAGTAGAAATATACAAAATAATTTTCAAGTGGTAAGGGCCACCGAAAGAAGAAATCCACCTTAGTGATGAAGAAAAAGGAAGCTTCAAGTGACATTATTATCGAATAGATTCTATATATTTCTACTAGTTGGGTATTATATACAAATTTTGATGATCAAACATGTATACAAATAAAGAAACCAATTATATTCATGAATGTTTATAGAGGTGAGGTGGATTTTTGATTTTCCAAAAAAGAAATACTGAGAGTACTAGTTATAGGAGACTATAACAACCTTAACTGTAGTATCCCAGAGTTATTAGTTACTTTATTACACTGGAACTAGATAAAAAAACCACATCCCAAAGGTCCGAATAGTTTATTAGTATTTTGAAATAGATACATATTTTAATCTCATATTAAATTTGGAAACATAAAATACAAAAAATAATGTCAGTAATTATTCTATATCTTTGAACTCATTCAAGCATTTCTTATTTATATCATAGGGTAAGAAAATAAAATAAGGGAGAGATAATATTCTCTATAAGGGTTTTATAAAATGGAATATATCACAATTAAATAAGAAATAATCAATATTTCAAGGTAAATAACTATAAAAACATACCATATAACCAATAACTTGAACATGAAGAATAATATACTAGGAGTAAATGAATATCAAATGATTCTATATAAATAATCAAACAATATTGAAACTTATTCATGAATATTATTCAAAATTATCACATATATTTTAATAACTAATTTCATAGCAATGTAATTCATAATGTCAGAGATCTAAAACTTCCCGTTGAGGCCTTGTGACAAGATAATTTGAACTATGGGTAGGTATACACAAAAAAACCATTTAATAAAGCTATTAAATTGGTTTGTATCATGATAAATATGGATACATCGATGGGATTTGTAATATCAAGCACACCCATAACTTAATAAGTCCAATTCATTCATCATAGTAATAGATAATACAACTTAATCAATATACATTAAAAATCAATAATTCTTCATATTCAAAGAAGTAGAATAAAAATTTTCAATACTTTCAATATAAAAAATGAACAAAAACCATCAATAAAAACATGGAGGATGGTATCTTTATATTATAATCTTATTAAGGTAAAATATTCGACAAATTATGTTGAAGTTTATGAAAATACTTTAAAAATATTATTGGGAAATTTCTTGAGGAGAATGAACCTTTTCACTTTGAAATTGATTATTTAAAATATATATTTATCAAATATAAAGGAAATACATTTTATATTAAAATAAAATTGAAAAATTTCTAAGTAATCATAAAAAAATTTAGTAGTCGTGATGGTTTGAAATTCCGTTCATGTGGTATAAGTAGAAAAACATTTCTTTCACTCTTGTAAGAAAAGTCAAAAATTATGTTATTTAGAAAACGATAGAAAGATTAATTTTAAAATATTTTTTAAAAGTAAAAATGGTTATTTAATATATCATTATATAATAGTAAAAATATTCTTTAAAACCTTTTAAATAAAATATGTATATGGAATAAAATGATTCTCGACCGAGTAGAAAAGCAAAGTCGGTTTTCCTTACAAACATGATTTTGGTATCTTAAGTACTTAAAGAGTGGAAAATGAATGGAAAATTTTTAATTTATATAAATAAATATAGGATAATAAAATTTATTGAGTTTAAGATATAAATATCAAATAATTCCCCTAATGGATACTTTAATATAAACAACCCCAAATAATGAAATAAACCCGTACCGCTTTGGTAAATTTTGAATCATAACCCCCGTGAAAGGAATTACTTAAAATGGAACTTTAAATAACATGAATATAAAGGTAATAATGATTTATAATATCAAAGGTATAGTATATAAGACACATTAAAGAAACTAGTGGTGAATATGGCATATGTATCACAAAAACAAGTGTGAAGAGAAACCCTTACCTTAGGCCTGACTTCCTTTGTATGGGTTAAAACATTCTATATAATAAATATATATTTATTTTATATATATTAAAAAAAATACTCATATATATCATACCATATATGATTTAATTAAAACCATTTATCACCCATTTATCAATAATTATTTATTAAAATCACTATTTCAGGTGATAACTGCATCATTTTTCATGTTTGTTCTGGTTCAATTATTTTGGTTCTTTTACTTTGATAATGGTTATATAATATGAAAATATTAATCATGATATAAATATCATATATATTTATTATATATATTTTTACAATCATTTATAAAAGGTATATATTGAAAAATAAATTACATCATTCATGGAGATAGTAGACCGTATGTATACATGGACACTGTTTCCACTTTTTATCAGATGAAAAAAATAAAGGTTAATAATAATTCACATTTAAATTATCATTTTGATATCATATGTATCTTATATATTCATAAAATCCATAAAAATTACCATCTATATAAAATGTAAATGAAAACAAATCATATCACTTCGAGGAGGTGGTAGTCTACACATACATAAGAGTGATGTTATAACTTCTCAATGGATTGGAAGGTAAGAAGATAGATATGATATTAAAATTTTAAAAGAATAATATTTTTATTGTTATAAAATATAAACATTAAACCTATTATAAAACCCATCCATAAAATATGGTGATGAAAAATGAATTGTACCGCTATGTGGAGATGGTAAGCTATACGTACGAACGAACGTTATTTTTACTTCCCATTTTATGGAAACGTAGGAGGATAATGGTGGTTTTATAATCATAATAAAATTTCAGTACATATAGTAGTAAAAATTTATTATTTTATGATAAATAATATATATCTATAGGTGGTATGAGAGAAAGTAAAAATAAAGTGATCGGTTAATGCGACTACCTCTTCTTTGAAGGAATCCTTTAGATATCCTCTTAAGGACTTTGGGGATAGTCTTTTAGGAATCACTTCACTTCTATAATTTTTATAATAATATTTATAATGTAATTTTTTAGGTATTGGTAGATCTAATTTTCTCAAGGTGCTGTAAAGAATATATGAAAGGGGTTCCCTTTTATAATTGAGGGCATGAGAACTTTTGAAATTTCTTAAAATATTAAAAATAAAATAAGGTCATTCTCAAGAAAAAGGATTAAAAATTTACATATATTAAAATATAAGATATTATATGATTTAATTATCATAAAAAATACAATTTTGACATGTTTAAGTGGTATTTTAAACCTTATATTTTGGTTTAATCCCTTAGTTATCATATTTTAACCTTATTTGTGACACCTTTTTCACTCTTAAAGGTTAAAATTTTACTAATAAGGTAAAATTGGCACATAAATGTAAAATTAATTAAATTTTAAAAAATTTATTATCCTATTTATCCTATTGATTTTTTTTATGAATTTTAAATATTTTAATAAAGTATTATTTGTCGTAAAATATCAATAATGTCATTTTTGAAAATATTCACTTAATTTAACCTCAAAGAGATCCAAAAAAATAATTAATTCAAATATAGACTTTTAAAAAATCTATAATATGTCATATATATCTATAAAATTCATATTCCACCACAAATAACTCAAAAAATATTAATTTTAGATTTTTAAAATATATTTTTTCATTTCTCTATTATTTGACTAAATATTATATCGACATTGGATAAGAATTTAAGGTAATTATTTAATCACTAAAAATTATAAATATACTAAAATAATAAAAAAATTATTTTACCTTTCAAATAAAATTTTATAACAAACTTTTCTCAATTTTTATCATTATAATAAAAATTTAGAGTTATTAAAGTTAAGAGAGTGACATTTTGTATTTATTGTTTTCCTAAATTAATATAAAGGTAATTATCCTAGAAACATGTCACCAAGTGGCCCTATATTTGAGAAATGGATGAAAAGGTCTGAAATAAACCAATTAAATATGATAAAGTCAAGTTTTTGTTTAATTTTTTGACCTTATCTCATGGTTTTAACAATATTTTAGCCATTTTACCCTTACTAAAGTGACAAAAATTTACCAAGGTTAATATTCATAATGGAAAAAATAAAAGGATCCTATTTATAAAATTTGCACCTTCTGATTCCAAATATTTAATCCATTTTTCATGATTAAATTTCAATAAGTTACATAAAATAATTTAAGATAAAACCACAAAACCCAATGAAAAATATTTTTTTCTTCAGAAAACTGTCTTTTTAAGGGTAAAAATGTTTTTATACCAAATTCAACCATAAAATTGATTATAATGAACTTAATTGAATTATTAAAAATATTGGAGAACTAATTATACCATTAAACCATTTTAAAACAAAATGAAACTTTGTAAATTCTTGAAACAAAAATAAAACTTTCAATAAAAAACATTATTTTCACTGTTCACTAGAAAATCAATCTTTTTAGAAAAATACCAAAAATTATTTCTGATATAATTTTAAAATTATGATTAAAAATATGAAATAATTTTTATAAAATAAAATTTATAAAAGAACCAAAAATTATTTATAATATTTTCTCACAAAAATAAATATATTTTTTAAATAAAAAATATTTTGGAGAATAAAATGTATTTACTAAAAATTGAATGCTTATTTCCTAAAAATTAATCAAAAAATTTGTAACGAGTAAGTTATATATATATATATATATATATATCTTTAATAGTATGGGTAATCTTATTCATACCCACCAATTCAACTTCTGTTTTATAACAGTTATATTTAAATAATAATATTTCATGGTTAGTTTAAACTCAGTGTTGCGTGTTGTATATGCTATCAAACATTGTGTGGTTTTAAAATCTCTAGGTGTCATAGAGGTCTCCATGTTATTTTTTAAACATTAATGAATATAATTTTAAATAATTTTTATTATGTGACTAGTGTTATCAAGAACATTATATATGTGTCTAGTTTATATAAGGATGGATTTGTATTGAAATTAGGGATTAAAAGATGATATTTTTATAAAGATAACATTTTCATGGTATGGAAAATATTAATAATGATATTTATGTACTAGAATATAAAAACCAAGTGTTGTAGATTGATAACGAATCAAGTTCACACAACTCATATGACACCCAGTTATGGCATCACTACATTGACAATGTAAATGAGAAGTTTTTGGCAAAGCTTTATTGAGGTTCCCCATACCTATACTATGAGATTCTATGATAAAAACACATATTTTACACATAGGATTTAATATCAAGTGAGGTAAACCTAGCTAAACATATATTTATTTTACATCATTACCACAAGTTAAACATTACATGTCACAAATAAACACAAAATCCCAAGAACTGAAGCTTTAGTGTCTTTGAGAACTACCTACATAAGAAACTTATTCTAAAACCCTTATAAACCTTTATCTATATTTGATCCATACAAGACTCCCTTCTAGAATTATCTTAATTTATACTCATAATCATAACCTAAGGAAAAAAAACATAGGAAAGTGATGAACTCAAATAATAAGAAAGGGAAATCTTATCAACATGTCCCTAAGGGTTATATCATAAGAATATGAGAAAACAGAGAATGGGAGAAATATATTATTAAAATAACATTTATTAAAAAGGTTTTTCCATAATTCATGATGAAAGGACATGTAATATCAAATGAACAAATATGTACCATGGAATAATATTTTAGATAATAAAAATGATTCATTGAGCTTAATAACATGCATAAATATTTTTAATGACTTTGAAACATAAAAAATCAATGAATTATGGAAAAAATATAAGCATAAGGAATTTATAACATGGTGAAGAATTTTTTTTCCAAGATTCATGTTGTGAACAAAAAATATACATAATTCATGTTCTGAACAAAAAAAATTTCAATGCTTCATTTTTTGAATAGAATAATGTCCACACTTCATGTTATGAACAAAAAAAGGTCCACTCTTCTTTTTTTTATAAAAAAATGTCCATGATTGATGTTGTAAATATAAAAAATTTACATTCTTCATATTTTAGAAAAAAAGTGTTCATGATTAGAAATATTATCTCATGTGATATAAATCTTTAACCACTATATTGGAGGGTGATATGGGACCCCATCCATCATCAAACATACATATGTGTGACATAAGATATAAATCATTCATTATATCATGAAAACCCAAGGAAATAAAATGGGTTTAATATCATTTTCAAATGGTATTGTATAACATGATATCAAAAGTAGATTATTCGATACAAAAAACTCAATCACCCAAAAGTATCATTTCATATAGGCATTTAAAAGGTGATTCATAAAAGATAACTCTATAGGAGCTAAATCTTTTAGAGATGAGGAGGAAAATAGAATAAAAACTAAAGAGTCTTTAGAATAAATTTCTTAACATTATTATAAAAATAATTAGTTAAATATCATGTATGAAAATATTAATTTTGAGAAATTAAAAATAAGAAATTTTAAAAATAATTATTTGGAAATAAATATCAATAATCAATCCCCAAAAAAGACATAAAGGTTTAAAAAAGGTGAAGTGATTTTTGTAAAAATTTCACTGTTAAAAAGAATCTTCAGTAATGGATCCTTGAAAAATATATAAAAGTTTCAGAAAGGTTAAGTGATTTTTTTTTTGAAAAAATTTATTTTTAAAAAGATTCTTCAATAATGGATCCTTAGAAAAGATATAAAGGTTATATTAAGGAAATGTGTAATGGAAGAAAAATCATCCAATCATGACAGGAAAATATTTTTAATAATTCAAAACACCTTTATTGAAATCCTACATTGTAAAAAGGGATAAATATTTAATTTAAAAATAGGTAAATAGGAACTTTAATATCCACAAAAATAAAAAAATTTACATTTTAAAATAAGAAAGGAGGTAATTTAAGGGAAAATTGAATATTGGAATGGAAGAAAAAGATATTGTTTAGATAGGATAATAATTTTTCTGAATATATTCAAATTTTATGAAGAAACAAATCCATCAACTTAATCCCCTAGAAAAAGAATAAATTAATTATAAAATAATAATAAAATATAAGAAAACCATCTTGTAAAACCATAGCTAAAGAGTAATCATTATGACTCAATAAAATAATTTGAGTCAAGAAATATATTTTACGACTTTAAATGTTCTAATAAAAACCCCACAAAATAGAGAGATTAAAATTGAACATTAAATACCATAAATAAAATATAATTCATTATATTATATATAAAATAGGTAATATACAAACTATTTAAATAAAATTATGTGAATAAAACAAAACTTGTCTCAAATAAGGTAAATTGAGAAGAACTATCCTTATACCATAATTATATTTCTAATTGAAATCACATGAAAGGTAAAACATGAAATTGAATAGTAAATACCTTATATTATATGAAAAATTATGATAAAATAAATCCATGTACAATATATAAACCAAAAAAGTAAACAAGTGGAGAATATAAATTATATCTCAATGAAATGAAATTGAGATGCAAGAACCCTTACCTTAATTCTTAAATCCCATAAAATAGCTTTAACCTCCTTTCCCTTTGGATGTTGTCCCTTGGGTTGAACCATAATGATCCTTATCTTGGTCATTTTGAAATAATAATGATTCTAGGATTAAGGGAGTGAGTTTAGGAGATACTATGGTAGATTTTTGGTTGAGATAATTATTTAGATTGAGAGAAGAAATGCGGTGGATGTGATCTCCTTTTATAATTGAAGAGAATATCCTTTTTATAATTTCTCATTACTTTACAATAATCTCATGAAACTATTACATGATAAAAGTAAAAAAATGAAAAATAATTGAGTGGTGGATGAGTTAATTTTGATCATACCTCCACTATTCTTTTGGTTCCATATTTTAAACATGTCTTAGTCATTTACTATTAGGTTTTTAACTTTCACCTTTTTGGTT
This sequence comes from Viscum album, assembly GCA_963277665.1. Taxonomy (NCBI): domain Eukaryota; kingdom Viridiplantae; phylum Streptophyta; class Magnoliopsida; order Santalales; family Viscaceae; genus Viscum; species Viscum album. The sequence goes on from OY728159.1 coordinate 1,279,954,586, forward strand.
TTTACCTTGGTCACTAGTTCTTACCTACATAATTAATTTTTTACTAAAAATATAAGATAAAAAAACTTACCAAATTTTTTATATTTTAAACCTAAATTTTAACTCCATTTAATCTAAATAAATTTATAAATATGTGAAAATTATTTTTTAAATTAAAACTCATAATATATAGATTTTTTTTGTTGAAAAATGATGTTTTAACCATTAAGTGTTATTAATATTTTATAAAATTAATTAACAATTAAATTAATGATAAAATATTTTTATATAGGTTTAAAAATAATATCAATCTAATAATATATAATAGATAATTTTAATTTATTAGATAAAAATTGTTCAACATTAATAAGAACATTTCTTTGAAAATAACCCTTTCACCATTATCATGGTCATTAAATTTAATATTAGTAATCATAATTTTATACCTAAAACTGAAGTTAAAATTATTACATAATATTAATATGATAATATAAAATATTAAATCCATTTATATATGTCAAATTTATACAATTTATGAAAACTATTTTTTAATATTGGTGAATAAAATACAGTTTTTAGAGTAAAATATTACTTAACTTTTCAAAATGTTAAATACGGGTTTCATAAATTCAAAATAATATTTTTAAATGATTTATTTTACTCTATGAATATATAAATTTATATATAAATGGTTTTAAAACCATTTAATTCATTATTGTATTATGATAATTTTATAAAAGTGACGGTATTAGAAAAATCCGTATTTTTTTTCAGTATTCACCGAAAAATAAATTATTTTAGAAAGAAATAATTTTTTTTCATAATTTAAATTTAGAATGATGAATCTAAAAATGAATTTAAATTTTTTTGAAATTCAAATTCTAAAAATTTATGAATTTAACTTTTAAATGGAAATATAAAATATAATGAAAAACTATTATCAACTGGAAAATAAATTTTTAGATATTAAAAATTCTTATTATTAGTTCCTATCAATTACTAATTAAATTTGTGTTAATATATTATTCATATTATAAATATATTTTATCATAATTAAATTATATTATATTTACTTTGTTAAAATAAAAACACCTAACGCCTAAAAGGAAATTTTTTAGGAAAATATATTTTTAATTATAAAATGATCTTATTAGTTATTTATTTATACCAATTTAATTAGTTTAAAAAGTGACCTTTATTTTTATTTCTATATTTGAATTTTTTTACCCCTATTCATATATTCTAGTTTAGATATTTCTTTATAATGATTATATTTATCTTAAAAAAAGTGTCGTGGTTCATTTTAGTTAGTTGTTGCATGTGAAGGAATCTATTCAAAATATTATTTAATTAAAGGAAAGTTTAAACTAAAATATTTGGGAATTATATCCCCATTAAATAAATTTAGGTCTCAAAATTTTATTTATCATTCACTAATTAAAGAAGATAAAGTATCTATAAAAAATCAAAATATATTCTTAACCGAGATATTAACTTAACAATATTAGTTACATGGAGAATCATAATTCGCTATTTAATAGGAATGAATTGATACTTTAATTTATCTATAAAACTTATTCCAAATATGATTCTTTATCTGTGTATTGAACTTTTTAGGGATTAAATTTTCATAGCTTCATTTTTATGATCCTATTTACAACTAAATACTAAAACTAAAAGGGTTACGATAATATCAAAAAACAATCAAATTAAATGATCATATGAATATAAAATTTCAATCCTAAAATTTATTATCCAATTACATATTCATTTATACCTATGATAATTTCAGTTCAACAATGATATAATTGGATCAACCTATAAATACTCCAGTATAAACTAGGTTTTTTTTATAGTCATATTCCTATTAGTTTATCTAACCATACATCAATATGTGATCAAATCCTTCATAATGGTTCATAAAGGTCATATGATCAACCAAAGAATATCCCCTAGGAGTGTCAGTCCAGGTGTGAAGTATGAGGATCACTCATAATGCCCTGAGTGAAGATTGAGTTGATACTCAACTATACCTTTTCACAGTGATTACCCCTAGGCGCATCTGCATCATAACCATATCTACTTTTCACTATCCATATATGGATGTAATTTCTTGGAAAACCACATATTCTATAATTTACTAAAATTTTAGAATTTTACCCTATTCATTGATGTATACCTAGGGTTATCACTGATGTTCACTCTTATTCATCCAAAAAATAAATAAATTAATCCTAAAAAATAACCAAAACACTCTCTGATATCAACTGAGGCAACCGAGACTCACACTCCCATATTAGGTGAAAGAAACACATAATTTTAAAAAAGATTTAATACAAAGTTATATGAACCAAGATAAACATATATTTACATTTCATCATTATAAAAAGTTAAAAATTACATCTCACAAATAAACACACAATCCCAAGAACTAAATTTTTAGTGTCTTTGGGAACCAGCTACATAAGAAACTTATTCTACAACAGTTAGCCACATTAAAATCCCTTATATAATTATCTTAAATTATAATAATTGTCCTAAAATAGAGGATAGAAACATAAGAAATTACTGAGCTCAAATGATTATCAAGTAAAAACTTATCAATATATCATCAAAAGTTATATCATAATCATATGATATAACATTATTAAGGCAGAAATATCTCATTAAAAGAATATGGTGCAATAAGGGTTGTCCATAAGTTATGATAGAAGGGAATTTAATATCAAATAAATAAACATGTTCCATGAAATAAGAGGTTGAGATAATAAACTTAAGCCATGGAGAAAAATCAAAGGCATACAAATTTGGAATGATTTATAAACACAACATAACAAGGTATTATGGAACAAAAATAAGCATATAGAATTTATAACATTGTGAATAAAAAAGTGTCTATGCTTCATGTTTTATATAAAAAATTTTCAATGATTCATGTTATAAACAAATAAAGTTCTTACTTTATGTTGTAAATAGATAAAATTTCTACATTTTATATTGTAAATAAATAAAATGTCCATGGTTCATGTTGGAAATAAACAAAATATCCACACTTATTGTTTTGAATAGATAAAATATCCATGATTCATATTGAGAACATTCAAAATGTCCATGATTAAAATCATTATTTCATGAGATAAAAATATATTACCAATTAATTATAGGTTTATATATGACTTCATCCATTATCAACTATACTTATGTGGTCCATAATATATCAATCATTTATCTTATCATGAAGACATAATGAAATAAAATGGGTTTCAAATCACTTGTGTATAGTACTTCACAATGTGATATCATAAGTAGATAGTTTGATACCTAAAATTCAATCACCCAAAAGGATAATTTCATATAGTTATTTAGAAGGTGATTCATAATAAATAACTTCACAAGAGAGAAATATTTTATAGTTAAATAGAAAAATAAATGAAAAACTTAAAAGTGTCATTATAATACATTACTTAATGTTGTCATAAAAATAATTTGTTATATATAACTTTAAAAAAGATTAATTTTGTGAAATTTAAAAGAACTAATTTTAAAAATAATTATTTAGAAGTAAATGTCAACAATTAATCCTTGAAAAATACATAAATGTTTCAAAAAGGTGAAGGTAAAACATTTTAAAAACTTTCACCTTTAAAAATAATAATCAATAATGGAGCCTTGAAAAATATATAAGGGTTTCAAAAATATGAAGTTTTTTTTGAAAACTTTTATTTAAAAAAATAATATTCAATAATGGATCCTTTAAAATATATAAATGTTATCTTATGGAAATGTGGAGTGGAAGATAAAACATATTATCATGAAAAAAAACCTTTTAATATTTCAAAATACCTTTGTTAAAAACCCACATTGTAAAAAGGGATAAATCCTTAATTTTAAAATAGGAAAAGAGAAACATGAATATAAATAAGAATAAAACATAGTTTTGTTTCAAAATAATAACATAAAATTTTCTCAGGAATAGTGAACATGGACATGAAAGAAAAAAATATCATTTTGAGCAGATGAGAATTATTCTTAACATCATAAAATTTTATGAATAAATAAATTCATAAATTTAATTATAAATAAAAGAAGTATTAAAGGAATAGAAACAACACCATAGAACATAATAAACCAATATTTTAAAACAAAATTCAATTAAAAATCATTATGACTCAATAATTTTTTTTGAGTCATGAACAACTTTGTACAACGTAAGAAATGTTTTAATAAAAACACCTTGAAAGATATAGCTTGAAATTAAACTTTAAATAGCATGAATAAAATATAATTCATGATATTATATATCCAATATCCACTATACAGAAAATGTAAGTAAAATTAGGTTCATAAAACAAAACATGTATCAAAGAAGGGAAATTGAGATGAAACATTCTTCCATCTTAACTATCTTTTGAATTAAAATCCCATGAAAGTTATAACATGAAATGGATTTTTAAATACCATAGATTTCATGAAAAAATAATGATTAAATAAATATGTGGATAATATATACCCCAAAAAATGAAAAAATTTTAGAATATTCATCATATCTCAATGAATCAAAATTGATATGCAACAACCCTCACCTTAATTCTCAAATTCCATGAAAATGCTTTAACCTTACCTCCGTCTAGATATTCTCCCTTGGGAAAAACCTTAAGGTTACATGGATTTGTATTTTGGAAAGGCTAATTCTTCTAGTATTTATGTAGGTATTATAGGATATACTAGTGAATTTTTTTGGTAGTGATAATTGTTTTATAACGAGTGAAGAAATATTGTGGAAGTGATCTCCTTTTATAATTGAAAAAATTAAAATTTTCATAATTCCTCACTACTTTACAATAATGTTATAAAACTATTCCAAGGTAAAATAATGAAAAATAGAAAATAATTGAGTGGGGGTATGATTTATGTTCTAGAATTATTCAACCATTAATTTGGTTCAATATATTAAATATTCTTTTATTCTTTTACCATTAGGTTTTTAACTTCAATCGTTTGGGTTTTTACTTTGGTAATTAGTTTTTACCTAAGTAATTATTTTTTTACTAAAAATATAAGATAAAAAAATCATACCAAAATTTGATATTATGAACCTAAATTTCTAAACTATTTAATATTGATTATTTCTAAATATGTGAACATTAATTTTTAAATTAAAGTATATAATATATAGAAAATATATTTTTTTAGAAAACCAATGTTTTAAAAATTAAGTGTTCATAATATTATATGAAATAAATTACCAATAAAATGAGTGATAATATATCTATATATATATATGTGTGTGTGTAAAAATTACATCATTTTAATAATATAAAATAGATAATTTTAATTTATTAGATATAAATTAAACAACATTAATAAAACAATTCTTTGAAAATAACTATTTCACCATTATCATGGTCATTAACTTTAATATTAGTAATAATAATTTTATATATAAAAAATAAATTGACCTTATTACATAATAATAACATGTTTATCTAAGTTATAAAATCCATTTTTTAAAATTTAATTTTTGTAATTTCTGAAAACAAAATTTTATTATAGGTGAATACAAACAATTTTTAAAGTAAAATACTCCTTAATTTTCCAAAACATTAAACATGAGTTTTATAAAATAAACATAGTATTTTTAAATGATTTATTTTAATTTATAAATATTTAATTTATATATATAAAATTTTGATTTTTAAATTCATTCTTGTATTATGATAATGTTATAAAAGTGACGATATTAGAAAAATCAATATATTTACACTATTCACCTAAAAATCAATTATTTTAGAAAAATATCAAAAATTCATCCTATAATAATTTTTAAATTATTAATCAAAAAATGAAGTTAATTTTTTCAAATTAAAATTCAAAAAATTTATGAATTTAACTTTTAAATGGATATATAAAATATGATAAAAATATGTTTTTAATAGAAAAATAAAATTTTCAATATTGACTAACCATATATTATTTCTTATAAATTACTAATTAAATTTTTGTTGATATATTATTCATATCAATTATATATTTTATCATCATTAAACCATAATATATTTACTTTATTAAAATAAAAATACATAGCCCCTAAAAGGTGATTTTTAGGAAAATACATTTTTAATCATAAAATAATATTATTAGTTATTTAGTTACAATAATTGAATTAGTATGAAAAGTTATTACTATTCATTTTTATATATTTCATAACGTGGTTACCTATATTTGTACCTGCCAATTCAATGGAAACACTAGAACAATTATAGTTATCTTAAAAAAAGTGTCGGAGTTAATTTTGGATTGGTGTTTCATATAAAGAAATCTATTAAAAATTATATTTAATAAAAGAAAAATTTATAATAAGATAAAATGGAGTTACATATATCATGATAGGTATTTTGATTTTTTTCAACTAAAACTGCTTGATATTTTTCACACTTGTTTTTAACAAAAAATAGTCAAGGATCTATTTAATTGAAAGGGTGGAAGGGAAAGAGAGATTATTAAATTAGTTCATGAAAATGTGTGTAGACCATTTCAATTTGATTTTAGAGGTGGATAATATTACTTCATAAATTTTACCAATAACTTGAGAATATATGGATGTATTTACTTAATGAGATTAATCCTTTTATAAATTTATGTATTTCACGTTTGAAGTAGAGATTTAGTTTGGTAATAAGATAGAAAAACTTATGTAATAATGATGAAGAGAATACCATAACCAAGAGTTCATCAAATACCTAAGAGAGTTTTCAATTCTATCTCCACTCATTCCTCATTATACACCACAATGTAATGGTGTTTGTGAAAAGATGAACCCCACCTTTTTGGACATGTTGAGGTCAATGATGAGTTATGAAAATATTAAATTATCCTTTTGAGGATATGCATTAAATAATGAATCACACATACAAAAACCTATTTCAAATAAAATATAAAATGGGATTCCATTCATGTTTTGGAGTGGAGAAAACTCAATTTTCTCACATACTCATGTATGGGGATGTACAATATTTATTAAGGATATCTCTAGAAATGAAATCTCATCCTCATGCATAAAGTGTTTCTTTATATGATATCCCAAATAAATAAAGGGATCTTGTCTATAAAATATCTTAGATAAGAAGGTAATAGTGGTAAGACAAACTGTTGGACTCCTCATGTATTAATCTTGTTTTAATGACCACAAATCCTATTTAATTTACAAACCATGTTAACTATATGTAATCTATCTCACATCAATTTTTCAGTATCTTAGTAAAATATATCCAAAGCTCTTAAGTTCTATACACTCATTTTGGATACTATATACTATATTGATTCAATTTATAAAGATTTATATGACAAATGATTAAGTTTAATTCATTTCATAAATACTACTGCTTAAGTCTGAATGCAGATATTTTCCTAAGTCATGAGACACCGTGACATCCATACACCATGATATCTAGACACTGTGAACAAGACACCATGAACAAGACACCGTGAATGAGAAACCGTGAACAAGAAGACACCGTGACCATGAGACATTGTGAACTAGACACCATGAATGAGACATCGAGAACAAGAAGACACCATGACCATGAGACACTGTGAACAAGACACCATGAACAAGACACTGTGAATGAGATACCGTGAACAAGCAGACACCATGACCATGAGACATCGTGACTGTGAGACACCGTGACTGTGATACACCGTGAAAAATCCAGACATTGTGTGATGGAGACACTGTTTCCATGACATACTGTGACACCGTTCCCTAATATATTTTGTCATCTTTCAATTTAATCTCTAACAGTCATATTTTAAGATTTTAATGCACTGAAATAATTAATGTTTATTTGTAGACATATCATTGAACAATACAAGGTAAGAGGTGAAGAATACATGCAACATGTCGGCCCCAACACATGCACTTCAAGATAAAAGAGTAATGCAGCCCAGAAACAAAAATAGGTGGACATACACGAGAGCAGTAACACGATATTAAAGAACAAGCTGGTGGGCATGAGCGCAACAACAAAATACATTTTTAGAGAATTGTCTCATGCAACTCGACTCTGCTGAAGAACACATGAAGAATACTGGATTCCTGAGAACATATTCACACTATAAAACACCATGAAGAACACAAGCTGAATCTGTCTGACTTGCGACACTCTGTTTTCCATATGAGGACTTGACTTCTGCATCTGCTTCATCTCAGAAGTCCAGAGCTGCAAAGACTAACACTCAAAGCACTTCTAAACCTATCTCAATACTTCTGATATATTGTGTATCATTTTATTAAATTTTGAGGAGAGTGTGTATCTTTATTACAACACACCCTGTCTCCTGCATTAAACTGAAGGATACAAGATATCCTTACTAAAAAATTCTTTTACTCTTGTGTATACCTACGGATAAGTGTGGAAGAGGTCATTGTGTGGCCTGGTTTTCTGTACCCATGAAGAACTGTAGAAGAGGTCTCTGTGTGGCCTGGACAGTATTGTGTACTGTTGTTAACCCCGATCCAGTGTGTGGATCAAGTTTATTTATATAAATTGATTGGTGGTAGGTGATCACTAAGTGGAGTGGATTAGGTCTCGGCTTGAGACTAAACCACTTGTTTCATATCTGTTGTGATACTTAATTTAGTCTTCTCTGTTTTACTAATTTACTGTATAATTCAGAAATCTCTAAATTCACTTTGATAGTTACTCTTGGAAAGAAGTTATAATTGTCTTTCCTTAGTAGAATAACTTCAAAAGTAATATTAATAACTGATATTAACATTACTAAGAACTAATCAATCTTCTAAGAAGTTATTCAAACAGTCAAACTCTTATAACAGTATAACCTTGATTAACTAGGCTATATTTAATATTTTGGGGAAACATATTAAAAATACTTTTTAATTAGAAAATTTTATAGATATTTAATTCACCCCCCTCTTGAGTAATATAATCTTACCAACATTTGGTATCAAATGGAATTTATTAAGTTTGTTAAGATTTATTTTAACCGTATTAAACTATGATTGTAGTTATACTTTGAAGATCTATAAATTTCTGTTAATTCTAAATTTCCTTCTCTTCCAAAATATTTCTGTATTATGTATAATAGATTGGAAGGTGCTGCAACCAACATACCACCATTTTTTAATGGAACCAACTATGCTCAATCGAAAATTAAAATGAAAATACATTTAGAGAGCATGGGTTTTGAAATTTGGTCTTCCATTATAGATGGATATAATATTCATACTACTGATAGAATCACATGGGATGAACCTATCAAAACTTCCTACAATAAAAATTGAAAATCCAAGAATTCTTTATACTACTCTTTAGGAGATAAATAAATCAATATAATTTCTGCTTGTAAAACTGCTCATGAAATTTGGGATACTCTATCTGTCTCACATGAAGGAACATCTAGTGTAAAAGAAATGAGGCTTAATACTTATACTATTAAATATGATAACTTTAAAATGAAACATGATGATCCTATCTCTAACATGTATCTTAGGTTCAATGAGATTGTCAACACAATGATTTCTCTCAGAAGAGAAGTCACTGCTAAGGAAAAAATCATGAGAATTATCAGATGTCTTCCTAATAGATGGATAGGAACCTCTGTCTCTATTAGAGAATCATGAAAAATCAGCAAGATACCTGTAAAATAACTCATTGGGAAACTGATGATGTATGAAGAGGAACTGAAAGTCAACAAGGAAGAGGAGAATGAACCAAAGAGAAAATCTGTTGCATTCTAGAACACCACCTCTAAGTACAAAGACAAAGGTAAATTGGAAGATCCTGTAAAAATTTTAATTAGTGAACAATCATCACCTGACAGTGATGAGTAAATAGCTCAATTAGCCAGAAGATTCAATAAATTTTACAAGAAGAATAACTTTTTCCGAAAGCCTAACTTCAAGGGAAAATATGAGCAAAAAGGATATTATAATAAGGACTAGAAAAGAAGTGACAAGGATGATGAGATTGTCTAATATTAATGTAAGTGCAAAGGAAATATCAAGGCAGACTATCCAAAGCTCAAGTACAAAAAAAGATATGAGGACAAGGAAAAGAAGCATAAAAGGGCCATGAAATCAACCTGTAGTGCTTCTGATGACAGTTCAATAAACTCAGAAACATCACATGATAAACAGGCAAATAAATCCAATATGTGTTTTATGAAAAACACATATGAGGTAACACTAGACTCTTCTATACATAATTCATACTATTCTGAAAATGAAAGTGACTCTGAAAATATGAATAATGAATAAATGTTTGAATACTGTAACATTCTTGAAGAAACATGCAATGAACTAAAAGACAAATATAAATCATTTAAGAAATAGTATGCTCTTATTGTGACTATTAAATCTGAACTCACAACTGAAAAAGAGAAAAATGCTCAACTCCTTAAAGAAAATAATGAATTAAAAATGTCTAATGAGAAATTGAAGAATGACCTAGAAAAGTTTACCAATGGTAAGAATACCCTTACTCAAATGCTAGGAAAAAAAATTTCCCCTAAATACAACACCGACATTGGCTATCAACCTGGAAAAATAAATATTGGTAGAAATTTTTTTTTCAAGATCTAGGACTTATAGTTTTACTCCCAGTTCTAGAAACAAATAAACTAATTCAATTCATCATACACATTCTACTATTTCAAGTTTTTTTGGACTGAATAGAGTTTATTTTTCAAAGACTCTAGTTAATTCTTATAGGAAACCTATGTGGAAGATATGGGTTCCTAAATCAATTATTACTAATGTTACTGGACCCAAACAAGTATGGGTACTAAAATCTGTTTTTTCTTAATCATTTTTTAGGAAAGCTTCTTAAAGAGTTCCTGTAAAAGTATATGGTACTTGGATAGTGGATGTTCAAGACACATGATATGAGACTAATCATTCTTCAAGAATTTAATAAAAATAGATGGAGGACATGTCACATTTGGTGATAATGCCAAATGAAAAATCATTTGCCTTGGCCAAATCGGTAACTCTACCTCAGTTTTAATTTCTAAAGTATTATTTGTTGATGGATTAAAATATAATCTTCTTAGTATCTCACAATTATGTGATGATGGATTTCATGTTATATTTAAAAATTATGCTTACAATGTCTTTAATTATAAATATGAATTAGTGTTTTCTACTTTAAGAAATGAAAATGTTTACTATGTTAACTTAGATTCTTTAGCTTCTCAAAATTCTTCATGTTTAAGTGTATTTCATAAAGAGTCTTGGCTCTAGAATAGGAGACTAGGACACTATAATATTCACTCCCTTAGAAATCAAACTAGAAAAATCTTCGTTGAAGACTTACCCAAACTTGAGTTTCCAAATGAAAAAGTATGTAATCCCTGACAAAAGGGAAAACAACACAAAACTTCCTTCAAACCAAAGAAATAAGTGTTAACTTCTCAACCTCTCAAACTGGTTCACATGGATTTATTTGGACTATATAGAGTTTCTAGTTTAAATGGTAAACACTATGTTTATGTTATTATAGATGACTTTTCTAGATATACTTGGACGTTCTTTCTGGCTCACAAAAGTGAAGCTGGATCTTATTTTACTAAATATGCCAACTCTGTGGAAAATATTAGTGGACTTAGAATCAAATCCTTAAGAAGTGATCCTGGCCGTGAGTTTGAAAATCAAGAGTTTGAATTATTTTGCTCACAAAATGGTTATTGTCACAATTTCTCAGCCCCTAGAACACCTCAACAAAATGGTGTTGTAGAAAGAAGAAATAGAAACCTACAAGAGATTGCTAAAACAATGCTTAGTGAATATGACCTACCTATTTATTTTTGGGCCGAAGCTATCAATATAGCATGTTAAATAATCAATAGAGTGTTAATCAGTCCCATTCTTAATAGGACTTCTTATGAGTTATGGAACAATAGAAAACCCAAGGTTAACTACTTCAATGTTTTTAGCTGCAAAATCTATATTCTTAATACTAAGGACAATCTTGAAAAATTTTCATCCAAGAATGATAAAGGTATATTTTTAGGATATTCCATATCCAGTAAGGCCTATAGAGTGTTCAATAAAAGAACTAAATGTTTGGAAGAATCTATCCATGTCAAATTTGATGAAATAGATCCACATGAGCCTAAAACCATTCTAGAGAACCTGGAGTATGATCTATTGAATCTGAACATTAATCCAAAATCCTCAAACCATTCCATGAAAGAATCTATGAAAACTTCTAGTTCTGGAAATTCCTTAGACTCAATCCATAATGAACCTGAACCTCTTGATGAACTTGAAATCACTAGTCCCTCCTTTTCTAGAGCTTTTAGAACTCTTAAGAACCATCCTTTAGATGCTGTTGTAAGATACATAGACAAAAGATCACAAACTAGAGATCCTCTTAGAAATCAGGTTGAACATCAAGTCTTCTTGTCACAACTTGAACCTAAAAACATTAATGATGCTATCAATGATGAATTTTGGGTGATGGATATGGAAGAATAACTTAATCAGTTTGAAAGGAACAAAGTTTAGAAACTTGCTGAAAGACCTTTAAACACATTTACCATAGGCACTAAATGGGTGTTTAGAAATAAGGTAGATGAGGCTGGTAACATAGTTATAAACAAGTCTAGATTAGTTTCACAAGTCTATAGTCAAGAAGAAGAAATTGACTATGAGGAGACCTTTGCACCAGTAGCTAGACTTGAATCCATAAGAATTCTTCTTGCTTATGCTGCACATCTGAATTTCAAACTATATCAAATGGATGTTAAGAGTGCATTCTTAAATGGGTATATAGCTGAGGATGTCTTTGTTGAAAAACCCCCTAGTTTTACAAACCCCCATTTTCCAAATCATATTTTTAAATTATCAAAAGCTTTATATGGTTTAAAACAAGCTCCAAGATCCTGGTATGATCGATTGAGTACTTTTCTTATTTCCAAAGGTTTTACAAAAGGAATAGTTAATCCTACTATTTTTATAAAATGAATCTCAAATGATGTTTTAGTTGTTCAAATATATGTAGATGACATTATCTTTGGATCCTCAAGAAATTATTTATGTTTTTATTTTTCTAAAATTACGCAAAATGAATTTGAAATGAGTTTAATGGGTGAACTAAAATTCTTTCTTGTATTTCAAATCTTTCAAAATAATGATGTTATTGTCTTAACTCAAATTAAATATACTAGATATCTTCTAAAACTTTTTGGATTGGATATCACTAAAAGTAGTAACACTCCCATGAGTACCACTTGTAAGTTGGATCTTGATGAAGATGGAAAATCTGTTGATCAAACCAATTATAGAGGAATGATTGGAAGTTTACTCTACTTAATTTCTAGTTGACCTGAAATTATGTTTAGTGTATGTATGTGTGCTTGTTTTCAAGAAAATCCTAAGTAATCTCATTTAAATGCTGTAAAGATAATTTTCAAATACCTTAATCATACACCTAATCTAGAACTATTCTATCCTAGAGGAAAATCCTTTGAATTAGTTAGTTATTCTAATGCTGACTTCGGTGGCTATATGTTGTATAAAAAAGCACCTCTAGAACATGTCACTTTTTAGGCAAGTCAATAGTATCTTGGTGTAGTAAGAAACAAAATTCTATTGCATTATCTACTGTAGAAGCTGAATACATAGCTGCTGGAAGATGTTGTTCACAAATCTTGTGGATGAAACACACATTACAAGATTATGGATACCAATTCAGGCATGTACCTATAAATTGTGACAACACAAGTGCTATTAACATTTCAAAAAATCCTATTTCAAATTCTAGGACAAAACATATTGATGTAAGACATCACTTTTTGAGAGATCATTATCAAAAGGGTGATATCACTTTGGAATTCATTGGTACTGAGTATTAGATTGCTGACATATTCACCAAACCACTAAATTCTGAAAGAATAGACTACATCATACATGAATTAGGTATGATAAATCTTAAATAAATTTCTTACTAGTTTATATTTTATTGTTTTATGTCTTACTGTTGTATCACTTACTGTTTCATGTTTACGGTCTCACAGTTAGTATTTCGTGATTACTGTCTGACAGTTACTTTCTCACCGTAATGCTATTTTATTGTCTCACCTTAAAGTTCTTCTTTACTATCTCACTGTGAAGTTCATTCACTGTCTCACCGTAATGCTCAGTTACTATCTCACTGTAACGCTCAGTTACTATCTCACTGTAACATTCGTTTACTATCTCACTGTAACGACCTGATATGGTCTCACCATAAATATTCTTTATGATTTTTATTTACGAATTAAAAACCTTATCATGATAATTATTCATTTAACTTCTATATTTTTCCACTTTTTTTACTTTTGCGATGTTTGGTATTCCTAAATGATAAAATAAATGAAGTATCACTTGTCCTTCACTCAAGCTCTCTTCTATTCACTCAATTTGTAACCCTTCCTCAACCCTTCAACCTTTCTATCTCTTGAACCTTCAGTGAATGCCCAGGATGAAAATCCCTTCATCGTCGACTCCTGAGAAACATAGCTCAAAGAAGAATAAAATCTCACCCAAGATAACACCCGAAGGTCCTCTAAAACCAAATTTGGTAAAACGAGTTGTAGTACCTGATAAAGAGGTTTTCCCCAAATGGCTTCTATCAAGTAAGTATATGGTTCTAAAAGTTTTAAAAGATCATGGCTGGTTAGAGTGGTTTTCGAAGAAAGATAGACCTATCTACCCTAAGTTAGTGGCTCAGTTTTATCAATATGTTCAGTTCTCCTTTGATTCTGAAGATGGGTATGTTTTAAAGAGCTGGATAAATGGGTAGAAATACTCATTCTCTTTGAGGTTATGGTATCCTTGCCTTATGATACCTCATGAAGGCATTTGTGAGGACTATTAGAGAGGACCTCCACCTTCTAGTAAATTATTTGTCTTGGAAGATTCTCTAAAAAACTTAACCGGAAATGAAACCAAGAGAAGAGCCATTGCTTCTGAACTATATGAAGAATCAAGGATTTTGTTTAATTTTATACAAAACCTGATTAGCCCAAGAAAAGGTGATTTTACTATACTAAAATATCATTATGTGTTTCTGATTCATCTTATGAAAAATGGTCATAAGATCAACCTTTGTAAGTATATCATACACCATATGTGTGTACTAATCAAAGCCATATCCAATTCAACCTCACTGTTTTACTCTCGACTTATCTCAACCATGCTTCATGCTAAATGTATGGTTGGACCTAATGAGAAAATTATCAAGGATTGTGGGTATTGCATTTCGAAAGTGACTATCAATAGGATAAAAATAAATTGGAATCCTTGAAAAAATCCATGGGTGGAAAACAATGATAGAATTTATGAAAAATTCAATCCAGTAGAACATCCCTCAAGACCAAGAGATATTTCTGATCTTGGTTTGGAACCAAATGAGGTTTTTGAGTATTTTGATGAAGAAGAAGAAGAGGATACTGTGTCCCCTAATGAAACTATTTCTATTGAGGAAGACAATACTCCTGTCCCTCATGTTGTAAGTGAAAAGGAAGTACCTGCTTGAAAAGAAGTTGTTAATCTGGAAGATCAACCTAAGGATGAAACAGATTCTGCTGTCAAAGAAAACGAGAAGAATAATATGGAAGAAACTATAGAAGAAAAATTAACTATTATGCAAGAAGATGATATTGAATAACTCCCAGTGGAACAATCTATTCTTGAAGTCATTCCTCCGGATAAGGAAAAGATGGGGTTGGATTTTTAGCTAGCTTGAAAGGAAATGAGTGAGGAACTAAGATATGAGTTTGTGGAATTAGATCAAGACCCTAAGCTTCTTAATCTTGAGAAGGATGGAACTATTGAGGGGGAGAAAACCCCAAATCTGGAATCTACTGAAGTACCAAACCTGATTGTTTCAATCCCTATAGAAACTCAGTATAAATTTTCCAGTTTTTATGATGTGGATGAATCTTAGAAAGTTTCAGTAAAAGGACTTGACCTTTCTACCATGTTCCAACTGAAATATGCCTACAATATTGCTCTTGGGAAGGAAATGGAGCCTATATCTGTCCCCATTTCTGAACCTTCATCAGAATAACCATCCTTTGTGAGTAAAGATGATCTAAAAGAATTTAGAGCTACTCTTTTATCTGGTGTTGAAAAAGTCCATAATTCCCAACCTACTCTTGTGACACATTTGAGTGAGAAAGATTCCTCCCTATTATTAGAGAAAGTTATTTGGAAAATACAACCCAGAATGGTTCATGAGATTCAGGAAGTCAGAGTTGAAAATAAACTACTTAGTGATGAAGTGAAGACTCTAAGAGGTATGATTGAAGAAATACAGAAAGACATGAATTAAAGATCAGAGCTTACTTCTCATCATGTAGAACCTTTTGTTCCTCAAACCCCATCTAATGTTGTCTCTTAGATTCAAACTCATTTAGCTTCCTTAGCTTAAAAGGCCACTAAAAGGAACAAACAGATTATGAAGGAGATGAGAGAGCTAGTTGTTAATCTTAACAAACTCACTGATGAGTACACAGGGTGTCTTTAAAAGGTTCTAAACCAACTGAAATCTCTGACCAGAGCTATCAATGTTTCTAAGGCATCCAAGTAATTATCTCAGCCTTACCTAGACAGTGACCTACTCAGAACAGTGGTAAAAGAAGAACTTCAGACTGTGCTTAGTGGCATGAATAAATATTCTCTAAATGAAGTTATCAAGAACAGTGACTGAGTTCTTGATCTGGTCCAAATACATTCGAAAGTTTCCAATGATTCTCAGCAAGAAATATCCAAGAAAGTGGATTTCTACTTCAACCAAATCTTCTCCAAGACTGACATGACCAGTCAATTTAAATATCTTGTCGAAAATTTGAGGATTCCTCTTGTTACTCAATCTTTCAAGACCCAAGTTCAAAATTTCATAGACTTTACTCGTCTGTTGGATAAGTTTATGGAAAATAAGTATTACTTTGAGAAAGATATGAAGTATGGTGGAGAGATCATTGAATATTTTATCAACCTTATGAGGCCCTATATTCATGTACAGAGTACAACCATTGTTGCTCCTACAGTTTCACCTCTAAGACCTGGTCTGCCAATATTCACCTCTTCCCTAGCCTCCACTTCTATGTCTGTCAGTCAGGCACTGAGTCATATTAGGTCTTTGATCCTTGATCCACAGCTGCCTCACTCTTCTACTACACCTACTCTGGCCCCCTCTGTCTTTGAAGGTCTTCCTTTACCTTCTCTATCAACTAGCTCACTCCCTTATTCTCCCTCAACTTCTACTCCTTTGGATTACTCTTCTACTGCTGCTGCTAAAGGCAAAGAGAAGACCATTTAGTGAAATAGGGACAATGTTTACTCTATTTTTATGGGAATCTTGTTTCATTTGTTTCAAATTTTGTAATGTATCTCTATTTATCTAATACATTATACACTTCTCTTGACTCTTTTGTCTTTATTTTCTACTTTTTGATAATCCCAAAAGGGGGAGAAATATATGAGTAATGCATAAATATATGAGACTTATATGGGAAAAATATAGGAGAATAGAACTCTCATTCTATATATGTTATATGCTCATTCGAATTATGTTTTTATGAAAAATATACACTCTAAAGTTACATGATTTGTGATCATAAAAAATGGGGAGATTGTTGGACTCCTCATGTTTTAACCATGTTTTAATGATCAAAAATCCTATTTATTTTAAAAACCATGTTAACTATATGTAATCTATCTCAAATTAAATGTTCAGTAGCTTAGTAAAAGCTACCCAAATCTCTTAAGTGATATACACTTAGTTTGGATACTATATACTATCTTGATTCACTTTATAATGATTTCTCTGAAAAATGATTAAGTTTAATTCATTTCATAAATACTACTGCTTAAGTTTGAATATAGATATTTTCCTAAGTCATGAGACACCGTGACATCCAGACACTGTCATTTCTAGACACCGTGAACAAGACACCATGAACAAGATACCGTGAACAAGAAGACACCGTGACCATGAGACACCGTGACATCCAAACACCATGATATCCAAACACCGTGAATAAGACACCGTGAACAAGCAGACACCATGACCATGAGACACTGTGAACAAGAAACCGTGAACAAAAAGACACCGTGACCATGAGACACCGTGAACAAGACACCGTGAACAAGACACCATGAACGATACACCATTAACAAGAAGACACCATGACCATGAGACACCGTGACCGTGAGACACCGTGACTGTGAGACACTGTGACCAATCTAGACACCGTGTGAAGGAGACACTGTTTCTATGACATATTGTGACCCCTTTTCCTAATATATTTTGTCGTCTTTCAATTTAATCTCTAACGATCATATTTGAAGATTTTAGTGCACTGACATAATTAATGTTTCTTTGTAGACATATCATCGGAGAGTACGAGGTACGAGGTGCAGAATACATGAAACCTGTCAGCCCCAACACATGCAATCCAAGATAAAAGAGTAATGTGTACTAGAAAGGAAAATAAGGTGGACATAAGCGAGAGAAGTAATATGATACCAAAGAACAAGTTAGTGGGCATGATTGCGACAAAAAAATACATTTTTAGAGAATTGGATCATGAAACTCGACTTTTCTGAAGAACACATGAAGCATATTGGAATCTCAAGAACATCTTCACATTGTAAAACACCACGAATAACAAAAGCCGAATCTGTCTGACTTGCGACACTCTATTTTCCATACGAGGACTTGAGTTCTACATCTGCTTCATCTCAGAAGTCCAGAGCTACAAATAATAACACTTAGATCACTTCTAAACCTATATCAATACTTATGCTCTGTGGTGTATCATTTTATTAACTTTTGAGAAGAGTGTGTATCTGTATTACAACACACTTTGTCTTCTAAATTAAACTAAAGGATACAAGATATCCTTACTCAAACATTATTTTACTCTTGTGTATACTCACAGATAAGTGTGGAAGGGGTCCTTGTGTGACCTAGTTGTCTGTCCCATGAAGAACTGTGAAAGAAGTCCCTATGTGGCCTGGACGGTACTATGTACTATTGTTAACCCCGATCCAGGGTGTGGATCAAGTATATTTATATAAATTTATTGGTGATAGGTGATCACCAAGTGGAGTGAATTAGGTCTCAACTTGAGACTGAACCACTTGTTTCATATCTACTGTGCTACTTAATTTAGTATTCTCTGTTTTACTGCTTTACTGTATAATTTAGAAATCTCTAAATTCACTTGGATAGTTACTCTTGGAAAGAATTTATAATTGAATTTCCTTAGTAGAATAACTTAAAAAGTAATATTAATAACTGATATTATGATTACTGAGAATTAATCAATCTTCTAAGAAGTTATTCAAACAGTCAAACTCTTATAACAATATAACCTTGATTAATTGGGATGTATTTAATATTTTGGGGAAACATATTAGAAATACTTTTTAATTAGAAATTTTTATAGATACTCAATTCACCACCTATTTAGTAATCTACTCCGACCCACACAAACTATATTCTCTCAAAGGGAGCATATATCCAAAAGTTATAGTGGGAACACGATCAAATTTGATGGAGTCTATGTTCAAGATATAGAGGAGTAGGTACAAAAACAAATTACATAAGGACCCATAGATGAGGTTGTTTCGGAGATGAAATTATTATGTAGGAGCACTGAAGAGGTTAGAGAACCAGAGAGCTATAATTTTTTAGTCACTAAGGATGGTGGATCATTATTAATTGATAACAATGAAACTCTGTCCTATAAAAAATAAATAAGAAGATAAAAAGGTAAAATTTATAAAGAATCCATGAATTTTTAGATAAATTCTATCTACTAAGATCAATTTTAGGTTCTATTATGTAATATAGTAAATGTAAATGTTGTTGGGTGTAAATGGGTATTTATTAAGAATCTAGAAATTAATGTTATAGTTAACACCTATAAGGAATGACTAGTTGCTAAAGAGTTTAAGAAACATCAAGGAATAGACTATGAAAAACCATTTTCATAAGTTAATACATTGAAATCCATAATAATTATTTTTCTATAGTAACTTATCATGATTATGAGAATTAGAAAATGAATGAAAAAAATAGATTTCCTTAATGGGAACCTTATGAAAGATATCTATATGACACAACTGGAAGGGTTTATAACTACAAAGAATACCAATAAGGTATAAAAGTTACAAAGATACATTTATGGATTGAATAAAGAATCTAGATCATGGAACATTCATTTTTATGAATCCACTACAGAGTCTGGTTTCCTAAATAATGAATGTCACACCTATGTCTAGAAAAGGTTTAGTGGGTGTTCATTATTTTTCCTAGTAGTATATATTGATGAAATATTACTAATGGGAAATGAGATACCAATCTTACAATTAGTTAAGACATTGTTGAACAACTAATTCTTCATGAAAGGATTAAGTGAAGCAAACTATATTCTAGATATCAAGATCATTCTTTATATATCTAAGTGGCTACTTGAATTACATTGACCAGATACTAAATAAATTCAGTATGGAACAATCTAAGAGGATATTGTTTCTAGTGTCATATAATATACACCTCTATAATAAAATGTGTCATTAGACACAAAATGAGAGAGAGAGAGAGATTATAATACCTTATAATTCTATGAAAGGTTATATCATATATGTCATTCCATGTACTAGGTGTGATATTACCTATGCCTTGAGAATGGTAGGAAAATATCAATTAGAAACTGAAGACTAGCATTGGACTATTGTGAAAACTATCCAAAAGTATTTGAGGTTTATTGAGGATATATCCTAGTTTTATAGTGAATATGAGGATCCAGTCATCAAGAGATATATAGATTCTAGTTTCCATATATCTTAGAATGATCTAAAATCCAAGATGGGATATGTCATCTATCTTAATAGAAGATCTGTTATTTTGAAGAGCTTAAATAAGCTACACTACTACAAAACTGGGATTATCCAGCACTAGGGATTTATCAGCACTAACTAAAAATGCTGTTAAAGACCCCCTTTATCAGTGCTAAAAAACATTTATTAAAGGGGTCTTTAATAGTGCTAAAAAAGAACTGTTAAAGGGGGAACTTTATCAACACTTTTTTTAGAAGCATTGATAAATGGGGTCTTTTATCAGGGCTTGTAAAAAATCACTAATAAGGGGGGGTGGGTTATCAATTCTTTTTTAGAAGAATTGATAAAGATCCCTCTTTATGGTCACTTTTTTACAAGCACTGATAAAATTATACATAAAAAAAATATTTCATTAATAATAATAATATGTTAATATATTAATATATTTATATTGATATAAATATAATATATATTTTTGAAATATTTTTTAGTTAAGTAAATAGGAATTTACACTTAAAATATAATATATTTAGTGAAAATGGCTTATAAAATAACAAAAAAGATATTTTTAATTAATAATTTTATTTTTATTATCGAGTAATAGTCATTTAATATCAATGTTAAGATAAAAAAATAAAAAAACTAATAAAATATCTCAAATAAGTTTAAAACATAACTCAAACTTCAAACGACCATAACTTTTGATCTGAGTGTCCGTTTGGGCTCTACCACATATCAAACTGAAGCCTATGATTAGATCTATGCCTTATATTTGTAGGACCCCATTCACTATTTTTTCAAGGTAAAAATTCCCATAAGGTCTCCAAAACTAAGTTTTTAGTTGGTGTGCTCCAATTTTTTAACTTTTGATGGATTTTATGCTTCATTTATGGGGGTATTTTTGCTATTTTTTAGTGGGGAATGAATTTATTCCTAGGTGATACATTCATATTGATATTACATATTTTAAATTTTATCATTTTTCATAATTTAATTTTATTTTTAATAAAATATATAACAATATATACATATTTTTTATATATTCACACATAAAAATTTAATTTTATAAAGAATTAAATTAAACATATTTAAATATAAAATATACTTATTAATATGTATATATATATATAAACATATATATAAATTTATGTATAAAAAATGTGATGGAATGTATATAAATATATAGATCTGTCATAAAATGTAAAACAAAACAGGGCAGTGGTAAAGGCACTAGATGTATAAATGGGAGTTCTTAGGTTTGAAAATCACTGGAGTCAGGGGTGCATGTGGGAGGTTGGGATTATCTAAAGTGCTAATAAAGGGGTGGGGGAAGCACTGATAAAGGGGTGGGTGGCTGGGAAGTTTGGATAAAGGGGGATGGGTGGGGCGTGGGGAAAAAAATTTATATACCCTTTATCAGCAAAGCCTTTATTAGTGCTTTTTAGCACTATTAAAGGCTCCCTTTAACATCACTAAAAAAAGTTCTGATAAAGGGGGTCTTAAATAGAGCTAAAAAAGTGATATTAAAGGACCCTTTTAGTAGTGCTTTTTTAGCAATGATAAAAGTTTTGGGCTTCTAATCGTACTTTGATTATCAGTGCTTGTTTAGTGATGATAAAGGCCTTCTCTAGTGTTGTTAAAGGCCAATTTTTTAGTAGTTCTAGTGGTTTATGATTCTATAGAAGAGTTTGCGTATATATTTGGCTTAATATGAAGCTATTTACGTAGCATGAATACACTTATTTATCTCGGATATTGATGTGGTGTCTAGAAGTAAATACCCGACTACATTTTATTATGATGATACAATAGTGGTGGCCCTATATAAGGTGCTTAGGTCACATCAACAGAAAAATCATATAATTTGAAATTATCACCTCTTGATGGGATTTTTATCGAAGGGGTGAGGTCATAGTTAAAATAGTTTCTATATAGGAGAGTCTTTTAGACCCATTTACAAAATCCATATCTCAACAGAAGCATGACTATCATGTGAGAGTAAGTGGACTCAAAGTATTTAGTAGTTAGCATTAGTGCGCGTGGGATTATGTTTGAGTTGGTTCCCTTAAAAAAACTACTATATAATTTTTTATTACCAATACATTCTAAAAATTTGAATATTAATAAATATCATATCGTATGATGCGTTTTCTTTTTTATAACTTGAATATGATAATGTATTTAGAGTATCTATCACACTAAAAGGTTATAAAAGTTATTCACAATGATGAGAACCTTAATGTTTAACGAAAATATTCTTAAATATATATTCTATGGCTTGATAAAATATATTTTATGGTATAAAAATGATATTTTCTATCATTTTTAGGAGGATCCTAAAACTTTGATACTTCTTATCATGAAGTATGCACTCTGTAATCTCTAAGAGAGGAGGTTATGGGAATAGAACCGAAATTATGAATTCTATATGTTATATGTTTCATTGCATATTCCCATCTAAAAATGTGTGTATTAGTCTTTATACTTGATATTACTATTAATTTATATCATAAATCACATACTTAGATATATTGAGGAAAACCGCGATGACATATTCCCATGGTGAGGTAGGATATGTTTGGTGCGTCATAAGTGATATGAAAATAATGAATTACTCAAGAAATGAATTTTCCTTTCTGAGTTAATGATGGTAGATATATTAGGCTATTTTATTTAAATGAAACTATTTTATTATGTTCATATTAGTGGTGGTTTTATTGATGTTTTCATTTTAGTAATTTCTAAGAAAATATATCAAACATATAGGTTGATGAAACAAGTAATGTAGTCTTTTTAATGAGATATCAAGACAAATGGATTACATTACATAGTGAGCATTCACAGGATGTTGTTTTCATTTTGACATAAACATATTTATCTATGGATCTTTAATGTCTTTCTAAACCCATATCTTAGACTTTACTTCAGTTAGCCTATTTCCATTGAGAAAGAGGCTTTGAGGGTCACACACTCATTGCACCCATAATTAAGTTATATTTTATTTGAATTTAATATTGGAATAAATATTATTCTCAAGATTAAATGAATAATAATTATGTAGGTTGTGTTGATTGTATATATTCAGTCACCTGTTATTTTAAATAATATACACGTGAGTTGAATATTAAATAAATATTCATTTTTTAGTTAGTGAATATGATATTTATTTATTTATTGAATGAATAAAACCTTGATATTTATATATTTAAATAAATAATAATTATTAAATATTAGATAAATACCAAAGATTATTAATGATATTAGTGAATATACCAAATGAAATGATACATTTTATTTATTATAATTTAAATAAATATTAATTAATTAATTTAAAAATGTTATTTAATTATATGTGAGTTTAACACACATCAACGAAATAATAATAATAATATTATTATTATTCAACATGGGGTTTACTTAGTACTAAGAGACAATTTAAGGGCCTTTATGTAATAAATAATTCTCTCACCTAAGTATATATCCCTATTTATGTCATTTTTAAGGTTAGTTATTTTATATAATCAACATTTATCTCTAGAGCATTCTATCAAATCTAAATAGAAATTTCTCTAGAAACATCTCAAGAATGGAGTGCATCAATACTCCTCTCTCTTATGACTGAGGGAACTAAAAGAAATACTTCAAGATAAAAAGGAATTATTATTGCAATCAATGAAGAATAGTGTAAGTGGTTAGGATCATCCATGACCACACATAGAAATATAGTGACATTCTGCTGTTTTTAGAGAACATGTGGATACCGATAGATGGATTCTATCCATGGACCCTTTATCAAAATGAACAATGAAAATAGTGGTTAAATTATTCAAAAATGAATACATGATTGAAAGTGAAGGTAATTATAATTTATATAAATTAATTATAAACTATATGTGAAAACACCATATCTAAGATATTATAGAGTAGTGTTCATCTAGTACCAAGGATTGAGTTCTCTTGAGTGAGTGTGGTTCTAGACTCTCTAGTAGAATATTAGGATGGAAATGTTGTTGTGACCTCTCTATCTGGTCCCAACCCACCAGGGCTTGCTAGGACGACGATAAGACAAGTGTGACTACCCTAATCATGCCTCCAATAGGCATGGGGATGGAGACCAGCACCAAGTAGGCATAACACTCACATGGGAGGCCTTAAACTAAGATACCTATATGCACACACACATATCCAAGCCCATACAATACTAAAATGAAAAATAAAATAGATACCAAATGCATGCATACATATAAAACCCATAATTAGAGCACAAAAAACACTAGGAACCAATAAGGTCCAAATACAGGCCCACCAAAAGCTATAAATATGTCCAACATGATAGTAAGAGGGAAATATAGTTAAATGTGACTCCTGGCATGAACCAAAATCTATCTAGCCAAAATATATGTTTTATCTACTCCTGGTCTACCGAGAACACCATTTAATGACTGGTCATATGCATAAAAATGACACGTGCAGGCAGATCCTATGTAGGGGTGCGTATAATAATACCCAGTAAGATACCCCAAAATGACTTAGAATAAAGCATTAAGAGTATTCATCTCACAATGGAACATGTAAATCATAATATGAGACATACAATAAAACCTCTAAGTATACTAATAGTCAATAATTTGTCTCAAGGTAAGGTCAATACCACATTTCAATCTTAAGATTATGTTTGAGAGTCCGTAACAACACTCACTAAAGGGAAATCACACTATGAGTTTGATATAAATGATGGTGTCCATTTGATATGTCATGCTCACTAGGTCTCTCCATGAGGAAGTACACACTGAAAGTATAAAGAGATAGATACATAGACGAAGATCACACCTGAGTCCATGGGATAATATAGACTAGCCCAATCTATATTAACCCACTATGTAGGGGATTGATGCCCCTGTATAGTTGGTAAAACTAATTCTGAGAACTCTATATAGGAAAAAAGGTGATAAAGTATTCTATCATGACCTCTAGGAGGTATTTATACAACTCTATCCAAAACTTATCCCTTATAGAGGATCAAAATCATTTGTTCAAGACATAATTTCATACTAGAACCTCACAAGGATGAATCGAGGGAATGTACCCTTCAGGAAACTAGTACACGCTAAGGGGAACAAGGTATCCATGTTATATTTGAATAAGTACACGAAGTGTACTATTAGTACATGGTGTGTCCCACTGGCACCAGTTCTACCCATGTATTAAGAACCGTGCCTATGTACACCTTGTTTTTCTTGTGTACCTGACCATGTTTGTATAGTAGGCCATGTATGAGTACATGACTCAACCCATGTACTATGGCCGTGTAATTTACTTGGTCGTGTTCATGCCCATGAATCCTTCTAGATACAAGCCGATCCACTAGGTAAGGGTTGCATGGAATGTGACATGTGTCACACAATGTGTGGATTTAACTTCACGTAGAACCCTAGCGCCATAGCTAGGTCCCCACACATGGTGTGTGTTATTCCATTACACTCTATATGGTGCATAAATTTCTTTAATCCATGAATATTCACATAGATTTCTCCCCTGCCACAACCACACTGATTTCCTCTCTTAATCTTTCCTTAATCAATAGATCTATGTCTAAAAACATGATTTCAACCAAAGATACGATTTATAGACATCCAAATCAATTAGGAAACCTTACCCATTGAGTATTTTAACTACTGCATGCCCAAATTAGAATCAATGGTCCCAAAATCCAAACTCTATCCACTATAATTGCCATCATAAATAAATAAAATCATCAAACTAAACTCAAATATGTGGTATCAACCTGTTTCACCAAGAAATGGGTGGAAAACAATTGATTAATGGGTATTTATCGAACTACTGGCCAAAAGGAACCTTGGTAATGAATGAACAAAGAACGTGGGAAGAAATGCACAAAAAACACCTGAAGAGTAGACCCTGGCCAATGTTCTTGTCATCATTGATTCATTTCCATTAAAATGAATAATGAAGAGATATAAATTAAACACCAAGATAAATCCCCAAATTCCTAGAATAATAATCTCATACCCGCAACACGATTGATCCACGAATCAATCTATTAGTTGATTGATTAATGTTTATCATAAGTTAATAAAATAGGGATAAATATATATAAAACAACCTCCTAAATAAATAATTGATTGATCATTAATGAAGAACAATTCCAGGTTGTTTTTGTTGATGAGATCCATAGGTTCCATTGGCACACCGATCGCCAAAGATCGATCTGTCAGTATTCATCCATGGAAGCTCCACCACTAGCTCCACTCTCAAATTCCAAGGTTATTAGGCCAACTATAATTTTTTTATAAATTGGTTTATATAGAATTTTATTTGCTCTTTACATCATCCCAAATAAAAAATAATTAATTAATTTATTATTTACACACACAATGACTTTTTCACAAACTCCCAACATTAAAAAAACTATGTCATTACTAGGGTGAAACCCATGATATGAACTTAGTAATGGTCTTAGATTTATGATACGAGACTCCATTTAGGAGTTATTACACTTTTTTTAAAAAAATGATCTCGTGTAATATTAATATATTTAATATTTTTCAAATATCAATTCTAAAATCATTGGAACTCAAAATATTATTTTTTCTTAGCATATATCTCCAAAAATATTAATAGATATATTTGAAATATTTACATGGAAAAAATGAGACATTAAATTCTCCCCACATTAAGTATTTTCATCCTGAAAATAAAAAAGGATTAATTGAAAAGGTGTGGGTACTATGATTTCATATGGGTCTTCTGCTCCTAGGTGCTCTCAAAAAGATTCCCATACTGCCACCAGACATGAACCAACTCTGGGAGAAATTAAATAACACATGAAACACTTATTTAAACTCTAAATACATCCATATTTGGTCCTTATAGTACATATTATGGCTATGTGTAGTCTTTATCCACTATGGTATGATCATATCCTTCTCTTTCGTTGCTCTCACCAACTATGGGTCCATTGGTACTGAATCACCTTAATTAGTCCAACAATGTGGTGACATATAGGGTTATTCGTACAAGGTCACAAATGGTGCCATAATGATGGTGTAATGGTAGATATAATTGTATGAAAACTCTTCCAATTTTATATTATCCTCCCAAATATGAAAAAATTCTAACATGCAATCCCACAACATGTCTTCCAAAACCAGAATGGCCCCCTCAGTTTGGCCGTCAGTCAGAGGGTGAAAATACATGCTCAAATGAAACTGAATCCCCCAAAACTCCTAAAATTCTCTCCATAATCATGATGTGAAGTGAGCATCATGGTTTAAAATTATCATCAAGGGAACACTTTGGAGCCCGATTGTCTCCTGCATGTAAAGGAATCCAAAGATCTCTATAGAACTCTACCCTCAAATAGCTAGGAAGTGGGTAGATTTGGTGAGTAAATATATGATCATACAAGTGGAATCATGTCCTCTAGATGCACTTGGTAACCCCATCATGAAGTATATAGATATTCCATCCCGCTTACACTCTGTAATCTCAAGGATTGTGCTAAATTAGCTAAACATTAGTTATTAGCCTTCACCAGCTGACAAGTGAGGCTTTGGGAGACAAAATTTGCTACATAATTCTTAATTCATGGACAATAAAATTAATATTATAGGTTTAGGTGAATCGTTTCCACACCTATATGTACCAAAAAATTGTATTTATGAAAATCCCTCATCACCTCCTCCCACAACATCACTGGTAACATCATCCTTCCTATGAAAAGGATAACATGCTCTCCACCTTTATAAAATTCACAAGGATCATGTCCAATGGATATATGAGTATATAAGGTATCATATTAGGTATATACATTAATATATCCTCTAAAATTTTGTAAAAGTGGTGGGGTAATAATTAATGAATTAAGATATGAATCACTATACTCTTTTACTAAGGATATTTGCAACATGGATATTTTCTCCAACACCTTAACCAAAAACCGAGTACAAGATCTCCTACTAAGAGTGTCTGATATCATGTTCCCATTACAAGGAGTATAGACTATCTCAAATTTATAGTCCTATAGGAACTCTATCCATATTCTCCATCTCAATTTAGGATCCTTCCAAGAGAATATATACTTGTCACTCTTGTGGTTAGAATAGATGATAAACCACTCACGCACAAGGTAGTGTCTCCAAATATTTAATGAGAAGACTAATAATTTTAAATCAAGATCATGGGTTGTGTAGTTATACTAGTGTGCTTTCAAATTATGATACCGATAGTAAATAAAAGCTTGCCTCTGCATCTGTACAAAACTAAGTTTGGTCCCTAAAACATCACAAAACACTATTTACTAGGCACCCTCCTATGACAATATCAAGATAGGGAACTCGTAAACCTATGGATCAACTCTTGAAAATACTTCTGAAACCAATCCATACACATGAAAGGATAATACTTCCTAGTAAAAATAGTCAAAGGTGCCAAATATTGTAGAAATCAGGAACAAATTTCCTATAGTATCCTACCAACCCAAGGAATATTTGCACCTCCATCACACTCTTGGGTGGATCGCAAGATAAAAATGGATAAAACTTTTCTTGGTCCACTACTACACTATTAGACAAGATAACATGTCCCATAAAGTGGATCTCATGAATCCAAAATAGACACTTCAAGAGATTCCTATAAATCTTGGGTTCTTGGAGTGTGTCTAGAACCATCCTCAAGTGTCTCGCATGCTCATCATTGGATGCCGAGTAAACTAGGATATCTTCAATGATGACCACCAAAAACCGGTCTAATAAAGTTTGAAAGATCTAGTTAATGAGTCCTATAAAAACTTTTAGGGAGTTAATAATCTTGAATAGCATCACCAAGTACTCATCTGAATGCCATCTTTAGTATATCCTTGAACCTTACTCGCAACTGGTGGTAGCCTGACCTGAGGTCAATATTCTAGAACCATATTGCCCATATAAACTAATATAATAGGTCATCAATCCTCAGTTTTGGATACTTATTTTCACAATAACATAGTTTAGGTGCTGATTACCCATATGTAACCTCAAGATCCTATCCACCTTCATGGTAAACAACATTGTGACTTCCTAGGGGGAACACTAGGTCTCACAAATCCCTTCATATGAAAATCCTCATACTGCACCCTCTGCTAATGAAGCTATATAGAATCCATTCAATATGATTCCAAAAATATTGGGTCCATCCCTGGGTTTAATTCAATGCATAAGTCCAACTCTTGATGGGGAGGTAATCCTAACACATCATCAAGAAAGACATCCTTGTACTTAGCCACCATAGTAGGAAAATGATAGCCCTAAACATCCACTGCTCCAAGAGTCATGCTATCTATCTAGTGGGTAATAGGATACACCCTCCTAATTAGGAGTCCATACTTCTATTCTTGGGTCTCCTTATTTATTATAAATAAAAACCTCACCCCATTACATCCTTCTCCTAAAACAATGATTTTTTACATGAACTGTGTATAACTAGTCCTTGCCTAATATTATTTTGTATTGCCTCATCACTGTCACAAAAATATCCCATGAGAAACTCTCTCCTCCAAGTGAAAGATATCACTATCATTAAAAGTGCGTGATCACTGATTCATCTCTGGAAGGAGTCTCCAAGCATAAGGGTCAAGCCAAGGGATCAACCAGAACTTATAAGACTCAAACTAGGGATGTGGTAAGAAAATAGCGTCTCACCCCTGTGTTTATCAAAACTAAGTTTAAGTTAGAAAAGGAACATATCATACCTCTAATCATCCTCAAATCCTTAGGGTCAAATTCCTCCATGGCATGTAGCTTTCCCCACCCCAGATGACCAGCTCCCCAGCCTGGAAGGGACCACCTCAGGGTGGTGGTGGAAACATGTCAAACCATCTACCACCTCCCAATGCTCTCTTTGCTCCTCTACCATGTCTACCACTGTGCATACCTCTCTGCTCCTACCAGAACCTCTACCTAAGTGGCCCATCCACTGTCTCTCTATAATACATCCAAAGGGTCAAACATCCCTACATGAGATGTCCCCATATGTCATAAGAGTTTCCCTTCTCTACCGAGGATGACTAGAACCATCATGAGATCCCTGAACATCAGACCCTCAATCCTAATATTGTATTATAAAATATATTGCTAGTATATATATCTGTTTCTATCATCAACTACCTACTACTAAAGTCTCACTCCTATGTACCCACTATTAGCACCCACTACCAGTGTCAGCACAACCTGGAAGCTCTCTATCACCAAGGAACGCTCTAACACTCCAACATAAGTAGGAATGTAAAGGGGTATAACACTATCCTAAATGTATTTGTGTAGAACTCACTCAAAGATCCTTTCTCAAAATAATTTCTCCCAAATTATATCCATTGAGTATTGTGAGAGTTTGGTAAACCTCACTTAATACTTATCCATAATAATGATACCCTGTTGTAGCTGTAAAATATCATGAATATGCACCACTCAAATCATAGCTGGAGAGTAATATGCCCCAAAGATACACTAAAACTATTTTTATGAAATATTCACCTCATCATATGATAGAACCACTAGGCTCCACCAACACCCTATGGAACTATGAAGAAGGATCATCACTAGGAACAAGTGTCATGAGAGATGAAAGATTCATGCAACCACCTCATGTCAATCCTTAGTTTCTTAAGGGTCTAGATCACCCATAAACCTAAGGGGACACTGATGCTGAATCCCATGAATCATACTCATCCTGCGCACCTCATCCGTTGGTACTCTGGGTACCATCCACTACTCAATGAGTAGAGGTATGACTGGAACCACCCAGAGGCCCCACATCCTAAACAGGTCCCTGTATCTAAGCCTATTTACTAATGATATCATCCTCAGGATCCTACTATTTAATCATATCTCAAAATCATCATGGAGGCATCCTAAAATATACGATATGTACCACAATCAATGAGTAGTGAGATAACTAAATAAGGACATGGAAACACAACCCATTTCTATATTATGCATGTACAAATGTTTCCCCTACAAATAATTTCTATATGTATTGATTCAAAAGGTAGGTGATCAGAGTCCTAGTGTATGGAGTTTTTGGCTGTCGCACCAACAATGGAGTCCCTAGCTTGAAATAGGAACTAGAAACACTTAAAATTGTTTCCATAAAACCCAAACCGATATCACAACTAGAAAAAACTCCAAACTCTAGTCCTAATATATAACATGCTCTCATACCAATTTATCATGAAACAACACACTGGGGTCTACCTATTTGGAAATAAACCAGGTGTGGCTACCCCAAGAACGCTTATAATAGGCCAAGGGATGGCAACCAAAACTCATGTTCGCATATCGCTCACATGGGAGGCCTTAACCTAAGGTACCTATTTTCACTCACACATCTCCAATCCCATAAAATGTTGAAATGAAAAATACAACTTATACCAAATGCATGAATATATATAAAACCCACAATTAGAGCACACAAAAATATTAAGAATCAATAAAGGCCAAATACAAGCCCACCAAAATCTATAAAGAACTCCAACATGATATTAAGAGGGGAAAGTAGTCAAATGTGACTCTTGGAATGAACCATAGTATTTATATCCCAAATATAAGCTCCATATACTCCTATTCCATTGAGAACCCCATCAAATGTTTGGTCGTCTACATAAGACATGGCCCATGTGGGAAAATCCCATGGAAGGGTGAGTATAAAAATACCCAGTAAGACACCTTGAAATCACTAAGCATAAATAATTAAGAGAAGTAATCTCACCATAGGACATGTCAATAAAAATATGGTACAATCAACAAAACCTAAATATATAGTCATAAATGGAACTAAGTTTGAAGGTAAGTTCACAATCAAATTTATATCCTAAGATTCTGCTCAAGTGACTGTAACCACACTCACTCGGGAGAACTTACTCCACGATTCTGATAGCACTGATGGATTCCATATGAGATATTGTGATTATTGAGTCTCTACATGAGGAAGTACAAATTAAAATTTTGAAGTGATCGATACACAAATGGGGATCACACCCATGGACATGGGGTAATACCGACTAACAAAATTTGGATTAACCCACTATGTTAGGGATCAACCCTTGTGTGTAGTTGGTCATTCGATTTATGAGAACCACACATTGGGAAAAAGATAATATAGGATCCCATCCTAGCCTCTGAGAGGGTTTACTATAACTCAATCTAGAACTAATTCCTTGGAGAGTATCACAATATTTTGTTCAGGATGTAATTCCATACTATACCCTCATAGGGATGGATTAAGGGAACACACACTTAAGGGAACTAGTCCATTATAAGGGGAACAAGGTCTCCAAGTCATCTTTGAAGAATTACATGGTATGTAATGTTAGTATATGGAATGTACCTTCATCACCAAGCCTACCCATGTATCATGACCTGTTCCCATGTTAGTGACTTTATACACCTGGTCATGCCCATGTACTTAGCATTGTCCATGTTTTAGGACATGTATAAGAACATGAATCAATCCATATACTCATGCCATGTCATGTACCTGGATATGTCCATGCCTATCTATACTTTGAGATACACACCAAGCATCCACATAAGGGTCATACATCACATGACACATGTCACAACTTCATGTGGAACCCCAACACTTCAACAAGGGCCCCGTACATGGTGTGTGTTCTTTTGTTACATGACGTGTAGTGAAAAAATTTATAAAATCCATAGATCTTCATGTGGATTCATCCTCTACCACTATCACACTGATTTCATCTACAAATATTTCTACAAGCCATGGATATGAGTCAACTAAACTCAATCTCTACCAGAGATATGATTTTTGGCCATCCAAATCGACTAGGAAACCTTCACCATTGAGTCATTCCACTACTGAATTCCCAAACCGAAATTGAATATCCCAAAATCCAAACTCAATCTGATGTCATTTACATCATATCTTGATCCACACATAAAACCAAACCAAGACTTGGGGTATCAATCCATTTTTCTAAGAAATAGGTGCACAGAAATTGATTACTGATTAATTTTCAATCCACTAGCCAAAATGAACACCGATGATGAATAAAAAATGAACATGGGAAGAAATGAGAAAATCACAAATATAATTAATATACCTTAAACAATTTTCATGTAAACCTCAATTAATTTTCTTTATAATGATGAAAAAAGATATATAAATTAGACAACAAGAGAAATCACCAAATTCCCACTATAAAATTATCATACCCTTAATACGATCGATCTGTGAGTCAATCTATTAGTTTATTGATTCATGTTCATCATAGGATTATAAAACGGGGATAAACCTACATAAAATCACATCCTACCCCAATATTGGATTGATTTTTTTAATAAAAGTTTTAGGCCATTGTCTTTGATGATATTTACATGTTCCATTGGCACACCAATTTCCAAAGCTCGATCCATCAATGTTCATCCATAGAAGCTTCTCCACCATCTCCTCCATAAAATCCAAATGTTATATGAACAACCCTAAAATTTAGTCATAACTGGGTTTAAATAGAATTTTATTAGGTCATTACATTATCCTAAATAAAAATAAATAAATATATAAATAAATAAGTTTATTATTTACACCCCAGATGATTTTTTCACAAACTCCCGACGCCAAAAACAATCATGTCACACTTAGGGTAAAACCGTCACTTTGAACTCAACAGTGTTCTCATATTTTGGATATGAGATTCTGTTAAGGAGTTATTACACTTTTTCATGAAAATTAATTACATGTGATATTAATATATTTAATATTTTTCAAATATCAATTATAGACTTACTAGGCCTTAGAATGTTGACTATCTAAATGCCTATCTCCAAATATATTACTATATACATTTCAAATCTTTAAATGAAAAAAACTGAGATGTTAAAAAAGATAACTATTTGGAATAGGACTAACTACTTTAGATGGGTCCTAAAACCTTCACTTCTTATGGTTAAGTTCATTGATTTTACCTATTCTATTTAAAATCACATGATTGAAGAAATACACCAACTTAGATACATTAAGTTAAACTCTTAAAGAAAAATAAAAATATAGACTATTGTTTATAAACCAATTCACTGAATTTATTGTAGGTTCATCCTTTCACACTTATCTTGATCATATTCATGTGAATAAATGATATAAAATTATTTGAAAAAATAATTCCTAATTGAAACAAAATTCCATGAATGATATATGTAATTCATTACCACTCACATCCTTCTACTCTAAATCCCTCACCCCTTAAGTGACTAACCATGGATGATAATGAGAAGCACCATCATACATGAATAATTTATCCTAAGAAGTATTTTTTTTATAAAAAAAGAATTTAAAAAAGTAAATAACAATTGAAATTAAAATAAAATTACTTGAATTAAAATTTGAAATATAAACAATAAAGTACAATAAGGAAGGAAAAAACAAATGGCTTAAAAGAAAACAAGAGAAAGTGTAAAATCAAAGAAAATTTGGAACTCTCCACAAACTTGGAGAACCTTCCTATTTATAGAAAATCACACTTCATGATGCGATAGATGGTGACATAGTGTGATATACTAGGGCTTGCAGAAAATTTAATATATTTATTTCCTCATTTAAATACATCATAGCGTAATGAGTCTATTTATGGTGCAACCAATTCATTTATTTTTATAAAATTTGAATTACTTTAAATATATTTACATGAGATATATATAGAATGGTTGAGATATTTTTTATTTTATCTTTAACTAGACACATTACATCACAGAAGGATATAGTCACAAACATGAATCCTAGACACTTTATTACTTCATTTGGCTCCTCCCTCTCATGGAATATTTCCATAATTTGTGGAATGATCTCTTGTTATATTATCTCAAGAATTTTTCTTTAACTCTGGTCATAGTGTGGCTCCAAGATTCATGAAACATCATTATTTCCTTCTCAGTGGGTAAGTAAAACATCTTATACAACTAGTGAGGCCTGAAACATCTTACATTTTTTCTAAAACATCTTATCTTTCCTTACTCCAAACATCATATGAACTAGTTCCCTATGGGGAAGGACTTGAATGGATCTCTTAAATTCTATGGTAGTGGAATGACTGAATGCGTTGTTTCATGAATGATTCTCTAAATCCCTAGAATGAATCTGAGGAAACTTCACTAACTCTTATAATATCCCATATCATGACATTACATCCTTTAGTGTTGTGCTTAAAAATATTAGATTCCCACTTACTTCTGATTTTTTATAAAGTATAATATCTTATAGAATCATTATATTATGTATTACTCTACTTCATGGATTTAACCATGATCAGTGTATTCATTACTTAAATTAATCTATTGATAATACTTAAGTATTATTACCAAATTCATATTAAAGTCTTATGATCCTTCAAAGAGTATTTTGGATTTTTTATGAATTTATTATTCTCTAAGTTCTAAGGTAACGTCATAACCTAGTTGGTCATGAAGTGAATCAATATTAACTCCATATCATGATCCTATGTTTGAAACTCCATTCATATAACACTACTCCAAGTCTTGTGTCCATGAATACAGTGTTCATTAGATCTTGATTCTATCTTCAACCCAGTCACTCTATAAACATTCCATTCAAGTTGTGAAATGTTTTAAATTCTTTAAAAAATACTGTAAATCTTAAAAAACTCTTTAAATCATAAAACCTTCAATAAATACTCAAAATTACTCCAAATTATCTAGCATTAAGTTAAAAAATATTTTATAATGATACTAAAAATATATGTATGATTTAAAAGTATCAAATTCCCCTACACATGAACAATTACTTATCCAAAAGAAAAAAATATCTCAACAAAAAATTCCAAAATGCATTAGACAACAACAAGAGAAAAACAAATAAAATCATGTTTATAGAACAAAGGGTTAATTGAAAATCATTAAATTTTGATAACCCATTCATCCCATGTATCTAGTCATTATTTATTATTAAATTATTAATAATATTCATATTTCCTTCAATCATTATTTCTTGACTATTACTTTAACATTCATTTCCATGGGTTGATCTACCATTCTGAATAATTTTCACTCATCACTCTTGATACATGAATACCAGAGTTATGCTCAATCTCAAGAATACACACTCTATCCATAGAATTTCACAACATATTAATATCTACTTTAGATAAATCAAAGCACACTAATCATGATGACATTTTCATTAAGGATCCAATGATTCTATGGTAGAAGGTGTATGTTTCATGATGCAATCATAGAAATTCAGACTGGAAAAGGATGTTTCAACTCTTTTGAAAAACTATATGATATTTTCTAACACCAAATTTCATATGAATCTGAACCGGGAAATCTTTGGGTAAACTGAAGGCACTATTTGACTCAACAGAATATCCCAAGAATATGAAGGAAGGGGATCCCAAGTTTCATGATGTGCGTGCAAGATTGAAATTTGCATGAAAAGCCCTTGCATGTCAAATGCAATGTCAAATGGGAATCTTTCACCCGAACCACTCAAAATGGCAAAGTAAGGTGCATCGAAGTGGCTCCTTCTACATGTAAGAAAGATAATCACATGCACGACCTTTGTATGCCCAATGAGATGTAAAATGTCACTTTGAATGCTTGTTATCCATGGATCAAGGAATGATTTCACATAAGACCTCTTCCATGACCAGAATCTTGCACTCCATCACTTAAGGCCTCTTATATATATTGAAGTGAACCCCCTTCTTTAGGGTGATCCTCTAGAAGTCGAAGAATCACTCTACTGTGCCTATGAACATTCTTCTGTGACATTGAAAAATAATGGAAACCTCAATGTAGATATATTTCATGATAGGTTCCCTGGGGGTCCTACTTAGAGTGGGACCATAGTGGCTTGAACCTCATCCAACCTCTTTCATCCTAAGTTTGATGTGAATAATAATATTGTGTGCATGCCTTGAACATGCATGTAAGCCTCTAATCTTGGACACACCCCCTCTTTGATGATCCATGACTTTTTCCTTATTCAAAACACCATATTTGAACCCCTCTTGCATACAACCCTCACACCTTGCATGGTACTCTGCTATGTATCCCTCCAGGATTTCATACAATAACTTCCTGGTCCCTCATGAAATATACCCAATGCCCCTTGTTCATGAGTCTACCCACCTTTTTCTTTTTAACATTGGTATGATAATCCCCCTTGATATTAATTGTATGGATGACAATGAAGACCTTGTGAGTGACCAATCCTCTACACCATTCCATCCTAGAATTACTGAAGCCACCCACCTCACAAGGGTTGATGATCAATGGTTATGTAAGACTAAGGGGTGAGGAGTGAGTCCCCCACATCTGATATGGATGACGTAAAACTTCTTAGCACCAACATCCTCAAAACATGACATTAAACTATGATCTTACCCTATGAAGAAAATGAAGGATGTCCCCATGTATGAGTGACATGGAATGAGATAATACTCACATGGGATAAAATCCTCCACACGAGGAATGAAATCCTCCTAGGCATCCCTCGATAGAGTAAGTTCCTAGAATTTATTTCTAGAGGAAGGATTATTTATACTCTTTTCTTCCCCCAATTATGAAGTTCAAAGTGGGTATGGGTACTCTCAATACCCCATCCCTATCCTTTTGGGATTTGTTACCATGGGTCTCTTCCAAGAATATGCCCCACTCACATGGAATGAGATCCACCTTGCATGGAATGAGATACTCATAGGGCTGCTTCTACACATAATCCCCCCACTATATCTCATTGTAACATCTTTCATGACAGGACTATCAGGTCTTCTACTTCCTATTTTTTCTCACACTTAGCATGAATCATGTGGGCTTAGGGGTTAGTAGAGACCAAGACACCCTTCCTTCCACACCAACATGCATCCTTCCTAGAGTAAACCTCAGTATTTATAATCTCACGGGCATCTCCCATAGATAATCCCCAACCATATTCTCAATTTCTATGGGCCTCCTCCTTCGGTGTAAGCCCTAATTCCCCTTTTAAAACTATGTGGACTTTGATTCACAAAAAACTGTGATACATAAGAATCCTCCCAGAGGTTCA
The DNA here is from genome assembly GCA_963277665.1 of Viscum album. Lineage (NCBI taxonomy): Eukaryota > Viridiplantae > Streptophyta > Magnoliopsida > Santalales > Viscaceae > Viscum > Viscum album. Next base: position 1,279,993,500 of record OY728159.1, read on the forward strand.
ATTCAAACACACAACATTTCATTCATTCCATCCACACTATCCATACCCATCCTGATTTTACCCAAGCCACCACATCCTGGTGGAATCATGCCAACCCATCCATATCATTGATACTCCTAGTAGCACACGGGAAAATCCCATGAATAAGCCCCACATTAACTCTAACAAAGAGTAATCCTCTTATTATGGACCACTCCTACGTGTAATCCCTACACCATCCCTTTAAAATACTTGGGTTTTGATCCCTATCTTCTAAATAGGGTACGCATGACACCTCTCTAAGGTTCAATATCAACCAACAGTATACCTTTGTGTACCCTCCTAAGGAGTGAACCTCCCTGATCCACCTCTAATGATGTCCATACCAGCCTTCATAGTGTTACATCTTAATTTTATGGCACACGAAACCCTGAGTGCACTCTCATAGGGAGTTCCGATCCATCCATTGGAAAACCTTCTAGGTGTTCCCTTCTAGGGTCACACCTTCTCAATCCGCCCCATGAAGAATTCTAATCAATTTGACCCTATCTCCACAAGATGTTAAACTTATGAACCAAATCAGATACCTCATTCCAAGTGTTGGATGCCTAAGAAAAACCTCAAAAGACATTAATTTGTCATTATATACCTAATGATCGACACATGATTCTTTGGGTTCTGTGCCCAAGATGCCCTATTATGAGGAAGAATATAGTTGACTAATGTTCCAGTGTCTAGACATGTCAGAGATGCCCAACATGACTAGTATCCCGACCAAAGGTTTCTGCCCTATAAAGAACCCTTAGAATGTATAGATAGAAGTAGCGTAATTAACCAGTTTCCACAAAGAGATGGCATAAGGAATGAGTTTCATGAATGCATATTAATCTATGAGGGAGACTTGGACTAAGTGAAAAATTCCAAGGAGGAATCCATGGAAGTAGAAACAAAAATCCCATAATCCAGTTTTGATCAAGGGTATAAATTATCGATGGAAGTGATAAAATACAACCACCTTTGGAAATCATGAATGCGGGGTAACAATGCACGCCAAAGTCGCACCACAACACACGTGTTGGGCACCCCAATGAAGGCATCATAAACAAAAATGATGAAGCTGGCATGGAACTCTTTTCCTAAAAATGGGGACTAGTATCATTTGATATATCAGTAGATTATCATGTATCCAGATCTAGATATCCAGCGCTAGGTCTAATCAATAAAATTATAGCTCTAGTAGAGAACTCACTAGAAATTAGAGAATTTAATCATTGGGAATTCTGGTCTGTGACATAATTAGTCTAAATCTTTCTCTCTCCAACCATGTAATACTAGATGATGATGATGCATTGGGAATCACTTTCCTGGTATCCATAATGACGGCTGGATCTTCATACTTTATAGGACCCAAGTTGAAGGAAACCAATTGCCCCTATCCCACAAACACAGGAACATGAGAAATGCCAATACATCAATCCTGCACAACTCAATCTCTACTATGAATCCATCCATGGACATGACTACCAAGAGACCATGCCCCATATTACCCTCAGAAATAATTCAATGTAGGGTAATAGAAACCATCATACAATGATACGAGCAAGATGGGGTCATTCCCATGAGGGATAAGGCACGTCAGGACCTGGAGGCTTCTATACCTCACTGCAACTGCCACCCCAAGGGTCGCATATGGATCCAATACTGCCCACTCTGTCAACTAACCGCTTCAGGAGCCTCTCCCTAGAGTGATCTTATGACTCACTCCCTAGCTCTGAGGAGTTAGGGGATGCTAGGGTCACCTTGACTTTGACCACCGCCCAGGAGACACTAAGGATAGATCCCACCAGGCCCCATCAATACCACCAATGACCAGTATTTCAGGCTGAGGAATAATTTAACTACACACCTTCTCTACTAGCCTAGGTCTGGATGACCCGAAACCAATGTCAGGCCTAAGATCAAGAGGATTTCTATCAGGGTGCATCATCTTCCATAGATCCAGTGGATCCTACCAAAATTGGTATAATCTTACAGATCCTTACTACTATAGAGTAGGGACCTAGCAATGCCTGGTAAGAATTGAGAACTCAACCACCCCACATGTAGGTTGGGTTAACTCTTTCGATTGCTGGAACCACCAACAACCACTTTAGTCCAACCCATGATGATGAGATCCAGTTCATAGGCCCTCCCCATTCCATCACCAGTTAGAGTGGAGGTCCTCCCCACTCTCACCCTCAACACGGAGGTCCTACCTATGTTCTTGGCATCAATCAAATATAAGGTCCTCTCCACGTTGGTGATATCCATTATAAAGGTCATAGTGCCTATGGTTCTCAATATGAAGGTCTTCCCCATATCACGGACTGTCAACGCGATGGTCCTCATCACACCATTCCCAGCTCGAGCGGAGGCCCTCCCCTATTTAGCACTGACCAACTTGGAGGTCCTCCTCATGCAATAACCAATGATCATGGATGTCTTCCCAATGTTTAAACCAACTCAAGTGGAGGCCCTAACCACTCTAGAATCGATCCAAGTAGAATTCCTTCTCACTTCATTGATAACCAGTTTGAAGGACCTCCCTATAAAACCACTGACCAACAAGAAGGAACTTCCCATGTAACAACCAAATAGAGTGGATGTCCTACCCACTCATTTTCCCTATAGAATGGAGGCCCTTAGCATGTTTCCACCAGATCAAGTAAAGGTCCTCCCTACATTAACATCAATCAAAGCATAGGTCCTTCCCACTCCAGCTCCAACCAGCACAAAATTCCTACCCATTTCAAAGAACCCCCCTACACTAAAGAACCATTCTGGGATAGAAGGGAAAACCACCACTGCTGAAGGAAAAAATCTGGGAAGAACCATGTCTATAATGGCCCTATACTTTTACACATATTATTACATGATTTTAATCTTAAATTTCCTTCAAATGAAAACCAAGGTTCATAAAGTCTACTATATTTGGAAGATTAGATACATAATTAAAAAGCATAAAAACATCTTATATTTAATCATCATAATGAGATCCTAACACCATTTAAGCCCTTATATCTCTATAGTATAACCTAGGGAATACATGAATAAAGGGATGAGCTAAAAATACCAATAAGGGAATTAACATAAGAATAAAGCCTAGCACATGGTTTAGAAGTCATAACATGATGAAAAAAGGCATGGAGCATGAATAAAGATATGGAAGAATAACATATAGAACATGGGATCATTTAATAATGGAATCATATTAATGTGGCATAAATATAAAACTTGACATAAGTATGAGTCATGGCTAACCACCAAGACCTTTGCACATGGAGTACGAATCAAGGCTAACCACCAAAACCATTGCATATGGCGTCTCATGAGACTAAAAATGCCCAATTAATTGGAGTAGTATCTAGGATTCACCCTTAATAACATGTTCATGGATATGTGTTCCACATAAATAATCATATGTAAGGAGTCAAACACAAACATAACAGTTACCCATGGAAAGAACTGGGTATCATAATCATTTGAAAAGGCAAATCAAAAGGGAATATCATAATGGTGTACATAAAATAATGGATTTAAAAATTAAATGGATATTAATAAATTAAAATAGGCATAGATATTGATAAGTGATGTCAAACTAAAGTTAAAACATGTAAAAAAGTGTTTTGAAACTTTATAAATAAAACATTTTAGTGCAGTTTAAGGAAAACATTAAAGAGTATTTAAAACAGACAAAGGAATAATTATTTATATAAAACCAGAAACTAACCAGGATATATTTTCATGATAAAATGAGTGATTTTACAAAAATAATGGTGGCTTAAAACATATTAAAGTGTGTAATTGAAAATGGGATGAAAATTGAAAAGTTCCCTTGAATCGAGCTTGCTTATTAGGAAGAATTGTAAAGGGAATATTTTTTTAAATTCATATTCCCAAAAGAATGATGTAATAATTTAGATAAATGAGTTTGGAATATATAAATAGAATGTATAAGAAGTATATAAAAATAAATAAGAGTTACATTAGGATAAATAGAGAGAAATTATAACCTAAAGGAAAAATGAAGGTTTGGAAGGAATCCCTTACTTATGTTTGAGACAGTTATGCACTTCATCTTAATGTCTTGGATAATCATATTAAATAAATCAATCAATTAATTCAGAATAGTTTTTAAATTTATTTTATTTATTATTGTTTTATTATGTTAATTTATTACCTTTTTGATGGGTTATGAGATTCAATTTCATCTTCAGGAGTGTTGGTTTCCTTGGTTTTCATGATCGATTTAATTGTGTACATGTTTGGAAAATCATGTAAAATGATAATGGTCGTCTAGAATTGAATTTATATTTTATTAATGAACATGCAAAATATTAAATGGTTATATATTTAATTTTTTAATTTTGTATTAGGATGAATCATTAGATAAGATGATAGTGATAATCATTTAGATTATTTTGGTGGTTTTTCAATCATCACAAACTAGTTTTGTTTTATTAATTAATATTATGTATATAAAATGGTTACAGAATATTAAATAGGATTAAATAAATATATTATAATTCTTTTTAACCATAAAAATGGTTTTATGATTATTATTGAAGGAGGTAATGGAAATCAAAAACTTCGACATCCTTGAATGTGATAAATTAACACATCACGGGCGATGTTTTTATCTTTAGTAAAAAAGGAGAGGGGAAAAGAAATGATGATGAATTATTACACTAACATGATAAAATTACTATATATATAAGATAATATAGTTTTCATGCAACTTGGATAAGGGGAGTGGAATATATAATTTGAATAGAAAATAAATTGAAAAGAAATTAAAAGAAAATGAAAGAGAATTTTACCTCTTAAATTTACCCTCCTTGAGAACCTCCTTAGGGAAATATGTTTGGTATTTTTTTGATAATAAAGACTCCTTGATGTGGGGTAGATACTTGGGAATAGGGTTGGGTAGAATTTAGATTGGTATCATAGCTTGAAATGTGTGAAGAGAAGATGTGGTATTTATAATGGAGGAGAGGGGTGTTTTCTCATTATTTTATTCATTAGTTTATTATTTTGCCTTAGTACTACGAATAGTTTGATCATTTTTAATAAATATATTAAAATAATGAGTGATAGTTATAGATTTTGGTCTTACATTATCCATACGTCATCCATGACTCCATAATTCATGTATCTGTTAAATATCATAAATTACCGTATTTCACTATTCACAAAAAAATCAACTATTTTAGAAAATCCCAAAAATCCACCCTAATTTTTTTTTCAATGTGTAGAATATAAAAATGAAATAAATTTTATAAATATAATTTTCTAAATATTAGAAATTTAATTTTTAATTAAAAACATCATTTACTCAAAAAATACTGATTTTAAAATTATAATTGAATTTATGACACTTTGAAAAGTTAGACAAGGGATCATAAAATTATATTATAATCATAAGAAAATAAAATATTAATTTATGAATACATTTTATGAAATTAAATTTTCTTTCAAACCATTTTATTAATTATAAAATTGGAAATAAACATTTTGTTTTTATAAAAATATCAACACTTAATTAATAATTTATAAAACATTTATTTACTTATACTATGATATAATTATATCATATTACCATTTATAAGATACATAAATTTTATTTATACTTTCATGGGTGAGGTTACTATTCTATTGTTCAGTTTACTATTCATAAGTGTCATATTACTATTCCAAAGGTCAAGTTAATATTCCATTGATATAGGTTTCTTAACTTATATAAATACCTCTTATTACATTCATTATTCATTTATAAAGTTTTTTTATTCTTTATGTGATTTTATGTGATTTATTCTATATGAAATAAGAAGTAAATTTCCATTAATAGAATTCAGGGTCATTAAAAAGTCATTGTCAACCCCATTTGCTTCTTAGATTCAGAAGTTGAATGCAATTCAATGATGGATCCTTCTCCCCAGTAATCTGCATAAGAGTCTAAAGCAGGTTCTCATAAGGTAAAATTTATAATATTGGAAGGTCAAATTCACCAGATCCCCTAATTAATTCATAGGTATACGCAGGTCACTACTAGAAAATAGGTCTATACCCACAGTTTTCCATAACCGTGGGTATAGGGATAGTATGTGAACCTATACCCACGGTTGTGCCAAAAACCATGGGTATAGTTTTCTTTTAAGACCTATACCCATGGTTTTGGAGAAAACCATGGGTATAGAGTATTTTTCGAAGACCTATACTAACGGTTCATCAAAACCGTGGGTATTGGGATTTTTTTTGAAGACCTATACCCATGGTTCTCCAGAACCGTGGGTATAAATTTCCTGCGTTATGGCGGGGAAAGAAAATTAGGCAGGGCACAAAAAAAATTTGGCAGGAAGACATTTTTTCACGATTTATATTAATATATTTACATAAATATAAATATATATTTTCAAAAATTGTTTAGCTCAGTTGGTAAACACATTTCCGCTGGTGCTGTAGGTTGCGGGTTCAATTTCTAGAATTAACATTTTTCGAAACACAGATCAATATTAATATATATACGTAGATGTATGTACATATGTCAAATAAAAATGATAGCTCGGTTGGCCCGTTCGTGAGGCGCATCCGTGAGGTAAATTGTGAGATGCGGGTTCGAATCCCTCTGCCCACGTTTTTGAATTTAAATTTCCCATGTTAATCATATTAATATATATACGTAGATATATGTTTATATAACAATTAAAATTCACAGGTCGATTGGTTCCTTGGTGGGGCGCGCCCGTGAGGCTCAGCGTGAAGGGTGGGTTCGAATCCCCCCGCTGCGCTATTTTTGAATTTAAAAAATACCCCACGTTTTGAAAACCGTGGGTCTATTGTGTGCCACGTTGGAACAGGTGTGCCACACTTTGACTCTCCTATACCCACGGTTATCCTAAACCATGGGTATAGGTTGAGACCCCAATACCAACGCCGTTCCAGCCCATGGTTCCCAAAACCGTGGGTATAGCCTATACCCACGGTTTTGGGGGCTATACCCACAGTTTTGAACCGTGGGTATAGGTCGTTTTTCCAGTAGTGGGTGGAGGAATATTTTCCTCCCTTCTAGGGTCTCTTGGTGTATCCATCTATATCATCAACATTTTCATTCTCTACCTCAACCTGATATCATGAAGAGTTATTAATGGATTATATTGACAATGATCATTTGATAGATTCATAGATGGCTACGATTTCCCTCACACATGAGGTAGTGGTAAGTACCCTATCCTACATGAACATAATGATGTTGTTGGAACCGTCTTCAAGAGACAACCCAGTGTGTAACGACCAGTCAGATCATGTAGTGGTCTCTCTACCGACTAGTTCACCACCGCACTAATCCACATTGGTGCTGCTTCAAGTTTATCACCCAGTACTGGTTGAATCTTGGCCCAAACAAGAGCCATACCTAGATTTTGAGCAGGGAATCCCATGGGAAACTTTAGCTTCCAATCAGTTGTGAGTGTTATTTTGGCCAAATGCAACACCTAACTTCGACATTCCAGAGTCACTCACCCAAGTCAAGGTCAAATATTTCCACCAGACCATATGGGTGATACGTTTTCACCTCTGTGACCATTAGTTGGTCTACCCAAAGAGTCAGGAGCATTTTAACGACATTGATAAGAAATTCCACATTGTTGAGTTTGTATCACTCCTAGTGGCTCGACACCCTACATCACCCGACTACCACCAGACCCTCCAAAAAAGATGCATCCAGAGCTTCACAGTGTTCCACATAATTATTAAAGAGGCATCCTGAAATGTGAATATATGAGGATGTGGGTAGTACGCTGCTCTCCACTTCAATCCCATCCCATGAAATCCTAATTTTCCTGGTGATATTTAATATGACCCTCCAGGTATATTTGTGGTGAATATGTCTGATTTGGGTTTACTCAAGGAAAAGGAAACCGATGTAGGGTCCGATGAAGAGGGATCACCCCTGGGGTTGTGCAATATTAGGTGGACCCTCATTGGGGTGTCCTCAATTACCTGCAAACGTGGGGATTTGGACTTGGATATCCCTTGGCATCATTTCCCTCTAGTCGAGACACCAATGAGGGTAAAGAGTAGATCAAGACCTCTAATATCTATGATCCATATGATGGTGCATAAATGATATAGGTTGATCCCATTATAGAAACCTTTCTCTATCAAATCACAAATCATAAGATGCTTATTGATGAGATCCTTGCTGTGCGCCTTGTAGAGTGGTGCTCAAACTATAGTAATCCTCAGTAGGATCATGTTCATCCTCCATTGGGGTAGTAGGGGTAGACACAAATCCTTCTTGAGAAGCTTCCCCGGATAGATCATGGAAACACCATGCATCTTGATAGGGTATAAACCCAAGTTTATATAAAATGAACATGGTATATATTTTTGAATCCACCAAGAAATATAATAACATTCTTTGAAACCTAGATCAATACACTCCTCAAGCTGTTCCACATGTCATTCTATAGGCCACTCCATAAGCTTCCCCACTGGCTGCTGAGCCTACCTATCATGTTGATGAGACTATCAATGCATTGGTGGTTAGGAATCCTCATGAAGACAGAAATACCTACCAAGATGATTTTATAGCCACTCTCACCGCTCTCCTCAAAACCTTCAAGATACGATAGGTGGTGATCCCACCAAATGGAAAGCCATATCCGGCATGAGTGGATGATGTGCGAGCACCCTAAGATTTTTGGAATCCTATTTTTTCCCCTTAAACAGGATAAATGACCTACTGTAGCGTCCAAACCACTTCATCTTGATGTGCAGACCCATGTTGAGAACTCCAGAACTACAAGAGGCTGCGAAGCTCCAATGTTTCATACAAATATTGGAAGAAGCTGTGTTTTTTTTGGAACAACCAGTTACCCATAGGGTATATTACTAGTTGGAAAGACCTCCATAGAAAATTTATATACCAATTTAGATCCACCACATGCAAGAACAATATTTCCAACCTCTTCAAGTGTAAGTAACCACCAAATGAGTGTGTTGAAGTTTTTGTCACCCGGTGGAAAGGAATCACGTATTCACTTGATATGCTGCTGAATCAAGAGGAGATGTTAAATATGTGTGTGGGGAACTTTTAGACTGATATGGTCCCTTCCCTCATCTCTTATAACTTCCTAGTTGGATTTCTGAATTTCTCTAATAAGGACCAATGCCTGGAGGAAGCCTTGGAGTAGGCCAAACATGCACATCCATTACCTCTTCCATCTCTCGCAAGAAGAAAAAAATGGTAGAGACTGCCACTACAGTATAGGAAGAGGTTCTAGAGACACTAGAGATATTATTAGTAGAGCCTCACCCAGAACATCCTCAACAAGAGAAGCCTCACTGAGTGTAACATCCTCAGGATCGACCTCTCCTAGTGCAGAATCAAAAGGCACCGCCTAACCAAGAACCACTGCCTAAATGATACAACATGGATCTGGACCCCTATTAGGATCCAAACCCTCTTCATGGATAATATCCTAGATCTAAATTCCTAGATAAGATAAAATTTACCTAACCATTCATGGATACACAATTCCCTGATTATTTTTTTAGTTCCTTGGAGTAGGGGTCTTGAAACTGCCATAATGGAGGAAGCCACATGAGGTTAAGCTTACCAATCACCATGATCACTAACCTTACCATAGAATATTTTGAAATACCATAAAGTAATTATATGTGTTCAAATATTGTCTCTTAAACCAAGTGTACAATGGTTTAGTCAGATTGGGCCCTGTCTGGGTGCAAGTGACATGCATCTCTACTAAGATCCATAGTGAAAGTAAAGGTTTTAGTGGATAGAAATATGTTTCCAACTATGGGACTCAAAATTATGATGAATGGTTGGACTGTAGAGTGGTTTCTCATGACAATGTTGTTTTTCATTCCCTATTAATATGGACTGAACCTCTTGAAGTTTTCCCCTTCTTCGGTAGATGATTCTACATCCATATCACGACCTTCCATGTCTTAGAAGAGTAGGTGTCAAAAACCCAAGAAAAGGAAAAGTCCCCTTTAGACAAAAAACCCATCCCACACTCTTGGTGATTTCATGCCTTTGGAGTTGGGAATCAATCCTAGGGTTCACCCAACATTGGAATACTCCTATAAAGATGAGAAAGAGTATGTATCCATGAATACCATCAAGTTGATAGACCCTTACATGGTCCCCGATGAAGAGGAGTATTTGGAAATTTATTTGAGTGCCTGTTGTTGATATCATCAAAGAAGGAGTTGAGGATATGAGAATCATCAAAATTTATAAGACGATTCCTCGAGCTAAGATATGTATGATATCAAGACCATATAACAAGTTCTACAAAGGGCTTAGTAGAAATAGTCCTCTTATAGCCTGTTCTGTCAGATTCCTCACCACCGCCTTACTTGACCAGGAAGAACAACAATGAACACATCATGATCAGGAACATCCATCTACGGACATGCCTCGACAAGACAATAGTCATCCATTAGTGATTCTAGGCGAGCTGTCTAATGAGAAGAAGAACATTGCCAGCACCAACCAAAATCCACTGATTCATCCAATAATACCTGTCATGCCTCCTACCAAAGAGTAACCTCCAATGGGTAGAAATGTGAATTTTGCACAAAATTATGATGTGTTTAGGAAGATCAACATAATTCCTGAAAATATCTTGATCCTAGAGGGCCTATTCCTATCAGAAGAGATGTCCAAGGACCTCGTAGAATCCCTTAAAACCCCCTCTAGTTTGAAATAAAGGTTGCAGTCATAGAGACCTTATATGATGAGGAAGTTGAATGATCAGAGTGATAAGACATCATCTCATTCTACAGAGAATATGAGGTATCCCTCATGTAGGGGAATATATACCTGATGTACATCACAAGATAGTTCAATGGCTTAGAAGTTCACCACTTTCTATTCGACATGGGTTCCAGGATCAATCTCATTCGAACCCAGGCACTCCGCAAGTTGGGACTGAATAGACCAGATATGAGTCCCTCTAACTTGAAAATTCAGGGTTATGACAGGACCGAATAGAGAATGTGTGGAAGAATTCATTGGAAGTCCTAGTTTTATGTCTTGGTAGAAAACATTGAATTCATTGTTTTCTCATAGGATACCACCTACAATGCACTGATGGGTAGGCCCTGGCTCTGTCTTCTTGAAATAGTTCACTCCTTATATCAACAATGCCTCAAGTACTCCTTCAATGGTCGAGTAGGCATGATCCAAGGTGATGCATCTCTATTTGACTCTTGTGAATTCCTTTATAGGGACACCAGATATTACCAGAGAAAAGAAAAGAAATTTCATACCAATGAGGTCAAAAAAATGACCAATTTGGCTGACCTATTGATAGAATTGGATGAAACATTCATCCTCTTGATTCACCGATTAGAGGCCATGACGCCAAACTTGAGACACTACTTCATCATTTCCAAAAATAAGGGGGACGTGTTCCCATGTATAAGGAATATAGGAATATTAACTTGTAATATTACACTAGATAGAATCTAGTGATCCAAAAAACCCCTAGCACTATGAAGTATTGAGATGTTCTCCCAATTTCTACCATTACATGGTACCTTCATATATTCTATGGGTCCGGGTTGAGTCATCAGAAACCGACCCTCCACCACTAATTTAACATCAATCTTGGACCCTACGGTCGAATTCCTGATGGAATCAGGTTGATAGATACCGTCTCCATGGTTTCTACAACAATGGAATTACCCAGTAAGGATTCTGTATCCACCCATTTGAGTACTAGTGTTCCTCTGAAATCAGTTTTCATAGATGAACCATCTCTTCCCACTAATCAACCTACCTCGGAAGATGAGGAAGAATTGGAATATTCTCCTCTTGTATTCAAAGAGGTTATCTAGACCACCATCGATGAGTTGGTTCTGGTGAATCTTGGCAATGAGATAGATTTAAGGCCAAAAATGATCCGCGCGGCCATGACTATAGAGTAAAAAAAATGATATGTGGATTTCCTAAAACAACTTTATGATATGTTTACCTAGAGCTATGAAATGATTCCAGTACTATACACTAAGGTTTCTATACATTGACTTAGCCTCCAGCAAGTCATCACAGGTTGAAACAACCTTAGAGTAAAATTCACTCTTATCCCAATGTCATGGTCGAGGATGAAGTTGATAATTTCATCAAAGACAACTTCATCAAGGAAGTTAAGTGCCTCAAGTGGCTCACCACATTTGTTCCATTTAGGAAGAATAGAAAAATTATAGTATGTATCGAAATATGGGACCTCAATTACCACTGCACGAAGGATGATTTTCTCCTTCCGGTGACAATTATATTGGTTGATTCCATAACTGGGTTCTAGGATCTCTATTTTATGGATGGATAATATAGATACAATCTAACTCAGATGGCCCCTGAATATGAGGAGTCCAATGACTTCCAAGCATCATAAGGGAAATTCTCTTTTAGGTTCCAGGCATAGTTGAAGCATATGATGGGCAGTTCACAACATTGATTTTTTTTCATGATCGGTGATCAATCCAAGATCTATATGATGTTTAATCACCATGATCAATAGAATTGAATCAAAGATAGAAAACATCAATAACACCAGAACCAAGATAGAGGAGACCAACACATATTGTTTATACTTAATTTAATTAGATAAAGAATTACCTTTAAGAAATTCTTTATTCGTTGATGAATCTAGAGACAGATCTGTGGTGCACCTTCATTGAGTTGTATAAAAAAATGTATATTTCCTCTAGTTGTGATCCACATATGTTCCATGAATCTCCATATGTCACTGAATGAGTCTTCAAGTGCTAACATAGAAGATCCTTGCGTTTTCATCATCCAACTTGATCACCTCAAGAACCGCTTCCAAAGAATTCTCCTTGATCCGATGGAGGAGGATTGATTACCATTATTGGGAGAATTTTTAGATAAGGGATCTCTCTAGGCTTGAGAGGATCCTTCAATATTCATTGTGCACAACTGAATTAGGTCTTGAGAAAATAACATAATTGGGTATTTATATTTATATGGTTAAAATAAAATAATTGTAAAAGTTCCCTTATTATTTATTTAATCATAGGAAAAACCCAAGTAAAACAATAATAGTAATATTATTATTTCTTTACATTCGTAGAACTTGTGAATTATAAATAAATATTATTTAATTAAATAATATTCAACATTATTATTTCTCACCAGATCGTTAAAATCTGTCCACCATTCCTCCAAAATATTTATCAGGTCTTGAATAATGTCTATTTATTCATTAAATAAATATCACTTCATTATTCTCTAATAAATAAATAAATATTATATTCACTAAATAGAAAATAAATATTTATTAAATATTTTACTCATAATATATTTTCTCGAATAACTAGTGAAGAAATAAATGAGATGAATAATATATGAATAATTTTTAAAACATGTACGAGAATAATATTTATTGAACCTGTTAAATAATAAATAATAATATATTATTTAAATGAAATTTTGGATACACTTAGTGTGGGACCCTATAGTCCTCTTTCTCAGTGGAATTTGGTGAAGCAGCCTAAATTCCAAGGTTAGAGTTTAGAAACACTCCAAGGCACCCATAGAGAAACATGTTAATACTGTAATGACATGTCACATCATACAGACACTTACCATGTAATATAATCCCTTTATCTCAATATCTCAAATTGAGTAGGTTGCATGCCGGTGCCATCAACCTATATGTTCGATATCTATTTCTTCGACTTTATAGAAATTGAACTTTCTTATATATCACTATGGCCCTGGATTTATTTAGGCTTTATCATTTTCATCAAAGGGACTAAGATATCAACTTTTGTTAATTAGTGTAAGGGATAAATCCTTTCTCACATTATTCATTAATGCAATATTACTTGTGATGCACCCAACTTATCCTACCTCACCATGAACATATATCATCATGGTTTTTTTCAATACATCCAAGTAAACGACTTATTATAATCATTAATAATCATCTAAAAGTCTAAGCACCAATACACACATCCACATATAGGAACATCCAATGAAACATAAAAATGTGGATTTACTACTCGCGGGTCTTGTTCTTATAATATCCATACTGGATATTACCAGGGGTGTACACCATGAGAAGGTACCTTAAAGTCATATGAATATCCACCCATGATATCTTGTATCATTTATGTCTCCAAAATGATATCATTCAGCTATAGAACATATATTCAAGAATAGTGACATAACACTTTTGGGTTCTCATCATAGTGGGGAACTGCTATAACCTTTTAGTGTGACATCTACTCATAGGACATTATCACATACTATGTTACGCAGAAGAACAATAATGATGTGATAAGTAGTTTATTAATATTAAAAATAATGAATACAAGTTTATCATAAAGTACACAAGTATTTGGTTCTTGGGAACCAACTCCAACCGAATCCCACTTTCACTAGATCCAACTGATAACAACCTTTAGTCCTCTAGCTCTCACATGATACTCATGCTTCTGTTGAGATAGGCCTTTAGTCAAGGGATACACCAAATTATCTTCCATGGCTACTCTTATCACTACAACTTCACCCCTCTAATATAAATACATCCAAAGGTGATACTTTAAGAGTATATGTTTTGTCCATTGGTGTGACCTTGACTCTTTCGAAAGATCCATCATTGTAGTATTATCACAATACAATGTGATAGATTCTTTACTGTTAGATGCAACATCTAGCTCCTGAACTAAGTTTTGAATCCAAACAGCTTCCTTGGTTGCATCATAAGATGTTATATACTTGGTATCCACTATAGAATCATAGAAAACTAGATGATTATAACTCTTCTAGCTCAAAAATCCTCCATTGAGATAGAAAACATATCCTGATTGTGACTTCAGAGAGTTTGATCTGTCTGAAAAACAGCATCAGTATAACCCCTGATGTCCAACTCCTCATCTTCACCATAAACTAGTAACATATCCTTAGTTATTCTCAGATACTTAAGGATATCCTTAAAAATAGTCCAATGTTGTTCTCCTGGATCTTCTTGATATCTTCCTACCATGATTAGTGCATCAGAACCAATAAGTATGGTACATAAAATGGAATACATGATTGATCCTATCTCTAAAGCGTATGGGATCTTACTCATTCACTATTTCTCTTATCATGTTTGTGGATACATTTTATTTGAAAGATGTAAACCATGTGACACTAGAACCAATCCCCTCTTGGATTTTTCCATACTAAATCTATTTAGTATCTTGTCAATATATGTAATTTTACTTAGTCCAAGTATCATCTTGGATCTATCATAAATGATCTTGATTCTTAGAATATAGGCTGCTTCACCCAAGTCTTTCATGGAGAAGCACTCGTTCAACCAGTCCTTAATAGATTGTAAGGCTGGTATGTCATTCACAATAAGTAATATGTCACCAACATATACTACTAGGATAACAACCACATTCCCATTAAACCTTTTGTAATCACATGGATCACATTCATTTTTAATGAAACCAAATTCTTTTATAGAATTGTCAAATAGAATGCTCTATGACCTCGATGCTTGATTCAATGCATAAATGGATCTTTGTAACTTGTAAATCATTTTGGAATCACATGGCGTCAAAAAACCTTCTAGTTGTGTCATATAGACATCCTCCTAAAGGTTCATGTTAAGGAATGCAGTTTTGACATCCATCTTCCAAATCTCATAGTCATGGTAAGATGTTATAGTAAGTCTGATTTAGATTGATTTAAACATGGAAACTGGTGAAAAGGTTTCATCATAGTCAATTCATTGATGTTGTTTAAAACTTTTAGCCACTATCCTTGCTTTCTAGTTACTTACTTTACCTTCCATGCCTATTTTACTCTTGAATACCCATTTTTATCAAAAAAATTACATAAACTAGTGCATTGACCATAACCCAAACTTGGTTATGATAAATGGAATCCATCTCATAATTCATATATTTTATCCATATTGTATCTTCTGAGATCTCTACTTCATCCTTGTAGGATATAAATTCATCATTGTTAACCAATAATGAGTAACCATCCTTTGTGGCCCTTTCACCCTATCCACCGAATGGTGGTTTGGTCATTTTTCATTGTAAACAAGCATGAAATATATCAAGTGGTTTTTGCTCAGAAGAGTCTAAATAGCCATCTTGATAGATATTTGTTAAAAATTTCTCATTTATATGATCATGATAGTGATGGAACAACTGGGTGTTATAAGATTGATGTGAACATGATTCATTATCGACTATCGACACTTGGTTTTCATAATTTAATAAATAAAGACCATTATTTAAATGCTACACACTATAACATATGTTGTCCTTATAAAAGAAAAAGATTTTGTTTCCAAATTTGAAAATAAACCCATATGTATCTAAACATGACACAGAAATTATGTTCTTGGTGACTATTGGTATATAATAATAATCTCTTAAAACCAAAACCATTCTCATTGGAAATAAAAGATGGTAGTCACCAATGGTTAGGGATTCTAGCCTTTCTCTATTAGCAGCTCTCAGATCCACCTATCCCATGACAATCTTTTAAAATCTAATTGGTTCCAAAATTTGGATATAGATGCGAGAACCACAATCTATATCTATTTCCCAATGTGTACAAATGGAAATATTGCACTTGATAATGAATGAACTTTTAGATTCCCCTTGCTTCTGGGTGTAGTTCCTCTTCCACTGGCCTAACTTGACACATGAAAAACATACTTCCTCCTATTTCTTTCCCTACATATAGATCTTCTTCTTCTTGTAAGGATAGTGATCGGGATATTTAGACTATTTATAATTCTTGGTCCCCTTTTCCTTTTTCTTACTTTTCTTGTTCACCATAAGTACCACATGTTTATCACGACCCATATCCTTATCCACTCAGTGAATCAAGGTCAGATGATCCAAAAGACTCTTCTCACTATTTATCATAGTGTAATTAACAATAAAGTTGGAGATGGTCTTGGGAAGTGATGAAATTTGGAGATCTATACACAACTCATCTGGGAATTTAATCCCCACGTTATTCATAAATTCAACGTAGTTGATAAGATTGATTACATGAGGCCCAACTGGTACATACTCTCCTAGATTATTTGTGAGAAAAGCATTAGAGATCTTATAACTCTCTTGTCTCACCTTCTCGTGAAATATATCCTAAAGGTGAAACATCATGCTATAGCCATAAATATCCTCATGTTTCTTTAAAAGATCATTGGACATGGATGATAGCATGATGTGATGAACATCTATAGCATCATTTAGATGTTTCTCATAGAGAGATAGCTCGTCATCACTTGCCTCATTATTATTCACTACTAGTAAAGGTTATTACAGCACATACAATTTCTTTTCATGGAAAAAGATGACCCATAGGCACCTTTTCTACACCTAGAAATTTATGATGTTGAGAAGGTTTTCCTTCTCAAGTATGGATCATAATGATATGTTTTATGTCATTTTATTTCTGTTTATAAAAAATAAGATGAGCATAATTTTATTACTTTATCTAATAAATTTAGACAAATAAATATTATATTTATTAGTCTCCAACTATTTTATTGAAATGAAACATCCCTCACCATTGAATTAAAAATATCTCATCTCTTGGACATTCAAGTGTCAAGGATCCATATTCCCCTTATCATTACCCCATGTTTGGTTGGTCAAGAAAATTAAATGGTTTTAAGTAGGCATTCCAAATTCAAACTACATTAACTCATAGTTTCTTGATATGTTGAGTGGACCCCCCAATCAAAAAATCATTAATTTAGATTTCCTCAACCTTTGCCTCTCAGTTACACCAAGTCCTGCTTTGGCAGTCAACCCTTGATGTGAACCAAGTTAAATCATCCTAAAACCTTATGTTATAATTCCCTGATAATTGAAAGCACCTCAACTTTGGCTGGTCAAGCACTTTTAGCTATGGTTCAATTATAACTCAAGTAATGGAAGACTATACTGACTTAATATTTTTTGAGGGATTTTGTCCTTTTATGCATAACTTTTCAATATTTATCTTTATCACATGGTCGATAATATTAAGTGGTATTACTTAAGTGATTAAAAATGCATTAGATAATATTCATGTATAATCCAATTTATTTTTAGTTCCATCTTGCATGCTTGTTAATTCATTAATTATGTGATCGAGACAATAAATGTATAATGAAATAAACATGAAACTGAATAAAATAAAATTAAGGGTATGATCATGATCTTATACCAATGTTTAGTTTGTCTAGTGGTTGATAAACTAACCATTTACATAGGAGAGAAACACCTTGAAGCAGTTGAGGTTTGTGTTTACAGATTTCCACCCATCCCCCTTTGTATCTCCATGGATTGGTTTCGCCTTGGTTTCATACTTGAACGACCACCACTAACTTGGGAGCTCCATATATTACATATTTATTTTACTCACATACATGTGTGGGGGAAATGGGTTTAAATAAAATAAAAAATTGGAATTGAGGCCCTACATAATAATGAAAAGAGAAGGAATGCAAGGAAACAAATTAATTTAATAATAAATTAAATGAAACCAATAACATACAAAAGTTCTGGTCTGGCTCATGATCATCCACATGTAGGCAACAAAATATGTATTTAATAAAACTAGAATTCAATTATTTAATCATTATTATTTAAGATAAATCACTATCGAATGGATTAATTATTATCTTTAATTAACCTATCATTTTATCTTAATTATTATCTGAATTTCCTTGATATTATTATCCATTATAATTTTAAACAAATTAAATAAATTCATTTAAAATTAACCATGTACATAACTTGTACCTTGGAGTAAACACGGTGAATACCCTTACAATTCTAACCATCATGTATGATAATTGTATACTATTTTACTCTTGTGACAAATGGAATACACAAATTATCACGTACATTCAATACATGTAATTCACGAATGATTACATGAATTAAATGTTTTTTTGGTCACGTGATATGCTTCAATGCATGTATAGTAACAACTTGTAATATGATTCATACATGATATGCATAGCTGAACATTATTCATATATTAATTAAACATTTAAACATTTATGTATATTAAAACCTATCACATGGAATGTCCTATCTTTATAACCACACACAAATACATGTCTCAAGGTTAACATAGTAAAATAAATAAATTTTAAATCTGTGTAACTTGTTATAAGTACACGGCCCGTAGATCTGATCTACATAGCATGTACACCCTTCACCGTCTATCCTAAGTACACGCCTAGGGACTTGATGAGTAAAACATACCTAGAAAATTTTTAGTACATGACATGTCCAATGGGCCACACACCGTATTGACTCTGTGTTACATGGTCACCAATCAGGTTAGACATATATTGAATACACATCCCATCTTTGACTCAAAGGGACCACACATTGTGTACGTGGGTTACATTGCATGTACTCTGGCTGATTGTGCACCAGTATATCCCGGCCAAAATGTAGGGTAATAATTAACTACACCACGTGTCATCAATGCACTTGGATTGATTAAAATCTGAGTTAACTCATGGTTCATTGAACACAAATACAAAGTGTGTAACTCCGGTTACACGACGTGTACTGTTGTGTTATCTGGGAAGAATCCTTGGAACCTCTGGACGAGTTCCATGATTTTATTTTATTTATAAAACAAAATTACTTGATTTTATCTATGAGAAATGAAGGAGGAAGAAACTGATCTCACACTTCAAATTAAAATAATTATTAAGATTGAACTGAAAAATAAATTACAAATGCATAAATCACTAATGATATTTAATAATTATAAAAAAATATGTGCCCCCTATGATAACACTTGTAGGTTCTTTGTGTAGTAGAAACATGTGATGGGTGGTGCCCAACATTGTTTTTTGTCATGATTTATGATCAATCCAAGATCTATATGATGTTTAATCACCATGATCAATGGAATTGAATCAAATATAGACAACATTAATAATTCCAATACTAAGAGAGAGGAGATCAACACATATTGTTTATAATTAATTTAATTAGATAAGGATTTACCTCTAAATAATTACTTATTTTTTGATGAATCTGATGAGATATCTACAGTGAATCGTCATTGCATTGTAGAAACCATGTGTATAATTTCTCTAACAGCGATCCACATGTGTTCTAGGAATCTCTAAACATCACCGAAGGAGTCTCCGAGTGGTAGCATGGAAGATCCTGGTGCTTGCATCATCTGGATTGATTGCCTTGAGAACCAATTCCAAAGAATTATCCTTGATCTGGTGGAGGATGATTTCTCTCTGTTCTTGGGAGAATTCTTGGAGAGGGGAGCTCTCAAGGCTTGAGAGGATCCTCCGATATTTTTTTTCACAACTGAATTAGGTCTTGAGAAAATAACATAATTGGGTATTTATATTGCTAGGGTTAAAATAATATAATTGTAAAAATTCCCTTATTATCAATTTAATACCATAGAAACCACATGTAAAATAATATTAGTAATATTATTATTTATTGACATGCGATGAACTTGTGAATTATAATTAAATATTAGTTAATTAAATAATTGACAGTTTGATTATTTCTCACTGGACCATTAAACTCAATCCGCCATTCCCCAATAATATTTATCAGGCCTAGAATAATGTCTATTTATTTATTAAATAAATATCACTTCATTATACTCCAATAAATAAATAAATATTATATTCAGTAAATAGAAAATAAATATTTATTAAATATTCTGCTCAAAATATATTCCCTTGAATAACTTTTTACGAAATAAATGCGATCAAACATATATGAATAATTATTAAACCACGTATGGGAATAATATTTATTCAACCTATTAAATAATAAATAATAATATATTATTTAACTAAGATTCTGGATACACTTAGTGTGTAACCCTCTAGGCCTCTTTCTCAGTGGCATTAGACAAAGTAGCCTAAATTCCAAGGTTAGCATCTAACAACATGCTAAGACACCCATAGATAAAGAAGTTAATCCTGCAAAAACATGTCACCTTATATGGATGCTTACCATTTAATATAATACCTTTATCTCAATATCTCAAATTGAGCAGGTTTCATTCCAGTCCCATCAACCTATATGCTCGATATCTCTTTATTTGACTTTTTGGAAATAAAACTTGCCTATAAAACACCATGGGCATAAATTTATTTAGGATATATTATTTTTATCATAGGGATTGAGATATTAACTTCTATTAAATAATGGAAGGGATAAATTATTTCTCTCATTATTCATTAATGAAATATTACTCATGATGGACCCAACATATCCTACCTCATCACGAACTTCTATCTTCATGGTTTTTTTAAATACATCTAAGTTCACGAATCATAATACTCATTAATAAAAATCTTAAATTCTTTGGACCAATACAAAAGTCTATAGATATGAATATCCAATGACCCATAGAAATTAGGATTTCTTACTAGCGGGTCTCATTCTCATAATATCCATATTGAATATTACTAAGGGTGTACACAATGATAAGGTTCTTCAAAGTCCTATGAGTCTCCACCCCTATTAGCCTATATAATTTGTGTCCCTCAAATTGTTGAAATAGTGGGTTCCCTATACCCAACTATGAATTACTTTTGATTACCGTATCATGTGTATAGTTATATATACATGATGTTATCTTACCATTATAGTGTAGACTTTTCTGCGTCCACTATTATAATGGTAATGTCTAAAGGTTAATTTTCATGTCGAGAGGTTATAGAAGATCCCATGCTATAATGAGAACCTCAAGACACTATGAAATTAATCTTAAATAAATGTTCTATAGTCTAGATACATCTTACTAAATGGACACAGTAGATGTTTGACTATCAGGTGTTGGGGGCTCATAAGTATTGAGATTTCTTCTCATGAAGATCGCATTTGGTGATCTCTAGTTGTGAGATCATGAGGACAGAACTTCCAATAGGAACACTACATGTTTTGGGTGTCATTGGTTGTTCCTATCTACATACATGTGTATTGGTCTCCTGAATTGAGACCATTACCAATATATATCATTTGATTACGTACTTTGGTGCAAGATGAAAACCATGGCAGTGATGTTGTGGAGAGGTAGTTTGTGTTGGGTGCATCGTTGGTGTTATGACATTGGCTGAATGGTCAAGAAAGGATTTGTCGCTTCCAAGTTCAAGAAGTTGTATATCTCAGGCCTGGTTGATCAGGATGGTGTCGCCTTCATAAGTCTTTGTCCAAAGTAGTAGAAAGGAAAATCCATCTGATTAGATCAACAAATAATAAATCAAGATAAGGAAGATGACACAAGAGTGCATCTTGCTTTATGAGATATTTAATGACAAAGAGATTATAGTACATAGTTAATGTTCATAGGATGGTAGTCGTTTCTATGACTATACTTATCTCTTTAGGGTCCATGATGGGTTTTTATACTCCGCTCTTCGTCTGTGGATTTTATTCACTACTATCGAGGTAAGGGCCTAGAGGGTCACACACAATAGCATATTCAAGAATCCTCCCTATTCAGTCGAATAGGTATATGGACATAGTGGGCCCCACCACAGGGTCTGAGTGTTGTCCAAGTTATCAATCACCGATGAATTAAATAAATTCATTATTATTCAAGTTATGAATAATTGGGATTTAATTTATTTAATGTATTTACAAGTTTATTAAATATGAGAGAAATATTAACCGAATCAATATTATTTTAATATTCAAGGTTCGTTTAATATTAAGAGGGATAGCGAGTCGAGTTAAATGACTCAGTTTTATCACGTAATATATTATATATATATATATATATTACAAGTATGTGATAAAATAATAAATAATATTGGCACCGTTTAGTTTGTCAAAATTATTTATTTAGTGGACATTGAAATAAATGGGGTTGGGGAACCCAACGGGGTATTTTTCAAGTTCACTATAAATATAAGAGGAGGCTCTCTCTTATGTTGTGAAATTCACTATTCATTCTTATGTATGGAATGAAAATTGAGAGCCTCTCTCTCCTTCCAATTCCTAGAGAGAGAAGCTGATGATCCAAGATTTTGGATCAAGTTCTTCCTCAAGCATCTAAGAGATATCGATGCGGTGATCATCGGGACGTCGAAAGCATCGTCAGATCGCCATGATAGCACCCGGAATTTGACGATAGACATTCCAACGGATTTTTGGAGTGCGTGTGGACGATCTGCAGGGATCCTGCTTTGGATACTTCAAGTTACAATCACCATCTACTAGTTTCAGTCGACCACAGATTCAGATTTGAAACATGTACATTTTCATTTTAGTTTTGTGCTCCTTAAAATTTATGCAAGATTCTCAGACCTCTCTGGGGCTCGGATCGTTGGTGACAACAAGTTCTATTGTCCCGCTGATGAAAAATTTAAAATCCCCGGCCCACCAAATTCTGCTGTAGGCCCCAGAACCTAAAATAAATGATATCATCCGGCTATAGAACATATATTCAAGAATAGTGTCATATCACTTCTGGGTTGTCATCATAACGGAGAATTTCTATGACCTTTTAGTGCAAAAAACTACTCTTAGGACGTTGTCACATACTATGTTATGCAGAAGAATAATCATGATGTGATAAGTAGTTTATTAATATTTAAAACAACGCATACGAGTTTATCATAAAGTACAAAATAAGTTGGTTCTAGAGCACCAACTCCAACACTATTATAAAGTAATTCTCTTTATTCTGAAGAATGCAGAAGCCACCCATCAGAAATCCATGTACCAAATCTTAAAACTGATACTCAGAATGATAATGGAAGGCTACAAGGATGATTTGGTGGTCAAATACCACTAGTGTTTGGACCATATTAGAGAACTTGAGAAAATGTTTGTCTTCCTCCATTCATGGTAGTTGAAGATGAACCCCTTGAAGTGTGACTTCAGGGTACCTCTGGGAAGTTTCATGGAATAATTTCTAGGTATAGAGGAATTTAAATTTCCCAAGATAAGATTAAGTCCATCAAAAAAACACCTCCTATAAGAAACATTCTGTAAGTTTTAGGTATTCAAGGCTACTTAGCCTATATATGCCGATTCATCATGAATATGGATGACAAGTGTATGTACTTTTACAAGATCAGGAAGAAAGATCCCACTTATCAGTGGGATGAAGAGTGAAAAGACACATTCTAGGAAATCAAGAAGTACCTGTTATAGATTCCAGTTATGATACCACCCATATAAGGGAATCCATTGGTCCTTTATGTGACCAAACTAGAAAGATCCCTAAGTACCCTACTCACCTAGAAGAACAATGAAGAAAAATAGAACAATTTGTACTATCTTAGTCACATGTTCCTTGATAAAGAGTCCCAATAATCTCTTATCGAGAAGAGATACCTCGTGATGGTTTTCATAGTATAGAAGTTTCAACACTACCTGCAGAATCCGGAGACAGAGTTGGTATTCGGTGTGGATCCGCTAAAGTATATCCTAAATCACCCAATGTTGACTGGATGACTATAATTCTAGGCAGCGATCCTTCAGAAGTTTGACATCTGGTTCATCCCGTAGAAAGCTATTAAGGTTCAGGTGTTGGTATACTTCTTGGACACCCATCCCACTCCAACAGAGTAGTCTCTGGATATTGACTTCCTATACAAGGCCATACTCTAAATGTACCAAGCTACACCATGTTGGAAGATCCATTTTGATGGTGCCTCCCAGAGTCTAACCAGTATAAGGATCAATGATTCTAGGATCAACAAAGTATGCATGGAGATTTTATTCATCACCCCAATAAAGGTTGTCTTATCTTATTCATTTCTACTGTTGGAGGGATGCACCAACAATGAGGTGAATTTTTAGTTTCTCATTACTAGTCTCGAGTTGGTTCTCAAGATTGATGTTACCCACATGCACGTGAAGGGAGACTCTGAGTTAGTCATCAAGAAGATCAATGGTGACTATATAATTCTGAATCCAAATATCATGACCTTGCTAGAGTGCACTCATTAGTTGATGGCACAGTTACCTTATTATCTATAGTTGACTCATGTTCCCCTATTGCAGAATGGTCGGGCTGACACCCTGGAAAACTTAGATGCATCTCTTGAAAAGCCCAACTAGTATGATCTGTTCATTCATGTGGTGATTCGAAGTGTTTTCCCTTACGTCCTCCCAAATGATGATGAAGGCCAATGGGTCAAATACATGACTAGTGGTGATTCCATGTAGGGACTTATGAATCCCTCCGTAGTGGATTAAGCCTTCGACAATAAAAATCCTTTCATTGTGTATCACTAGTGCAGCACTCTACCACTATATAGAGATGAACGTTAGTGAATCCGTCAGTGCGTCACTCAGTTGACCCTTTAGAGTGTGAATAAAATTGAACAGACTCTCTACCAACATGGGTTTGATGGAATCCTCCTCTATTTCATCCAAGGAGGTGAGATCCCCCGGGTTATGTAGGAATTTCTTGCCAGGTCTTGTGGTGCTCATCAGGTAGGGTTGAAACTCTCCCTCCAAATTCTAAGGCTGAGATACTTCTAGAACACTATGATCCATGAATGTATTGAGTTCACCAAGTAGTTTCATATGTGTCAGATCTATGCCAACTTCATGCATTGACCAACAGAGCCCGTCCATACCTCCAAGTATTCTTAGACCATTATAGTATGGGGACTCGATGTCCTGGGACTATATTTACCAGCAATGACTTGTCAGTGTAGGTTCATTCTGACCATAATGGATTTCTTCCGAAAGTGGGAAGAAATAATCCCACTCAAAGAGATCAAGGCTCGATCAATGGTTGAATTCATGATCTCCCACATCATTTATTGATTCAGAGTCACTCATGTTATTCTCACCGACAACGACACTAAATTATCGTGATTTTATACCAATTAAATCATCCAATCTATCCATACTTCTCACTACCATGTGCATGGAAATAGAGAAATTGAAGAATTAAAAAAAACCCTCTCAAATATTATACAGAAGATGATGGGCCAGAATAAGAATGTTTGGCCAGAATAGCTCTGAAACACCCTATGGGCTTATCGGATGACCACTCATAATTCCTCCCAGGTGATTTCATATTCCCAAGTGTATGGAACAAATACAATCTAACCAATTGAGATTTAGTTACCATCACTCCGAATAACTGTCTATGAATAGACAATGTCATAAAAGATAGCCAAAGTCTATCTATCTAAACTGGATGCCCTTGATGAGAACTTACTCTAAGCCTTTCACAATCTAGAGAAGCACTAAAAGAAGTTATTTAAAGCATTCAACAAGTAGGTTCACCTCCACTATTTTTTCCAAAGTGATAAATTATTGGATCTCCAAACATGAATGATTCCGATTAAGAAGCCAACAAAGTTGGAACCCAAGTGGGAAGGACCGTACATCATTCAAAAGATATATCCTAATGATGCATACTCTTTTTTCACCATTTATGGTGAGTGAATTACTCCTATAAAAAATGCAAAGTTCCTAAAGAAGTAATTCACATGAGAAGTTCAACATCCTAGGAAGATGATGTTAAATTGGTAACCCAAGTCCAAACATCACGACTTTAAATTGTGTGTGGGGTTTCCTTAGAAATGTGTCATGCGACACAAGCCTCCTTTGGCCCTCATTCACATCGATTTTTTACTACTACACTAAACATGTAACCTTTTTCAGATACACCCCTCTTACAATCCTTGTTTCATGACTTTAAACTACAGATCATCAATGTCCCGACACATGACATTAAAATAGGATCCTGATTCCAAACATCATGAATTTAAATTATGTGTGGGTTTTCCTTGGAAATGTTTCATATGGTGTGGGCCACCTTTGGCTCTCATTCACTTCAGGTTGTTACTAATGTGCTACACATGTCTCCTTTTTTTAATACCCCCTATTAGAGTTTTATTTTCATGACTTTAGACTATATAGAATCAAAATCCCAAGCACATGAAGTTAAATTGGGTGCATGGTCTCAGTTCTATGTCCTTAAACTAGCAGTTCAAGTCCCGACATCATGACTTTAAACTTTGTAAAAGTCTTATTTGGGAGTGTATAGTGTAGAATGGGTCTCCTTGGTATTAATTCACATCATTTTATAGTAGTTTGATCATACATATTACTATCTAAGTAACTCTCCCCCACATCCTAGATTCATAATGATAAACTGCGTAGCAACCAACGTCCTTACTACATGATGTTAAATTGCATGGACATGTCCTTTCACACAAACTTAAAATACGACATCATCATCCTAGCCACTTGAACATAAACTGCATCACATCTACATTCTATTATCTTGACTTTAAACATCATAAAAATTGCTGTCCTGACTGAATGTTGAAAAACGACACAATAACATGATTCCCTCACCAGAGAGGATGTCACTTTCAGCATTGTTCATCTACCTTGCCATATTTCAAGAACTATATTTGAATTGATTCCTATCTATACAATATATTTAGTGATACTTGGATTTTCTAGCCTATTCTAGTATCTTAAAAAACAACATTAAAAAAAATAAGAAAAAATACATCATCTTTATGTACAGATCAGACCTACATAGAGATATCTGTGTCAAGAAGTATGTGTGGATTAATACCCATACTTATGGGATATGTAGTGACACCCATGAACATTGTCTTTGGGACCAAACGAAAATTCACCTCATCTTTTTTTCCTCCATCAATCTCTATTTATGTCACACAAGACTCCTTGGATTGTTTATGTTGGGTATTCCTTCAATTTGTTCCATATTGATGTTTATAGGGCCAATCTCAAAATCCTCCTCAAAATTTTTTTGTGAATCATTGGAACTCCTAATTCTTCATTCATGTTATATTTATTACTCTTCCACACCATATATACCTGTTTTGGAGAGCCTCCACCCTAGTTCCAAACTCCACGACCTTAAACTAATAGTTTATAATCTAGGAATCATAAATTTAAACTATGTGAATGTCTCTTTTGGGAGGTGTCATGTGGTATTGATCCTACCTGGACTCATTCACATTGGTTTTTTCATAACACCTCATTACACATGTCCACTTGAGATACCCTCCCAATTGGTCCAAAATATTTGACCTTAAACAAAGAGCCAACATACTCAATACATGATGTTAAACTGCAACCATACCATGAAAAAATTCAGGATGACCCATGATAATCAGGGATGTCTCAGTTCCCTCAATAGAGGCAATTTAAACCACCAGTGTTAGTCTCCCGCCACACTATGTTGCAGAACTATGTGTGTCTTGATTCCTATCATCATGAGATACATAGTGATGCCCATACATTTCATATTTGGGACCAACCAAATGTTTCTTAAAAAATTCAACACCATGGCCTTGATTATGTTCTAGGTACACAATAATAAACTATACATTGTATATTTCAAGGTACGTAGGTGGTACCAGGCCTCCTTTAGCCTCATTCACTTCAATCCATGCATTTCCCATGCCACAAAAATACCCTAGAAATTGAACCTCTCCCAGTTCATACAACATAAATTTAAACTTATTTCCCCCATGGTATTGACTGTATAAATTTAAACCATGAACAACTATAATTAGGGTCAATTTACATAGTATAATGAATCCTGGGATCATTCACACCGGGTTTGGATTCCAACTTTTGGAATTCTCTATTCCAAACTTCAAGTCTTTCTTATTTCGGATTTCTATCATCTTTCAAATCCAGATAGACCCCCTTTCGGTGATAGTCTCATGTAATTATGGCTCACCACCCATGTCAGTCCAACTTCCTAATAGATCTCTGGCAACAAACAATGAATATTGTGTTTCAAACTTGGTCAAAAGTTGATTCTACATTTACTCTCCCCATTATTAGCCAGTGTTCCCATGATCCTTGTGTTTAGAATATGGTCAGTAGTTGATCCTTAATCACTAGTCTATCCTTTATTTAGACCGTGAAAGTCTTGACTTACCCCCCTGTCCACTCCCCTATATCATTTTGTCATTATACCCTTGGAATCACCTCTAATTCTCAATACCATATGTCAAGTAGACCCCCAATACCATTCCTTGTTTCCCACCCCAAGTGTGAATCACATGGGCTTATGGATTCTGGTGTGGTACACAATGATGTGGTAGAGCCGAACATGAGCCCATCATGATCTAGAATATATGAACTTAAACTAAGAGCTTCACTAGGAAAGTGTGGTGTGGAATCAACCCCCTTTTGGCCTTATTCATGCCGTGTTTATCACCCCACCCCACCACATATGTTTATCTTGGGAAGTCTTACTCCCTTTGGTCCAAACTCCATGACCTTAAACTAAGAGGCTCACTGGGGATGTGTGGTTCAGCATGGGCCCCATGGTTATCATTCTCATCTATATCTATATGTTTCTTAACTCTTGTGTGGTAGGTACGCCTCTTTTGGATAATTATTGTTAGGTTTATTTCCTCTATGTTTCAGAAATTTATTGGGAATAGACATTTTCATAATCCATGAAACAAGACTTTAAAATATTTTCTAGGGCCCAGGTAGTATGAACTTAAACTATATGCAATTTCCAGGTCACATGATGTTAAACTATGGGATGCGTACAGATCACATGACATTAAACTGTGAAATTCATCATCCTCACTGCATGATATCAAACTATGTGTTCATCATACTTAGTTACCTGATGTAAAACAACACGGAATCCCAGACCCTCACCTAAGAGGCCATCTCCCTTGGTGTTTTCTAACTACTGTATTGTTTGCATCTTCATCCGTTACTCTAAATCCAATATGGTGCTCCCCTAGAATATGGGTTTGATCTTTTTTCATACTAATATGCTTATAATAGTATGTTATTAGCTATGGTGGGGTAATTTTATGAGTGTTGGAATCCATTTACTCATGCACTAACACACATCGGGGAAGCAAGTTGGCTATTCTGAGAGCCCTATTCTCTATCCACATCCTCTCTCATCCTGAACACTCTTGGTGGGTAGTCAACAATATCATACCTCAAGTGTTCAGTGGTTATCTTACATTATCATATAATGTGAACAATCATGTGTTCATCCCTGGTTTCTCACGCTGGGTCTAACCCATATGAACTTTGGTATTGGTCATTAGTTGTCTCACAAATATAATTGAAGTGTGATAATTAATGTAGAAAAATAAATGTATCCATTCATGTAAATGGTTTAAAATAAAGAAAACAATTTTAGGCATGGAAAGGGTCATCCGCATACTGGATACTCTCATGAGTTATGGAATAATTTTTCCTATATATTTAATCTAGTGATTAAAAGCATAAAATATGCATGCCTTTAGCAGTGGAATCTATGATTTGATGCATTTTACTGAGTTTTGACTCCTCATCACTGGTCACCAAACAAAACTCTTCATCTCTTGCATGTTCCCAGTCCCACTCAACCCAAAGATAAAAAATTTGAGTAGTCGTCTACTTCATTTGGTTTTCATCCTATTCTGGTTGATCCCTCATCTTACTGATGATCTATATTTGAATCTTGAGGAAGGAAGTATGTTTTCCTGCCCTCTCCTACAATAGATCGATCTATTGTTTGACTTATTCAATCTTGTGCATGCTATTGTACTTCTCCTGGCTCCGGGAAACATCCTGATATTGGATCCTATCCCATATATTTTTTGTGAGATAATCACAGAACAATATATGAATGCCTCAAGCATCTGTCACTCTCATGCACATATTACATAGAAAATGGTGAAGGGACCCCATCTAGATCACTAGTTGTGACTCCAAAGTTTTGTCGATGAATTTTTGGGTGCACCTCCATGACCTTTTCCGGATGATGCAATTCTATTCAGCCTCCTGAGGGTTGGAGTTGTCCACATCCTCATAATCTGCATGCTCATACTCTAAGAAAGCATCAAGGAGTTTAGAGGTAGGGTCCTCCTATAGAATCCTTTTATATGGACCGGGATCCAGATCATAGGGAAATCTATCCTTACTTGATTCTTCTTTAGATGACTCACCCCCTCCAGCATTGAGTTTTTCCCTACTAGTGGTATCACTAGCAGCATCATCCACATATTTTTCCAAAACCACCATGTCCGGATTGACTTGAATGAATGGGTACTCATGAATATGAACACTGATCAAAATAAATCCCATAGATTCCCCAAGCTCATATGTCCATTGGGCTTGAAATATTCTGAGTACTGCATGGGTTAAAATATCCTTAGTCAATCTAATTCTAAAATGAAAGTTGTGACTATGTGAAAGTAAGGACATATGGGATATGAGTGCTACATGGTTGATCTATCGAGTCACTTCTAAGACTTCTACCATAAGAGACCCTTTAGAACTGTTTTTTTGATAATACACACTAGTTCTCCTTGTTTCGTTTTGGTAGAAGATGCATGGAATATGAAAACACATTGATGCTAAAAATCTATGAAAACCTAATCATAATTGGATATTTAAATATTTGATCTTACCCTAGGGAAAAGAAAGCTTGATGATAAGACATCTAAAGAATGCCACCTCTCTAATGATTGGTTCCTCCATAAGAATACCAGGGCATGACCCCTATAGATAATAAGAAGAGTTTGGGGTTATGATATTTCCACCACAACCTCCTTGTCCAATCCTCCGATATCCACCTCAACTATGATTGGATCACCACTAGACTCGGCCTTGGGCCTAGGCCCTGGAGCATGCCCCTCTTCTCCCACTAGTACATATTTACCCCTAGTATTGGGGGTTCCTTTATTTCTATTGAGGTTCTCTTATTCAAGAAAAGATTTGGTTAGTGGGTGTGAGTAAGTGAAAGGGGGAGGATCAAAGATGTTAGATGAGATTGCTAAGAGATAATTGACCAATCCTTATGTGGAGTCTATGATCTCACCGTTCTCCCAAGGACTACCTTGAGAAGTTGTCCCCTTGGATTCCCCATTGCTAGGTTCCTCCTCCTCTTCTTCATCATCACTTTCATCGTCATGTGGCATTTACTCCTGACCCGACTCTTGACCAATCATTACCTTTACCATGGTGGGAGATTTCTCATACTATCCCCTCTAGAATGTGTAGATATCAATGACTGATAGGTATGCATGCCTCGTATGGAAGTTCCCCTTGCCCACAACCTAAATTCATATGAATTCTAAAAATTCAATCCCATCCTACTTCAGCTTCCAGCATAGGTCTTTGGGTGACATCAATTATCACAATGTTCTCTAAGAAGAACAAATGGATGGTAAGATAACATCATCAAATGGTTTCAAAAAGTACCTCAGCTTCTTTCTAAGAGCCTCTTTGGTTAGACCTCAAGGTCAATTTTTGGACCATTATTCTTCAGGAGGTGGGGGTGCCGTCATGCAATGCGATTTCCCCACCATTATGTTTCCAAATTGCACCACCCTGGGTTCTTATCTTACCTCTTGGGTAGAAGCGCATCCACCTCCCTACTGATTTGGCTCCATGATCTATGGTTCAATCATCTGAATGCATTTTTACAAGTTGTCCTTCAGATATTCCACCACCCAGTTTTTAAAATATTTTGTTGATATGCCGTTGTTGACATCTGTGGCGTCATCATTATAGTTTCTCCAAAACCCACAGTTGTTATCATATACCATAATTATAAGATGATACAGTAGTGACACTCTTCATGAACCTCCATGTACACTTTATTTTCCACCTATTGAAGTCATATGAACTGCCTGGATAAATGGTATGGAACGTATGGCTCACAGATAACCTTTCCATCGATCCTGACCACCAACAAACCACCCCTGAAACTCTATAAGTACTCTCTCTAATACCACAAACCTCATAGTATATCCACCATTAGGATGAATAGAGTGTGAAAGGGGTGGAAGTTGAATTTTTCATGGTTTTTGATATGGATTACAACCCCATCATCATGAAGAGTAAGTTGCCGAACCCCATAAATGTTTAGTAGGGATAGTCATAGACTAGTTCCTAGAGGAATAATGATGTTTAGGAATTCGTACCCACCAAGATGTGCTACAATATATCCATGTAGGAATTGGAACGGCCCGCAAATTCTTCTAGGCGTGTTTCCCCTTGCAACATTTCCTAGGATGTTATAGAGACTATCCAACAAAGACACTCCCATATTGAACCTGTTGCAAAATACCATAATCCCATCCATCACTGAGGTCCCTATGTATATCCATATCCTTGTGTCTCTCACCAGCAACAACCACCTTCTCATGAAGGTTTCATGAAAGGAATCTTAGCGAACTAGTGTTTCCCAAAATTTAACCAGGCTATACCCCCATGTTTGATATTATCCCACCTCTAGGATCTCCTAACATGATCCCCCATTGACCCATTGCAACATGATCAGACACTACTTCAATATACTCAACATTCTTAGATTCTTATACTTCCTAAGGAACAAGTCAAACCATGCTTGAAACAAGATTTCATTTTGGATGAATCTTATATTTATTTTCTCCTTCACCACCTCCAAGAGATGTCATGCTAGGATAGGGGTATGTTCCATATCTATCCAAGTATTCTATAGAAGAAGGAACTCATCATATTGGAATCCCTCCATAGGAAGGCCTCTAATTCAGTAAACATACCAAAAGATGATGCTGACTTCCCCATGGTGAAGGTGAAACATGTTTGTGTCTAGATACCATCAGATTAGGAGATCTGACACCACATCCTATTAAATATAGATATAAAACTACGATGTCCATACTACTTAATACAACCCAATTTCATGAAGCTCTACTCTAAACTCCTCACATGGGTAGCATAACTAGCATTCCCATGCCCATTCACTTCTGAAGTTTCCCCCAGACCTCAGGTCTAAATCCTTCTTCCAACTCACACTATCATTCCTCATATTGATTTGGAAGGTACTGGAATAGTAGGAAGGGAACTTGTCCACCTTTGGATCATTTCACATGACCATCCTAGTCCTCCCATTTAGAACATAGATGACCATGTCCTGATGATCTCTTGTGTCATGGACATGAACATTGATGTTTTATTTCTGAAGGTTTCCTTCACGCTTGAACCATGACCGTGATGAAAAGAATCTGAAGGATGGGATGGAAACTTCATCTAGTAGCCCTATGTTACACAACATGAGGCTACCAATTAGAAGATAATATCTCAGTAACTACATCAACATCCCCATAAGCATCTGATTTTCTGATACGACCCTCCTGGTGTGAAGTATCTGAGGGTTCCTGATCATCTTTTCTCTTTATGAAGAAATGGAGGATTTGATATTAGCAGCATTATTTTGATTGACCATGTTTATTGAGCTCAAATATCTATAGTATTATGTGTGAAATACTAAATATTTTGTGCACAAAATGTGACTTTGTGTGCAAAATTAGTTGACAGTGATGGAAAATGTTATAATTTTCACACACTACAAATCATGGAAAAAGTAACAGCTTCATAAAAGAGATACTGAAGCTAGGTTTTTCACACACAATGTTCAAACATACATGCATGAGAGTAGTTTTCCTATACCATAAAAAGTAAAGGTACTATACATAGGGACCCTCTCTTATTTATAGGCATGAAACTTGTATTTGACGCGTGTGTAAGAATCCTTGTGTGTTCACTAACATGTTTTTCATGAACCCTATAGTATCAACCATTCTCTTTGGAGTTTCCATCAGAACCTAACCTTATGGCCCCCTTTTTGATCAAATTGTGAGGGGGGACACTTTTTTGGCACCAAATTTTACACGAAGCTACACCAGGCCATCTTTTGGTGAGCTGAAGGCACCATTCAACTCAATAAAACATCCCGAGAATACCAAGGAAGGGGAGATCAAGTTTTGAGGTGTGCATGCAAGATTAAAATACATGCTAAAAGACCTTTCATGCCTAATGTGATGTAAAATGAGTATCTTCCACCCCAACCACTCTAAAAGGAAAATTATGGTTCACACAAGTGGTTCCTTCTGTACACAAGAAAGATAATTGTGCCCAAGGAATTTGCACACCCAATGTGATGTTAGATAGACCTTTGCGCACTCATTATCCATGGACCAAAGAATGGTTGTGAGAAATACCTCTTCCATAACTAGAATATTATGCAACATCACTAAATTCCTTGTCTATATATTGAATTACACCCCCTTTCTTCCAAGTGATTCTTTATAAGTTGAATCGTCACTCTGCAATGTGTAAGACTGGTCTTACATGACATCATGATGGAATGGAAACGTCAAGGTAGAGATCTTGCATGATAGGTTACATGGGGTACTTATTCAAGTGGGACCATAGTGGATTTAACCTCATCCAACCTCTTTTATCATAAGTCTGATGTGTGTAAGAATCTTGTGTGTGGGCCCTAGTGTTGCATGCAAGAATGCAATCTTCTGCACACCCCCTCTTTGATGATCCATTGATTGTTACTTGGTCAAAACACCATGTTCAAGACCCTTATGCTCACAAAAAAAATACCTTATTCCCTCCTATTGAATGCAGTACACCAAGCTTGCACGCAACAACATCCTAGTCCCTCACGAGATATCCCCTATGCCATGTATGCATGCTTTTCTCTACCTTTTTCTTTTCATTATAGGTACACTAGTCCCCTTGATTTTCAGCATAGGGATGATAATTTAGACCTCATGATAGACCAATCCAACACACCATCCTATACTAGAGTTTATGAATCCATCCACCTCTCAAGGGTTTATTAGAGATGGTTATGTAAGTCCAAGGGGTGTGGAGTGAGTGCCCCATGTCTGAGTTGCATGATGTAAAACTACCTAGAACCAATGTCCTACACACATGATATTAAAATATGATCTCATCATATTATGAAAATACAGAATGTCCCCTTATATGAGTTACATGGAAAGAGATCCTCCTTGCATGGAATGAAATCCTCCTCAAAAGGAATGTCATCCTTCTAGGAATCCCCCTCACGAAGTAAGCTCCGACCCTTTCTTGTAGGAGGTATAATTATTTCCCCTATTTACTTACCCCTATTATGAGGCTTAGAGAGGGGAAATACACTATCAATACCCCATACCTCTCCCATTTTCTTGTATCTATGGGGAACTTATACGCATAAGCCCCACTCACATAGAATGAGATTCTCCTCAGTCTTCTTCCACATTTAAGCCCCACACCACCTCTTATTGGCACATCTTTCATGACACGACTATTAGGTCTACTGCTTCCTCTTATTTCTCATGCCAATATTGACTCACATGGGATTAGGGTTTAGTAGTGACCAAGACACCCATCCATCACCACCAATTTTCATGCTTCCTAGAGTAATATCCAATATCTAAAATCTCATAGGCATCTCCCACACATAATTCCCAATGATATGCTTCATTTCTATGGACCTCCTCTATAGGTGTAATACCCAACACCCCTTTCAAAACTATGTGGACTTTTATTCCCAACCAATTGGGATATACAAGAAGCCTCCCTAATGTTCAAGCCCAACACACTCAATATTTCATTCATTCCATCCACTCCATCCATACCTATCCTGATTTTACCCAGGCCGCCACATACCATTGGAATCATGCCACCCCATCCATATCAATACTAATCCTAGTAGAACATAGGCATATCCCATGCTTAACTATCCCTTCAAAATACATGGGTTTTTATTCCTGTCTTATAAACAGGGTATGTAGGACACCTCCCTGAGGTTTAATCCCAACAAATGGTAAAACTTTTCCCCCTCCTAAGGGGCGCACTACCCCAATCAACCTTCAAAGGTATCCAAATCAACTTTAACTATGTGACATATTCCCATTATGGGATATACCACCTGAGGTATACTCTCATAGGGTGTTATGATCCACCCATCTATAAACCTTCCAGGTGTTCCTTATTAGGGACACACCTTCTCAATATACCCCATTATGCATTCTGATTAGCTAACCTCATCTCCACAAAGTGTTACACTTGTCACCCCAATCAAATAACTCATGCCAAGCATGGTATTCCTAAGTAAAACCTCTGAATTTATGCCTCTGGAAACATATACCTCATGATTACCACAATATTCCTTGTGTTCCATGCCCAAGACACCCTCTTATGAGGAAGAATACAGGTGTAAAATGTTCCAGATTCTTGACACACTAGTGATTCCCAACATTACTACTATCCTAATTGAAGGTTTTTCCTTATCAATACCTCTTGGAATATCCAGACAGAAGCAGTGTAATTAACCAATATACAAAAATATATGTCCCTAGGAATGAGTTTCATAAACATGTACAAATCTATGAGGGAGGGAAAGACTATGTGAATAATTCCAACAAGGAAACCATGTAAATATGAAATAATATCCAATCATTTAATTTTGATCAAGGAGAATACATCACTGATGAAATTTGTGAAGGATTCCTACCTTTGGAAAGAGGGAATGTGTGGTAATAATACATGCCAATGTCACACCACCACATGCATGGCGGGTGCCTCAACGAAAGCATCAGAAATAATATTATAATTAAAACCAATAAAACCAATCCTCATATACTGTTTAAAGGTGTGTCCAACCCCATAAATATCAAATTTCTCAGTGATTTCCATCTTTCATGAAAGAAAAACTAACACAAATTATTCAAATTTTCTTTTGTTTTATTTTTTCCTTTATATATTTTCATTCATTTTCCAATAACAATTTACATGGAATAAATATCACACACATCACACTACACTTATTCTATATCCTCACTACACAAATTGTAATAGTTTTAACAAATAATATGTTGATTGTAGGTGATCATTAATAATTCTAGGATAAAATCAAACACTTCAATTTTTCTTTGAAAATGTAATTAGAATAATAACAATATAGTGAAAATATATTTGAATTAAATCCTACAATTTCCATGGGCCACTAATATATTCCCTTATATATAAATATCACCCAATAGTTCTATGTATCATCGAAATACCTTATGAATCTAAATAGAAAAACCATGAAATTATACTACAAGTGTTTGGGTGGGTAGAATAAATTATCTTGTAGTATAACTTCCTATAATGGTATCTCATGCATGTTATAGTGTTAAAATAATATTATATTTAAGGTAGGTCCAAACATAAAAAGGAATAATAAATGGCCTCAATAATATCAATTTAGTTTAAAAAATATTTAATCTTTGACCAGATAAAATTTCAACTTCTCTTAGCAATGTTTGTCTTGATTTATTTCAATAAATAGAGTATGAAAAAATATGAAAAAATGGATAACAAAATATCCTGATAATGGGATTTCAAAATATTGGATAGTTACTCAAGACATGAATTCTATGTAATCAGTCAATCAATAGAGGCTTCAGAAAATTAAAACCAGAGGAAAAATTCAATTCAGTAATCATTCTATATTTCAACCTAAAATAAAAAAATAAATTAATTTTTAATAAATTTCACCAAAAAAATTTACTTATATTTCCATGGGTATTTTTAAACTTTTTGATCAAATAAAACTTATTATTATTGGTTTTGAAAAGTCAAAGTACACTTCCTTGATTTTTTTATTTTACTTTTTGTTGGATGTTTAAGTTTTGTTGAGTGTAGAATTATTATCTAGATACTATGTTCCAATGAACTGGATTGATATATACACCTATCAAATAATAAAATAGAACAATATTGGAATGCTCATAAAATGATATAAAATGAAGCTATATCCATTGGATAATGGATTGTTTCATCTAATTACATTAAAACTGAAATCCAAGATCTCATAATTTTAACATTGGAGTTTTTTAAAATGGTGTCTATACATTGATTTTGAGGATCTGAGAAATAAAAGGGGATTACATTTTCCAAAGATTTATCCACAAGTGAAGCTTTGCAAACATATCACTACTTTTGAGTGTTAACATTTGTAATATTTATCCTAGTGTGCTATGGGATTCTATTATTTCAATGTTTATAATGTAAATATCTTCAATTATATTTCTATAATCATTTTTTTGTATAACCCCACATGATTTAAGAGCTTCTAGGATATAGAAGTGGGTTTATTTAATCTATAAATATTTAGTATATTCGATGAATGAAGTTATATCTTTTGATAGTGTTTTTTATGAAGTCCTAATGATGAATTGCTTCCAATAATCAAATCAAATCAGATAATTGGTCTAGAGTTTCCTACTATAGGATGTGGTTCCAAAGAAGCTTCTATAAAGACTTCATATCTTTCCATAATTCTATAGATGAGGACATTCCAGGAGTGGAACTCTGATACCTAGGATTAGGTCTATAGATCCACCCACTTCTTTGGATAAAATAGAAGGCTTCCGGTTAATTGGAATTAGATTGGTAATAATATATTTAAGAGGTATCAGAATTGTTATTT
This sequence comes from Viscum album, assembly GCA_963277665.1. NCBI lineage: Eukaryota > Viridiplantae > Streptophyta > Magnoliopsida > Santalales > Viscaceae > Viscum > Viscum album. Next base: position 1,280,032,813 of record OY728159.1, read on the forward strand.
TATACTCTAATCATTGTTTTTTATTTATCTTTTTCATTTTAAATTCCAGAATTCTTATTTTTTTATTATATAGTAGTTTATCTTTTGATAGATTGATTTTAAACTAATTTTACATTGTAAACCATGATAGCTAATTATAAATTTTATTTCTCAATCAACTTGATTACTTGAGTGAAATTAAAATCACTATTCAATTATGGAATAAAATTTATACCCCCTCTTATAGTGTGATATCATCCACTTAATTTTAGAGTTTATTCCCAAGAAAAAAACTACATTATAATTTAGATTGTATTTATATTCACATACTTGAATATTAATAAATACCTTATCACATATTGACCATTTTTTTATGTAAATTTAATGTGATAATGTTCCATATTATCTATCACATTAAAAAGTTCATAATAAGTTACCCACTATAATGAGAACCTTGAAATTATATGACAACATTTCTAAATAATATATCCTATGGTCATATGACATCATCTAATTGGACACTAATGATGAATATTTTTAGGTGCATGTTCTCATACTAGGATGAAAATTTATCTCATAAAGTTCACACTTGGTAATCTCTAATATGGGAGATTATGAGGATACACACACTAGTAAGAATTCCACATGTCTATGTGTCATTGGATATTCATATTTTGAAGCTTTTCTAATGATCACAATAAATTAATATTACTATTAATACATATCATGAGTCATTTAATTAGATATATCACTGGAAACCATGACAAAATATGTTCACGGTGAAGTTGTGCATGTTGGGTGTATCATAAGTGAAATGTTATTAATAAATAATCCTAAGAAGGATTTTTATAAGGAATATGATACATAAACCTTTTATTTAAATGGAATTGTTGAACTACAATCCATAACCATAGTGTATGGATGGGTTCATTTTAGCATGTTAAAGAAATATGTTTCATGCATATAGGTTGTTGACACTATTATGAAACATGCTTTATGAGATAACCAAACAATTTAATTATATTACATGTGATAGTTCATATGTGATTTTTAGTGTTACAACATTAACACCTTCCACTTGGATGCCTTTATGTGTTGTAATATGTTTCTATATGACTTAAAATATACCCACTTAATTCCACTAAGGAAGAATCCTAGAGGGTGACACACTTAGTGTTTCCATTTTTTTTATAAAATTCTATTTGGATTTAGTTATTTGAATAAATTTAATTCTCTTGGTTGAGGAATTATATTTATTTAGGAATTTTGATCACATATATTTAGTCACTATTTTATGTGAGTTGATTATTAAAATAAATATTTATTTTATAGACTACGAATATTATATTATATATATATTTATCAATTGAAGAACATTTATTATTCAAATATTAGTAAATACCAATAAATTTGGATGGGTCGTGTCATGGGAAATGGCATTGGAAATTATGTACTAAATATCATTTAAATAAATATTAATTTATTTTTTGATATTTATATTATCCACGAGGCATTCATGTGTAAAATAAATAATAATAATAATATTATTATTAAACATGAGGTTCTATAAGATTAATATAATGTTTAGGTTCTTATGTGAAATTATTTATTATCTATCCTAACTCCATAAATAACTGGTTAAATCATTTCCTAGGGTTAGATGAAAGTTTCAAACAACATTATCCACTATAGAGATTTCTCCCTATAATGAACTTCTCTAGAAAATATCTCATGATAAAGATAAATCTTACACATTCCTCCATCCTATCAAGTAAAAGAATAAGAATCAATTATTAATCCCTAAAGGATTGTGTTAAAATTGAAGGAAGTGACACAATATGATCAATACCACCACACTATCACCAATAACACTATCAACGATGCTTCATAATCAAAGGAGCACATGTGAATTACCGCTAGAGGGATTCTAAATTGAATACTATTGAAAAAAATAATGGTATAACCATAGGAAATAATCAATATCTTTATTGAAGAAAGAAATCAAGATCAAGGTAATTTATTATTATAAATTAATTATAAATTTAACATGAGAAGATATTATCTAGAGTTCCATGATTATTTCATACAATTTTATTGGACACATTCATTTGATATTATGATTATTCATTGTGTTATTGCATATTTTTCATTAAATATGATTAAAAAACATCATTATGAATAGTCTCAATTGACTTATTCTACTTACAAAACATTCACTTATTTGAATAATAAAACTCTAAAATCAAAAGGAATAATCCAATGAAAAATGTATCCTAGATATATGATTATTGGAAAAAATTTAAGTGGGTTCCAAGAATGAACTCCCACACTTAAAATCAAATAGTGTCCCCACTCTTTGAGATCAAGGTGAGAAAGGTGAAAAAATATCAATGAAGTAGAAAGGAAAAAATAAATGAATAAGAGAGACTATGAAAAATCCTTTTATGACAATAGTTATCTTTATCAAATATTGGTTTGAGGTGAATCTATAAAATATGTGTAGTATAGAAAGTTTGAGTGATGACTCTACATTCAGAAATTATTATTTTAATTTAAATAAGAAGTAATCATAAAAAATAATTCTGGTTCCATGTATTCTGTCAATGAGTTCAATAAAGATAGACCTTAAATTCAAAATAATAATGAATACATGGTAGAAAAAATAAATAAATAAATAAACAAATATAGATCAAAAAGAAAAATTGGAAGAGGGGGAAATACTAAGGCTCCTGTAGAGAATTCCTTAAATTCCTAATACTCTCTTCTACTTGAGGTGTGTTCTGAATCTATCTACTGATGGTAGTAGAGAAAATGGTATCCTTATTGGTTGTTGTGGTAGCCAAGGAATTTTTTGACTTCTACTCAATAGGTTACAGGTTATGAATATCAGTGGTGGGCACAAAGGATTTTGGTGGAAGCTACGAAGAAGGTATATTTAGTTTTATATATTTTTTATTAGACAACTCACTGATCAAGATAAATATATTATATATAGTGGATGGATATATGAATGAAATCTTCTATATTGTCTTTGTATCTAGATTCCTTCCCTTTTGGTTGGAATAAAATACATAATCCTATCAATGCTACCAATTAGTGATTTCATCTAAGATCTCAATGAACTTCTAGTTGGCCAAATGAGGATAGTCTATATGAGTAGTGGAAGGGGATGGATTCTGATCTGGTGATAGATATGGGATAGGTGATGGATGTTGGAGTTGAGTAATGGGGATAACTGGTGGATTAAGAAACATTATCCACATCATTTGCAAAATCCTTTTGGTTCATTATGAGAAACTATAAGGTGATACATAATTAGCGAAGCCACTCTTCCTGAGTGTTATAGTGTAAAGATGACTCATCCCGTGTTGTGACTTCCAACCCTCTATACTATATAGGGGTTATCCTAGACTCATAAGAAGCTTGAGACTGGTAGTTTGGTGCATCAATAGAAATGTAAGCATACTCATTTTCACAATAATAATTATTTTACTCTGTCTTATATAGTTTCATATTAACATTTTGATATAAATCAATAAATTTTAAACCTCACAAGACTGATAGTGGTAGAGATAAATCAAACACCCTTATGTTATGGGTTTTCTGTGTAATGAAATTTCTTCCATTAACATTCCTTTATACTTATTCACCTGAAACTCAAAATAAAGAGAAAATTGGTATACATGTTGATGTCTATCCCCTTTAAAATGAAGGAAAAAACCCACCCCCAATAAACTAATAACCCCCATACCACCAATAAATTATAGGAGAGGTCCATATGAATAATCATTACCAAGGTACCTCTAAGATACATTCTCTTTATATTTTTTAGTTCTTGTAAATTTTTTGATTTATCTGTAATTATTGAACAATTATTATGAGATAAAATCTTATTAGGATCAAAAATAAATTCCTTATACTTTTGTGTTTGAAGAAAAATAAAAACTATAAATACCCATCCCCACACTAAACTCTCACAAAGACATAATCAATTATTTCTAGACTAATATATAATATAACCTTCACCAAGGAAAGCTATAACGTTAACAAGAACTACAAAAATAGATTTTAATCAAACTATAATTTAAAATATAAAACGTTCTTGAGGTGTAGCTCCCAAATAACCTCTATGTATTTATCCTCAACATTGATATGTTGCATCACTTACAAGTCCACTATCTTGTTCATGAGGATGAAATTCATATTTACCTTGACCAAGTAGTACTGATTTTTATTGTAATCTGAGGTAGAAATAAACTTGATTTTGTAGGGGTATTATCCCCCTAGGAAGAATGGTAAGTGGGTTGAGAAGATGAATAGGGAATGATGGAAGAGTCCAATGAATGTGAGGTTGGTCTGGTCTATTGATGTTTGGATTTTTTGTCTTGGATTTTGGATTTTATTTTGGTAGGTTTGGGTTTGGATTGGGGTTTTGAGATGATAGTTTTTACATGATTCATGGTAAAGGGAATAAGGGAGAAGAAAGGTATGAGAGGGGGTTTTAAAGGAATTTAAATGAATTTAAAGGGTGATATTAATAGTTTTGATGGTTCCAATTGGTTTAAAATGGAATGTCATAGAAGATGAAATGGATGAAAAAGGGAATGATTGGGTTTTTGGAAGATGATGCGTTTTTTTAGATTTGGGGTAGATTCCAAATAAAAACATAAAGGTTAATTTATGTTTTACCTTGGATTTTGGATCTTGTGTTGTTTTGGAAGAATTTGGAGAAAACTTTTACTAGGAGCACTGATCCAAGTGGAGTTGAAGAGTTTTAGTGCAGGGTAGGGTTAGAACCAAGAATTTTAAACTCATAGAATTCACCATTACATGATCGAATCCTTCACATTATGACTGGATAAAGGAAAAAATACACAAAAATTATAGGTTATGGGTATAATTAATGTTTCACTATATAAATATGGGTTACCCTCAAGTATTACTATTGATTTTCCCTCTAAATATGTCAAGACATGAGTTACTTATACCACTTTCCAACCAAAATTTTCTTTTCTAAATGTTTTCCTCATGGATTAGAGTTGCATCGTAGTGGGTACCTCTTGAAAATAAATTATCATTAGGTGCTAATACCTTTATAAAATCATTTCATGATGAATATCTTCAAATTAAAAACTTAATTCCCATGATATTTATTCAATATATGTCCAAATGATCATGTTGTGATATGACATAGAAACTCTGAATCCTACTCTAAATTCGATGTTTTTTCATTTAAGGATCCAACATGGTAGCATGGTATTGTTACCAGAGTTTCTAACCCCATAAAAACTCCAATCCTACTCTAAAATAATGAAAAATTTAACATAAAAACATATATAGGTTTTCTCCCATTTAACACTTCATTTCACTTTGAGAGCTAGAAATATGTTTTATCTTTAATAAAACTTCAAAATAATAATAAAAACTTCCTAAAAAAATCCATTTATAACTTCAAAATTTTCCCATTCACCTTGGATGAGGGATTATTCTCCCTCTGAATCTCTAAAACTCCTTGTTTGAATACTTTTACCACCACGAAAGGACTTGATCATCATGATTTCTACTTCTCAAGAAACAATTTCAATTATGATCTAATTAATAATACCATATATTTAAGAGGAAAAAATCATCTAGTAATACATTATTCATACTAGTTCTTGGAATTTTCCTTGTAGATATTTTAATTTCAATAAGCATCAGTTCTAAGTTCCCCAAACTCATCTAGATATAGTAATCTCTTCTCCCTAACTTGTTGTACATGCACATTCATATTTCTCTTAGCCTAATAAGACTTGTGCTCAAGCTCCACTGGTAAATGAAACGACTTTCCATAAATGAGACTAAATGGTTTAATATAAATTGGTATTTTATATCCTATTATACACATCCATAATGAATCATATAACTTTTTACTCAATCATTTCTTACTTGAGTTTATTATCTTCACCTGAATTTACTTGAGTATTGGTTGGATAACTCTACTTTAACACTAGTTTGTCGATGGTACTGGGTAATAATATTGTATCTAACCCCATATTTCCTAATAAATACCCTTTAAATTTGTTTTTTAAGTGAGTTCCCTAATCCTAAATTAGTAATTATAAGATTCCAAATTGAATGATGATATTTTTATTCAAGAATTTTATGAGCACATTGGTTGGGTTGTTAGAAGTGTATTTTGCTTCCAACCATTTTGAGATATAATATACACATACTAGAAAGTATGTTTTACTGAAAGATATTTTAAGGGGATCATGATATCAATTTCCCTTGTATAAAATACTTAAAATTCTAAAATCAAGTGTTGAGGAATCTCATTACTTCTTCCAATATTCACCATCATTTAGCAGTGATCATAATTTTTTACAAATTCTTTAGTATATCTATGAAGAGTGGAAAAAATGAATCCACTTTTTAATATTTTAGACCTTTTTAAATTATTTTCATGATGAACTCTGGTTGGTGAGGAATGAAAAAAATTCCAACACACTTTTCATCTCATATGTGGTTACCCACTTTAAGATTAGTCCATCTCCAAATTTCTTGATCAAAAACTGATTATCCAAGTAATAGTAAGTTGCATCAGTTAGAAATATAATTATTAACTAATATAAAAAATGATGATAATGTGTCTCATTGGAAAAATAATTTGATATATCCCTGAACCATGGTTTTGGAAATAAATATAAAAGCTTTTTTAATCTAATAACTCATCTATGATGTCAATATTTTCTTCTTGCTCTATATACGATAGATATAGCCTTGAAAGGTGATCTAACACTACATTTTAAGAACAATTATTATCCTTGATTATAATTTCAAATTCATAAAATATCATGATCCATTGAATCAATTTTTTTTTCATATCCTTATTTTTCAAAAAATCACTTAAGGCAACATAGTTGTGTAAAAAACTACCTTATAGAGGATGCAATAGGATATAAATTTATCAAAACCAAATAAAATAGAAATAAGAAACTTCTATATAGTGGTGTATTTAATCTTGTAATTATTGAGAGTGTTTATTTAATAATATATGTATTGAAAGCTATGATCTACCTATTTTCCCAATACTACCCCCACATAGAAATCAGTATCATTACACATCAACTCAAAATCAATTTCCAAGTTTGGAGAGATTATAATCTGGGTGGAAATTGTATTAATTCTCAAAATAGAAAATTCTTCATTATGGGATTCATAAAATTAAAATGGAACATCATACACTAAAATATGAGTGATTGGATGAGATATCTGGGAAATATCTTTGTCATAGTGATGGTAAAATCCAATGTTTCTATGAAAGCTTATGATCCCCTTTTCTATGGTCAGCTTGGGAAGATCCTTTATCGTTTTTATCTTCACAAGATCAAATTAAATTACCCACATTGAAATAATATTACCAAGCACAATTACTCCTTATACCATGAAGTGGAACCTCTACCAATTAATCACCAAGAATTTTTTTAGATATTTCAAGTACCAATTCAAAGTTTCAAAAACATGATTTAAAATATCTTTCATAGAATAAAAATTAACCTATAAAGATTTAAAAGAAACATTCCATCATATCAGGGAATATATGTGTCATAAAATTTTAAAACTTCATCAATGAATTGAATAATACAAATGATATTTTTATATTAAAATGTATCATATGAGAAAGTGAGTAAGGCCTTTGATTGATCATCCAGTTCCATTGGTATTTTTTTATATATGGAGTAACAATCAAGGAAACAATCCAACTTAGGGTAGACTAATATCTAAAAAATCTAGTTTATAAATTGATTTTTTTCTTATTTATGAATTCAAACATATGTAGTCCATGAACACTCCCCAACGCATAACTTCTCTCATTAGAATAAGCTCATTATATTTATTCATTACCACCATTAATCCTTACTTTGTAGGTGAAACCTGAAAAGGACCTACCCATTCACTATAAGAAATATAAAATATGATCCTTTAATATAAGATTTTCACCACCTTATTCTTGACCAATTCTTTCATTGATGGTGTTACTCTTTTCTTTAGATTTGATTATTTGGTTTTTTCCATTTTTATAATAGAACTCTTTAGGAGATAATAGTCAGATTGATTCCCTTGATATCAATGATACCCCAATAAATTTTTTGTACCTTACTCTTCAAAAACACTAATAATTTTTTTTGTTATTAAAATAATTTAAATTAATTATCACTTAAAATGTATCATTTAATCCAAAAAATTAGTATCTCATTTGATAGAAAATTATACTGAAGCATCAATGGATTGATTATTTAAGAAGTGAGATTCGTGTAGGAATCCCTTTATAGATTTTCTATACACCAAACACTTTTTGTTTGTACTATATTCAGTGCTAAAATTATCCTCTTTTCCCTCCACCATATAAAAAATGTGATTAACCATATTATCCTCATCTTATTATTTCAAACTAAATAGTGAAAATTCCTATATATATTCTTCTTTTTCCAAGAAAATGGCCTAAAAATATGATGAATCAGTTTTATGCATTATAACTTTCATAAGATAAAAAAACTTTCCCCTTTACAACTTTTAAGATAACTACTCCTTGGTTTTAATCAATTAATACCTTATTAGTAGAAAATAACGTGTTTCCCAAAATGATAGGAATTCCCCCTTATTACTCTATTTTTATAATCAAGAAATTAGTGGGGAAAATAAATTTTCTCATTTTATCCAGAATATCTTAAATAATTACCTGAGGTTATCTGAATAATAGATAAAAAATATAATTCCACTCTTTTCATATTTTATTCATACAATCATAGTTTTATAAATACACTCATTGTCATAAATTTGACACTAGCATTCAAGTTGTAAAGAACCTTCCCAAAGGTACAAGATGAAAATGGTGCATGGAATTGAAAAGATGCATGGATCCCTAATATTTTATGGGATATTCATTTGAATTACCACTGGATTTTTTTACTTAAAGAGATTACTCCAAAGTATTCAAACTTTTTTTATTAGACAAAAAATACTTTAAAAAAATTTCATAGGCTGAAATTTGTAAAATTTATTCACAAAAAGGGATACTAATATAAAGATGTTAGAAAATATCCAAAAAATAATAATAAGCTTCCAATTTCCATTTTCATATCCTATCTAGAAATTATAGAGGGGATCTATAGGGTTATAACTACTCCCACTCCTCTTCTATTACCTCTTTTTGAACCTTATTTGTATCTCCTCCTTCCTTCTGATCTACTTTCTTCTCTAAAATATTTTATTCCTCTATCTAAAATTATTTTATAAAACTCTATTCCTCATATTACTTATTATGTTACTTATATTTACCTTCTTCTTATTGCTTTTATTAGACCTTCTTCTCTGCCTCATGCATCTTCCTTCCTTCCATATCATGCCCACTTTGTAATATCACAACTTTGGCCTCCTCCCTTGAATCTATTTTTGTGTTATCCAATAGTGTACCCGGTAACTAGTCTGAAATTATTTAAGAAATATTCCCCACATGATATCCTAGGTTTTTTGATCAACCTTTTTATTCATAATATAATTTTCTTGGTTAGTAAACTATTTATAAATTTGTGAAGAATATCCTATATTTATGATTTTTAGGTATAGGAAGTTTGCTACAGTCTGGGATGGAAGTGTTCTTATAGATTAAATTTATGAGATTTAGGGGATGAGAATGGTTGAAAGAAAATTTGAGGTTGTGAATGAGGTGGGTCTCTAGGTTTTCCTTATTTTTGATTAAAATTATTTCCTCATTTCTACTAGTTTAATACTTAATTTTTTTTGTTGGGAAAAAAATATTGTTGACTGATTATAAGGGAAATAAAATTTTTATGGGCCTCAATTATAACTAACATAGTTATAATCAAGGATAAGTTGTCTTGATCTCCTTCCTAGAAGTCTTTAAAGGCATGTGGACCACCACACATCTCATAAGACTACCCCTCCACTATAGATACTAGTGATGATGGATGCTTTGATGGAAATTGGAATGTATCTAAATTTATTATAAGGAACTCTACCCAAGTGACCAAATGTGTGGTATCATCTACCAGGTGCATTCCTCTTCTCAATGGACCTATCTAACTTTTATAAAGAATATAATTGTGATATATTTGATCAAGGACTTGTGCTATGAGATATAATACATAGAAAAATTTCAACATGTGTAGAAAAACATCCATCCCATAGCGTGGTAACTTCCTTAGAAACTCCTTGAATCTATCCCATGTTTCCCAGGTCGATTATCCATCGATGTGAGAAATTTTTTTAATGTATCCCCTGATATTCCATGTCTCAGTGGGTGGGAAGTTTATGTATAAAAATTTCATGTCTAGATCATCTCATTAGGTGGTGGATCTAGTGGGATGTGTCTTTAACAAATAATTTTATTTCTCTTTGAGTGATAAAGGTAACACCTAAAACTATATAACATTTTACGAGACAAATTTTTTTATAAAGGTATTAAAAATGTCTAAAAATTTAAATAGATACATGTGGGGGTCCTCATTATGAATTAAACTAAATATCCCCATGTTTTAGATCATTTGAATATATTAGGGATTGATCTCAAATATTTCTCCTATATTAAATGGAAAACAATGCTCAGGGATACCCCATATATATAATACAATATTTAATGCACGATGATTCACTCCAAAGGTATTGGTTATAATCTGTTATTCTACATCATGTGTGTGAACTAAACATTATATCCATTGGGTTCAGTTGGGTTATTCCTTTATTCCATGGATAGACATCATCGTATAAACATGGCTAGCTTGATTTATGGTTTTTACATGATTATATCATGAGAGTACATACTTATTGTTCGAGCCAAAAGTATCATGATCACACATGAGAGGTCTTGAACTAATAAAAACAACACACTGAGTGAACATAAAAAATAAAAAATAAATTCAAAAATGATAAGATAAGTGATTGAGTCAATAAAATAAAATTTCAACCATAAGTTCTTCATGCCTCCTTGGAAGTTGTTCCAAAAAATCATTCATCTTCTTGTCATAATTACTTCCCCATGGCTGAACAAAATTTTAGAAATTTTTATATTATTAAATCCTTTACAAATTATGAAAACATATAATAGTGGAAGTTTGATATCATCCCATGAAAAATCATTTAGGGTATTTATATTACCTAAATTTTATTTTCAACTTAGTTATCTATGTGATATGGATTTATCTAAATTTAAACTAAAACTTTTATAATGAAAATAATTTATTAAAAAACGGGTTTTGAGGTCAATTTTAAATGATTTATTGAAATGATATTACTACTATCACTCATGGATTAACTGGATTGATTTGTTTTAAGGTCATTTTAAAATTACCAACTTCTTATGGTCATGTTCATTTATTCTACCAGATCTAGTTAAAATCCCATAGCCTAGGAAATCCACTAACCTAGATTCATTAAATTTGACTCTTAAAGGAAAAAATACTTACTATCATTTATAGACCAATTTACTCAATTGATCTAGGTTTACTCCCTCTATAACCCTATTGATCAAATTCATGTGAACGAATGAGATAAAATTATGTGAAAAACCAATTAATAATGGAATAAAAATTCCATGAAATAGATTATAAATTTATTAATGGTAACATTATTCTATTATAAATCCATCATAAATTAATAGAATATCCACACATAATAGAGACATTCTCTATCACATATGAACAATTTATCCTAAGGATCAATTTTTAGAAAAATATAATTGATATAAGGAAAAGAAAAATTTAAAGTGAAAGAAACTTACTTAAATTGAAAGTCACAATTGAAAAAATAAAGCACTATACGAAAGGAAAAGAAAAAATTACTTAAAAGAAAACTAGTGAAATTTTGAAATCTAGGAAAATTAAAAACCACCAAAAACTTATTCAGCTCTCATGTTTTTACAATACAACATATTGTGGAATGATAGAAGGTGACACAACATGATACTCTGGGCTTTTAGCAAAGTTCAATCCTTTATTTTCTCCCCTGAATTTGTTGCAACATAGCAATTACATTCAAGCGATAATTGGTTATTTACTTTTTTCATATATTTAATTCCTCCAATTATTGTAATGAGAGATCTCTACAGATCAAATGAGATAATTATCTTTAATATTTGACAAGAAATGTCACAAAATAGAAGTATATGGTCATAGTAGTGACCTTTTCACTCCTTACTACTTCAACCAACTCATCCATCTTATGGTGTGTTTCCATCTATCCAGTTGTAGTCTTCTGTTGGCATATCATATGAATCATACCTAAAATCTAGTTATGGAATGACACCATGCTTTTCAGTGCATTAGGATTTCCTTCTTAGTTGCTAAGTAAACCATCATATGTAACCAGAGACTCCTAAAACGTATTACATTTCTTTCAAAAATCTTACATGATTGAATATATGATGTTTACTTTATAAAAATATCATACATACTAGTTTTTTTTGAGGAAAAACTTAATCAAATTTCATTTATTCCATGGTTATTTTGTGACTGAATGAATCATGATGTGAACGGTTATTACAAACAATGAAATGATTCTTATGAGGCTTAATTGACTCTTACAAAAACTAATATCACTGCATGAAATCCTATGGAATGTAACAGTAACATTTTATTACCCCTATAACTTCTATTATACAGAAAAGTCCCATATATTATAGAATATTCATCATCTTATATATTTTTATGATTCATTGGTAAATGAACAATGAGTGCAGATACATCATGAATGACTATTTTAATTCCCTAAAGAGTCATTTGTAATACCTGTTGAAATATTATGATTCTTAAAATATAATTTTTGAATTTTAAATAATTTTCATTATTAAAGTTCATAGGTCATTTCATGACACTGTTGGTCATTGATTGAATCAATTTGATCTTCTGATCCCACTTCCATACTATTAACTCATTTACATAAAACTTATTTAAGTCTTGTGACCATAAATCTAGTGTTCATCATCTCTTTATTTTTTTCTTCAAACCAGTCACACAGTGAAAATTCATGTCATGGTGTGAAATGTTTACAATTCATAAAAAATTATTCTAAATATTCACCAATTATTGAAATCCTAAAACCATTAATGGATTATTATAATTTCCTCACAATAGTTAATAATAACTTAAAAAATCACTTAGAATGATACTGAAAATATATACGTGATCTTAAAGCCTTAATTAAGAAATTATTTTGGTAATAAAAACCAAAAATAAAATAAAATAACCACTAAATTCTATTATAAAACTGACATTTGAAAAAATAATGTTATTGGAGCACTAACAATGATTATAACTGAAATGAATATCTAGCAACCCATAATTATATCAAAATAAATACCAAACACTATTTTGAAATTAAGTATTAAATATATATTGGGAGATAGTAGAATATGTTGTGTATCACTCTCTTAGATTTTTTAATGATCACAAATACCTTTTATAATTATAACCATTAAATTTGTGTTTATTTTAGCTATTATGTTTTGATGTGAAGTTAGAAAGTTGACTAGCACAAATAAGGGTTCAAGAAGGTATTAGAGATTCATTTGAATGGACCTCACTAGTATCAAATCTAGCCAACTTGAGGAAGACCAACAACTATCCAATAGGAATTCTGATGGCACCAGGATATTGTTAAGCCCACTGGCTACACAGGAGAGGACCACTGGATATTTAGTAAGGCTTTTAGTAACACTTCGTTACTACCTAACCCACTGTCCATCCAGTGATTCTAACCTACTATCTAGTGGATAAATAATATCCCACCGACTAGCCGGTAGATCATACAAGTCATACAATTTTACACTTCCTAAGAAAAATACCATTAAAAGTGGTCCCCTCTAACATGTTACCCCTCTAAATAGATCTGTTGGGATCCCAAAACCTCCAAAACACTCAAGGGAACTCTAATGGCTATAAATACACCCCTAGTAAGTCTCGTACACTAATAGTTACTATTTTTTACTTCACTTGATCTACAATATTCCTTATTATTCAAATACTCTCTACCTACCCTATATCACTTTCTCTCATTCTACATTATCTATTTTATTGATAGAATTATGAATTTTTTTAGGTGTTTTCATTTAAAAGACCTATTCTTATTATTATTTTATCTTGGGTGCTTACTACAACTAAATTGAAAGTGTTTTTTGGGTTTATTTCTTTATCTAATTACAAGAAAGTATTGTATTGGGTTTTTTACCTACACCATTGAAAGGAATTATTCTTCTTTGTTTTTGGGTATCTTATCTACTATTAAATCCAAGGTATTAATTCAACCATCTAAAGTCTCTTGAGGTGAGGAGACATATACACTAATTTTGATTTTATCGAATCTCCATTATCATCTATCCTTGTAATTTTATTCTCTATTGAACTTTTTATTTTAGTCTATATACTTAAATTCATAATTTTTTGGTTTATATATATTCCACTTTAACTCTTCTATTTTATCACTTACTCTTTTAAAATTATTACAACCACTTTAATTTCATCATCGTATTTGTTTTAATTTTTAAATAGAAATTCTCCCCCTCTTTCTATCCTACAAATACCAAAATTGGTATTAGTATAGCAAACCATGGTTTTCATATATTTATATTGCATATTTATAGATTAATATTCCTTACATTACACAAAAAAATGCCAGAGGACCATAAAACTTTAGTGCCTTTGGAAACTTGGAACATAATCTTCTAGTTTGGTAAAATATCTCCAATGTTTCCAACAAATATATTACCCTTTATTAATCCTACTTAAAATATTTTTTCATAACCTTGGAAAAGGAAACATAAGAAAGGGTGAGATCACATGCTCATTAAAGGAAAACAAGGGAGATACGTAAGCATAATAATGAGAATAAGGTAATAAGAACATGAGAATAACAGTGTAAAAACATACCCTACATATCAATGTTCATAAACTTTAATCTTGGCATAAATATTGGGAGTTCATAAGACATGAATAAAAAAATAATCAAAGAGATTAATCCATGTTAGCATGACATAGGTATATGATAATAAATTGTGGAAAACATATAAACATATGAAATTATTTTCATAGTAGTCAAAGATCACTTCCAAGGCTATCTTAGTGGAACTGGTTCACTCCAAAAACCATCTTAGTAGTCAAGGTTCACTCAAAAGACCATATTATAGGGAAAAGTTCATTACTCAACTAGGTTCACTCACCATTCAATACATGTCTATATCATGAGATATAAATATTTATCTAATTCCTAGGAGGGAGATATAGGTCCCACCCATCACATAATGAAATAAAAAATATATGTGACAAAATATCATAACCATTTATAATATAGTAACCTATGAAATGAAATGGTAATCATAAACTTTTCAATATATCATAACCCTCAAAAAAGATATAGGTTTCACAATCACTTTATTATAACATAATCTGTGAAAATAAATAGGTTTCACAAACATTTTTTCATGGTATAAACCGTGGAAGAGAAAAAAGTTTCAGAAAATAAATTCATCTTTAATATAAAAAGTTTAAAGAAATAATAATAATGGTATCCTTGGCTCATATCCCCATTAAATAATAAACTATATCAAAGGATTTTATCTTATATGGAGAAGTATTTTTAAAGGTCACTTAGAATATTTCTTAAGGAAAATATATTTTCTTTGAAAATCACTTTCATAATACATTTTAAAAATACTTTTATTTGGAAATAACAATATAAACTTATAAATAAATATTTAAAAATTCATTTAAAACATTTCTTGAGGAAAATATACTTTCCTCTTTCAAAAACACTTTTTAAAATTTAAAACCATTTGATAACTATTTTATTTGAAAATACCCTTGAAAATTATAAAGGATTCTTAGAAAACCATTTAAAATTATTCTTAAAAATAAAAAACCTTTTAAAACCATTTCTTTGGTAATAAAATTTTAAAAATATAAATTAATCATTAAAAATAATTTAAAACTCTTTTTAAAACATAAAGTGTTCTCAAAATCACTTTATTTAAAAATAAATTTAAAATAAAAAACTTTACAAAATATATATGAAAAAATTTTCATTTGAAAATATGATTTAAAATGTAGAAATTTAACTTCAATTAATGGAGTTTTAATGGTGGTGGATAATTCTATAAATGATGTATATGTAAATACAAAGATTCCTTTTATATTATCCATAGGAGTCAAAAGTGCATTGATCAAAAATAGAAAGAATGTTACTTTCAAATCCATTTTAAAAAATGTGAATCATGGGTAAAAACTTATTTTAAAAATAATATTATAATATTAGAGCATTTTTGAAAATATTTTTTGAAAGCATGATTTTTAAAGAAAACAAATTTCCAACCTAAGAGAGAAATAAAATTGAGTTTTTATAATTTTTTTTATGAATTATATTAAGTACCAAATAGTTGAAAAATGGTACCATTACGTGAATATATCATGAATAAATATAGGAGAAAAAAATCCATGAAAATTATTGATATATTTATGATAATAGTTCATAAATGGAAGCATAATCATTAACAATCCTAATAAAAGATGATATTGTAGAAATAAACTTTTACCAGTTTGGTAATTTAATCATAAATAACATGAAGAAATAACATAAAATGAAACTTAAAATACCATGAGGATGAAAAAATTAATGATATTACACATAAAATTGTCTTTATATATACCTCATGAAATATTATAGGTGTATAACATAACGTACATCTCAATGAAGGAAAATTAATAAAAAACTCCTTATCGCGTTGGAAATGTTTTAACCTTAAACCACATGAAATAGAGATAATAAAATGGATATATAAATACCAATAATTATAAATTTATGAATCATAAAATAAATACATGTAAATTATACACACCACATACATGAAATTGGTGGTGAATATGGCTTGTGTGTCATGAAAAATAAAACAGACATTGAAATCCCTTACCTTAAGTCTTGGCTCTCGTCGTACTTGTTCAAAAATCATATATAATAAATATAGGTTTATTATATATCTATAACATAACCATATTCATATATATAATACCATACATTATTAACTTATGACTTTATATTACCCATTTATTAACAATTCCATGTTAAAGTTATGTTTCGGGTAATAATTTCTCTGTTTATCGAATATGTTTTGACTTATTATTCTTGAACCTATTAGTTATATCATGATTAAATAATATAAATAATTTTAATTATGATATAAATATAAAATTTATTCACTATATATGTATTTATATTAACCTATAAAATTTAGTGATTGGAAATGAAATACACTGTTTATAGAGATAATATGTCACATGTACACATGAACGTTGTTTCTATTTTCTTGTCATATTGAAATAAAGAAAAGTAAATGAAATATATATATATATATATTATAAATAAATTATAATTATTATTTCATATATATTAAATATTTTACTACACCCATCCATAATACATTCAATGTAAAGTATGAAAAAACTACATCGCTTCGTGTTGCGGTAGTACATCATACACACGAACGACATTTTCGTATTCTCAAAATATAGAAATAATGAAGGTATGTGTTATATAATAATTAAATAAGGATAATTAAATCATAAATATAATATATATCATATATAAAAAGTATGTACATCATTATTTCCAACCTTAAGTGGTGGTAATGGAAAAACAAACGACATCGATTCACGAGGTGGTAGTCCGCCATACACACGAACGGTGACTTCGTATCCCATTTAATGGAAGTGTTTATTATTGTAGGTTTTAACCTTAACATAAAAATATATAATTATATTGAAGATTATTAGGTTATTATATAATCATTATATGAAAATAATTTAAGGATTTTGACAAAGAAATAAAACAAAAACGTTTGTTTGTGAACGTTACCTCTTCTTTAGGCATCGCCTTTTGGTTTGGACCAAAGTTCTTTGTTGGTTTTATTTGATCCCAAATTAATAATTATAAGATGAAAATATGGAATTTTGGAAGTTATTTTGGTATATTTTGGTCTAGACAAGTGGATTGAGAGGTGTGAAGAAGGGGGAGAGTGAGCACCATTTTATAGTTGAGGAGGAGTGACATTCTTGTAAATTTTCAAAAATATTCACTATTGGGAAGTTGGTATTACCTAAAGTCAATCCAAAAATTATAATTAAATATTTTTATAGATTATATATAATAAAAACACCTCCACCACACATTTATACACATGTTTTAAACATTTGGTTCCTTAAATCTTAAGTTTCCTTATTTTATCATTTTGTTTTTCATTATAGTAACTACTCTTCTAACCTAAGTAATTTATTCATTAAGACTAAATTAAAGTACTAATTATTAGATAATTTTGAACAAATTATTATAAAATTTTATATATATTTTATAAAATAAAAATCCTATATGTGTTGGAAATTAATTTTAACAAGTGCACACATAATTTACAAAAACAACGCTTTAACCCTAACCGTGCTAACAAAGTTTTTTGTATTTAGGGGTCAACATGTCCATTATAAATAGTAAATATTAAATTAATAGACCATATTTGATATTTATTTTCATTTTATTTTAAATTGGTAGAATATAAGATTATTATTAATTTTAAATCATTTAATAAAATATCATTTATTATAAAATAACTTTAATGTCAATTTCGACATTTTTTATTTAATTTTAATTTAAAAATATCAATAAAATAATTTAATTTAAATATATTAATTTATAAATGGTTTAAAATGATGTATTAATATTAAATGTTTAGGGTAGAAAATAACTCATTTAGTTTACCTCACTTTTAACATTTTTAGTATCATTTATTTTAGTTAATTATTAACTAAATAATTATTGTGTTGGTGTTTCTTAAGCATTAAATGTGTTTATATCATATATAAAAAAATAATAATTAAATTATAATGATAAAAAACTAATAAATATGACAAAATAATATTTATAACATATATATGCAATTTTTTTCTATTCCAAAGTTTTATAGAAATTAAAAGGAAGAAAGACACATTTTTTGTCTTTTTCTTTACTTAACCTATTATATGGGTAATTTACATGTAAAAGTGACCCTAAAACTCATTAAATTATATAATATGTTCAAAAGGGTCTAAATATTTCTATAAAATGGGTTTTGGGCAATTTTGGACCATTTATACAACTTATATTCTAAGTTTAACCATTAAGTAATCTTGTTTTACCTTAATCACTGTGATTAATTTTAATTGGTTTCACTAATAATTTTGGTCACAAATTAAGATGAAGTTATTAGATATTAAAAATTATACTTATTTAAAATATGGAATCTATTTTTATAAGTTCCAATAACATTATTGGGAAAATTTAATTTAAAATTAATCCTGAAAACATGATGAGAAAGCTGGTTTTTAAAGTAAACGTTCAGAAGTTTACAAAGTTTTAATACCCAATATAAATATGAAATTGATTAATATGACCTTATTTTAATTAATAGATGTATAATTGTACTAATTAAAATTTAAAACTATTTTAAAATACAATATAATTATATAAATAAATTACAAAATAGGCATTTTTCAATTAAAATTCAGTATTTTTCACTATTCATCAAAAATTAAAACTTCTTAGAAAAGTTCCAAAAATTTAACCTAAGATAATTTTTTAATTACTATTTAAAAAATAATTGTTTTCAAAAAAAATTTCTAAAATTTTTAAAAGTTAATTTTAAATTATGTGCACCAAGCACGATTAACCTTTTATTTAGAAAAGATATTGTGTTCCAAAATACATTTCTTTTTCTTTTAAATTATTATTATTTTATTTCTAATTATTATATAACTAATAAACATGTGAAGACTATATATTTTCATAAGTTAGTTAATTATATTCATTCCTTCCATTCCATGATTAGATGATAACTATTATATTAAATAAAAATAATAATATTATATTGTAGTTTGGTAAAACTTGGTCTTGTGTGTAACAAAAGATATCAAAGGAACTCAGTACAGTGTGTAACAAAAAGAAAAATTAATTTTGTGTGTACCATAATCTAAAATTAGTGTTTCATGCAACATAAGTTAAACTTGGTGTTTTATATAAATCAAGTTTAACTTGCTGTTGTGTGTAATGAAAGCCATCAAAGAATTTTAATTTATTCAAAAAAATAATTCATATAAACTTGGGGTGTTACATTCTACCCATATTAAAATTAATTTTGCCCTCAAAATTTTTATAGTTTATCAAGTTTTTAATACTTTAAAGTTCCTTTCATAGAAACCCATATTATAAAAATGAACAATAAAAATTTCTTTAAAAATGGAATGTTGGAAACATAATGGTAACCTAAAGTAACTCATAAATAGGTTTTCACATAGGGTAAAATATGTGGAAAGTGATGATTTGGAAATGTAATAAAAGAATAAATAATTATAGAGATTGATATAGGTCACTGATCATAATAAAGTAAATGATCTATATAATGTTAATAGTCACAACACCATAAATATATGATGATCTATGTGACCATTTAATTCATTGGAAATGAAGGTACATAGATATTTTTTCGGTTTCAAGTTACTTTTCCTAATGTTGAAATTTTTTCAAAAGAATATATACTTTATTTATTTAATTCCATTTCAGAAGTACAAATCTCATCCATCATTTGTGCCTTATCAATTTTCACTTCATATCTTACTCCAATAAATAAAGGTGATTTTGTTGTGTATGAAGAACTAATTGATCATATGATCTATAAATGCAATGATAAGTAATTCTGTTTACCTTTAGTTATCATAAAAAAATTTCAAATAGGTTATAAATTATTCTTAAATATTTATATAGAAAAAGAACATGTTAATATCTAAAAACACATTTGAAGGTCAATATAAACCATTTCATAAATGGTTATCCTTTTAACCGTTTAAAAATATTAGAATCCAAAAATTCAGAAATAAGGTTACTAAATTTTTCATAAATCTGTTTTAAATTGATCCCCCATATATCATAATATAGATCTTTATTATCATATATCAAACATTTGAATAGAGTCATCATGTATTCTCTTAAAACATGGTAATATCCTAAATTACCATAAAACCTTATGAAAAAAGTACATGATTCCCGATTCCTTAAATAAAAGATATATTATTTGATATATTACTTAAATACAAAAAATGCTGTAAACTCCATCCATGATAGAATGAACCACTTTTTAAACAAATCATTAATCAGTTCCAAGATAACCAGTACTGTCTAATTTACTTTATTCACATCCAATATCTCTTTATCCTAACATCACTGTCTCAACTTACAAAACATATTAAGGGTCATATTACCTTAATCAAAATATCACTTTTCGAGTCTATCCATACTATTTGACACATTCTTGAAAATCTATAGTTCCAAGATTATAAAAAAAATCCTTATATATTTCATAATTATTGAATTAAAATACATAAACACTTCAATTATTCGATCTATTTCTTGAGCCATTAACTAGGATTTATCATCTTATTATTTAATTTCTCTTTACTTTAATATACCATTTGTAGTCTCATCATAATTAACAATATAACCATTACTTATAACTCAATTCTGATCATCTTTATAAGTTTTCCCATTTAGAACATTTATTTTCATAATTCCAATACTTTCCACATTTAAATCATTCAGCAGCCAATGATATCTTAGGGAGGCCAATATTCCCATCCTTTTTGTTAAATAAACTTGTCATTTCCCTTTGAAGTTAATTTCTTTGTGTCCTTCTTTTATATAGTTAAAACATCTTCCCGTTTTTCTGAGACATTCACTTGGGCACTTCTTCCCACATTCTTGACACATAGGAAACTCAATCTTCTTTCTTACACGATCTCCACTACTGAACTCTCAGAAAACTATTTCCTTCTCTTATTATATGAGTCAAAGAGTTGGTTAAGGTATACATTATTAATCATATTCTATGAAAAATTATTTGGCATAATCATAATGTACTTCACTCTAGTCATCATCCCATTTGACTCCTCATTAGAAAATTATCCGTAACATTTAACATTAACCCAATTACTTATGGTTCAAACTATTAACCAACACAAAAATAATAGTATGAGAAACACTAATTAGAGTGGAAAACCACATAATCATGAAATGTTACATATAGTATTTCTAAATCATAACACCTTATTCTTTAATCTATGAAACCTTTGATTTATCCTAGGTTATTCATAATCATATTCTCTTTAAATCATTCAGGATGAATAGTATAGAGTTTGTAAATTTCTAAATCATATTCCCCAGGAGTGTCAAACCAGGTGTGGAGTAAGACTCGTTGTCATGAAGCAGTTCTTGATTGTGTCTAGATCAATACAATTTTTTGAGGGTTGTAATAAATAGGTACATCTATACTAGATCCACATTTTATTGTAGTATACTGATAGGGATTTTTTTCTAGGAAAACACTCTCTCTATCCTTTAACAAAATTCAAATAAATTTTACTATACTTTAACTCATCACTATACTTATCCTTAGATATGTCCCTTGAAATAACATTAGAAATATTCCAAGGGATCTCACTAAAGTTTTATCATCCTAATTTCTAAAGGTTGACTAAAACTTCATTTAATACTAACTATAGAAACTCAAGATTTTTATAGATGGATCTTATATATTTTTGGATGAATTATTATTATATCACACAAAAACATGCCCAAGGAGAGTAATTGTTTAGTGCCTTTGGAAACTTGGGTCATAGTCTTCTAGTATGGTGAAATATATTCGATTTTTCTCAAAAAGATATATCCCTTTAGTACTCCTACTTAAAACATTTTTTCATAACATGGGGAAAGGAAACATAAGAAGGGGTGTGATCTGGTGCTCAGTAAGGGTAAATAAGGGAGATACACAAGCATAATCATGAGCATAAGGGTAAGAGAACATGAACATAACATTGGAAAACTGTACCCTATATATGAAAGTTCATAAACATGAATCATGGAATAAATATCTTCATTTCATAAGACATTAATCATAAATTAATCGAAGATCATAACCCATGTGATTATAACATTAGTATAAGATAAGAAATTGTGGTAAAAAAATAAACATATAAAATGATTTCTATAGTAGTTCAGGCTCACTACCAGGGCCATCTTAGGGGAATGAGTTCACTCCCTAAACCATCTTAGTATTCAATATCCACTCCTAAGGCCATATTAGTGGAAAAAGTCCTTTACTGAACTAGTTTCACTCCCCGTCTGATCAATGTCTATCATATGAGATATAATTATTTACCTAATGCGTTGGATAGAGATATAGGTCCCGACCTTTACATAATGAAATCATACATATGTGTTTCACAAGATCATAAAAATTCATAATGTCAAAACACATGAAATTAAATGGGTATTATAAACATTTAAACATATCATAACCTATAAAAAATAGGCTGGTTTCATAATAATTTCATTATAGCATAATCTGTGAAAATAAGTGGGTTTCACATGCATTTTACCATAGTATAACCCATGGAACAGAAATGGGTTTGGTAAATTTTTTTATCTTAAACATAAATAATTCAAAGAAATAATAGTAATGGTGTCTTTAGATCATATCCCCAAAAAAGTATAAGCTATATCAAAGAATTTTATCTTAGATAGATAATTATTTTGAAAGGTCACTTGTAACATTTTTTATTGAAAATTTCATTTCATTAAAACTAAATTTCATAAAACATTTTCAAAGTAAATTTCTTTAAAACTAACATTAAAAACATATAAATAGATATTTTAAAATTAATTTAAACATTTGTTGATGAAAATATACTTTCCACTATGAAAAATTCTATTTAAAACGTAAAAAATTTTGAAATTAATTTTCTTTGAAAATAGAATTCAAAAATTATAAAGGATTAATTGAAAACCATTTAAAATAATTTTTAAACATATAACACATTAAAAAATATTTTCTTTTAAAATAAAATTTTAATCTTATAAAAAAAATCCATAAATATCATTTAAAACACTTTTTGAAACATAAAACATTTTCAAATTTACTTTCTTTGAAAATAAATTTAAATTAAAAATATTTACAAAATATTTAAGAAAAACTTTTATTTTGAAAATAGTATTTAAAACTTATAAATTAATCTTTAATGAATGGATTTTTCATTATGGCAGAGAATTTCCTACATGATGTATATGTAAAAACAAATATTCCTTTCACATTGTTAGTAGAAGTCAAAATATCCTTGATCGAAAAACAAAAAGAAGATTAATTTTAATTTTTTTGATGGTTAAAACATGGTTAAAAATTTATTTTATAAAACATTTGAGAATACTAGAATATTTTTGAAAACATTTTTAAAAAACATGATTTTGAAAGAAAACAGATTTCTGACCAAAGATAGAAATAAAGTCGATTTTCATAAAACATTTTATTAATTATATTAAGAAACAAAGAGTGAAAAAACTGTACCATTACTTGAAGATATCATGAATTACAATAGTATAAGAAAATTTATAAGAAATATTGAGATATGGATCATAATATTTCATCAATTGAAGCATAATAATAAATAATCCTGATAAACTATGAGATTGTAGCAATAAAATCTTACCACTATGGTATCATTAAATCATAAATAACATGAAGGAATAACATAAAATGATACTTAAAATATAATTAGGATGACAAAAATAATTACATTACCTATAAAATGGGATTTATATACACCTCATGAAAGATTATATGTTTATAACATAATGCACATCTCAATGAAGGAAAATAGATACAAACACAACTTACTACGTTGGTAACATTTAAACCGTAAAAAACAAGAATGGGTGATCATAAAATATCTATGTAAATACAAATAATTATTAATATAAGAATTATAAAATATATCCTTGATCATTATACACACCACATACAATAAATAAATGGTCAACATGGCTTGTGTCTGACGAAAAATAAAAGTGAGACGAAAATCCTTTACCTTAAGTCTTCAATCTCATCATACTTGTTCAAACCTCCTGGATATTAAATTTATGTTTATTATACATATATCACAAAAACATATTCATATATATAATACCATATATGATTTTCTTATGACTTTATTTTAACTTTTTATTAACAATTCCATGTTAAAGTTGTGTTTCGGGTAATAACCTCTTTGTTTTTCTTTCATGTTTTGACTTGTTATTCTTGATCCTCTTACTTAGATCCTTATTTAATCATATAAATAATGATAAAATTGATAAAAATTTCATATATATTCATTATATATGTATTTATATTAACCCATAAAATTTTGTGATATGAAATGAAATACACCGTTCATGGAAACAGTAGGCCATAGGTACACATGAACACTGTTTCAATTTTATTTTTGTATTGAAAGAAAGAAAAGTAAATGATATATATATATATATATATATTATAATTATATTATATTATAATGTAATGTATATATCACATATTTCTATTACCCCCATCCTTAATACATTTCATCTAAAGCGTGAACGAATCACATCGCTTTGCGAGGTGATAGTCCGCCATACACACGAACGACGTTATCATATTCTAAAAAAATAAAATGAATGAAGTTATGTGTTATATAATAATTAAATAAAAATAAATACCTCATTAATATAATATATATCACATATAAATATCATTTTAATCATTATTCCAAACCTTAAGATGTGGTAATTAAAAATGAACGACATTGGTTTGCAAGGCAGTAGTCCGCCATACACAAGAATGATGACTTATCATCCCATTTGATGAAAGTGTGTATGATTGTTTTTCATAAACATAACATAAAAAATATAATTATATTGAATATAATTATATAATTATATAATTATATAATTATATAATCATGATAAAAAAATAATTTAATGGGGTTGAGAAAGAAATAAAATAAGAAAGTTTATTGATGAATGATACCTCTTCTTTAGATATATCTTTTTGGTTTTCACCAATGGAATTACTTGGTTGGATTTATGAAAAAATTATTGATTCTATTATTATATTAGATAATTTTTGAAGTGATTTTTTATTGGATTTGTTGAGATAAATGGATCGAGTTGTGTGAATAATGGGGTAGAGTGAGTGCCCTTTTATAGTTGAGGAGGAGTGACATTCTTGTAAATAGTAATAAAAATTCACTATTTGGTGGTCATGATTACCTAAATTTTCTAAAAAATGTTAATTAAATTTTTTTATGAATTATATGATCGATAAACATCTCCACCACACATTTACACACATGTTTTAAACATTTGGTTCCTTAACTCTTAAGTTTTCTTATTTTATTTATTTTGTTTTTCATTTTGGTAACTACTTTTCCAACCTAATTAATTTATAATTTAATACTAAATTAAAGTGTTACTTGTTAGATACTTTAGAAAAAATTATTTTAAAATTCTATATATAATTTTTACAATAAAAATAGCATATTTTTTGGAAATTATTTTTAACAGATGCGCACACAATGCGCAAACACAATTCTTTAATCCAATCCCCACTAGCAAAGTTTTTACCATTTAGGGGTTGATTTGTTCCTTATAAAAGATATATTGGTATATTAATGGACTATATTTTATATTTATTTACATTTAACACTTACTTGTTAGAATATAGTATTTTTAGTAACTTTAAATCATTTAATGAATATAATTTATTATAAAATAACATTAATATCAATTTCGAAATTATTTATTTAATTTGAATTTAAATATATCAAGAAAATAATAGAATTTGAATATATTAAGTTAAAAACTATTTAAAATGATATATTAATCTACAAAATTAATGGTATATAATAATAAATTCAATTTTTCTCACTTTTAATATATTTAGTATAATTTGTTTTAGTTTATTATCAACTAAATAATTACTCGATTATCATTTCTTAAGAAAAAATATAATTATATAATATCTAAAAAAATTAAATTAAATTATCATGATAAATACCAATAATTTATCTTTAAAATTTATATTTATAACCAAATCTATGATGTTTTTTACCTATTCCAAATATTCATAGAAATTAAAAGGAAGGAAGGTACATTTTTTGTATTTTCCTTTACTTAATTTATTATATGGCTCAATTTCATGAAATAGTTTAATAAGATTCATATAATTAGAATCTAAGGTCATAGGGTTCTACATATTCCTATAAAATGGGGTTTGTACAAGTTTTGGGTCATTCTTAAAACTTATATTCTAAGTTTAACTGCTATGTAATCATGTTTTTACGTTAATGCCTATAATTAACATTAATTTATTTCATAAATCATTTTCATAAAAATTCATGTTATCTTTATTAGAAATTATAAATTATTATTATTCAAAATATGTAATACAATTTTACAAATTCCAATTAGATAAGTTTCAAAAATTAATTTATATTTAATCCCGCAGATGTGAAGAGAAAACAAGTTTTTAAAGAAAATATTTTCAAAAGTTTACAAAGTTTTTATATCCAATTTCAATATAAAATTGATTCAAATGACATTAATTAGATTAATATATGTATAATTGAACTAATTATACTTTAAAACCAATTTTAAATATAATTTGACAATATAAATAAATGAGATGATAAGGTAGTTTTAAATTAAAATTCAGTATTTTAACTATTCATAAAAAATGAAACTTCTTAGAGAAATATCAAAAATTCAACATAAGATAATTTTGATATTTTTATTTCAAAAATGATTTTTTATTTTTTCAAATAAATATTATAAAATGGGTAAATATTAATTGTAAGTTATGTGTTCTAAGTATGATTAACCATTCTTTTAGAAAAGATATTATTTTTTATAATATATTCCTTTTTTATTTTAATTGATAATAAATTTATTTATAATCAATGTATAACTAATAAACATGTGAAAAATATATATTTTGATAAGTTATTTAATCATATTCATTCCCTCTATTCCAACGACAATGAGATTGCTATTATATTAAATAATAATATTAATAGTATATTGTAGTTCGATAAAACTCGGCCTTGCATGCAACAAAAGCTATAAACTGAACTTGGTATTGTGTGTAACATAATCCAAACTTAGTGTTGTATTTATGGTAAGATAAATCAAATGTTGTTTTTAGTGAAATATTAACTTTTTTTTGTGTATAAATCATGCTTAACTTGTTGTAGCATGCAATATAATCTTTCAAAGAATTTTAATTTATTAGAAAAAAATAATTCATAAAAACTAGGGGTGGTACAATTAGATTCATAATTTATTCATAAATGATAACTGGTTTAAAGGGACAACCATAAATGATGACCACTACCTCTAATATTCAAGGTTATCTAGAAGTAAACTCAATGGGTTGAGCTCCATTCTTTGATGGTTAGGATTATAGTTATTAGAAAAATCACATGTCTATATTTCTTAAAATCAATGGTTATCCCATTAGAAAATTTATCAAGCATTATTATACAAAAAATAATTAATTGAAAGATAAACAGACTTCCAATTATATCGTGGCCTTTAAGGTTGTTGGAAGAGACATGAATGACCATCAGTGTGGGTTAAAATGAAATGAATTAATTTTATTTTTATATGAGAAACTACACATGAAATGAGGAAACTTCTTCAAGTATCACATGAGGGAATTAATTAGGTCAAAGAAACTATACTCAACATGTATCTTCAATAATTTTAATGTTTTATCATACATTATAATAAATCAATTAATTTTTTTTATTCTATTTATTTATGTTTGTAATTTTATAAAATGTATTTGTGATGTTTTTCAAAGAAATTATTGTGAAGAAGATAATTTGGGTATTACTAAGTTCTTGGTCACCCTAGGTAACAACAATTCAAGAAGTAGAGGATATCAAGAACAAACTGATTGATGAAATAATTTGGTAAACTGTTACATATAAGATTACTATGAAATGAATATCTAAAGAAGAAGATAAGTTTTACAAGGAAGTCATGGAAAAGAATACTATTTCCTTTAAGGTAATCATTGAAGAATATTTCGATAGTGATTCCGAGATTTCTCACTTAGCTAATAATATTAAGAAATTTATGAGGAATAAGAAATATTTCCATCACTACGAAAAATAAAATAAATGTGGAGAATTGGATGTAAATTAATATTAGTGAAAGAATAAGGTTCAAATAAAATAGTATATCCCCACATTCAAAAATAAGATAAAATAAAATAATCAAATCAAGAAATATTTCAGTGTTTCTACTTGGATTTCTAGTGAAGACTGCCAACTCTAAACCAAATCAAGTGATGATAGTTTCAAATGTATCATGAGCCAAATTGATGTAGATGATAAGTTAAAATATTCCACTTCCTCCTTTTCTCCAATTTACATAAATTTTTAAGATCTTAAATATGTGAGAGATCAAATTTGGGATGGTTTTTTTGAACACACCACAAAATTCAAGGATTTGAAGAATAAATATAATCATGTTTTTAATGAGAAGGATCAAATATATAAAGAATATAATGATTCATTCTTAAAATAAAAAGAGAAACCAAATGTATATAAATTACAATTCACTATTAAGGATCTCAAAAATTCTATTTCTATGTTCAACCAATGTGAGTATAATATAAATAAAACTATGGTTTCCCAACATAACGTAATTTTTTTTTCTATTTGGATTTGTAATTGAATTCAGAATTTTTAAGAATATTACTTTTGTAAGAGGATTCTATCAAAATAAATTTTTTATTTATTTCCATAAAATAATGCATCTTATTTATCAATTTTATTATAAAAATTCTTGATATGGTGGACCCAAAATGGTACATCTCTCTTATAATATTTTATTTGAAATATATTATAAAAATAAAATATGGGTTATGAAATATCGTTTTTCTATAATTAGTGGACACACATTTATTTGGGTACCAAATGATTTAGCATGTTGATTATTTTTTTAGGAAAAATGAATTAAGATAAACACCTATGGAACTATATGATAAATGAAAAATGAGTACTCAAGACACATGTGTGGTGAATTATTCGAGTTTCACCATATTGAAAAGATTGATGGAGTCCATGTCACATTTTGTGATAACTTAAGGAATAAGATAATCAATATCAGTACTATTGGTTTTTTAAATTATATTATTATTAAAATTATTTTATATGTTAAGGGTTTAAATCATAATTTTCTCAATATTATAAAATCATGAGATATTAGTTTTTATGTTTCTTTTGAAAATAAGGTTTTCAGTGTTTTTTAATCCAAGGAATACTTTTATTTTCATCCTATCAATTTTAAAATGCTTATGTTATTGATTTAAAATCTCTTTCTATCCAACATGTTAAATTATTAAGTATATAAGATAGTGTTCTATGTCTTAGGTATAAACACCTTGATCATTGTATCACACTCACACACACACACACACTTGTCACACTCAACTAAAATCAACTAGTATAATATTTTCCTAAATTTTATTTCAAAAATGACATTATGTGTGAGACTTTATAACTTGGAAAGATGAATTCCCATAGGGTGTTGCTAATTTTTTATGGTGATAAAAAATTTAATAATTTATATAACTCAGAAAATCTAAGTAAAAAGGTAGTGATAAGTAATCCTAGGTGTTGAACCCATAAGGACTATTCTTATACCCTAAATTAATTAAAGGAACTAAAGTTTACATTATTTTTTTATTTGGATAGAGAGAGATAAAGAGTGAAACATTGATGGGGTTTGAAATAAAAAGATGGGGGATTCCAGGTTTAGTGTTTTTAAGGTTTTTGTTCTCAGGATTAAATTTATTATATGTTCATTCATGAGTTTGTGTTAGAATTGGGTCATTATAGATCCTTAGTTTGGGTACCCTACACTAATACCATAACCACTCAATTGGAATGGTCATCTATTGGGGACAATCATATAACTAGGAAATCCAAAACCTTATTTAACCATAAATAACCAAGACTTCATAATGGTCATAAAATTACTATAGTAATTAATTTATATAATAAAATGAAACTCATTATATAAAAAACAATGGTCATGCAATACAAAAAGAAGAATAATTATAATTGATAAATAGTGTTGCAGAAATATAAAACATGAAAAGATAATAGGAATATTCCCTAATAAACAGTTCCCCTTATAATCAGATCACCCAAAATAGAAATAACTACTCACTCATTCTAAACATGATGATAACGAGCAACATGGACACCCATCGAAGAAATATATTTAAGAACAATAATAACGGGGCTCCATAGTCACGCACCCATAATCTGGAAGTCATCCATATATTTCCCTCTAGGTGTAAACTAAAAGTGGTGTCTGAAGGCATGTATAAATAATATTTTTTTTGTCAAACCCTTGGTATCCAGTGCTCTGAAACTCAAAATTTATGATGGGTACATGAAATGATATAGATTCATATTTTGTAATATTCTACAATGGCGGATTATCCAAATCTTTTCTATCTCAATACTCTTATAATATGAGTATTCTATACATCATGTAATGTCACATACCATTAATCTCTATTTAATGGATAGATGTGGTGATGCTTCTCCTAATGAACTCATGTCATTTAATTTTTATAGGACATGTAAATGCATTCCTCTTGGTTATCCAGTGAACTTTTACCCCATGTGAAATTGGATTTTGGATTCAATATTCCAATGTAATTCCATGACGCTTTATGTCTTGGTGCGAAGTGTCTTTCATCTCTTTTATTCATCACTTTTTGTTCCTTTTTTCCAATATTCACTAAATCTTTTCGTAAAATAAAAAACAATTTAAATAGTCCAAATATTGACCAGAATATTAATTTAATTACATAAATCAATGTATTAAAACACCATAAAATGTTTTCTTAAAATATAGATATCGTAATAATTTTTTTCCCTTTAAATACAAAAAGAAGGCATCCACCTCTAAGGACCTTTAGCACATGCAATTTGATTTATTTGGACCAACACATGTTGTAATTATAGGAGGGAAATCTTACACTTTTATAATTATTGATGATTATACAATTTTTACTTGGGTTTATTTCTCTTCTCACTAAAACGAGACTTGTAAATTATTTATTAAATATACAAAGAATGTTAAAAATGAAAAAGGGTATAAGATCTTATCCATTCAAAGTAATCATGGGGTGGGTTTGAAAGTAAATATTCTGATGAAATTCATAATTCACAAGGTTAAAATCCTCATATGTCTACTCCAAGTACTCCTCAATAAAATGAAATTGTTGAAAGGATGAATAAAACTCTACAAGTGATCATAAAAAATATCTTGAGTGAATTTAAATTCCGTCTCTCTTTTTGGGCCAAAGTAGTTAACACCACATGTTAAACCTTTATCCATGTTCTCATAATACCCAACCCTAAAAATGTACCCTATGAGATTTGGAAATTCATAAAAACCTAAATATATATATTTTATGGTGTTTAGGTGTAAATTCTTTATTTTTAAAACCAAATAAAAATTAATAAAATTTAACCCCAAATCCAATGAAGGTATTTTTCTTGGGTACTATAACATAATTAAAGTATACCAAATCAATAATAATATAACTAATACCATAGAAAAATAAATTCACACCAAATTTGATGATAATTTGCCGAAAACTCATCAATATATTGATGATGTTGATGTTGAACTCAAAAATTTTACCTTAAAATAACCACCTCCTTCTGAATAAATTGAAGATGAGGAAGAACCACCATATATCCCATTACCCAAGGCATGGGTAATGTCTAAATTCCATCCCTTAGAAAATGTTATCTGTGATTTTTATGTTGGAACTTGTATTATAAGGTTGGTTTTAAAAGTGTTTGAACATTTTTCTTTTGTTTCACTCATAGAACCCCTAAATATTTATGATTTCATTAAAAAATAAAATTAGTTACTTGCAATTCAAGAGGAGTTGACCTAATTTAAAATGAACAACATTTGGACTCTTGTTGAAATACCCAATGATCTTCCCATTATTGGTACCAAATGGATTTTCATGAACATGTTATATGAGAAACGTAACATCACTTGTAAAAAGGAAATAATCATAGCTAAATGATATAAGCTAGATGAAGGAATTGATTACAGTGATACCTTTATACCCAACACATGACTCGAGTCCATTATAATATTTCTGTCCTTCATTGCCTAATTAAATTTTTAGATTTTTCAAATGATGTTAAAAGTTATTATTTGAGTAGTTTTAATACTGAAAAAGTTTTTATTGAACAACCTCTCAGTTTTGAAGTTTCAAAATATCCATGCCATGTTTTTAAATAAAATATTGCTCTTTATGATTAAATTTTTTTTAAAACATATTTAAAATGATTTATCAATAGTTCATATTTATTTTTATGATATTATTTTTTGTTCAACAATAGAATATATTTGTAATTAATTTTTATATTTTACTATAAAAAAATTTGAAATGAATTTTATGATAGAATTACATTTTCTTGATCAGTTTTATAATAAAAAAACATTTATTTTCCTATATCAAGGAAAATACACTAAAATTTTTTTAAATTATTTTGGAATAGATCAAATATAGAAAATAAGTACACCTATGAGTACTTATTATAAGATAACATTGGATGAAACTGGTAAAATGGATGAAAAAAATTATTATAAAGGTAAGATTGGGAGTCTTTTTTACCTTACCATGACCCAAAGAAGCATTATGTTTCATGTTTTTATTTATGCTTGTTTTCAACCCAATCCTATATAATCACATTTAATTTTCTTAAAATAATTTTAAAATATTTAAAAGGTTATAAAATTCATTTATTATTTTATCTAAAAGACAATTCATTTGAGTTTTTTAGTTTTTTGAATACCAATTTTGATAGAATATAGTTAGTTTGGAGAAGCACAAGTTAGAATTGTCACATAATTTGAAAATACATAGTCTCTTAGAGTAGCAAGAATCAAAAACAATTTTGTTTTTATTCAATCAAAGAAAAATATATATCCATGAGGAGTTTTGTGCCCAAATTATTTAGATGAAAAATACTCTCTTAGATTATGAGATAATATTTGATAATGTTCCTATTTAGTGTGATAAAACTAATGTGATTAGTATTTCTATTAACTCCATTAAACACTCATACACTATGAAAATTTAACTTAGGTATCAATTTTTGAGAGATCACTTTGAAAAATTAGACATCATGTTAGAATTTATTAGTATGAATCTTTAATTGGTCTATATTTTCATAAAATAACAAGATTTTGAATGTTTTTATTTTATTAAGGCCATGTTACGTATAACATGATTGTGACACTTTATTTTGACTTAGAGAAGCATAAAATATTAGACATTTACTAATTATTTTAAAGTAATATTGTCTCTCCTTGAAAACACTTTTCATGTTTTGGTTGATCCTTATTTTTATCTATTTTATAGAGGGGGATGTCACGTTTTAAGGGGAAGCTTATTTAGTTATTATTAGGTTTATGAAATATCTAAATTTTCTTATGATCAAATATATTTTACACATGGAACCATTTTATTATATAAACATGATTACTTATCTATATAACCTTATTTAAGAGTTTTTGATTATTTTAAAAGGTGATAATTCTATCAAGGCTTGATTCATAATATCCTTATTGAGTATTATTTTTTATAAAAATATCTTTTTAATTTCATTGTGAAAATTTTAAATTCATTTCTTACCTGCTTTAGATATTTATATACTTTTAAATCCTTCTTGGTAACATTTTTTTGAGTTCTTTATAATTAAAAAGGGTGTTAAAGGTTTCAATATTTTTATTTATCTAAAGTTTTGAGTGTTTAAATGTTATTTTATTAATTAAAATCCTTTTCAAATTTGAAGTTATTTATAATTATCTATTTTAAAAATTAAATATTTCATTTTGAACTTCAATTTTTTAGACATCCTTTTAAATTTACATTATTTGAAATTAATTTCAAAATCTATTTTAAAATTTCATTAAGAAATATTAAAATTTATTTTGAAATTATATTTGATTTATTTATTTGAAATAAATCTTGTCTTTTACTTTCACTTATATAAAGTTTCCATTTATTTTAAGTGTTTTTGATCATCCCTAGGGGGGTAGTTGTGTATCTCTCTATTATATGTTTTAATGATAAAAAACATTTTATCATTATAAAATTTTCATTTAATTACATTTTATATTTTATTCTTTGATATGAATTTAGGAAGTCGATCGACCAAAAAAAGTTTCAAGAACAGAATAGAGGGCCATTTAAAAGGCCCTTATTGGGAAACAACATAGGTTAGCCAAAGGAAGACCACCATCCATTAGGTAGGCCATCTAGTGGAACCAAACCTCTATCAAGAACATAAGATACTCAATGGAGGACCACTATCCAATTTTTGGCTATAGGACATAACACCAGCTCATCGGTGAAGCCTATCATCTGACCAATGGTTCTTTTCTAGAGGAAAAAATAGTTGTTGCAAGTGGTCCCTACTGGCTTGTTTCACCTCCCTATGGATATTTTGGCCTCCCAAAACCTCAAAAACACTCAGGGGACCTCCATTAGCTATGAATACACCCTTAAGAAGGGTTGGACACTACCAGTTACTAGTTTTCCTTTACTTATTTAATATTATAATGGTTTTTATTTAGAAAACCTCTTCTTATTATTTTATATTGGGTACCCACTACCACTAAAGTGAGGCTATTTTTAGGTTTCTTTCTTTCTCAATGTAAAAGAAAGTGTTATATTGGGTTTATTTATTACAACATTGAAAATAAAATGTAATCTTTCCTTTCATGTATCATGTCCATCGTTAAAGGAAATGTATTAATAAATCCCTGTCAAGACTTATGGGGGGAGGAGATACAAGAACTCATTTTGAGTATTGGATGAACTCCTTTATCATAATTACTTTTCATTTTAATTTTCAATAAACTTTTTATTTTAATTTATATTCTATTCCATTTACTTATATAATTTATATATTTTTCAATTTAACTCTTTTAGTTTATCTCTTACGCCTTTAAAATTATTTCAATCACTTTAATTTTAAAATTTAATCTGTTTTAATTTTTAAAAGGAAATTCACCCCCTCTTACCATCATACTTGAACCAAAAATATATTATTTTTGTGAAGTTATTTGTTGGGGTGTTTACTAGATGGTACAAAATGTGAATTATTTACAATTATTTTTTTAAAACTTGTTTTTGGATTTATTTTATTACTCATTAAAGTGATTGATCCATTTTTTTCATTTTCTATCTTACTCATTCACTATAAAAGGAATTTCATTGGAATGAGTAATATTTTTACCAGATATTTCTTCAATGTGAAGAGAGTTTTTTTCTTATGCTCTTAAAAGGGGAGTGCCTCTAATTTATTTGATTTGTACTCTAGATTCTATTACTAACCCACCACCTAATGGAGATAACCATTAGGAATCACACTTTGTTTTTTGCATACCTATATGAGGTCCCAATGAAATCAGGTCATGATATAGACTAACTATCATGCTTCTACATATAACATGGAACAATATTATTTTTATTTGTCATTAACTTTCCCTATTTAAATCAAAAAATAATAATGACCTATCTATATTAATATAATTTAAATAATTATTATCATAATTACATATATATATATATAATTGTGGAAAATAACTATTTTTGTGTTTGTATTCTTTTTGAAAAAATGAATATTCCACCTATATCTTTTTTACATATAGATCATGATGAAGAGGTTTTGAAATTCCTTTAAGATTGTTAAAGTGTTTTTTTTGTTATTTTAAATATTTGGACAATAAAATTAACAATAATTTAGCCCATAAAAATTACATAAATATCATTATGTACATTTTATCATGTTGAATAAAATAGTGTATTTTTTTTGGTTCATTGGGATATCCTTAGATAACTAATTTACTAAAATTAGACTTTAGACATTAATGTTTGAAAACATAGTTCGACTATAGTTTTTTCAATGATGATGCATGAGGAGCTTCCATTGGTCTTAAAGACCATGGTTAAGACTGATATTACTCTTTGAGATAAGTAATTAATCATAAATATAAGTTTTTATAATATTAGTATTTGTGATTTATAGTGTTTAACCTTAAATGTATTATTGAGTTATGAATATTCAGGGAGCGTTATGTGTTGAGAAAATATTTTTGTAGACTTCAGAATCATGAGATTGATTTTTTTGAATAAATTGAGCAATTGAGACTTATTATGGATGTTGTATAATAATTTTGTTGAAAACATGAAATATTATAAGGACAACATGGGATTTTCTTAACGATGTCATAAAAAAATTATGATGATATGTGGAAAGTTATATGATATAGATACTTATATTACTATAATGACTTGGTCTACTAGGATAATATAATAAATGAAATTTACCTATGATTAGACTTTGGTATTCTAAAATATTTGGGAGTACTTGATAATGTTACAATATATTGTGTTTATTATACATAATTTTCAATTAATTGTTAGATTGACCATAAAGAGAGAAATTTTATTTGGTTGATAACCTACTCGTCTTATATGTGTGATGCAATATGGTGATTAGATAATATTGATATAGACATAGGATATAAATATATGATAACTCATTGGTGTATCTATTATCATTCTAACCCATAGCCCTTGGTTAGAGGTATTCGATGAAATGATGAGTATTTAAACTCATTAAAAACCATTATTTCAGGTATTATTTAGATGATTATATACCTGAGTCTTTTATCTATTTCTATCTCATGGATCCAGGATTAAGGCATAAGATATTACACCAATGGATATAATTTTTTTCCCACACCTCTTGGTTTGAGGTAGACTATATTAGTGGCATATATATGGCATGTGATAGTAGTTAGTCCTATGTGATTAATTTAATGTGGAATTTAATATGGGATGTGTTATATGATTGACATAACATGACCCATTAGGACTTTATGGGGACTTGTGGTTATAATGGATTTATTAGGATCAAAGAACACGTATACATAGAAGTATGAGTGATTAAAAACCTCATTCTCAAGATTAACCATGAATGAAACCTAAAAACATGTATAATTGAAATGAAGAACACATGTGTATGTTGCACCAAAAAAATATTTTTCACATTTCTTAAATCCAAATATTTTATGAAGATCCCTGAGATCCATTTTACTCCCTCTTCCAAGGTTCATCCACATGATAATATGAATCATCCATTACATGGGAATGAACCTATTCAATCCCATGGAATGATAATTTCACTTTACGTAAAGAGAAAAGGTGGAAGATAACTTTATGTATAGGAATAATTAAAATATTAGGAAGGATCAGATGAACATAATCTCATAATTATTTCATCCTTAAAAATTAACTCAAGAAATTCCTGATTTTTTTTTCATATTAACTCATATATTACAATACATATGAGTTAATTGTTTTACCATTTATGCATTTATCATATTAATTCATCATTGATATTACCTTAATTTAATATTATGAAATGTGGAAAATTATGATGATAAACTTGGATGAATACCCAAGTGATAAAACTTATCATTTGGTTTCCTAATATATTATTGGATGTTAGAGTAAATCACACCATATGATTTTACTGAACACTTCCGTACAATATAACCCAATCGTACATTATGATTAGGTAAGATAATAGTATGATTTTTATAAATTAATGACTTATGATACACCTATATTTAATCTAAATTACATCACTCATATATATCATATATAAATTTTTATTTATAGATTATTTTCACCAATATCCCATTCTCACTAAAGCCTTATAGAATTTATATGATTCCACCTTGCATTGTCTAATATATAATAACTTGTGAAAAAATACACAAAAATCGCTATAGATATCTTCAAAAATACTTTTGGAAATATATGATAAATTTCACTATATATTACATCATATGAAATACCATATTAATATCCATAGAAAACTCATTTTTGATAAAATCTATGAAAATATTTTTGAGTTAAAAATAAATTCCCATTTAGTAGACCAGAAAGTGTGACCCCACATTAATTTATAAAATTATTTATAATTATGAATTATAGAATCCATAAATATAGGTAGAATAGTCCCTAACAAAGCATCAGGGCTACTAAATTTACAAATGGTCTTGGAATGATCTCCATCAAACACATGTATCTCTATACCTGTCTCCACGAGTTATATTTTTCTCATGAATGTATTTTTATATGATAACTTTATCATATAAATTTACTAACCATGAGACATATAGTATGTCATTATTATATATCTATTAATATGTTATTGATTATCCAAGTATAGAATTATTAGGTTGATAAATATTTCACATGTCATTAACCTTTATGGATGACCACATCACATGTCCCTAAAAAAATAAACAATCATATCAATTATATTATTTGGGTACGGTAATACACTTCCTTACACTATCTCAATTTAGGGACCAAACTTCATACTCACCATGCGAGAGGAAAAATATCATCTTGGTTAATCTTTAATCAATGACATGATTAACAATATACCAAATCACACCTTGATTATATATGGCACAACATTTCTATAAGAAAGGTATCAGAGTATAATGATTATCATTTCAGGTATCTCACCATCCTCAGGTATGGCGGAATACAACTATTAAACATACAACTTTAGTATAACAAATACATAGTATATGACACTCTATGTGGTATAATTGGAGGGTCATCCATCACAAAAAAACTATTTTTTGATTCATGAGCATATATTTATTCTAATATAAGAATTTTACTCATGATAACCATAAAATTTCAACATAGCCTATAATAATTCTTGGATAAATTGGTTAGGGATAAATAAAAGTATTAAATTGATAGGTTAATTATCATTTCACTTCCTGATCATATCCATAAAACATAAAAGAATGATAATATAGAGATCATATTCCATATAAAATGTTAAATTATATATTTTTAAAAATATTTTAAGAATATTAGTAGAACCATACATAAGATTCTATCTCAAATTATCATATATGATAAACTGAAATATTATCCTTATGTTTGATACATTGTTAATGTTTTATTTAACTAATTACATCTCCATGTAATTTCCTATCACATATCTATTTTATGATCTGATAAAACCCCCATAGAACTCTTTTAGTGATTAATATATATGAAGAAAACCAATTTTAATAATAATAAGACTTTAATATTATTTCTAATGTTTATCTCGTTGGATAAAGTATTCAAACTCATTTACTTCACAACATAAATATTAACTTTTCTATGTTTTTCATCATCATCATTCTTGAAATATTTTACATTAAAAATTTTGTTTGAAATATTTTGGAAACTATTGAAACTCATTACATTAATATTTAACTGTCATGTATGAACTCCTTTAGGATATAAAGTGACATTCATTCTGAGTTTTAACTAGAATAATCCTTTATTTTTTTAACTTTTAATTTCACTATGTCAAAAAATATTCCCACTAGTCTCATAAACAATATATTATTTTTAAAATATCATTCTAAGATACAAAAACTTCTTTATATTAGGAAGAAAACTTATTTATATTTAGTGGGAATGTTATTTGAAAAACTATAATATACATATATCATATGGTATTATATATGTTTAGAGTAATTTATTATAAATAATAATTTATTATTTAAAATATTACAAATATTGTGGGATTATATCCCTCATATCTTAAAAAATATCTCTAATGAACTCTTTTTATCATTTATTTTTAAATAAATTTATAAAATATGATGAATCATAAATAATGTGTATCTAATACATCATTCTATATTATTCATAAAAAATCATTATTTTAAAATAACTTCTCTTATCATATAAGATAAATAATATGACTATACACATCATTTACTAAGATCTATCTTTGCTTGATATAATATTTTACATTCAAATCCATGATTCAAAAACCCTTTAATTTATTAATCAAATGAAAACTATAAGAAACATCAATTCTTTCATTTATTTTTAACTCTTGTATATTTAAAACCTTTTTAAAATAAACATTTGGTATTATATACCCTTCAAATTAAAATTATTGATTTCCTATAACACTGATACTTGAAAATCAACTATAAGGGAGTTTCATAAACCCACTTAGGTATTCTATACAATTACATCACATGGAAACAATATACTTCCTTCATGAGTTAAATTTATATTATAATGACATTGATAGACATTTTGAAGTAGATTTTCTGGACTTTCAAACTAAAATTTCTTCTTATAGTATACACTTTTACCCACTTATACTATAAAAATAACAATAAAATGTTGAAGTCGTATACCTTAGTTTTAACTACCTGACCCTAGATACCTAGATTCGGAGAATTATTTTAATAAATTAGCGTGATTAAAAGGAATCAAATATCAAAGGACCAATCAGTTTAATAGTCTTATAAAATAGATTACATATATGAACCTTTCATTATAATTCAAAACATAATATGAAACATAGTCAATTATTTGAGAAAATCATTATTCTCTTACCTTAAACCTTAATATAAATCATAAAACACTTCTTGGAATCTTGTGAAAATAAAACATACAAAAGGGGTGATCTCATATTCTTAGTAAGGTTAAAAAATACAACAAAAGCTTTTATAAATAAGCATAAACTTTTGAGGTAACGTTAAAACTTAAATACAAGCCTTTTAAATAAAATCCTCAACATAAAATGGAAAAAATAAATCAAATAATTTCATTTAAACATTCACATGGATATTCTACTAGTATAATAACCACATGTAATATCAATAACTAATCTCATAATGAGGGAATGCATAATACTGGACATTTGAAACTTACTATCGAGGATTCTTGCTAAGAATCAAATATTGTCAAGGATTTATTCCAAGAATCTAATAATTTCAAGGATTCATGCCAAGAATCCAATAAATGGGAGAGGAATCCGTAAAAAACATATCTACTTTGTTTCATAAAACTTACCGATGCATTAAGGGGCTATAGTAACTAGCATACGAAATGTTAATACTTTAACCATAAACCATAAATAATATAAAAATTTCACATCCACATTCAAACATATCATAAAAGTTTCAATATAATATGGAATATTGTATCATAATATATCAACCTCAATTAAGTATAAAATCTAACAAAGGATGTTACATGCGTGAAAATAATATAATAAAATCATTAAAACTCTTTGAGGGAGATAACCCCTTTTATTTTAAATCATTTAAAACCCAAAAAATCATAAAAGAAAACATATTTTTTAGAATAACCATGTAAAAATGTATGGTAAGATTAAAAATTTTAAGGCATCATAATGGAAGATAAGATATGCTCACACCATATAAGTTAAAAAAACATTATTTCTATAAATTGTCAAAAAGTTCAAAAAGTACCTCATTTGGAAATAGATGGAAGGATTCCTTTAAAAAAGTTTTATAAAAATTAAAACATGGGTAAAATGACTTTAACCTATTATTTATAATATTCTGAAATACATTTTAATAAACATCGTCATGGATGATAAAGATGTCTCAGTATATACTCATGTATAAACAACCTCAGATAATAATGATATTGTGAAAAATTAACTCTTACCTTGTACTTTACTTCTATATAGGGTATGTTAAACTCATATATAATGGTTAAAGAATGTTATTAAATTATAATAGAACTATATCCATATTTATTATATCATATATAATTCTGTTATACCATTTTGTTAATAATATTTCAGTATTACCATTATTTTGGGTGTTAAGTGCATCATTTTCTTATGAATGTTTTATTGTGTAAGTAACATTTGTTATAAATAAGATGAATTTTATTCATATAAATAATTATATAAGGTTCATAATTATTATTTTTACCCATCATATAAATTTTATAATCATTCATTAATGGTTAACGTGGAGAATGAATCTCACTACGTCATGGAGACGGTAGGTCGTACGTACGTAGGAGCGACATTATCATTCCCTTGATGGTTAAATCATATAGAATTGAATGGTTTATTAATTATAAATAATAATTATCATGTTATATTCATTATTTATATCTATTATAATCATCATTATACTCATCCAAATAAATGAGTGTTGAATAAAAAATTACACCACGGTGTGGAGACGGTAAGCCGTACGTACACACACATGGTGATATTGTTATTTGTATGATGGATAAAATAATGAATATGGTCATCCCATGATTATATTAACATATCAATATATTTATGATACTGGATTTATTACTTCAGTATGGAAATAACATATAAATAAGAAGTAGAAGAAGAAAATAAGTTTGAAAGAGGTGATAAAACAATTACCTCTTTCTTCGAGTATCTCCTTTTGATTTGCATAAGAGGACTCCTTAGGATTACTTTATACCCAAAGTATGAAATCTAGGATGTATTTAGGGGTGTTAAGAGAGTAAATGTGTATATTTTGGATGAGCCAAAGGGCTTTATATGTGTTAATTAAAGAGAAGTAGAAGTTCCCTTTTATAAGAGAGGGGAGGGGCAATTTAAGAAACTCTTAAAATATTAAATTAATATAAATTAATTTTTAATTAAAATTGTATCCAAAGTGATTTAAGTCAATGATAAGATAAGGGTGGGTCTAAATCCTCTCAACAAATAAAATTTATACATGTGTTGATTTTATTTTAAACCTAATCATTTTGATTTATCCTTATTTATCAATTTAATTTTAATTGTGGTAATAATATTCTAAATATTAAATGGCTATAAATATTTACTTATATAGAATAAATTGACCATAAATGGAAAATTTATGATATTTTAGAACTTATAATTATCAATTTTTAATTTTTAATGTTTTTATGATTTTTTAAATAATTTAATAAAATGTTATTTTTATAAAATATCAATAGTGTCAACTTTGACACTATTAATTAATTTGAATTTAAATAAAATCCAAATAGAAATATAACTTAACAAAAATAATTTAATACACTCCTAAAATGTCATATTAGCCTATAAAATTCATTGATCAATTCAATTTTGTCTAATGATATTTATTTTTTATTATTAAAATCATTTATTTTATATTTCTATTAATAAAATAATTTCTACTTCACTATTGTGTCACAATTTATGGTAATTATTTAATTTATAAATATTATAAATAAATTTTTATGAGGGATGAATTTATTTTATATTTCTATATACTATTTATAATAAATTTTATCTCCTGGATATATCTATATGAAAATTATTATACTTATAAGAAATTAGAGTGTGACATTTTGTCACATTCATTAATTTTAGTAATATTCATATCATATTCATGGAAAATGGTCCATTAAATGATTCCATTTCTAAAAATACGTGATAAGGGTCTTATTTAGTCATAAAATAGTATTTTAATAGGTCTTAAGGTCATTTTATAATATTATTGTTACCTTTAATTACTTGATTTTCCCTTAACTGCGGTAATAAAAAAATTACTAAAATTACTATTCATAGTATCCAAAAAAATAAAAGTAGCATATTAACATAATTTGGATCCACTAATTCGAAATATGAAATCCATTTTTCAAAATTGAAAACACAAAATTTGTAGTAATTAAATTAAAATTAATCCCCATAGAAAAAATGAGAAGACGCGTTTTTCAAAAGTAAAAGCCATCAAAAGAATGACATGTGTTTATAACTAATTTTAATGT
The DNA here is from genome assembly GCA_963277665.1 of Viscum album. Taxonomy (NCBI): domain Eukaryota; kingdom Viridiplantae; phylum Streptophyta; class Magnoliopsida; order Santalales; family Viscaceae; genus Viscum; species Viscum album. The sequence goes on from OY728159.1 coordinate 1,280,077,454, forward strand.
GAAAATAATTCTGATGAACTAAATTATATTAAATGATAAAAATTTAATCTAATCATATTTTGAAAATAAATAAAAGTATAATCTAACAATATAAATAAATAAAATGAAAAAGAAGTTTTGAATTAAAATGCAGTATTTTTCACTATTCATTAAAATATGAAAGTTATTAGAAAAACACCAAAAAATTTTCCAAAATAAAATTTTATGTCCCTATTCTAACGAAGAAGTTTATTTTTTCAAATTTAATATATAAAAGTTTAAAATATTGGATTTAAAAATGGTTTTCTATTAAAAGGCAGTAAAACTGCAGTTTATTGAAAAATAATTCTTTTATTAGAAAAATTGAATTTGTGCCTACATAATGTATAAGAAAAAAATATTATGAATGTTAAATTATATGGAATATATAAAATTCAAAATTCATTTAATAATATTCATAACCACTATTTAAATGGCTAGTTTAATAGACCATGGTACGCTCAAACTCAGTATTGCGTGCAATACAAGCTATTAAATTAAAGAAGCGTACTATGGAATATTGGGGTTTTACATTCTCCCCTACTTAAATAAATTACCTCCTCACAATTTGAACTTGGGATAAAAAATTAGGGGTTTGAGATTTAAATATATATATTTTTAAATCCCACATCAAAAAATGACTAATGAGACCTCTGCTTTAAAATAAATATAGGGAAGTATAAAGGTCACCAGAGATAACACATACTATAGTTCCATGTAGAAAAACATGGTCATGAAAGAAAAATATAACCATAAATTTTGGATGGAGAGTGATAGGAAACATGATGATGAAAAATTTAACAATCACAATGATAGAAATCAGTGATGATCTAAGGGACCATTTGATTGATCGGAGAAAATACTAGGACATCATTCTTGGTTTTAAGATTCTTTCCCTAGAGTTAGAGAGTTAATTTACTTCATACAAAAATAACATATGGATGCATACTTAATTGACATGTATAGTTTCATACTTTAACTGATTCCTATCACAGACTCATTTTCACTTCAAAAGATAATAAAACTCAAAAATATTTTATTTATTTTAATCATATAAGGTTCCAAAAATAAACTTATACAATTTAAATAAAGAAAACTTTGTTATACTAACCAGATACTTTTCTTAGGATATTGGTAGGTGATAAAACATTATCTCACTTCAGTTGTATTTTTGATTCCCACAACCTTTTCTGACGTGATGCATTGTTTCTTGACCTGTAAGTAGTCCTCTTCCTAAAACTATATTATTATAATATTCCAAAAATAATCTTACGAAATGTTTTAACATTAAAAAATACTATACAATGTTCAAGTTAATATATTCCAATATTGGGGAACTCATTTTTATAGTTCCCCATATCTTTATAGTGGAAACATTACACATTGGTAAATTCTTTCTTTTCCTTGTAATCATGAGCATGGTGTCCTTTTTATCCACAATTGAAACAAAATCTTTTTTTACTTTCAAGAAGGAACTAGGGTGTTTTGTTTCATAATTGTCACATGTTGGATAATCCTTCCTTCCCTTATTCCCATTATCTATCTCTTTTCCACCATTCTCTTCTTCTCTTTATTTCTATTAAAGTCATAAGACTTATAAAATTCTTTCTCTGTCTTGAGATCACATGAGACTCTATATTCGTAGGATGAGAAAGTTTGGGAGACCAATGACTTTCAAAGAAATGGACTTAACCCATCAAATAAATCATCAATCTTACTTCTTGGGTTACATATGTAGTATGTAACATGCCTAGCTAACCTTGTGATGTTGGCTTCTTACTTTGAAACATTCTCATCCTCCTTCAGCCTCAGACTCAGAAATTATCTCTCCATATCAGCTCGTTGTTCATGAAGAAAGTATTTTTCTAAGTAAAGTTATTTAAAATAATTATATTGTATATTTTCTACTTCTTTAACCTCATTTGTGTTTTGAATTAATGACCACCATTGATCCTCATCTCCTGAGAGATGAAAAAATGACTTGAAAACGTTTTCCCTTTCGTTATTCCTCAAAGGAAGAAATATTTTCCCTAATGAACTTATCTATTTATGAGCTATAGAAGTATTTTTTGTCCCATTGACCATTGGAGGTTGTTATATCATGAAGCATTATAACATTGTTCCTCCATGTTATCGATCAGGGTTCTCCATACAGGTATGGTTATTTTTTATAACTTGAGTCATATTTCCTAGTGTGGTTAAAAGCTATTAATCACCAATTATACCACCATCTCCACTATCATTATTCTGCGTATTAGGAAAATACCTACATAGATTACATATGTTGATACAATTTCCATTCCTTTAACTAGGTGCCATTTCTAAACAATGGAATACACTAGATTAGGTTATGAATCATAATTCATAATTCCAAACAAGTAAAATACTTAACATAAATTAAAAAATATATGCATTTATAATCTCATAACCATAAAAAATTTTCTTTAAGGACATATCTACTCATAAATCCTTCATAATGTTTTGTAATGAAAATTTAAATTATCCTTAGACTATCCCCTAAGAGTGTCAAACTAGGTGTGTAGTAGGGCCCACTGTCATGTACCAAGTTTCCTTGAGTCTGGCATATAAAACATTTTCAGAGTTTTTAACCCCTAGGTACATCTGTGTCAGAACAAAACCCACTTGTAGTATCCAAATAGAGATATATTTACAGAAATACACACATAATATCTAACTTACCAAAATTCTATATTTTTCTTCTATACTAATTCTCAATGTCAAACTTAGGGTTTTGTTCCCTAATCTATGATTTATAAATCTAATTTCCAAGGTTGTTTCTAAACTTTTTTTTGATAAAAAATGTAACACTCTGACCCTAGATGCCTAGAGTCGGTGAATTATTTTACTATATTTGCATGATTACAAAGAATCAAATCCCAAAGGACTGGTTGATTTAACAGTCTTGGAAAACATATTACATACATGAACCTTTCATTATAATTCAAAACAAAATATTCAAGATAGTCTATTCATTAATAACTTCATTATTATTCTATCTTAACCATTCATATCAATCCTAAATCACTTCTTATCATCTTGAGAAAATAAAATATACAAAATGGGTGAGCTCAAATGATCAATAAGGTTAAAAAATACAACATAAGCATTCATAAATAAGAATAAGCTTTTGAGGTAAAGTATAAAACTAAAATACAATCCTTTTAATCACAATCCTCCACATAATATGGAAATAATAAATCAAATAATTTCATTTAAACATTAAAATAAATATTCTACTAATCGAATAATCACATGTAATATCAATAACTAATCTCATAATGAGGGAATTCATAACGCTATACATTTCGAACTTACCATTTAGGCTTCATGCCAAGAAAATAATATTGTTAAGGTTTTATGCAAAGAATCTAATACTTTCAAGGATTCATGCCAAGAATCTAATAAATGGGTAAGGCCTCTTCCAAAACCATATCTATTTTTTTTCTTGAAACCTACCAATGAATCGAGGGGATATAGTAGGACACAACCATCACTTACTAAGTCCAATTCATTCCACTTGTGAAATGGGTAAGACATAACATAAACATTCGTTTTAAAACTAGCATAAAAAATGTTAATACTTTAACCATAAACCAAGAATGGTATAAAAATAACACATCCATTGTCAAACATATCATAAAAAATTCAATAAAATATGTAAGATTGTATCATAATAAATCAACCTCAATTAAGAAAAAAATATAACAAAGGATGTTGACATCGATGAAAATAAGCTAATAAAATCATTAAAACTCTTTGAGAGAGATATCACTTTTTTAATTTGAAATCATTTAAAATATGCACAATTATAAAAGTTTTTTTTTGAAAATAACCTTGTAAGATTTTAAGGTAATCTTAAAAATGTTAAGGCGTCATAAGGGTGGAAAATATCCGCTCACACTGTATAAGTTAAAAAAACATTATTTCCATACTTTTTTGAAAAGTTCATAAAGTACGTCATTTTGAAAACGATGGAAAGATTCCTTTCAAAACATTTTATAAAAAGTAAAACATGGGTAAAAATGACTTTAAAAAATTGTTTATAACATTTTGAAATACATTTTAATAAACATGGATATGGATGATAAATATGTCCCAGTAGATACTTACATATAAAAAACCTCTGATAATAATGAGATTGTGAAAAATTAACCCTTACATTGTAATTTCTTATAGTAGAGGGTGCGTTAACCTCCCATATAGTGGTTAAATCATGTTATTAAATGATACCAAGAAAATATAAATATTTATGATATCATATATGATATATTATATCATTTTGTTATTAATATTTTAGTATTAGCATTGTATCTTTTGTTAACTGCATCATTTTCTTATGCATGTTTTGTTGTGTAAGTCATGTTTGATATTCATAGGATATATATTATTCATATAAAAAATGATATGATGTTCATAATTATTATTCTTACTCATCATGTAAATTTTATAATCATTCTCGATTGGTTAATATGGATAATGAATCTCACTACGTCGTGGTGACGGTTGGTCATACATACTCATGAAAAATGATATCATTCCCTTGATGGTTAAATGGTATGAAATTAGATGTTATATTAATTATATATAGTCATTATCATGTTATATTCATTATTTATATCCATTATACTCATTATTATTGTCACGAACCAACTCGGGTCGACCCTAAACCAGTCACCCGAGCCGATCCGCGGCAAGGACTGAGAGGTGTTCCCAATCCTCCCAGGCTAGCGACAAGCACCAAGGGAATCAAAAGAGTGACAATGGGATTGATTTCTACCAATATGAATAAACAGAAGCAGCCTAATAATAATAAGGAAACCTAGAAATAAATAACTTGAATAGAACAACTAAGCAAGAACTGAATAGAAAAACTAACTGGACATGACACCCACTAAACTCCACGTGACCCCACGGGTCACTCTACGACCCCAAGACTCAACATTGCCCATGGTGATCAAGATCAAATGGAGACCTTCAACTGAGACTAAAAACAAGAATTAAGTATAGGTCTTAGTATTAAAACTCAGTAGGTATGCCCAAGTAATATATCCCAAATGCATTACCTTTAAATAAAGAAACATCAATTTTTGGTTTGAACTACAATATATAAAAGTAATCTTTTCACAAAATTTTCCTTTTAAAGAAAATCACGGTCCATTTCCCTTTTACCATTCAAAACCATAATCTTACTCAAGAGGGAACCAGGTGCATTTTATTAAAAGAGAGATTCAATTTTAATAAATAAGGGGGGGGGGGAGTGTGTATAAAAAATTTCCGAAACCTTTTTCTACAACCATTTGAAAACAATATCATTTTACCTATAAAACACACTATTCTAGAAGCAGGGTCAACAATCGTTAAACAAGGGCAATGGGGAATAACACACAAGGGTATCTAGCCAACAGTGCATCAAAACATTCATGTCAATAGACATGGGTGAAACCTATGAGCTCGTGAACAATCCAGAACATAATATACATGTGACTCATCCTGAAGGCATGCCCTTGTCAATGAAGTCATAATGCTCCAATGCTCGGTTTTGCCCTACCTGGATTAACTGAGGGTGTAAAGACTTGAAATTTCTGTGGAAATGTTTTTTTCTTAAATACTATAGAATTTTACGAGTCCGTGAAAATTTAAGACGCATGATTCTGAGGCCCGGTCTGTCCGGAATAAAATTTTTAAGTTTTGTTCAGGTACGTTCAGTAAACGTATGAGTGGGTTTTTATAACTTTTTAACCGGTGCTAAGAATTGAAATCTGAGGGCACCGTTGAACTCGCAGCGCCAGTATTTTCTTAAGGAGACATTCACCTCGATGACAGATGGTCAGAAATAAAAGTTAGTTTTTTGGTTTTTAATGAAAGAATTAAATAAAAATAAAGTTGTAGCTTTATTTTTATTTGGTTGGATGAAGCCTCCATGTGGAAGTTAGAGGCGGGGACCGCCACACCTTAACCTTCCATGAGAGGTTATGGTGGTGTGGCCCACCCGGACCTAACCTCATCTTCATGTTTCATATGGTGGGGACCACCCGAGGTTAAAACCTCTTGAACTCCCCCTTAAGTGGGGAGAAACCTCTTGAGCTCCCCAATTAATGTTGCCTCCACTCCTCCACCTTAATAGAGCCAACACACAAGCATTTACGGTTCCAAATCCTCCACATCAATTTTGTGCCAACCTCTTGAATTAATTAATTGGAGCTAACCAAATTAATTAAACCATTTGAATTTTGTGCCAAAAATTAAATAATAGATAAATAAAAACTATTATTTTGGTTGGCATTTGTCTTTTGGGAGGAATTTTGAGGAAAGGAGAGCTTGGGAGAAATAGAGTTCTCCATCGAAGAACCTCATCTCCCTACAAAGAATGAAGAACACATTCATCAAACGAAGAACGCCAACAACGATATCCTTCAATCTTCTTCTCTAGACTCCTACTGACGTGGAACTTCTTCCACAACCGACGTGTGAGCTCGGGATTGGAAGTGTGCGGCAGACACGACGAACAACAACAACTCCGTTTTCTTCCCACGACTTCATCGTCGAACAACGAACAAAAGGTATGGGTTTAATTTCTTTTAAAGTTCCATGTTCTTTCTTTCTTCAAAACGAAGAATGATGATGCTTTATTTTTACGGGTGGATTGTTGTGGTTCATTCTAAAGGACCAATTTCTATCACCCAAAACACAGAGGGTGCAGGACAAACTAACATGGCCCGACACCCTCTGTTGATCTCTTTTGTGATGTACTTCGATATGGCGATAAAACAACGAGGCGACGATGGCGACAAAGACAAAGGTCGCACTACCTACAGCCTCCGTGACCCATGCCGCCCCCGCGACGTCCCGCACCGCCACTGGCCGAACCAGCCTTGACCAATCCCACACTAGCCACACCGCTCGCCGAGCCAAGCTGCTGCCCCGAGTTGGCCTGCACCCCGCCGTCCTACCTGATGGCCTACCCGACCACCTCTCGGTTGCCCGTCGGCCTGCCCAGCCCCCTCCAGGCTGCCTGCCGGCCGGACCGGCCACCTCCCTGCCTGACCGGCTTCCTCCTAGCCGCCCGCCTGCCTGCCCTGCTGCCTCCCGACAGCCCGCCGACCTACCGGTCGGCCTGCCCGGCCGCCTCCCGACAGCCCGCCAGCCTGCCGCCTCTCAGCTGGCCTGGTTGCCACCCATGCGCCCAGCCAAACTGCCCCGACCAGTGTGCCCCGCGCCGCCTCTGGCCGAACCGGCCACGACCATCCGTGCAAAGCCGCCCGAGCTGCGCCCCTCGCGGTGTTGTCCAAACCGGCCTCCACCATTTGGGTCGAGCCGTGCCCCTCACAGCGCTGGCCGAACTGGCCTCGGCCATCTGGGCCGAGCCACGCCCCACACGCGCCTGGCCGAGCCGGCCTTCCGCGCCCCTCGTGGCGCCTCCGGGTCGAACCTCCCTTACACCGACCCGCGACCGATCCGCTTCCTCATGACCGATCTGCGCCCTCGTGCCACTCGTGGCCTTCGCAGCCTACTGGGCTGGGCCCAGCGGTCCGGGCCAAACCCAACGGGTCTTCCCAGACTAAGTCGAACCGGGTCAGTCTGACCAAGTCGGACCAGACCCAAGCCCACTACGACCCTTTACTTTCTTTTGGCTATATCTTTGGCACTGGACGTCTGTTTGACGAACTGTCAGCGGTGATGGTAATATTGGAGCGTGATGGTCTCTCTGAGTATAACCCACTAGAGTTCGGAGTAAAGTTGAGTTACGGTCAGGTTGGATTGTGCACCAATTCAACCGGGCCCCCAAGACTAAACGGCTAATAACACACAAACTTAGCGTCTGATTGACACGCCGTATGTTGCGTTGAGACCCCTATGACGTGGTGGAACATGAAGATACTTCTTCATGGGACTTAGTGGAAGTTGATGTGTCGACACCTAGCTCGAGGAGTGGACCCTCCAGAAATCAATCATTCTTGTGCAGAAACCCTATGGATGGATGCGCTTTGACTACTGTTCCTGGATCCTGTGTGGGTTCGACAACTCTGAAGATTCTTCCTGGATCATGTGTGGGTTCGACAACTCTGACTACTGTTCCTGGATACTGTGTGGGTTAACAATTCTGAATACTATTCTTGGATCCTGTTTGTGTTCGACAGTTCTGATTTTTGTACCAGAATCCTACATGGGTTCGACAGAATAGATGATTTAGTGGCTATATCTAATAATCTCTATCTCTCAACAAAATTTGTATACTTGTGTGAGCTGAGTCAGTATCTTTTGTGTTTACCTCATGATTGATATGGATTACTTGTTAACTTAGGTATATTTATGGGAATATACCTAAGTGGGGTTAACTGTTGATTTCATAACTTTTGGTTTATCCTTGTTGGATTTTGTGAGACCTTGAGGGTCTCGAGGTCCCTAATGAGTATCGTTATACTCACCCCTGCACGGGCTATGACCGAACCTCATTATGTTGGATGAAGATGACTGACAACGCTGACCGAGGCTGAGTGTACCAAGACTGGATGCTACCCAGAGGTGGACCACATGGCATAACGGTACACGGAGGTGATATATGGACATGGAGTACAGCAGAGGCTATCTATACCTACCCTTCAGGTATGATTTCCTAGTGGATGATCCAGGAGCTGTTTTCCCTTTTTCCAGTACTTTTACTTTCGGTTTCTTGTACTTTACAGTTGGGCTTGTTTTTCCGATCCCTTTTACTTTTCAGCACTCTTTTGTTATATAGTTTCACTTAGTTTTTTTCTTCTAGCTTGTTCTCTATTATGTATGTTTTAGGATATAAAGGAAATGCCTTCCCAGTTTTAGGTATTTACGACTTTTGTTCTAGTCACCATCCCCTTCCCTATGGAAGGCGGGATTGGGGTAGTCACGGGCCGGGCCCTGGGGGACGGGTCGTGAAAAATTGGTATCAGAGGAGTCAGTTCTACCATAGAACTTAAGACTCTGATATTTTTTGTGAATCAATAGTGTTAAGGGTACTAAGTGTGGTTTTTCAGTTCTGGGAGTCCACTGTTGGGGCGGCGGCTGACATATCCATACACCAGGACCATGACTTCTGATTTATGACTCAGTTCACAAAAACACTGATTGCGTGTGTGTTTCAAGAGTTTTCATTGTGATCTCTTTGAGTCAGCTCACCAGGTATAACTTATTGACCGCGGAACACCTGTTTTTTTAGGATGTCCCCATGTAGAAAGCCATCTATAGTTCTAGGATTTGTACGATATGGCAGCCCACCGAGCGATGAGGCCTTGGTGCAGGGCCCTATCACAGCGGAGGCACCAGCAGTTCCACTACCCGTTGGGCCACCGATGTCACCCACCCCAACAGAAGATGATGCACACCGCTTGAGTGCATTGCACGAGTTCCAGTGCTAGAAGACACCCAGGTCCAGGGGAGAGCCAGACCCACATGTGGTGGAGGATTGGCTGGAGGATGTGGTGAGAGTTTTTCGACTGGTAGGGATGCCAACTGACCTTATGGTTATCCTTTCCGCATGTCTTCTTAAGGCAGTAGCATGCAGATAGTGGATCCTGATGCTCTAGGTGCATGAAGAGGTGACACTCCTCTGGGCAGATTTCAAGAGTCTATTTCAGGCAGAGTTTTTCCCAGCCACCCTATGTGTAGTGCGGATATAGGAGTTAATTCATCTGAAGTAGGGAAACATGATAGTGACACAGTACTCAGCGAGGTTCACTGACCTCTCACGCTACTCCACAGATATGGTTCGAGACACATTCTTCAGGGCCCATACCTTTGAGAAGGGGCTTAGGCGAGAGATCAAGGCTTCAATGATCTCCTTCAGCATCCCGATGTAGGCAGGGGTGTTGGAGTGAGCCCTCTTAGTGGAGAGTTTCCTTGCTGAGTAGTCACCAACAGTGATACCCGCCACCGGTCATCACGTATAGGAGTCTTCTGCAGCTGGCAGTAGACAGATGTCGCAAAGATCCAAGTGGACCAGACCTACAGGTGGACGACCTCAGGACTCGGGTTCGGTTATGCGTGGCACATGAGACATAGCCAGTCATACGAGGAACAAGTAGTGTTTCACTTGTGGAGGGTAGGGTCACATGGATCGTGACTATCTGAACCTCCGTTCAGATGATCAGTAGATAGTAGAGGGACCTCCTAGGCAGAGGCAGAGGTTCGATCAAGGTGTTCCGCAGGGAGTAGGCAGATGTGGAAGAGGAGCTGTCCGTACAGTTGGCGGTGGGCGACATTTCGAGGTGTTATTGCCACCTCCACTAGGAGGACCACCCCGACCACAGGGAGTAGGTGGAAAGGGGAGAGCATCGGCTGGGATCTCCTAGTAGCGGTGTCGAGGCCTTACGACATCATCTAGGGTATGGAATGGTTATCTACAGTTCATGCTTAGATAGACTGTATTTGGCCCAAAGTGCGATGTGTCCACACAGATGGGACCAGGTTTACCTTCACTGGAAAGAAGGGATCCTTTGCAGCACATGACGGACTTACCTGGAGGAGGGTGCAGTCGATCACTCATAATTTGGCTTACCTTACTCTCAGAGTAGTTGATATGGAGAGTCCGAGCTATCCTATAGTGGTGGACCAGTACACAGATGTTTTTTCTGATGATGTCCTAGGTCTACCTTATTGCAGAGAGTTGGAATTATACAGTGACTTGTACCCCATGACGACACCAACATCTACACCAACATATCATATGGCTCTCGCGGAGCTTCGTGAGCTGCGAGTATAGTTAGAGGACTTGTAGGGAAAGGGATTCATCTAGCCCAATGTTTCTCCTTGGGAAGCCCCGATTCTGTTCGCCAAGAAGTCAGATGAGATCTTGAGGCTTTGTGTCGACTACCGTCACCTGAACTAGGTGACCGTGAAGAACAAGTATCCACTCCAGAGGATTAACGACCTTTTTGATCAGCTGAAGGGAGTACGGTGGTTCTGTAAGATAGACCTCAGATTAGGATATCACCAGATCAGAGTTCGAGATGAGGATGTACAAAAGACAACCTCATATATCAGTACAGAAACTAAGTGTTCTTGGATATGCCATTAAACATAACCAATGCTCTAGAAGTGTTCATGGGACTCCTGAACATGATCTTTCAGCCGTACCTTGATCGCTTTGTCATAGTCTTCATTGACGACATTCTGATCTACTCGACTACTGATGAGGAGCATGCCTACCATTTGTGGGTAGTACTGGACACACTCTGAGAGCACCAAATTTATGGTATTCTCTCGAAGTGCCAATTTTGGATCCGATAGGTACACTTTTTGGGACATGTCATCTTGGAGGCTGGAGTTTTAGTAGATCCAGCGAAGATTGAGGCAATACTTGCTTGGGAGCCACCCAGGAGTGTGACAGAGGTGTGGAGTTTCCTGGGTTTGGTTGGATACTACTGAAGATTTGTTCCAGACTTCTCTAGAGTTGCAACACCACTATCAGCCTTGATGAAGAAGGGGAAACACTTCGTGTGGTTGGATAGATGCCAGTAGAGCTTTCAAGAGCTGAGGCAAAGGCCGACTAGCGCCCCCATCTTGAGGCTTCTAGAGGAAGGCGTAAGGTACGTAGTGTACTACGACACATTAGGGACAGAACTCGGGTGTGTCCTGATGCAGGAGAGAGCAGTGATCACATATGGTTCTCGACAGCTGAGACAACACGAGCAAAACTATGCTACCCATGACCTGGAGTTATCAGCAATGGTCTTCGCCTTGAAGATGTGGCAACACTATCTGATGGGTGAGAATTTTACCATGTACTCTGATCAAAAGAGTCTCTGGTATATCTTCTCTTAGAAAGACTAGAACCTGAGAGAGAGACGTTGGCTTGAGTTCCTTCCAGACTATAACTTCAAGATAGTCTATACTCTTGGGAAGGGGAATGTTGTTATAGATGCTCTCAGCAGGAGGTCTGGTATACAATTGTTAGGCGAAGCAACAGAGCAGCTAGCCTCTTTGCAGATATCCTCTGTGGATAGAGATGTAGCATCTTTCCTACAATCTCTCACAGTCACACCCACACTCCTTCATCAAGTCAAGAAGGCACAGTGGTCGGACGCTGATTGTGAGACACGACGTGCTCAGATATCCACAGGGCAGGCACCTGATGAATTCTCTAAAGGTGCGAAGCATGTCATCCTCTTCAGAGGACGTACCTTGGTAACAGTGGCACTTTAGGAGGAAGTGTTGAGGGAGTTCCACCCTTCCCCTCTATTGGTACATCCAGGAGTGGAAAAGATGTATCAGGACCTCAGATGATAGTACTGGTGTCCAGGTATGAAGAAGGCAGTTGCAGAGTTTGTCTCTCGATGCCTCACTTGTCAGCAAGTGAAGGCAAAGCATCATGTACCGGCAAGCATGGTTCAGCCTTTAGAGATATCAGAGAGGAAGTGGGATGAGATATCTATGGACTTCATTATGGGTATTCCACGTACAACCAGGATTCATGACTCTATTTCGGTGATTGTCGACCGACTCACCAAGTCGTCCCATTTTCTACTGATTAGAGAGCAGGGTACAGTAGAGAGATTGATACACCTCTATGTATAGGAGATTGTACGTTTACATGGTATACCCTCAGATATTTTCTTTGATCATGACACATGATTTACTTCCCAGCTAAGGAAGGGGTTGTAGGAGGCTTTTGGGATGCCGATTCGTTTGAGCACCGCCTTCCATCCTCAGACGGATGGTCAGACTGAGCGGACCATTCATACCCTCGAGCACATGCTGTGTGCTTGTGTCCTCGACTTCAATCACAGTTGGGAGGATCACTTATCTTTGGTGGAGTTTTCCTACAACAACATCTATCAATCCACCATAGGGATGACACTTTTGAGGCATTGTACGGGCGACCTTGCAGATCACCTATGTGCTGGACTGACCCAGGGAATCAGCACTAGTGGGACCAGAGATGGTACAAGCTACCATGGAGAAGGTGTAGATCATCCAGGAGTAGATGAAGACTGCACAGAGTAGGAAGAAGTTGTATGACGACATGAGACAGAGACCTCTGGAGTTCGAGGATGGCGACGAAATCTTTCTACGGGTCTCACCCCGGTGAGGTCTACAGAGATTTGGCCGATGTGACAAGTTATCTCCGAGATTCATCAGACCTTTCCAGGTTCTCAGTAGAGTTGGAAAGGTTTACTACCGCTTAACTCTTCCACCTCAGTTGCACCAAGTGCACAATGTTTTTTCACGTATCTTAGCCGAGGAGATACGTGCATGATCCTACTCACATCATCAACAATGGAGAGCTGGACGTCGACGATGGGGCGACTTTCATGGAGGTTCCAGTAGAGATTGAGGATTGATAGGAGTGGGTCCTACGTGGGTGGTCGATACCTATAGTGCGTATTCGATAGCAGCACAGGGACCTCCAAGAGAGCACATGGGAGCGGGAGGCTCAGATGTGTGCTCAGTACCCCCACATGGTCCCTTAGTTCGAGTTGTAGATTATGAGGAAATAAAGCCCTGAAGTGGGGAGACTTTAAAGCCCTTTAATTTATGTGGAATTTTTTTCTTAAATAATTGGAAATTTTACGAGTCTGTAAAAATTGACGGCGCATGATTTTGAGGCCCGGTGTGTCCGGAATCAAATTTTGAAGTTTTGTTCGGTAAACGTACGAGCATGTTTTTATGACTCTTGAACCGATGCTCAGAATTGAAATCTGAGGGAACCATTGAACTCGCAGCGCCAGTATTTGCTTAAGGATACTTTCACCTCAATGGCAGATGGTTTGAAATAAAAGTTTGTTTTTGGGTTTTTAATGAAATAATTAAATAAAAATAAAGTGGTAGCTTTATTTTTATTTGGTTGGTTGAAGCCTCCATGTTGAAGTTGGAGGTGGGGACCACCACACCTTAACCTCCCATGAGAGTTTATGGTGGTGGGGCCCACCCGAACCTTACATCCTCTTCATGTTTAATATGGTGGGGACCACCAGAGGTTAAAACGGCTTGAACTCCCCATTAAGTGAAGAGAAGGATCTTGAGATCCCCACTTAATGGTGCCACCAACCCTCCACCTTAATGGAGCCAACACACAAGCATTTATGGTGCCAAATCCTGCAAATTAATTTTGTGCCAAACTCTTGAATTAATTAATTGGAGATAACCAAATTAATTAACCCATTTGAATTTTGTGCCAACAATTAAATAATAGATAAACACAACCTATTATTTTGGTTGGAATTTGTCTTTTGGGTTGAATTTTGAGGAGAGGAGTGCTTGGGAGAAATAGAGTTCTCCAACGAAGAACCTCATATTTCAACGAAGAATGAAGAATGCGTTCATCCGACGAAGAACGCCAGCATTTATCTCCTTTGATCATGTTCCCTGAACTCCTACCAACGTGGAACGTCTTCCACAACCAATGTGCGAGCTCGGGATTAGAAGTGTGTGGCAGACGCGATGAACGACGACAACTCCGTCTTCTTCCCGCGAATTCATCGTCGAACAACGAACAAAATGTAGGGGTTCAATTTCTTTTAAAGTTCCATGTTCTTACTTTCTTAAAAATGAATAATGAGGATGCTTTCTTTTTGCGGGTGGATTGTTGTGGTTTGTTCTAAAGGACCAATTTCTATCACCCTAAACACGGAGGCAACGATGGAGGAAAAGATAAAGGACGTGCTACCCGTGACCTCCGTGACCCACGCTGCCCCTGTGCCGTTCCGTACCGGCACCGGCCGAATTGGCCTCGGTCGAGCCCTACCATCCGCACCGCTCGCCGATCTGAGCCGCTGCCCTGAGCCAGTCTGCGCCCCCCGGACTACTCGGCTGCCTCCCGGCCACCCGCCGGCCTGCCCGACCGCCTCTCAGCTACCTGCCGACCTGCCTGGCTGCCTCTTGCCCACCCGCTGGCCTGCCCGCCGGCCTGCCCGGCTACCTCCCCGCCTACCTGACCACCACCCGTGCGCCTAGACGAACCGCGCCAGCCCACACACCTCGCGTAGCTTCTGGCTGAACCGACCATGGTCATCCAGGTCGAGCCGCACCCCTCACGGGGCTGGCCGAACCGGCCTCGACTGTTCTGGCCAAGCCGCCCGAGCCTCGCCCCTCGCGGCGATGGCCGAACCTGCCTCAGCCATCCGGGCTGAGCCGCCGAGCCGCACCCCACACACACCTGGAAAAGCCGTTCTTCCGCGTCCCTCGTGGCGCCTCCGGGTCGAACCGCTCTTACACCGACCCACGACCAGTCCGCGCCCTCGCAACCGATCCACTCCCTCGTGACCGATCCGCGCCCTCGCACTACTCGCAACCGGCTAGGCCGGGCCCAGTGGGACAAGCCAAACCCAACCGGTCGTTTCAGACTAAGTCGGGCAGGGTCGGTCCGACCGAGTCAGACCAGACCCGGGCCCACTGCAACCCTTTACTTTCTTTTGTCCATATCTTTGGCACCAGATGTCCGTTTGAGGAACCGTTAGTGGCGCTGGTAATATTGGAGCCTGACGGTCCCTCTGAGTATACCCCACTGGAGTTCGGGGTATAGTTGAGTTACGGTCTGGTTGGATCGTGCACGAATCCAACTAGGCCCCTGAGACTAAAAGTCTAATAGCTCACAGACCGGGCGTCCGATTGACGTGCCGTCTGTTGCGTTGAGACCCCTATGACGTGGTAGACCTTTGGGATACTTCTTCATTGGACTTCGTGGCAGTTGATGTATTGACACTTGGCTTGAGAATCGTACCCTCCCGGATTGAAGCATGTTTGTGTGGAAACCCTGTGGCTGGTTGTGCTCTGACTACTGTTCCTGGATCCTGTGTGGGTTCGACAGCTCTGACGACTATTCCTGGATCCTCTGTGGGTTTGACAGCTCTGACGACTTTTCTTGGATCCTGTGTGGGTTCGACATCTCTGACTACTGTTCCTAGATCCTGTGTGGGTTCGACAGCTCTGACGACTGTTCCTGGATCCTGTGTGGGTTCGACAGTTCTGAATACTGTTCCTGGATCCTGTGTGGGTTCGATAGTTCTGATTTATGTACCAGGATCCTAGGTGGGTTCAACAGAATAGATGATTTAATGGATATTTCTAATCATATCTATATCTCAACAAAATTTGTATACATGTGTGAGGTGAGTCAGTAAATTTTGTGTTTACCTCATGATTGAGATGGATTACTTGATAAATTAGGTATATGTATGGGAATATACCTAAGTGGGGTTAACTGTTTATTTCATACCTTGTGGTTTATCCTTGTTGGATTTTGTGAGACCTTGGGGGTCTTGGGGTCCCTACTGAGTATTGTTATACTCACCCCTGCATGGGATATGCCTGCACCCCATTGTGTTGGATGTAGACGATGAACAACGCTGACTGAGGCTGAGTGTACCAGGACTGGATGGTACTCGGAGGTGGACCACATGGCGTGACTATACATGGAGGTGAAAGACCGACGTGATGGGATGCAGAGGCTATCTGTACCTACCCTTTAGGTAGGATTTCCTGGTGGATGATCGAGGAGATGGTTTACCTTTTTCCAGTACTTATACTTTCAGTTTTTTGTACTTTACATTTGGGCTTGTATTTCCGACCCCTTTTACTTTTCAGCACTCTTTTGTTATATAGTTTTACATAGTTTTTTTCTTCCATCTTGTTCTTTGTTGTGTGAATTTTTAGGATATAAAGGCAATGCCTTCCCAGCTTTAAGGATTTACGCTTTTGGTGCTAGTCACCATCCCCTGGCCTATAGAAGGCGGACTTGGGGTAGTCACGACATGGGCCCCGGGGGACGGGTCGTGATAGAGGGGCCCAATCCTTTAGCAGAGAATTGTCTATACTAAGGGCCACTAGACAGTGCCTAATCTAAACTAGTGCAACAATCGTTCTTAGAAGATTCACTTACTATGCCCGGTTCCTATGCTGAGTACTAAAAGAACAAATGGGTGAGTCAAAAATGTCAACCGAGCAACCAATCACCATGCACGAACATCCCACACAATAACTCAAACAAACAATGCACATAGCAAGGTCACCCCTGAGTCGCCTTAAAGAGAGTTTTCAAAAATCATTTACATTGTTAAAGTGCCAAACATGCCTTAACCAACCACTCAACACCAACCCATTTTTAGAAGAACCAACACACTCCACTTTTAAAACTTGAAATCCACTTGGAAGCCTAGTTAAGAAACCCAGATCACCACTATAAATCCGAAGCACATTTATAAGGCCAAAGGAGAATTTCATCAAACACTTAATAAGCACATTTAATAAAACAATTTCATTAAATTCCAATAGAAAGGGTCTTACTTTATTCTACAATAATCAATTATTCTAAAATACCTAAATTACTATCTAGCATTAAATAAAAGTGTGAAAAAAAAAGAAATAAAAAATTCTTCAATTTAAACACTAATGCATCGAGAAACCTACCTCAAAAGAGAGCAGACGAAGAAAAATAATTGGCACCTGACGCCTTTGACGAAGACTGGCCCACAATTGCGCACACATACACCCCTATATACATATACCCTTTAATTTAATACTCATAATCCCCGCACCATGAGGGAACATGTGCAAGAAGGATTTATATATATATAGGTATATATAGCTATGTATGTGTGTACAACCCTTCGAGAAGACACCGGAAAATTTAATTAACCTATAGGTAACCCACACATAAAATAAGTTCATTTCCAAAACAAGATTCCTTTTATTTAAAGAATTCAGAACTCATACTAAAAGTGCACAAAAATGCCTACACACCAATATTAACCGAATCCTATTTTTCTTACACCAAAAAACCATTTTAAATACTTTTACCAACACTTACACAATTTATAAAATCAACTTTGACAAAAATAATAAAAACACACTTTATCAACCAAACAAATATTTGAAAGTCCATTTAATCAATCTAATAAACCATTTAAATTAGAAACACACTTGAAATGGCCAAAGAGGCATATATCACTAAGCACTTAATGTACAAAACCCATTTAAAGACTTAAAACACTACTTTAAACTTCATAAACATGTTTGTTAGAACCAAACCATACCACAATAAATCACTAATCATTTCAAAGAGCCAACCGGGAAAATTTAACTAAAACATGGTGTGTGCAACTTAGCAAAACACAACACACATCAAGGTACAATTTTAAAATCAAGTGCTCCTCAAAATAATTTCCAAAACATGTTTCTCATTATTAATATTATTAAATAAAACATATAAAAAAATTATAAAAACAATTTTATGGAATAACCCACAACTTTACACATGCACTAAACTCATTCAAAAACCCCTTTTATGGTTAAACGCACACCCACAACATATTAAGGCAGGAAACGTACCATTTTCATGATTAAAATCACAAATTTCACAATTTAATAAAACTATTAAATAGTATATAATTGATTTCCATCAAAATGCATCTTATTTCAAAAGATAAAATTTATTCTAACAATATCAAGCGTCTAATTAACAATAAAGAAAGGTGAAGACATCAAGAAATCAAAGAAATATAAATTTAGAGAATAAGGGAAAAGGGTTCCTACCTCAATTGACAATGAAATTCCGGAAATTGGTGAAAAACACCATTTACACCTCAATCGCACCCAAGGGAGATTAAATCAAACCTAAAACAGCCACATCGGACTATCAATTTTAAGATTGGACCTAAAAAAATTGAAACCCTAAAAGATAGGGTTTGGGGTATACTGAAAAAAAATCAAGATAAAAAATCACAAGAGGGGGTCTCTACTAAAGGAGGGTATCACTGGTGAGGAGGTTCTGCAGATGAGAGGTTTGGAAGAAAAGTGAGGGCGCGCGCGGGTTGGCTAGGAGAGGGGAGGGGTCGCGGCTCCGCTTGCTGTGCACAGGAAGGGACCGCCGAGGAAGGGGGGGGGTTGCGTCCAGGAGGTGCAGCGATGGGAGGACGGCATGCCAACAAGGAAAGGATGGGTAGGGTAGCAGCAGGATGCATTGCACAAGAGGGGATGAACAAATCACGTGGGAGAATAGAGAAGAGAAGAGAAAAGAAGAAAGAAAAAACAAAGAAAATAGAGGGAAAAAATAGAAAAAAATATAAATAAAATATTTTTTTTCTTAATAATAATAATAATAAGTTATTTTAATAATAATAATAATAATATTAAATCCAATAAAATTAAAAATAATAATATCATTATTATTATTAAAGAAACACTTATTTTTTTATGATACATTTTTTTTATTTCAATTCTAACCCTCATTTCAATCTGTTTCATTATTTTATTTTAATTTTAAAGGCAGGCAGGCCACACAGTTCTGAGGTCACACTCCGACCATGCGTCAAACGCAGCCAAACCAAAAACACCCATTTTTCAATCAACGCTGAAAAAAATTTAAATAGGGTCTCACTCGAACCCTGACCCGAGCCGGAACCAAGGAAAAATAAAACCCGGGTGTGACAATTATACTCATCCAAATAAATTAGTGTTGAATTAAAAATTACACCATGAAATAGAGATGGTAAGCCGTACATACGCACGCATGGTGATATTGTTATTAATATGATGAATAAAATGGGGAATATGATTTTCACATGATTATAATAATATATCAGTATATGTATGATACTGGATTTATAACTTTGGTATGTAAACATCATAGAAATAAGATGTATAAGAAGAAAATAACTTTGAAAGAGGTGATAAAATAATTACCTCTTTTTCGGGTATCTGTTTTTTATTTGTAGAAAAGGACTCCTTAGAATGGATTTCTACCCAAATTTTGTCATCTAGAATGTATTTATAGATGTTGGGATAAGAAATGGTCAGGGTTTTCCATGCCAAAGGGCTTTAGTGTTGTGAAATAAAGAGAATGTGAAGGACCCTTTTATAAGAGAGGGGAGGGGAAATTATTAAACCCTTAAAATATTAAATTAATATAAATTAATTTTTAGTTAAAAATGGAAAAAAATTTAGTTGAGTCAAGGATAAGATGAGGATTGGTCGAAATCCCATAAGAAAATAAAATTTAGATATTTGTTAATTTTATTTTAAACCTTATCATTTTGATTTATCCTTATTTAATCTATTTAAATTTAATTGTGGTAATAATATTCTAAATATTGTATGGTAATAAATATTTACTTATATGATATAAATTGACCATAAATGGTAACGTTATGATACTTTATACCTTATAATTATCACTTTTTAATTTTTAAAGTTTTTAATGATTTTGAAATAATTTAATAAAATGTTCTTTTTATAAAATATGAATAGTGTCAATTTTAAAATTATTAATTAATTTGTCTTTAATTAAAATCCAAACAAAAAGATAAATTTAAACTAAACCTTTTAATACACTCCTAAAATTTCATATTATCCTAAAAAATTCATTTATCACTTTAATTATGTCGAATTTAATTTATTTTAATATTTTTAAAATTATTTATTTGATATTTTTTTAATAATATAATTTCTACTTCACTATTGTGTCATCATTAATGGTAATTATTTAATCTCTAAAAATTTTAAATAAATTTACATGAGATATTCAATTATTTTATATTTCCATATACTATTTATAATCAATATTTTCTCCTAGATTTCTCTATATTTAAATTATTATACTTATAAGAAATGAGAGTGTGGTACTTTGTCACATTCATTAATTTTAACAACATTCATAACATATTCATGGAAAAGGGGCCATTAAATGATTCCATTTAAAATAATAGGTTATGAAGGTAGAATTTTTTCATCCAATAGAATTCTTACAATTGTTAGGGTGATTTTATAAAATTATTTTTAGCTTTAAATAACCGATTTACTCTTAACTGTGGTAATAAAATAATTAATAAAGTTACTATTCATAATATCCAAAAAAAGTAAAAGCAACCTATTAACATAATTTTTACCCACTGATTTCAAATATAAAATTTATTTTTAAAAATTCAAAACACATAAATTTTAGTAATTAAATTAAAATTAATCTCCATGGACAAAACAAGAAGATGGGTTGTTCAAAAGTAAAAACCACAAAAGACTGGCATGTGTTTTTGTCTAATTTTAATGTGAAAATAATTCCAATTACATAAATTATATTAAATGATAGAAATTAATCTAATTATAACTTAAAACCAATTAAAATGATAATCTAGAAATATATATAAATTAGATAAAAAAGCAGTTTTGAGTTAAAATGCAGTATTTGTCACTAATCATTAATATATGAAAGTTATAAAAAAACACCAATAAATTTTCCAAACTAAATTTTTAGGTCCCTATTCTAAATAATATTTTTATTTTGTAAAATTCAATATATAAAAGTGTCAAATATTGGATTCAGAAAGGGTTCTCCATTAAAAGGTGATATACATGCATTTTTTTTAAAAAAAATACTTCTTTTATTTGAAAAATTGAATTTATTCTCTTATCATGTCTAAGAAACAAATATTATGAATGTTAAAATTATATGGAATATATAAAATTCAAAATGTGGTTAATACAATTCCTAACCACTATTTAAATGGCTAGTTTAATATATCATGATGTGCTCGAACTTGGTATTGTGTGCAACACAAGCTATTAAATTAAAGAAGTGTACCGTGAAATATTGGGGTGTTAAATTAGTTTGTCTGTAACACCCCAACCACAGTTAAATAGAGTCGGTGCATTATTTTAATACATTGTAATTATTACAAGGAATCAAGTCCCAAAGGACCAATCAGTTTAGCAGTCTTGGAAAATAGATCACATTCTTGAACATTACATTACACTTTCTAACATACAACACAACATAAATAATATTTGGAGAACGCCATTGTTACCTTAGCTTAACCATAAATCTCAATCATAAAACACTACTTGGGATCCTGGGAAAATGAAACATGATAAAGGGGTGAGCTCAGGTGCTCAGTAAGGGTAAATAATTTAGCGGAAGATATAAACTTTTAAGGAAAGACATGTAATAAAAACAACAACCTTTTTAAACATAAACTTGAACATAATATGGAGAAAATACATCAAACATTACCATATTAACATGAACATGGATATTATTTTAGTCAAATAATCATATGTAATAACTAATCTCATAATGAGGGAATGTATAATGCCAGATTTTCATAACCACATAGTCAAGGCCTCGTGCCAAGACTAAAAATAATTTTTTTTGCCAAGGCCTTGTGCCAAGTCACTAGTTTGTCTCATGAGACCTACCGACGCATAGAGGAGCTATATCGGGCTCCAACCATCACATAATAAGTCAAATTCATTCCTCATATGAAAAGTTTGAAACATAACATAAACATTCATATTAAAACTCACATATGAAATGTCAATACTTTATCCACAAACCATGAATGGTATAAAAATAACACATCCACAGTCAAACATAACTCATTCAATACAATATGGAAGATTTTATTGTAACATATTAATCTCAATCGATAATAATGAAGGATATTGACATAGAATAAAATAATCATCCAAACTATTTGAGAGAAATACCCACCTTTTTCTTGAAAACAATTAAAAGTCACACTACTTGTCAAGAAGCCATTTTAAAAATAGATTTTTGAATAAAAGTGTCCCATACCACATTAAAACTTTTAAAAGTAATTTTAATTTTAAAACATTAATATCCATATAAATAAATCCTCAAAACCATTTTTAAAACATGGACATTAATGAGAAATATTTAAAAGAATAAGTCTTTAAAACATTTAAAAATGATATTTTAGTTAGAGTTTCTAACGAAAAGAGAGGCAATTGAATAAAAATAATTGAGGTAATAAAAATGTTTTAATATCATGAGAATAAAGGAATTTATGACATACTATGTCAAAGTACATTATATACACCATATAAAAGTGATTTGGTGTATAACAACAAAGAAGTCTCAATGGACTGTAAATTGAGATGAAACTTTTTATAAAGACCGTATCCTTAGGTTAAGGATAAATAAATTAAATAATTATGTGTGAAAAATATAAATACACTCAATATTATTGGATATTAAGTGTAAATCAATTAGAGGACATTCACACATATTCTTGTAAAAACAACACCAATGAATTGGATATTTAACTCAACAAATGGATATTGAGTTAAAATTACTCTTATCAAGTTCATATCGATGAATTGAGAATTTATAAATGGAGTGATTATGTGTATAAAAATTATATCCACAGAAAGGGGAGTGGAAATTATTATATAAGCAAATGAATAGTTATTCCACACATAATATTGGAGTAAAATAATCAATGAAATATGCGTAAAGTCGAATGAGTGGAAATTGAAATTTCAAATTCCCTTATGGATTTGGTAACTTATGAAACATACACCCATGAAAGAAGGATCATACAATGATGATGTAAATATCCATAAATTAAATTATATTAAACAATTAATACAATCATGGGAAGTACACACACCACATTCAATAAATAAGTGGTGAACAATGGAAATCTCACAAAATTAAAAGTGAGACAAGAAACCTCTTACCTCAAGTCTGATTTGTCTTGTGTGTTCATTGTTCTTCCTGAATAATAAACTTAAGTTAATTTCTACTTGATTAAGAATACTTTTCAATTTTATTATTCCTTTTATATCACTTATTACCTTTCTATAATAATTAGTCAATTATTTGAGTTCATATTGGATATTTTATTGATGTTCGGAACTTGAGTCAAAAATGAACTTGTTATAATTACAATTTGTCCATGTGGTCAAAATTCCATTATCTCCAGAATGATATAAATTATTTATATATCATATATATATATTATATATACAATATATATATGTATTTATAATAGTATATAACATTTGGAAATAAGGAATGAAATGCACCTTTCATGGAGACGGTAAGCCGTACGTACGCATGAACACAACTTTCATTTATATATTTTTATTTTAATGGAATTAAAACATAATGATACATAGGTATATTATAATTCCAGTATAATATCATATTATATATGTTTTACATAATTTAATTAACTCTATCCTTTATACGTTCCATGAATGTCAAGAATGAATCATATCACCTTGAGGCGACAGTAGTCCGCACTTTCTCAAATGAAATTATCGTGGTCACACATATTGGAAAAAATATTAGTGTGTTTTAAATAAAAATTATAGAATAATAGATAAAAAATAAAAATAATATACATAATATATAAATACAGTGCCCTCATAATGGCCACCATAAGAGGCGGTAGGAGATAATCAAACAATCATCATTTCGTGAGGCGTTAGTTTTCCATCCACAGAAACATTATGTTCTTCACCCATTAGATAGAGGTGTGTGTATGTTTAGCTTAAATAATTCTTATAAAATCATAATAGTATACTGAATATACTGTTGTTGTTACAAAATAAAGGAATAAAAATAGTTTACGGGGTTGGAGAAGGTAAATAAAAGAAATGAATTTAAGAGAAACCATTACCTTTAATTTGGGTAACTCCTTTTGGTTTGAACCAAAAGGACTTCTTGAAGTGCCTTTTGCCTAAGGTAAGGATTTTAGGTGGAGGATAGGGATGTAGGGAGCTTAATTGGTCAGAGGTTGGATGATCCAAAAGGCTTTAGTGGTGTGAAGAATTGGTTGTAAGTGGTCTCTTCTAATAAGGGAGAGGAGGAGCTCTTTATAACAGTGTGAAACTATTATTTTGTAATAAACATATATTCGGCTTAAAAAGGTCCAAAATGCATTAAAGTAGACGATAATATGATTAATATTCGAAAAAAATCATCCAATCAGAATTGGACATGTTTTAGATAATATTTTAATCATTATAATCTTATTTATTTAAATCATTTATTAATGAGGTAAACACTGCATCATTATTGTGTCATAAATAATTTAATTTATTTGATCTCTAAAACTTATAAAAAAATACCATGATTTAGGAAATCGTTTTAGCTTTCCAATTAATATTTATAGTCGAAAATATAACTAATATAACCCCATGTAAAAATTAATTTACTAAAAGATATTTGTTTGTGTCATTTTTGTCTTTACTTTAAATTAATTAATCTAAAGAGTCATTATCACTCTCAAGTGGCTCCATGGGGTCCCAAAATGGACCCAAGGATGACCAGGTTATTCCATGACTCATAAAATAAGGTTAGGACAAGTGTTAAGGTAATTTTGTATTATTATAATATACTTTTTACCTTCAATTACCCTATTTACCATTAATTGCGGTAAATAAAAGCCAAAAGTTACTAGTCACCAAATTTTTTTTTCATATTATTGAACCAAATTTTACTTCTTGATATTAACCATGTCTCTCGGATTTTTTAAATTCAACTCACAGAAGCGGTAAAATTTCATTTAAATGTAAAAGTCACTTTTTTAACTAATACTAAGTGGTTTCACTATTCATCAAAAATTGAAGTTTTTCAGAATAATACCCAAAATTCAGCCTAAGATTTATTTGATATTCCAAATTCAAAAATTATGTCTATTTTTTAAAATTCAAAAACATAAAAGTGGCATTAATTAATTTAAAATTAATTTCCGTTGTTAAAACAAAGAGCGTGTTTTTAAGAAATAATAACTATCAAAAGATTGACACTAGTTTAAGTCCAATTTCAAAGTGAAATTAATTCCACTAACAAACATTGGATTAAATTGTAAAAATATATTCTAATTACACTTTAAAACAAATTAAAAAGATAATCTAACCATATAAATAAATTATATTAAAACACAGTTTTGAATTAAAATACAGTATTTTTCACTATTCATAAAAAAAATGAATTTTATCAGAAAAATACCAAAATTCTACCCAAATTAGATTTTTATGTCCCTATTATAAAGAATAATTTTATTTTGTCAAATATAACATATAAAAATTACCAAAACTATATTTAAAGAGGGTTCTCCATCAAAAGGCGGTAAATCGGCCCTTTAATGAATAATAGAGTATTTATGCTTAAAATCGAATTCATTTCTTATTTTAAGCCTCTAACTTTTATTGGATAAATGCAAAAACATTTGATAAACATATATAATAATATTTTAGTTAGTTTTATTCATTTCCACCAATACAATGGCTTGACGTTAAGTACTATTTAAAATAATAATATTATATTATTAGTGTGCAACATAAGATTTCAAAGAAACCTGTTGTTGTGTATCTGGTAATCCATCGAACGTAGCATCCACATTAAATTAAAATTAACATTTTATTCAAAAATATTAATAAATATGAAAATGTATTATTTATTTACCCAGGATGTTACATCCTTCCCCCTTTTGGGAATTGTGTCCTCACAATTTTAAAATTGGGCTCAGAAACTTCATTGAAAGCCCCACATCGGAAAAAGAGTCAATAAAAATATCACTTTAAAATAAATTAAGATAAGTAAAAAGGTTAACCGAGACAACCGATACTAGAATTTCATAAAAACATGGATATAGAGGAGAAAACAAAGTGTCAAGTTCTAATGGAGAGGGATAGAAAACATGATTAGGAGAAAGTTAACAACAAGAAAATGACAAACTTGTGATGGGATAAATGGTCATTAGTTTCCCAGTAGGAAAAGTAAATGGATAACGTTTTTTTGTTTTAAGTTCCATTTAATAAAGTTGACAAATTTATTTATGAGATTGACTAAGAACATAAAGATATATACTTACTTTTTAAGTAGAGTTTCATTCTTTAATAAATTTATACCACTAACTCATCTTTTTTGTTTCAAACTATGAGTATTCAAGATGACTTGGTCACACCAGAAGAGTTAGAATCAACTTCTAGATAATAACATGATCCAAAAAATATAAACAATATATTTACCTTGTCTTTAGAGATTAACCACCACCAAAATGGTTAGTACAAGATCAGATGATCCCCAAAAAGGATAATCCTTTCAAGAAATAAATACTAATCTTAATTTCTAAAATTAAACCAACAATACCCAAAGTTAAATAAATACCATTCAATAAAAAATTGTCCTTAAAATCCATCAATATAATCTAAAATAATTTTGAAACCCGAAACATAAAAGAATTTGATTACACAGTCTTCCACATTAAATTGTATCTTCAAATGACATCAACTACTCTTAAAGTCACATACTTAAAAGTAATTAAACTAATCACATATTCTCTATTATAGGTTAATAATTTCCATAAACAACCCAAATCACTATAAATTAAAAATAAAAAACATAGATAAAAATCCACCATCCCTCCTCAAATGAAATCCCATAGTATTCTATTTTTTTGGGCATAGAGTGTTCCCAAAAAAGCGAACATCTTCCAAATAAAATTTATCAAATAATCACTAAATCATTTTCCTATACTAAGGGTATTAATTTTTTATGAGGTAAGATCCCAAATCAAATTTTTATTGATCGATAAAATCATTTAACTAACAATAATTAGTCACACTAACCAGGGACTTCACGTAGTCCAGTGGTAGGCGATAAATCCCCAATCACCCTCTGGTTGTGGGTTCGATTCCCCCAGCTTTGTCTGACGCGATGGGTAGTCACACGGTCTGCGTGTTGTCCTTTTTCAAAAACTATATTTTATAACATTACCAAAATGAGATAAATTCCAAAAAATAACCATAACATAATTTAACCACAAATTTTATCTCATACCTTGAATTTTCATCCCAAAATATAATAACTTGTAATTGCCTCACATCCAATGATCATATAAAACCAAATGGATATTTATAACTATATCCACAATAGAAAAGATAATTCTTTCTCAAATATCATTTTCACATGACAAACTACAGGGTTACAAATACAAGAGAAAATTATTCCAAAGTAATCCCATCAACAACAATCACTAATACTTTTAAAAATTTCTCCAACCATTTATTTCTACATAGCTTCTTCTTTGACCAAGAAAATATCCTATAGAATAGGGCATTCACTCAGGTAATGGCCAGGTCCCCTACATTTATGGAAAATGATTGTAAATGGATTCTTGGGACCATTATTATTTTCTTTCATAGTACTCTTCATTTTTTCTCCGCAATTCTACACTTTATATCCTTCTTTCCCATACATAAACCATTTCTTTGTTCCATTGAGACACTTTCCTGGGTGTCTCCTTCCACATTTCCTACATGATGGAAATTGAGGATTCTTTTTTCCATGGTCTCCACTGCTGGAGCTATTATCATTCATCAACTTTCTCTCCTTTGTTGATTCCGAGAGTTGGTTAATATATATGTTTTTGATCATATTTTTGGAAAACTGATTTGGCACAAACATGATATCTTTTACGCCTATCAACATTACAGTTTGTTTCTCATTTCCACTATCATTACCACCTTGTACATAATTCTCAAAGTTACTATGACTTCCTTGGAATCTAGCCATTGACTAAAACCAGAAAACATTGCGTGAGTAAGAATATTCATAAAATTATTTAGAAAATATCAACACACCTTATTTTCAATAAAAAACACCCTAGTATTAACCAAGGTTACTTATTCTCATCTTATATTAAAATCCTTAAAATTGGTTTTTAAAGAAAATGTAAATTATCCTAAGAATATCCCCCAGGAGTTTCGTAACCAAGAGTGCCGCAAGGCCCATTGTAGTGCACTAGTTCCCGTTTGAGTCTAGATCAAAGAGGTGTTTTTGGGTTTTACACCTAGATATATCTATGCCAGAGCCGCCTCTACCTGCTCGTATCCAGATAGGGATGTATTTGTTGGAAAACTCACAAAATCTATATAATACCAAAATTTTAGGAAGTTCTTCTATACTAATCCTCAAATTCTATCTTAGGGCTATGTGATCTAATCAGAGTTTATCTAAATATAGTTTCCAAGGTTTGTACTAAACTTCCTCTCATACCAACTGTAATGCCCCGAACCCATTTACCCAAAGTCGGTGCATTATTTTAATAAATTGGAATGATTACATGGAATCAAGTCCCAAAGGACTGACCAGTTTATCAGTCTTGGAAAATAGATTACATACATGAACGTTACATTACACTTTCTAACATACAACACAACATAAATAATCTTTTGAGAATTCCATTTTTCCCTTATCTTAACCCTACATCTCAATCATAAAACACTTCTTGGGATCCTGGGAAAATGAAACATGAGAAAGGGGTGAGCTCAGGTGCTTAGTAATGGTAAAAAATTTAGCGAAAGCTATAAACTTTTAAGGCAAGATGTGTAATAAAAAACAGCCTTTTTAAACATAAACTTGAACATAATATGAAAAAAATACATCAAACATTACCATATTAACATAAACATGGATATTATAGTAGTCGAATAATCACATGTAATAAATAATCTCATAATGAAGGAATGTATAATGCCAGACTTTCATAACCACGTAGTCAAGGCCTCTTTCCAAGACTACAAATAAATCTTTTTGCCAAGGTATTATGCCAAGACACTAGTTTGTATCATGAGACCTACCGATGAATCGAGGAGCTATAGTAGGCTCCACCCGTCACATACTAAGTCCAATGCATTCCTCATATGAAAAGTTTGAAACATAACATAAACATTCATATTAAAACTAGCATATGAAATGTTAATACTTTATCCACAAACCATGAATGGTATAAAAATAACACATCCATAATAAAACATAACTCATTCAATACAATACAGAAGATTGTATTGTAAAATATTAACCTCAATCGATAATAATGAAGGATATTGACATAGATGAAAATAATCATCAAAACTATTTAAGATAAATACCCCCTTTTTCTTGAAAACAATTAAAAGTGACATTACTTGTCAAGAAGCCGTTTTAAAAATAGATTTTTGAATCAAAGTGTCCCATACAAATTGGAAAAATTTAAAATGAATTTTAATTTTAAAACATTAATTTCCATATAAATAAATCCTCAAAACCATTTTTAAAACATGGACATTAATGAGAAAGATTTAAAAGAATAACTCTTTAAAACATTTAAAAATGATATTTTAGTTAGAGTTTCTAACCAAAAGAGAGACACTTGGATAAAAATAATTGAGGTAATAAAAACGTTGTAATATCATTAGAATAAAGGGATTCATGATATAATATTTCAAAGTACATTATATACACCATATAAAAGTGATTTGGTGTATAACAACAAAGAAGTCTCAATGGAATGTAAATTGAGATGAAACGTCTTATAAAGACCATATCCTTAGGTTAAGGATAAATCAACGAAATAATTATGTGCGACAAATATAAATACACTAAATATGATTGGATATTCAGTGTAAATCAATCAGAGGACATTCACACATATTCTTGTAAAAACATCACCAATGAATTGGATATTTAACTCAACAAATGGAGATTGAGTTAAAATTACTCTTATCAGGTTCATATCGATGACTTGAGAATTTATAAATGGAGTGATTATGTGTATAAAAAGTATATCCACAGAAAGGGGAGTGGAAATTATGACATAAGAAAATGAATAGTGATTCCACACAAAATTTTGGTGTAAAATAATCACTGAAATATGCGTAAAGCCGAATGAGTGGAAATTGAAATTTCAAATTCCCTTATGGATTTGGTAACTTACGAAACATACAACCATGAAATAAGGATCATAAAATGATGATGTAAATATCGATAAATTAAATTATATTACACAATGAATACAATCATGGGCAGTACACACACCACATTCAATGAATAAGTGGTGAACAATGGAAATCTCATGGAATTAAAAGTGAGATAAGAAACCCCTTACCTCAAGTCCGAATTGTCTTGTGTGTTACTTGTTCTTCATGAATAATAAATGTAAGTTAATTTCTACTTGATTAAGAACAATTTTCAATTTTATTATTCCTTTTATATAACTTATTACCTTTCTATAATAATTAGTTAATTATTTGAGTTCATATTGGATATTTTATTGATGTTCAGAACTTGAGTCAAAAATAAACTTGTTATAATTACAATTTGTCCATGTGGTCAAAAGTCCATTATCTCCAAAATGATATAAATGATTTACATATCACATATATATATATATATATATATTATATCCAGTATATATATGTATTTATAAAAGTACATAACATTTGGAGATAAGGAATGAAATGCACCTTTCATGGAGACGGTAAGAAGTACGTACGCATGAACGCTACTTTCATTTATATTTTTTATTTATTTTAATAGAATTAAAACATAATGATACATAGGTATATTATAATTACAGTATAATATCATATGATATATTTTTTACATAATTTAATTAACTCTATCCTTTATACGTTCCATGAATGTCATGAACGAATCATATCACCTTAATGAGGCGGTAGTCTGCACTTCCTCAAATGAAATTATCGTGGTAACACATATTGGAAAGCATATTGAAGTGTTTTTAAAAGAAAATTACAGAAGCATAGAGAAAATATAAAAATAATATACATAATATATAAATACAGTTCCATCATATTGGACACCATAAGAGGCAGTAGTAGATAATCGAACAATCATCGTTTCGTGAGGTGTTAGTTTTCCATCCACAGAAACATTACGTTCTTCATCCATTAGATGAAGGTGTGTGTAAGTGTAGCTCAAATAATTCTTATAAAAACATCATAGTATATTTAATATACTAGTGTTGTTAAAAAAGAAATGAATAAAAAGAGTTCATGGGGTTGGAGAAGTAAAATAAAAGAAATGAATTTAAGAGAAACTGTTACCTTTAATTTGGGTAACTTCATTTGGTTTGAACCAAAAGTACTTCTTGAAGTGCCTTCTGCCTAAAGTAAGACTTATAGGTGGAGGATAGGTATGTAGGGAGATTAATTTGGTAGAGTTTGGACGATCAAAAAGTCTTTAGAGGTGTGAATATTTGGTTGTAAGTGGTCTCTTTTTATAAGGGAGAGGAGGGACTCTTTAGGAAAGTGTGAAACTATTATTTTATTATAAACTTATCTTCAGTTTAAAAAGGTCCAAAACACATTAAAGTTAAATATAAGATGACTAATATTCTAAATAAAATCATCCAATCAGAATTGGACATGTTTTGTATAATATTTTAATCATTATAATCTTATTTATTTAAATCATTTATTAATGAGGTAAACACTACATCATTACTGTGTCATAAATAATTTAATTAATTTGATGTCTAAAATTTTTAAAAAATATACAATGATGTAGGAAATATTTTTATATTTACAATTAATATTTATAGTCAAAAATATAACTAATATAACCCCATGTAAAAATTAATTTACTAAAAGATATTTGTTTGTGTCATTTTTGTCTTTACTTTAAATTAATTAATCTCAAGAGTCATTATCACTCTCAAGTGGCTCCATGGGGTCCCAAAATTGACCCAAGGATTCCCATGGTCGTCCATGACTCATCGAATAAGGTTAGTACAAGTGTTAAGGTAATTTTTTATTATTATAATATACTTTTTACCTTGAATTACCCTATTTACCTTTAACCGCGATAAATAAAAGTCAAAAGTTACGATTCACCAAAAATTATTTTCATCTTATTGAACAACATTTTACTTATTAATTTTAACCGTGTCTCTCAGAGTTTTTAAATTCAACTCACAGAAGCGGTAAAATTTCATTTAAATGTAAAAGTCACTTTTTTAACTACTACTAAGTGGTTTCACTATTCATCAAAAATTGAAGTTTTTTAGAAAAATACCCAAAATTCAGCCTAAGATTTATTTGATATTCCGAATTCAAAAATTATGTCTATTTTTCCAAATTCAAAACATAAAAGTGGAATTAATTAATTTAAAATTAATTCCCGTTGTTAAAACAAATAGCGTGTTTTTAAGAAATAATAACTATCAAAAGATTGACACTTTTTTATGTCAAATTTCAAAGTGAAATTAATTCCAATGACCAAAATTGGATTAAATGGTAAAAATATATTCTAATTACACTTTAAAACAAATTAATAATATAATCTAACCATATAAATAAATTAGATTAAAACACAGTTTTGAATTAAAATACAGTATTTTTCACTATTCATCAAAAAAATGAATTTTATCAGAAAAATACCAAAATTTTACCCAAAGTAGATTTTAATGTCCCAATTCTAAATAAGAATTTTATTTTGTCAAATATAACATATAAAAATTACCAAAACTATATTTAAAGAGGGTTATGTATCAAAAGGCGGTAAATCGGCCCTTTAATGAATATTAGAGTATTTATGCTTAAAATTGAATTCCTTTCTTATTTTTAGCCTCTAACTGTTATTGGATAAATGTAAAAACATTTAAAAAATATATATAATAATATTTTAGTTAGTTCTATTCATTTCCACCAACATAATGGCTCGGTGTTTAGTACCATTTAAAATAATAATATTATATTATTAGTGTGCAACATAAGATTTCAATGAAACCTGTTGTTGTGTATCGGGTAAGCCATCGAACCTAGAATCCCCTTTAAATTAAAATTAACATTTAATTCAAAAATATAAATAAATATGAAAATGTATTATTTATTTACCGAGGATGTTACATCATCTATCATTAAAAATTTGAGAAAATATGGAAAAAATATTTTTTATTCATTCCCATTGTTAGAACATTTAAAATAGTGACAATAAAAATAATTCTATTTCCAAAATAAGCCTTAAAGAATTCTCTAATCTCAACAAGTCATTTTCTAACTCAATCACATTGAGAATATGAGTGGAGACTAATGTTTATTAGATATTTTTTTATATTATTCCTTTAAAAACTTTAGTAAATCATTCTATTCTTCTTATAATAATCTTGGTTCACTTGTTGAACAACTTCAATAGCTGGTTACTCGAGAAGGTCTTTCTCTAAGACCTGTAACATTTTCTATCTTAAGAACAATTATTTTGTTTTTTACCTATCTAAAAAGTTGATTACAACAAGATTATAATTTCTAAATATTAATCTCATATCAATGTTTTATAATGACGATGAATTCATTTATCTATTATAGATTCTTTTATCAAATAAGTATCATGTTTTACATACATTTAATGAGGGATGCTATTAAATGTACTCCCACTAAAATAATT
The DNA here is from genome assembly GCA_963277665.1 of Viscum album. NCBI lineage: Eukaryota > Viridiplantae > Streptophyta > Magnoliopsida > Santalales > Viscaceae > Viscum > Viscum album. The sequence goes on from OY728159.1 coordinate 1,280,111,436, forward strand.
TTTTTTAAATCGTCATATACATTAGTTGGTCAAGATCTATATTTCAATAAAAAATGAGTAAATTTCTACATTTTTACTAGCAATTAGTTATTTTGGTAGGTTATTTTACCAATCGTATCATATATGAATCTTATTTGTTTAAAAATAAAACTCTTTTTTTCAATCCATAATATTGATATACTCAACACTATTCCCCCAGTAACCTTATCCAATTGGGATATCCCAGATAAATGTAACCCAAATAAATTTACAAGGATATGAACATAATATTATTTTGGTCACCCATTACTTTCTTTCCCTCAACAAGATAATATAGGGACACACAACTTTGTCATGACCAATATGATTGGATGATCGAGGTCTTGATAATTTTTTTCTTTAAAGTAATTTTACAGTTCTTAAAGGGGATTTAATAACACCATATTATCTCATGTTATTCCATTTACATGTATACATGATTATAATGTTTTAGTTTTGAATTATATTACTTCCATAAAATCAATATTTTTAAACCATATTGATGTGTAACTCATTACATAACCATAACTTGTGTTACGAACCCAAATAAAAATAAAAATATATTATAAAAATGCATCTCATTCATAAGGTATAAGAAACCCATTCATGTAAATACTTAAAACCATTTGAAATAAAAAATTCCTATAAGATTATCCTTTAAGTGATAGATAGCTTAGTCCCACATTCTTATAAAAGGAATTATCTTTAGGCCAATGACTAGTCTAACCTAAAATCCATATATTAAAGGATAATTGACAAAAGTGGGACCTCAATTACATTTTAACACCAAAACCTAAACCACCTATTCCAATTCGGTGAGGTACAAGACCTCATGTACACCTTCACACACACAATTGGCTGTTGACTAATAACAAGGGTCTAAACACCGTTAGTGGGGACACATTACCCTTAATGCCATATCCTTGCACAAATAACATATATAAAATATTAAAAATCAAAGTAATCAAAGTGGAAAAATAAAATATCATACAGTAACATAAAATTCCACACATGTTATATAATAGAAAACCAGACTCCTAGTGTGGAAAACCAAAACTGAGTTTATAGTGTAAGTAAATAAATAAATAAAACTATGGTATTCTAGGGAGTACATCCCGATACATATCCCAACTCTATGCTCCTCATATCAATCATATTACATACTCCCTTTAACATTTACTATATCCCTATACATGAAGTCTTCACATTGATCAATATTCCAATGAAGGTGCGAGTAAAAAAACCCAACAGGACACCACCAATGCATCCTTTAAAAGTGTGTACATGTTTAAAAGGTGTATTCTATGGTAACAATAAATGCGCAAGCAAGGATAAAAATTACATACTAAGAAAACATGTGCTAACCAATCCACAAAGAGCCTCGACTATACCTGATTCATCTTTCTATTGTATGGATAATCAAAAGACATCAGTAGTGATAAAAAACATGACAGAGGGATAGTGACATGTTTCTCAACATCCTCATGGAATCAAGTCTCATTTCAGGACATAAGGAAAACTAATGAGCTTATACTCAGTATCATAGAGGCATCAATTCCTACCATGTATACTCAATATCCACAAGGCATCGAGTTCAGAGCTAGACCACAAGGATATTATGCTCTACCTCTATGGTAAAGTTTCCACCATCATCATCACTACACACCGTTCACACTCCCCCTCTAATAGATAATCATACCATGATGGTATACCTATTTCAAGTACCCAAAAAAATCTTAAAATTTATGGTAACACACATAAAATGGTAGATAATTTAAGAAAAATAATAACATATCATTATTATAATCAGTTAAAATAAGTAAGTACATGCGGTCATCATCAAACATGGAAATAAAATATAATAGCATACACATGGAATCAAGAATCATAAATAGATCTCATAGGCTATACCCACACACATAAGATATATTACTCAAGTATATAAAACAAATATTCCATCACATGAATCATACCATAAAAACATGTATCTATAAGATTACTATATGGTAAAGAACTTCCTACCTCAAGGTTGTCGATGAAGTACTCTAAGGCTCATCAAAGGATCGAAGAATGAAACACATATCACACCCACATATAATGAGATAAAAAATCAAGAATACCTTATGTATTCCTCTAATATAACCAATTATTATGTATGTTGAAGGAGAGGTTGTTAGTTCACCAGATCTATTCTTGATTTTAGAATAGATTTTGAATTCATCACCCATTGTAGAAGAGAGCTTTAGTTCAATACAATGAGCATTGATTAGCCAAAAAATATTCATTGGAAAAGAGATTCAAGATGATATTTAATAAGATGGGAGTCTCAAGGTGATCAATATATGATGACTTACCAAAAAAAATGCATTGACCTTGAAAAATTTATATATGATCAAATGGAGCGTTATTGACACATTGAATCCACCACCTTTCTAGAAACGATTCAAAAATCCATCATTAGACGGGATTGTAATTCATATATTGGGAAGAAATATTCCATATATATGAATAATATTAATATAAATGAGGTATATCAAGAAAAAATACAAAGAAAAATGGGTTTTACATCACATACCTGAATTCCCAATCATTAACTTGCTTGGATCCACTAAAATCAATCTTTAGAGGAGATAGATTCATCAAGGAAGGCTATAGGTGTCTCAGAAATTGAGAGGGATTACTATAAAAGTAAGTAAATGTAAAAACATAACATAAATGGATATTAAAGGAAAAACATATCATTAATTTCATGTATTCTCTATTTGGATGCATGGTTTGACAGTCTATGCACCAACTGTGAGGCCTTTATGTTATTCTAGAAAAGATGCATGGTTTGTTAAATCGTGATCCAACCATTATAGTATCCATTGGAGCATGAAACATGGGTTTCTATGTATGGGTGTAAGGTTTTCATAATCATTAACCTTAACCGTATGCTACCCCTATTATCACTTCCTTTGGTTTCATGGTTTCTTGGAGAAGCCTCATGGTTTGGGAAAGGGGTACAAAAAACGTACACCTGAAAAAGGCATCCAAAACTATATAAAACCATTTTTAAACCATTGAAACTCAGAAAAAACTATTTAGATATCAAAAAAATTTAATTAAAGTAAAAAATTTACTTAAAACACACCTAAAAAATTCTAGTATGTTACATTCTTTCCCTCTAAATACTTATCATCCTTGAGAAGCATCTCTAGTCCTCTTTATTGAATAAATTGTTCCACTGAGGCCAAACATCATCCTCCCAATCTAAAGCCTCCTCCCAGATACATCCATGTATTTAAATAATCTATAAAAGTGGTATCATATTTCTACATAGTAATTTCTTGTACTGGGATACAATCTAAATCAGGAGCTCCATGTGTGATGCATCAAGCTATATCTCAACATCCTTGTAGTCAATGACATGTGTGGAACAAGGTATGTACTTTGGAAACTGAGACACATGAAACACATCATTCATATCTTTGTATCATAAATGAATATCCATATGGTATTCCACTATTTCAACCCGCTCATTAGTATCGAGGGGTCCAACATAACATGAGGCTATCTTCCCTTATTTCCTCAAATGTTGGTGGGCTAATCTGGGAGTCACTCCCAAAAAACCCGGTCGTCTGCAACAAACTAAAATGGTATCCTTTTATGATAAAAATAATATTTATATCAACTTTTAACTATGATACAACTATTCTGAATCATCTATTATCTCTTATAGGTATCCTGTACGATATTGGTTCTAACAACTACTACCTCACATGCCTTGTACCAATAAAGTAGTGAACAAAAATGCCTACAATAAAGAGCCTTATAAGGTTCCATATGAATATAAGTCTAGTAACTATCATTGTATGATAACTCAAAAAATTAAAAGTGATCATACTATTCTATACTAAAGTCTATTACACATGCCCAAATAATATCCTCCAATATACATACCATTTTCTTTAATTGCCTGTCTGTTTGAGGATGGTACATTGTGATCAATCTCAGCCAAGACCCTTTGGACTTCTGTAAGACCTGAAAAACCATGATTTAAAAACTACATTTTTTTGATATTATTCTATAGGGAAATCTATGAGATCATAATATCTCATAGACAGACATCTTTCCTATACCATCTTCTAAGTGAGTCTCACATATTGGAAATAAATGGGAAACTTTCATTAGTATAATCACCCAAACAATGTCATGTCTCCTTAGGGTCCTATCTAACCCCATAAAAAATTAAATCATGATTTCCTTCCACATCCACATGGTCATAGGAGGTAAGTAGAGAAAACTTCCCAGACATTGGTGCTCGGTCTTTATCATATAGAAAGTAAGGTACCTAGAAACAAATCCTATAATATCGCTCTTCATACTTGGCCACTTGAACTATCATCTAAATTCATTGTACATCATTGTTTCTCCAGGTTTCACTACCAATTTCAAGGTATGTAAGTCCCTCATAATATCTTCCCTGATGAAAGTTGGTAATTCCTCTCTTCTATATACAATGATAAAATTATTGCCTTCCATAAACCAACCAGGTATTGGGTCACCACATACAATTTGCTCCCACATCACCACACACTAAGGGTTGGAATATTGACTAGACATCACCCAATATACTTGGGGATAAGTGATAGAAAATGGGATATATTTCAATGATCCTTGGTCCTAAAAAGAATTCATCATATAACCAATCAAGAAGCTCTTTAGGCACTACTATTCCTCTGGTGGTCATTCACCAAGATATCAAGATGATATTATCATATGACTAAGATCATCTACAATGATGTTACATTTACTTGGTGTATAGGTCATATCAAATTCAAAAATCTGTAGATAATCTACCCAATGAATTTACATTAGATTTAAGTCCCATAGTGTGAAGATATAGTAGAGGCTATAGTGATTTGTATAAATGAAAACCTCTCACCAAAGCGATAGTGTCACCAATTCTACAATGGAACAAATATTTTATCTCAAATTCATGGGTAGGATTGTTCCACTCATGGGGTCCTATCTAACATGAACCATAAGCTACTACCAAATTATTTTTCATCAGTACTTCTCCCAAACCAACATCGAATGCATCACATTATTCAACATAGCTAGTACTAGGCTGATGAAGAATCAATACTAGATCTTATGTCAAACTGCCCTTAAGCTTAAGAAAAGCCTCTTAACACTAGTCCAAACACTAGAAATTAAATCCCTTATTCACCAGCATAGTCATAGGGGATGATAATAACGATAAGTCGTAGATAAAATACTAATAATATCCTATTAAACCCAGAGATCTTTTGTTTTCAAACACATTTTGGGGATAAGTCCAGGACATCACTAACTCAACTTGATCTAGGTCTATGGAAATAGTGGTCTTGGACACTACATTCCCCAAGAATTTCACCTCATGAATCCAAAAGTTACACTTTTAAAGCTTGTAATTGAGCCGATGTTCTCGAAGTGTACTAAAGACTATATCAAGATCTCTATCATACTACTTTGAGCTCTATATGTAAATATGGGTATCATCAATTTACACAATAATGTATGAGTTTAGATATGGGTGGAATATCTTGTTCATAAGATCCATGAACATTTTATATGCATTCATAAATCCAAATAGCATTACTATGTACAGGTATATCCCATACTTTATCTATAACATTACCCTCATGATTTACTTCTCTCTAGCCCCTAACTAGTGATTGATTGATTGGAGATCAACCTTAGAGAACCACTAAGCTTCCCAAAAATGATAAAAGAGGTCATCAATCCCAGGAAAATGATACTTATTCCTAAAAATTACCCGATTAATCTTCTAATAATCTATTTAGAGTTAAAGACTACTGTATGCCTTCATGATGAACAAAATAGATATTCCCCATGGTGATGTACTCTATAAAAAAATTAGACTTTACAAATAATATTATTTTCCAAAATATATGTGTGATATATTATATTATATATTATTATACACATAAAACAAATAGAGAAACCAAAATCACTTTATTTCATTAATAAAAATTGTTACATTAGTCAGCAAAAAAACCTATAAAATGAAAAATATTTCAATAGAAAAAAAATATTAAAAAGGAAAAGTAGAATGTGAAAACCTAGATCATTCAAATCTATAATAATTATATCTCCCATGAATAACTCAATAGAAATAAGACAAAATATTAGTAAAAAATAAACATATTAGAAATGGAAAATAACAAACCTTATGAGAAATTGTACTGAATAATCTATGAAGTAATGAATAAATATTTATTAATGGTAATATAACCATTGGAAAAGTAACATTACTATTGGAATAATAACATAATCATTGGGAATAGTAACCCAACTATTGAAATAGTAATTTGACCTCTATATAATAAGATTTAATATAAATAATATTTATCTTGATTAATTTTATAAAAAATGAATATTATAATACCATTAAATAAACATCAATATTTAAAACTCAAAGAAACTATAAGCACTTTTTTATAAACTATATTGTAATGTATTTCATAAAAAACATATTTTTTGTATTTAAAATTATAATAACCTATGATAGAAGTTTATTTTTATAAAATTAATTTCATTTTTATAATTTTCACATCAAATATTTTTAAGGGCATATTTTGGTAATTTTTTGAATTACTTCAATTTTTAGGTGAATAGAAAAAGTACTATATTTTTCATAACCATTATGGTTTAAATGAGATAATTCATGGTGTGATAATGTCCTAAAATATTCTATAAATTTTGTATTAGAAAAAAAAATTTAATGTGATGAATGAGACATTTAAATACAATAAACATGTCTCTAAAAACTAAAAATTATTTTACAAACTTTAATATATAAAATATTACATTAAAATAATATTTTATCATTTTTTCAACCATTAATTTTTATTAAAATAATAAATTAGGATTATAATGCGTTTTAAAGTCTTAAAATCATATTATCTAATCCAAATATATTTTATAATGTAAAAAATATTACTATTGAATGGTTTACCTTAGATATAGTATTTTATTCAATATTATAACTCAAAAGTACCCCTGTCCTTGAGTATAAATAACCCCTCACACCTCCCATGGAAGAACACTTCACTTACACTGAAAAAAGAAAGAGGTGTTCCCAATTTTATTATATTAATACCCTTTTCTTCCTTAGAGATATTATGGAGTTAACCACCTCCCAATATCAAAGGATTTTAGTGTTGTATAAAATAACCAACACCGAGAAAAGAATAAGTTTTCATCAGCTTCTCTTCTCACATTCCTCTTATGTTTTTTTCTATAATCCTTTCAAACAAAAATATTATAATATAAATTGATCAGTATGTTAAAATTATTTTAAAAATGTTAACCTAATATAATTATTGTATTTATTATATATTTATATGTCACACTTTTCTTTCCCCCACTTTTGAAAATGTCTCGTCAACGGTAGATTAACCACCCTGAGGGAATTACAAACTATATAATTATTATAACAATTATAGATGATGATAATAAATATTTTATAATATAAAAATTTATAAATATATTTATTTTAATATTTTTGGAATTAATCATACTTATTACCTTGAAAAATATAGAGAAATCTAAGAAAAATAATATATTTTTAAGGGAAAAATGATATCATACCATTTCACCATTAGAGAAGGGAATTAAGGAATTTGAACTAATGAATATAATTAATATAGACTAAAAAATTTCACATAATTAAATTCTGGTTCCATGTTTTAATAAACCTAAGTTTATTATTTGGGATGGAAAAATGTGATGAAATAAATTATAATTTAAGGTAAGGTGATTCTCAAATCCAATTTCTTATATTTGGGTTTTCTTCTCTTTCACATAATTTTTAGAATGGATGTTAATCTATTACACTTTAATAATTCATTACCAACTCTTTCCCTTTTATTTGTAGTGATGTTTATGTTTTTACCTTATCAAACGAACTTCTACACCAATTACACAGATTTTTCAAAAATGATTTTATTTTTTTAAACATCTCTTCGAAGCCTATTGATTTGTTGCATCTTAAAAGAAAAATAATATTTATGTAAAAATATTATCTCCATTATTATTTATGAAACCCCAAAGTTTATTCCTTAAAGTATGATTTATGACACCCTTATGAAGCGCACTTCCTTCCCCAAGTTTTATTTCAAAACTATGATTGTTATATGTTCTCTTTCCATGTGGCATGGATGATTCTTAGAAATTTATGATGTGACAGGTGGGATAAGAATTTTATAAACCTCTAATGAATTGTTTAATGTGATATATATGATGAAACTATGTGTATTATGTGTGAACATGATCCTATATTTGTTCAAAATTATTATGTTATGATTTATGCACATATGTTATTTTTGAACATGATGATTTCTTTTTTCAAAACTATGTGTGGTATTTAACGACTATGTTATGATGTTTCATTATTATGAATATACCACCTTAAATTCCTTTTTCAAATGTTTTCCTCATGCTTATGATGATGATCCCGTGACCATGAGATGATGATGATGATTATTCTCACCCATGTACTATTGATTAATTTCTTTTATTCCTTGTATATTATCCCTCCCCTTAATGGATTTTCAGATCACCTATTTCATTGATATATATCCTCAGGTTATTACAAGTAATAATGGTAATTTTAGAGATTTTATGGGGAAAAATTATAATGATTTAATTTTTTTATGTTTTATTATCTATAATTGATATATGAGCCTAATTTTCTAAAGATAATAAACCTTTAGATTCTGTATTGTATCACTATTTTGTTGTTTATCTTAAAAATGATGCGATAATCATGTAAGAAAAAGTTGGTTCACTATAGTGGGTATTAGATAATGCTTTATTTAATTTTTTAATTAGGAATAGAAAACATTAGGCACAACCCTAGGGATAAGTTTGCATTTTATAAGAATAATTTGGATGTTTTAGTAAAGTATAAGATCACGGGGTTTCTAAGAAATAAAATCCATGTCTGAATACTAAAAGTTGATATAGTTATAAAAATGATGTACCTAGGGGTAATATCCCCAATAGGGTGGATTTGGTTTTAAATTTATTATCACCTATCACTCAACAAATAGGCCTTACTACACACCTGGTTTGACACTCTCATAGGATATGCTTTGATTAATAATAATCTCTATATAAAACATTGTGAAGGATATATAACAAATGTAATTATTCCTTTTATAATTATAGAAGGATTAAAATATGTGATCCTAGAAGAATCAATTAAGAAAAATTCTATATATTAGGATCCCATAATATATGACTTTGTATTTTTTTTCATAAAATAATTGAATATTTTTCAATTATTTGTTGAATTATGTTTTTTCATACCATTTATATTTTATAAAATGGTGGGAACTAAGAGAAACCAGACCAATAACCCATGATAGGGAAAATGTATTGACTTTATTAATGACATCACCAATGCCATAGGAGTTGGAGTTCAAAACATCATGTCAATTCTTACCTAACTATATCATTCCATCAATAATAACCTAAATCATGTGGAACATATTCATTCACACAAGAATAATGAACTATACATCAATTATTTTATACATAAATGAACACTGATGTGTAGTGGATATTCTAATCCACATTTCTTAGAATTGTGGGTTAACTCAATATAGAAGATCATTTCTATGCTTTACTTTTTAACGAAGGATAAATTCACTTTAGCTGTCTATCATTTATATGGACTGGAAGATCAATGGTTGTAGTTGATAAAGAATGCCAAGCTAATGGATGAAATGGAAGAAATTTATTGGGAAGACTTTAATATATTATTTCCTAACATGTATTTCCCTAAAAATATTCAAATAAATATAGAGAGATAATTCCTAGACATTTACAAAAATGAGGTTGAATCTATCACAACTTTTGAGGAAAATTTCACTAGCCTTGAAAGATACTCTTTGGGCTTGGTTATCAACAATAATAGAAAAATAAAAAGATTCTTTAGTGGTTTAGAAAGACATATTTGAAAGGATATTGACATAAAAGAATTTTGCATTTATGAAGAAGTAGTATAATGTTCTCTCAAACCATATATTGAGTTTGTATAATGGTCCCATGATTATAGATATACAAAATGAAATATGTAGTTTCAAGTTATAGGATTGAATAAAAAATAAGGAAAGAAAATTCAACCACCCACATGTCAAAAATGTTGAAATAAGAATCTTGTTAATTGAATCAAAGGTAAAGGGAAATGATTCAAGTGTAGGAGATAAGTCCACCATACTCAAGAATTTCTAAGAGATATGAATAAGCCAACCAATGTGATTGAGGAAAGGAAGGCACCTCCAAATTCATATGTAACATCCCGACCCGGCTTACCATCCAAACGGTGGCCGGACCGGTGGGTCACACGGCCTCAAGCGCGTCTCCCCGTACGCCAGAGGCTGCCGACTAGTAGTGAGGGTTTTAGGGGATGATAGTGGGGATACTATACCCTCATGTCAGAGTTCGCAACGATATAATCATACTAAATATCATTCAATAGTGGAAGCAGTAAGCAATTGAAAGACAGTAGTGATAGACAGGTAATAATATTAATTTTATAAAAGGTGGCAAGTGCCAGTTTACAATGCATTCATGTACAGATGATGATACATTTCTGAAAGCAGGAAACATTACAGCATTCTTCACAATCAATACAAAAAGAAAAGACAGCAAAGCCTAGCGGTGATCCCCTGAGCATCCCAAGCTCCCGCTTGGTCCTTTGCTCCTAACTCCTCAGGTACAAATAGATCAGCATACAACGTAGGTCCTGCAACCAAGAAGGTCTACTTGGGTACCCCAGTGCAATGGCGGCCCGAGTAGGGTGTGAGATATAAATCTCAGTAGGCCATCACCACCGGTGTAAAACCCAATCCAGAAAGTGTATAATAATTAAACAGTGAGCATGTATGGAGAATTGAGTAAAAAGAATTACATAAGTAAAGTAACACCCGTCCAGGTTCCCACGGGAGACCTGACGGTTATACCAGCTTCGGCTCGTTGCGGGTAAAGTAACCTGATCATGTCACCATATATATATATATAAGCATTCAGATCATAGATGGCGTGGGGTAAACATGCCTCCCACCCATTTGTAGGAAAAGTGGGCACGAGGTCACATTCTACCCTTAGCCCGAATCCGTAACATAGGGGAGCTGTCACGGTCTACCCCTGGCCCGAATCTGTATCATTTAATTAGGGGAGCTCTCCTGGTCTTCCCCTAGCCTGAAGCCATATCATAGGGGAGCTCTCACAGTCTACCCCTGTCCTAAAGCTTAATCATTTAATTTGCGGAGCTCTCACGGTCTGCCCCTAGCCCGAAGCCGTATCATAGAGGATCTCTCACAGTCTACCCCTGGACTGAAGCTTAATCATTTAATTAGGGGATCTCTCACGGTATTCCCCTATCCTGAAGCCGTATCATAGGGGAGCTCTCACAGTCTACCCCTGGCATGAAGCTTAATCATTTAATTAGGGGAGCTCTCACGGTTTACCCCTGGCCCGAAGCTGTATCATTTAATTAGGGGAGCTCTCACAGTCTACCCCTGACCTGAATACTAATCATTTAATTAGGGAAGATCTCAGGGTCTACCCCTAGCTCGAAGCCGTATCATAGGGGAGCTCTCACAGTCTACCCCTGGCCCGAAGCTTAATCATTTAATTAAGGGAGATCTCACGGTCTGCCCCTATCCCGATGTCGTATCATAGGGGAGATCTCACAATCTACCCCTGGACCAAATCTTAATCATTTAATTATCATAGCTTATAAAGCATACACTTCTTATAATATTCATATCAATAAAACATGGCATTTCTATCTCACAATATCACATAATCACATTTCAAGAAAACATGCATTTAAAATTATAAAAGGGGTTTAGGATAACTCATCCTATCCAAGCCCTAACCAAACCCTTCCATTTCCCTCTCATGGAAAATGAATTTCAAGACATATCCATAAGGAAAAAAGGAAACATGTCTATGGTATACTCCTTATGGAATTACCTCATAAGTATTCAAATAATCATCCCACATACACGCAAGAGAACACACTCATGTTCATACTTAAGGCAACCCATCTTAAGGGATATGTTTATCATTCTTTAACCCTTTGATACCTTCTATAGGAAACATGTCATATGGTCTTAAGTCATCCCACTCTGGTTATCATCATACTCAATTTACCTAAACATGGAAAATTGTCCCTAACTCAATTATCAGAGCCATATCATTCTATTTGTCCCAACAAGGAAAATTCACATACAAGGCATCAAAGAGGCACCACAACAATCTAGAAGGCAAGCATAAAAATTATATCACTACTTTTTATCTTGAAGACAACGCACCTCTGATTGAGGGGTTTTATTATTAAATCATTAGTTTAGTTAGTAGGCAACCATTTTTATCTTATTCCTGCAATTCACACTTTTTTCACAACAACATTTAACCGGAACTAAACTTGCAGAATTAAAATAATAAGGCGGTGTAATATTAAATTCACTTTCACTTTACTTAAATAAAAGGGCAAGGAGAGGGACCCTACATCAAGGTGGATCCATCCGTCCACTCCGTCTCTTTGCGCTTTCTAACTAAAAGTCGCAGGCGAGTTGCCTAGTCTTTGGTGACTCAAAACCATGCCAAAACCTCGAACGCACTAAAAACAACATGCTATGAACTCATAAACATCAAAAGACCTAAATTAAACAAGTGAGAAACCAAGAAAGGGGTGAAACCATTACCCCGAAACCATACCGATGGTCCGAAACCACTCGAACCGCTTCGCCTTTAGCGACGGTTGCTGGAACACGCACCAAGGAGTCCCAACAGACCTTCTGCATAACCTAGAACCAAAAGAAAACTGAACTCGGAATCACCCCAAATCCCTAAGGTTTGGTCGTACCTCACCGGGCACCGATTTGGTTGGAATAAGGCTGGAATAAAGGAGGAGAAGCAAGAGGGGATCTTACCATGGAGATTCGATGAAGAAACTGCCGGAAATCGGAGGAGGAAGCTCGATTGAGAGGAGGCCGGAAGGGGGTGTCCCGCGTGGATCAAGGGGAGATCCCCTTGGCTTCGTGAAGGTCGAGTGAGGGTGAGGGAGAGATTAGATTAGGTTTTAAGTTTTATTTTCTTTTATTTTAAATTTAACCAAAAACCTAAACTCACCCGAGCGCACGGTTTGACCCGCACGGTTTGCCAAACTGTGCGCAAACCATGCAGAGTCCTCTGCCTCCAAGGCATCCGTTGTACGGGCTAGGCGCACGGTTTTCCAAACCGTGCGCATCCCTTACACATGCCACTGCCTCCTTTAATAAGGCCGCGTAGTTTTGGCCACACGGTTAGCCAGACCGTGCGCCAACCGTGCACCCTCTACAGCTCTTTTAAAAACAAGGGTTCAACACTTCTGAAACCTCTCGGGCCACCCGAGAAACTTAACGGGCCTTCTCCCACATCCAAAAACATTAAAAGGAAGGGTTACAACCTTAAGAATCTTGTTCCGAAGCCCGGTCTCTAAAACAACTGGTTCAGTAAACGAAAAGTTCAAATTCCTTCACTTTTTAACCCAGTTCAAAATGCGGGTCATTACAACCTTCCCACCTTAGAACTTCTCATCCCTAAGAAGCCTTTGAGAACAAAGTACCCATCACCCAACCTACAAGGGTCATGAAGCTTCATTCAAATGATCACTTTGCATTCACAAATGTCCAACACACCCTTAAGCATCCATTAAACGCTACAGTGCTTAAGTCACCAAAACACGAGCCAACGCTTGTTTCCCAATCGAAACACCAAGACGGCTCTTCCCGAGCCTATCTACCCAGAGATACGAACCCATCGTCGCCTCACCAAGAATCTAGACATAGGTACTTCCCAACTTAGATTTTAAACGTTAAACGACCAACTCCAAACTATTGTTCGGACAACCATTGGAATTAACTTTCAAAGCACGCCCCAAGTGTTCCCACGACGCTCCTAGCGTGATTTGTAACAGATCAAACAGTCAATTCTCATTGACCTGAAGGCCCAAGTCGAGCCGTTTGTTCATATAAGGCACCGGTTGACACAAACTGCACTCATACTTATCTGAAGATGTGACTGAAATGGTTTTCCACCAACCGTATTCATTTAAACCAAGGAGGAAAAGAGTCAAGCCTCAACAACTAACCATTAGAAAGACGTCTAGCTTAGACGGCTGGTCTATTTCGAGGAAAACCACAATGCCTCCCTCCAAGTCGCCTTACGTTTAACACAAATGTGTTCACCGAAGCCTACACCAGAATTTTGATGATGTTTTCACAATCAAACAATAAGAGAATCCACGCATCCCGCGTGTAACACCGAAAGAGAACCACCCGAACAAGCCCAACTACTTCAAAGAATTAGCGCATATAAGACCGATTCTCTCTTAGTGTATCTATAATGAGGACAAGATAGGGGACATGCTCATCGCTAAATAGAATACACTAAGAGGTTTGAGTGGATTCCAGTTAATCATACCAGATTACTGGAAGGAAGAACAGTCGAACCTCAACTGGTCGACTTCAAGAAAGGGACTCGGCTTCACTTGCCAAGATATCCACACACTTTAAAATTGCATATGTCACAAGAATTCAGACATGATCAACCCATTTCTAGAAGGCATTCCAAGCACTGTCGCTTCTACTTGGAAGGTCACATTTACCAGATTCGATGCAACATGCTCCCAAACTTAGGAGTGTGATTGTCGTCGAAGGGAAAGAAGATTAGCCACTCAACAACACGCTAGATCAAAACACCCATAACTGTATGTGTGTCGCTCACATATGTCAAAGCATACAAGAAAACCAAACCACTGAGACTGGTGTGTCAAAACACATGATTCTTTAGAAAACCTCATCCCGAGCATCGAGACGAAATTGATTAATTAACGTCAGGCCACTCTACTAAGGAGATGACCCAAATCCGCAACGGAAGTAAAAACCCAAAGACCACCCATCCGAACAAGGGTGTCATTTTAAAACAAGAGTCCAACAAGGGACAACGACACCCGAACGACACCTCACCTCAGAAAACTCACGGTACAAGCAAAGCATTAAGACGCTAAGGGTGCTAACAACCACGGGCTAGCCCCTTATCATGGTCAAGCGCCGACCCCAACACCAGGTCACGCGAAATAAGGTCGCTAGGCTCAAAATCGAAACATCAAGACATCACTGAGGAAACAACACCCATGGGAGACATCTACGGTTCCATTCCAAGTCAACTCAAAGAGAATATCAAAACTACCCCTTACACTAGGATTTCAACACACCACTACGGGTTCCATTACCAAGCCCTTAACATTTCATCTCGCTTAAAATTTAACCATTTAAAAGTTTCAACTGCACAACAAGGTAAACAAGCATGTTTCACAAAGACATTCTTTTAAAAACATTCACATCCAAAGACATCCCGTCTTTATCAATAGAAAGAGAAAAAAAACCATCTAATCAAAAGGGCGACCTACGAGGGTCCCATTTTATCCATCTTGGGTTCTTCCAAAAAGAAACCCCAAAGCAGTTATTCAAAAACTTTTAAAATTTAAAACGACCCAACCGGGTTATCTCATACAACATTTTCCAACTGACCTACTCGGGTCCAGTTGCACATTTAATAGTTAGCCAAAACCTTTAAATTTAGAAATTAGGCAACATTTCCATTTAATCATTTCACAATACAGCAAGACTTTACATTTCATACGGGTTTCCATTTCCCAATTCATGAAGCGCCCATACACTTCATGGATTGAAAATTGACTCCCCTTTTTAACAACACGAGATTCCAACCCAGAATTTAACATGCTCACATACAACGGTCCAAGTACACGGGTGGCCATCTACCAACATATAAAGCACCCATACCCTTTATAAATTGGAAATTGGATCCCCTTTTTAGTCAAAACCAATTTACATTGGCATCTTAAACTTAGCATCCTTTTATAGTGGTTCGAATACACGGGTTACCTTTTCCCAGTTCTAAGGAACCCATACACATTACAACTGAAAACTGTCTCCCGTCATAATCAAAACCAACAAATATTACTCATGCCATAAATTAACCATAAAACCAAGCTTGTCACTACAAGTAGCAAACACTGAGGCATGTTGTAACAAGGAAGCACAACACATAAGAAAGAAAGGCAACATGGCATATTATCACTGAAATGTGGTATCTAAATAGGCATGCTATTAAATACAAGGCATGACATGCAATCAAGGCACACAATTCAGATCAACAAGAAACATAAAATAAAACTACATGGCATGACACTATGCATGTCATGTTAATTTCCTCTATTCCTCATATGCTGCATGCAATGCAGTTTCCTTGCCATATCAGGACAAAGGTAAAATTTTATAAATTTATTAAACCATAAATAGTAGAAAATACAAAAGTCACTCAGGGTGAACTCATATTAACTGTAATAGAAAAAAACATGAACAATAATTCCCAGCCCTGGCCACTTGGTCATTTCCCGTACGTGGGGTGATTAGTCCCAAGCACGGCTATTAGCCAAGCACCGACACTTTCCTAATGTCCTGTCTACCAACCCAAAACAATAAGACAAAAAGAAAATAAACACCTCTGATGCCACTTTGTAATGTCCCGGACCAGCTTACCATCCAACCGGTGGCCGGACCGGTGGGTCACATGGCCTCAAGCGCGTCTCCTCGTACGCCAGAGGCTGCTGACTAGCAGCGAGGGTCTCAGGGGATGATAGTGGGGAGACTATACCCTCTTGTCAGAGTACGCAACAGTATCATCAGAGAAAATATCATTCAATAGCGGAAGTAGTAAGCAATTGAAAGACAGAAGTGATATACAGATAATAATATTCATTTTATAAAAGGTGGAAAACGCTAGTTTACAATTCATGCATGTACAAATGATGATACATTTCTGAAAGCAGGAAACATTACAGCATGCTTCACAATCAATAAAAAAAGAAAATACAGCAAAGCCAGGCAGCGATCCCCTGAGTATCCCAAGCTCCCTCTTGGTCCTTTGCTCTTAACTACTCAGGTACAAACAGCTCAGTATACAACCTAGGTCTTGAAAGTAAGAATGTCTACTCTAGTACCCTAGTGCAATGGCGGCCTGAGTAGGGTGTGAGATATAAATATCATTAGGCCGGAACCACCGTTGTCAAACCCAATCCAAACAGTGTATAATAATTAAACAATGTGCATGTATAGAGAATTAAGTAAACAGAATTACATAAGTAAAGTAACACCAATCCACGTTCCCAAGGGAGACCTGACGATTATACCACCTCCGGCTCGTTGCCGGTAAAGTAACCTGATCATGTCACAATATATATATATATATATATATATATATATATATAAAAGAATTCAGATCATAGATGGCGTGGGGTAAGCATGCCTCCCACCCATTTGTAGGAAAAGTGGGCATGAGGTCACAGTCTACCCTTAGCCTGAAACCGTAACATAGGGGAGCTATCACAGTCTTCCCCTGGCCCGAAGCTGTATAATTTAATTAGGGGATATATCACGGTCTGCCCCTAGCCCGAAGCCATATCATAGGGGAGCTCTCAAAGTCTACCCCTGGCCCGAAGCATAATCATTTAATTAGGGGAGCTCTCACAGTCTGCCCCTAGCCCGAATCCGTATCATAGGGGAGCTCTCATAGTCTACCCCTAGCCCGAAGCTTAATCATTTAATTAAGGGAGATCTCCCGGTCTGCCCCTATCCTGAAGCCGTATCATAGGGGATCTCTCACAGTCTACCCATAGCCTGAAGCTTAATCATTTAATTAGGGGATCTCTCACGATCTACCCCTGGCCCGAAGCTGTATCATTTAATTAGGGGAGCTCTTATAGTCTACCCCTGGCCTGAAGCTTAATCATTTAATTAGGGGAGCTCTCATGGTCTTCCCCTAGCCCGAAGTCGTATCCTAGGGGAGCTCTCACATTCTACCCCTGGCCCGAAGCTTAATCATTTAATTAGGGGAGCTCTCATGGTCTGCCCCTAGCCCGAAGCCGTATCATAGGGGAGCTCTCACAGTCTACCCCTAGCCTGAAGATTAATCATTTAATTATCATAGGTTATAAGTCATACACTTATTATAACATTCATATCAATAAAACATGGCATTTCCATCTCACAGTATCACATAATCACATTTCAAGCAAACATGAATTTTAAATAACAAAAGGGGTTTAGGCTAACTCATCCTAGCCAATCCCTAACCAAACCCTCCCATTTGCCTCTCATGGAAAATGGATTTCAAGACACATCCATAAGGAAAAAGGAAACATTTCTATGGTATACTACTTATGGAATTACCTCATAAGCATTCAAAGAATCATCCCACATACACACAAGCGAACACACTCACGTTCATACTTAAGGCAACCCATCTTAATGGATACGTTTATCATTCTTTAACCCTTTGATACCTTCTAGAGGAAACATTTTATAGGGTCTTAAGTCATCCCACTTTGGTTATCATCATAATCAAATTTCCTAAACATGGAAAATTGACCCTAACTCAAGTATCATGGCCATATCATTCTGTTTGTCCCAAAAAGGCAAATTCACATACAAGGCATCAAAGAGGCAACACAACAATCCACTAGGAAAGCGTAAAAAGTCTACCACTACTTTTTATCTTGAAGACAATGCACCTCTGATTGAGGGGTTTTATTATTAAATCATTAGTTTAGTTACCAGGCAACCATTTTTATCTTATTCCTGCAACTCACACTATTTTCATAGCAGAATTTAACCAGAACTAAACTTGTAGAATTAAAATACTAAGGCAGTGCAATATTAAATTCAATTTCACTTTACTTAAATAAAAGGGAAAGGAGAGGGACCCTACCTCAAGGAGGATACATCCGTCTACTCTGGCTCTTGGCGCTTTCTAACTAAAAGTCACAGGCGAGTCGCCTAGTCTTTGGAGACTCGAAACCACACCAAAACCTCGAACGCACTACAAACAACATGCTAAGAACTCATAAACATCAAAATCCCCAAAATCAACAAGTGTGAAAGAAATAAAGGGGTGGAAACCTTTCCCCAAAACCATAACGATGGTCCGAAACCACTTGAACCACGTCGCCTTCAGCGGCGGTTGCCGGAACGCGCACCAAGGAGTCCCAACGGACCTTCCGCATAACCTAGAACCAAAAGAAAACTGAACTCGGAATCAACCCAAATCCCTAAGGTTCGGCCGCACCTCACCGGGTGCCGATTTGGTCGAACTAAGGCTGGAATAAAGGAGGAGAAGCAAGAGGGGATCTTACCATGGAGATTCGACGAAGAAACGTCCAGAAATCGGAGGAGGAAGCTCGATTGAGAGGAGGCCAGTAGGTGGTGTCGTGCGCGGCTCAAGGGGAGAGCCCCTTGGCTTCGTGAGGGTCGATTGATGGTGAGGGAGAGATTAGATTAGGTTTTAAGTTTTTATTTTATTTTATTTTAAATTTAACCAAAAACCTAAACTCACCCGAGCGCACGGTTTGACCCGCACAGTTTTCCAAACCGTGTGCAAACTGTGCGGAGTCCTCTGCCTCCAAGGCATCCACTGCATGGGCTAGGCACATGGTTTTCCAAACCGTGCGCAGCCCTTTTGCAAGCCACTGCCTCATTTAATAAGGCCACACGGTTTGGGCCGCACGGTTAGCCAAACCGTGCGCCCTTTACTGCTCTTTTAAAAACAAGGGTCTGACGCTTATGAAACCTCTCAGGCCACCCGAGAAACTTATTGGGCCTTCTCCCACGTCCAAAAACATTAAAAGTAAGGGTTCCATCTTTCATAATCTTGTTCCGAAGCCCGGTCTCTAAAATGACCGATTCAGTAAACGAAAAGTTCAAATTCCTTCGCTTTTTAACCCGGTTCAAAATGCGGGTCATTACAGCATCACCCATGGTTCAATGCTTTAGATAAAAGTATAAAGGGAACCATTAAATCCAGTGCACTAAACCAAGAAACATTGATGGTAATAAACAACATCAAATACCAAAGAAAAAAGAGTAAGGGAAAATATATTCCATCACTACCACTGATGTGGAACATGAAAATGAAGTCATACAAGCTACACTTCTTATTTACTCAAGAGTGGAAAAAGATTTATTTTATTATATTTCTATGTATTACTTTATATCCTAAATTTTTTCCAAAAATATTGAATCAAAACCCCAATACATTGAAATAGATATATCTCTAAAAACACGTAGTGGTATGATCAATGCAACCCAAATGTTTGTCTATTCTCTAGTTCACGTATGTAGAAAGATTCTTCTAGATAATCTCGTAATCCTTCCCTTGGAGTAATTTGACACTATACTAGGCATGTATTAGCTCTATTTATATATAGTTCACATAAACTATTAGGAAAAAGAAATATCTTTCTATATTCCAACTATCTCATCCACTTTTACAAATTTAAAGAATATCATGAATCTTATTTGTAAAATAACTCAATGGTGTGAGGGTTGATACCTAGTAAAAAAGCATACCTTGACCAAATGGTTGAGTCAAAATAAATTATCAACCTTGAGGAAATTCCCATTGTATAGGAATATACTAATGTATTTCTCACAGAGTTACCCTAACTTCCCTTGAATAGTGTGGTAAATTTCATAATGGAGCTTATACCTAGAGCCACTCCAATCTCCAAATTCCCCTATAGAATGTACTTAATCAAACTAAAGGGGTTAAAGAAGCATCTACAAGAGAATTTGAAAAAAGGTTCATATTACATAGTGTATCACCTTGGGGTGCATCAGTTCAAGTTGTTATGAAAAATTATGGATCAATTAACCTATGTATCGATTATCAGGAGATCAACAAGATCACCACAAAGAACAAGTATCCCCCACTAAGGATTGATGAATTGTTTGATAAAAATGATGAGGTATGTACTTATTAAAGGTGGATACTCAAAATATATATCATGAACTAAAGGTAAATAAATACCATCTTCATAATCCATACTTCCATACAAGGTATAGATTCTATGTGTTCATAATTATTCCCATTGAACTTAATAATTCCTTTATAATATTCATGTATTTGATTAATAGAGTCTTTAGAGACTACATTGAATAATTTGTGGTAGTATTTATTGATTATATTAGAATTCATTCAAAGATAAATGTTAAACAAGAAATTCATCTAAGGATTGTGATGTGATACATTAAAAAAGGATGAAATGTACACAAAGTTTATAAAGTGTGAACTTTGGATGTAGTAAGTCATATTCTTGGGGCATGTAATCAAAATAGAGAGAACTTATATTGGCCCTTCAAAGACATGATGAATTTAGGAATGGACCAGACCCTCAAGTGTCTTGGAAATATATAGTTTTCGTATTTTATATAAGTACTACAAAGGTTTTTTGAGAAATTTATCATGATTTTATAGCCTACTTACTATGTTATATGACAAACCATATTTTAATACACTTTATTTAATGATTTATTACATAAATTTACAAATAATAAAATACCAAAATATCATGAATACAGGTTTATTTGGGAAATTTGGTACATAGAACATCAACTTGAAATAGGAATATATTGACATTATTAGAAACTTCCTTAACATGCTCCTAAAATACTATCATTTTTCTGAAACTTTAAAGGAAAACCTAGAGAAGTACTTAAGAAATATGTCAGATGTGAATAAAATTAAGGGAATAAATAAATAATTTAATAAGGTAAATAAGTACATGTGATACAAGCGGAATATCAAGGTAACATAAGAGGGGTGAGAACCATAAATTTTAACTATAATTCATGATATAACATGACGACATAAAGGAAACATAGGAAAGTGGTGACCACATTAAACATGAAATTATAAACATAGGCTAAGGATAACTGCAAAGACAAAATAACATGGTGAATTTTTTTTTCATAAGGGATTATGTTTAGTCCCTAATCCCATGAATTGTGTCTCATGGGATAAAAACATTACCCAATTCATTAGAGATCTATCTGGGCGCACCCATAATAATATGTACATGATAATGTGTGACACATATATCATTCAAAATAATCAAATTTTTAATCAAATATAATACAATGATCAAGGATTATGGGTTACATACATGGAAGTACCCAATAAATTAAGTATATTTAAATATAAGTGAATACCCTTGAGTGTAAATAATGATGGGTATTTACAATATAACAGTTTTTCATAGAAAATCCACAAGATAATTTCTTCAACATAATGGGGGTATATAATGATTCATGGGAGGGACTAATGAGAGATAAATGGTCTTATAATTACTTGGATATCATAATGGAAGTAATAGTGATGTTTTATAACATATACCAACATGAGAAAATGTAAAACAAATGGTATAACATAAAGAAGGTTCTTGAACAAAGAGGAGAATGAGAGGATCCCTTACCTTGAGAGGGTGCCTCTAAAAGATTTATAAGAGATTATTAAGAGATTAGGGGAACCCTAAGAGGAATATAGAGAGGGAAGGGTAAAGTAACTAAATAATACCAGGGGTTTTATTTAATAATAATGGGATTTTGGGTGGATTTATATATCAAAAGAGAGGAGAATTCTTTATTAATTTGAAAACATTGGTTTTAGACAATATGGGGTAAAGTAATAAAAACCAAGATCCATCACATAGTTTCTACAAAAGTGGAGTGGTTTTAATTATTTTACAATTTTAATAAACTTTATCACTAAAATAATATCCTTGGTGATGTGGAAGCGAGTCATGTTTACAAAGAATGTATTTTAAAACCTTAAATAATAATATGGGTTTTGGAGGATTCATTAATGGTTTATAAAATTAATAAAATAATTTCAAAAAATATATATTTTAAATTTGAAATATATATTTGGTAATGGATAAATTTTATTTAATATATTACATATCTTTTGGGTCATTATGATGTCATAATATATATCATATATTTATATTGTATTTAATTTTTTCCAAAAAATTTGATTGATTCTAAAAATTATGAAAAAATCTAAATTAGATAATTTTGATGTTATTTTTCTAAAAATACTATTTATTTTTAAAATAAAAATCTATAAACATAAAAAATTAATCATTTAATTCAAAATCACTATTTATTAAAAAATATTATTATTTTTTATAAGAACAGTTTTCTAACCCATATAAACATTATTTTTGACTTTTTAAAATTATAATATCATTTATATTTAATAAATATTATTTAAAAATAATATTTTATTAAAATATAATTCATTTAAAAAATTATTTAATTCTTTAAAAAGAGTGTTTTGGTGAAAAACTATATATTTCCCAAAAATAGAATTTATGTTTCATTGCATCAAAATCTATTTTTTTATCAAAATAATTATTTAATAATTATAAAGTAATGATAAAAGGATAAATACCATGAATATTAAATTGAAAATAAAAGCATTCAAATTCACACTGGTAGGTTTTAGATATAAATCCCTTTATTACAATAGTGAACAACCTAAGGATAATGTGTGTGATGGTGAGATTTTATTGGGTTGGTTCAACGTATAGGGTTTGGGTCATGATATTGATAAGCTTGGAATTCTATCATAAATGGGTTTTCTCATGATTTATATATTGAATATCATATTGGTATTGATTATAGAAAATCCTAGTGAAGTTGTCTCCCTTAGAATATCTTTTAAATGAGATTCATATGGTACGACCCTACTAGTTGAGTCCATTGATTATTTAATCTATATTAGTTGAACTTTATCATAACACTTAATATATAATAATAATATGATATATGTACAATGGATATACTCTCAATGGTAGTAATTATTAATATTATTTTAAATTTGATATATCATTTAATGATATAAAATAACTAAAGGAGTGCATGTGTTTTCTATAACCTCATTACTTGATGATGTATTTAATCATTGAAAAATTGAATTGAATTTATAAAATTTTGGGTCGTTACATTATTCCCCCCTTAGAAATTTCTCCATCAAAACTTTAATTTCATAAAGTAAAATAGATGAGGGTACTTTTTTTTCATCGCCTCATCTGGTTGCCATGTTTCTTACTCAAACTTGTGGTTTCATAACAATACTTTGACCAGGTGATGTTTCTTATTTCATATAACTTTGTCTATATGATATTAGTTATTTACTGACTTCTCAGCATATGGAAGATAATTCTCCAATGGTACCACCTATAGATATATTACATGTGATGGGTCTATTATGTACTTCCTTAAGAGGGATACATGGAAAAAATCTTGTACTAGATATATTTTTTATGGTAGTTTTGGTCAATAGTCTAGTTATTTGATGTGATAAAGGATATCAAAGAAGATGATGTTTCTAGGAAAAAGATTTCCCTTCTTATCAAACCTCATAACTATCCTCCACCGTGATATATGGATTAAAACATGATCTATGATCTCAAAATCCAAGTCTCATTGATGATTATCTGAATACATTTTTTTCAACTTGTGTGAAGATTTAATATTATGCTGAATTATTTGAACATTCTACTTCATCACTTAGATAAGATTCGATGTCATTAGCTTCCACCCTTTAATTTCTTCTCATCATTTCATAGTTCAAAAAATATTCCCATATAGATCCTTATAAGGTGAAATTTAAATTCTATATTGGAAACCATTTTTATATGTTAACTCTAGTAGGGGATATTTTTTATCCTAATATCCTTTTACAATCCTTTGAATAAGAACTCAACATGTCATATAGAGTTTGAATGGTCCTTTCAGACTGAACATCCTTCTATGGGTGATAAGTAGTGATGAAGCTCAATTCTATATTCAATTATTGCTAAATAATTCTCAAAAACCTCAAGGTAAACCTCGAATCTTAATCATATATAATGATGAAGATACCAGGGTGGGGATGTTCTAGTGTAGTTTGGTTGGGAATTTGGGTCATGTATTGGGCATTGTGCCTCTGGGCCTTCAGGTCATATACTGGGCCCTATGAAACTGGGCCTAAAAGTCTTGTAAGGGTTCCCTCTCAACCCATTTAAAAAGGGTATTATCCAAAATAAATAAAAAATAAAGGCCTTCTATCCATTTAGGTAGGCTTATGTATATCTTGATGATTTTTTCAAGAGAGAAATATTCTTTGATAGCAATGTTATGTGCCGACTTTGTAAGGAAATAGACTACCACCTAGATGGTGTTATTACCTTTAGGTGTCCTCTAAATTCCTATAATTAAATCCATGGTTATGTTTTGATATTTCCACAATGGTTTAGGAAATGGTTTCATCAAACACTTAGAATTCTATTATTCCACCTTGACTTTCTAGCATACCAAGCATCGAGATACAAACTGCACGATCTCCATATTCATGTTATCACATAATTCGTTTTTATTCAAATATATATATATTATTGATTTAGGGATTAATATATAATGATGAGTAATGAAAACCATTCAAAATTACCCTTTTTAGTTATAGTTTTGATGGGATGCTTATTTAGGTTCCAAACCTTAAAAAATCTTCAGAAAAGTTGAACTCCAAAATATTTTTTACCTTCTTCTATAACACCTCATTATCTTTATAGGACTCCTTGATCCTATAAATAATGGATGGTTGAGAATTTATTTCAGAAATTTAGGATAAATATCTTTTTCTTATTCTTATATCCATCATTTTTATGTCTGAGAATATTGGATCCCTTGCAATCGACATCATAGATAGAGATGTGAGATCCTTTATACTCATAACATCTTCAATTTTTTTAATTTAATAGGATGGTAATGGGTTTAAAAACTATGATACTTGATCATATTTAACCACATTAATTGTCAAATATTAAGATCCTTTTATGTGAATATATACTTGAGGCTTTTATGGTCCATGTATATGTCATCATTCTCCCCATAATGATAATTGCACCAAAGTTTTAATATGAATAATAACACATCCATTTTTAGATAATGAGTTGGGTAGTTATTATCATGGATATTTAGTTTTTGGTAGGCATATTTTATCAAATTTTCATCTTGCAAGAGCACACACCCCTAGTGATATTTGGATTCATCACTGTAGATCACAAATCCACCCCCACTAGTGGTTAATTTGAGAACATGTGTAGTGATAAGCCACTTATTCATATTTTTAAAACATTCCTCATATTCTTCAGTATATAAAAACTTGACTCCCTTATGACTAGTCTTATTTATTTTTATTTAAAATGAAGAAAAGTTTCTCACAAATCAATGATAATTTGCAAATAATCCAAGGAAACAATTGATTTCTAACACAGATGTTGTTCTGGGCCATCCTTCAATTACCACTATTTTTAAAGGATAAAAATATCCATTTTCTAGTGATAACATGACCTAATAAAGTTCTGTACTAAAAATAATCACATTTACTATAATATATATATAAATTTTCCTTCTATAAGGTATTTAGTATAGTATTTAAATACCCCAAATGTTTCTCCTTGATTTTAGAGTAGATAATAATATCATCTATAAAGAAAACCACAAATTTGTTGAGGTAATCCCTAAAGACAATATTCATCAAGTATATGAATATTTATAGATCATTTGTGAGTCCAAATGTTATTACTAATAAATCATAGTTCCCATGAATTGTATGAAAATTAGTCATGGGTATATCCTCCACCTTTACTTGATAATATCCTAACCCAAGATTCACCTTGGAGAAGTATTGGTCTCCACACAGCTGATCAAAAAATTCATCAATCCATGAAATATGATACTTTTTTTTCATCATTATCTTGTTGGGACAATTATAATCAATGTATAGGTTCATTTACCCATCCTTTTCCTTGACGAAGGGGACTGATGCACCCTATGGTGAAGCACTTGGGCATATAAACCCTTTATTTGGATTCTACTATATATTTTTTCTAGATCCTAAATTTGAAAAATGAAAATTATATATTGATTATTAGATATAGGTAAATATTTGGTTATGATATCGATTGAGAAATCAACCTCATGGCTAGGTGAAAAACCAATAAATTATTCATGAAACACATAAGTGAATTCCATTAGAATGGGTTTGTTATCAATGATGATCTTTTCCTCAGACCCAATAATTTGAGTAAGATACTCATTATCATAGATAAATAATATACTTAATTGATATTATTATACCAAAAATGATTTATACTTCTCTTTGTACTTGTATAAAATCAGAGGGTGATTCACAATACAGAGGGTGATTTTATTCTCTCAATAATTTATTTTGAATTTATATAAGGAAATCCAATCTATTGAATTCCAATAAAGGAAGTATCAAAAGGTTTGATAGGATGTTTATGAATTTTTTTTGATAGGGTCAGATTTATATACTTAGGGTGAAATAATTACCCCATTTATTATTTTCACTGATATCTCCACTAAAGTTATTTGTGGTGTTGTTTGAATAGTTCTACTAAAATTAAGGTATATGAAAGAATGTGTAGAACCAGAATAAAAATGTATGTTCTCAATACTTGAATGAATAACTATCATACCTATCACCACTTCATTTTTATGATACACCTAAGAAATTATGATGGCATAAACTCACCGTTACATCCCTTGAGATTATTTTCATTGATTGTCGTTGACAAACCTTGGACTAGGGAATTAGATTTTATAATGATCATGTTCCTTGTAATTGAAACATTTTACTACAATATGGGTGTTTAATAGGGAATTAATTTTTCCATAACATTATTAAGTTTCTCCTATTGATAATTTCTAGCTATATATTCTTCAATACCACACCTAAATCATTTCCTCATCCCATATAGGTAATTTATAGGATACTTCTTCCCACACTTTTGACAAGTGGGATGTTTGGATTTATTTAAAAAATTATATTTCTCCATCATACCTCTAGAATTATACTATATTTTCAACTTCTTATCCCCATAGTAACCTTGATATTCACTTATCTCTATTTCAATTTTTAGGGAGCATCAAACAATTTTCATATAGCTTTCAAAATACAGAATCACCAGGTATTTTTATAGATATTGATTTATCCCACCAAAGAAGTGGCCAAATTTACTTTCATGGGTAATGTAATCACTGAAGTTGTATCATGATACTATTGGGATGTTTATTTTGTATTCCCTGATTCATTTTTACCCTTTTTCCATGGTTAAATAAGTTCCTTTCCATTATCAGTCGAAGATTGTGAGGAATATATTTTTTGAAAACCATTTTCAAGAATTTATTCCAATCCATCTCTTTGATATCCTCCTTGGGTTTTTTATTTTTTTACAAAAATCCCCCATAGATTATATTTTCCTTCCATATGATAAAAAATGAGCATGAATTTCACTTGCTCAGAGCATTAAAGGATGAAGAAGATCTTCTCAATTGAGTTGATCCATTATTCCACGACGAAGGGATCAGAATATCCATTGAAATTCGAAGTCCTTTATCACATAAATGTCTCAATTGAAACATTCTATAAATTAGTTAGATTTAAGAATTGTTCCTTATTTAATTTTCTATTCATAACCTGAGACAATTGAGAAAGTATCATCATAAATCTTATGATTTCCTCTCCCATCAGATTGGGCATCACATTTAGACATTCATAACATCGCCCCACACATTGTTTGTCAACTCGATTCCTTCTATCTCCATCAATTGACTATAAATATAGGAAAAATTAGTGATTCATATTTTTTAATTATTATACTCATAAATGGGAAACCATGAGGGATAAATCATAAATGACATATATTCTTTAACCTATGAATTTATAGGTTTGAATCTATGTTATCCATGATCTATTTCATAACATACAATCTTATGGGGTTTTTTATTCCATTAATAATGGTTCATAAGGAATTTGGGAATTTACCAAAGAATATCCCCTAGGAATGTTAAAATAGGTGCTCATCATGGCCCATTTTCATTCACTAGGTGATGATCGAGTCTAACTCAATGCACCCTTTTGGGGTTATTAACCCTATACAAATCTATTCCAGAGCCACATCCACTTGTAGTACCATAGAGAGATGTATTTTATTTGAAACCAACTCATATATAATTTACCAACATTTAGGGGTGTTTTATTATTTTTATTGTTATCCCTATGTATTTTATTAGAAATTTGTAATCCAAATCCCAAAAATAACTAGACTTCTCTATGATACCAACTATGAAAACCCATATTTTAATACACTTTATTTCATTACTTATTATATAAAGGTACATATATTAAATTTAAAAAAGGCCATAGAGCCTAATGTCTTCAGGAAATTAGGTACATAGAACATCAATTTGAAATGGGTATACAATAACATTATTGAAAACTTCCTTGACATGCACCTAAAATTCCATTGTTCTTCTAAAACTGCAAGAGATACACTACCACAAAATTGGGTTTCCGCATCTCCACACTTTATCAATGCTAAAAAAGGCACTGATAAGGGGGGGGGGGGGTTTATCAACGCTAAAAATAGCGTTGATAAAGTTCAATTTTAACATCGCTAAAAAAGCGCTGATAAATGTTTATATTTCAAAAAAAAATCATAAAAAATAATATATTGATATATAAGTATATTTATATTGATATAAATATAATAAATATTTTTTTGAAATATTCTTTATATTGATTTGATATGTGGTTGAGGCAAAACGGACACCCGGAGCAGAAGTTATGGCAAAACGGACCCTCGGAGCCAAACTTACCACCGTTCACAGGGTTTTTGGTCTTTTTTGAACCTCAAAGAATGTGATTATGAGTTTTGGTGATCACCAAAGTGTGTAACCTTTCTCAAGATTCGATTTTATATGTGGTAGAGCCAAAACGGACACTCGAAGCAGAAGCTATTGTCGTTTGAAATTTTGTAACTCTCGTATCTCCTAAAAACCTAAGAAACCAACAACTCACTAAAATAGGCATAACTTCTGCCCCGGTTGTCTGTTTGAGCCCCGCGAACAGTGAAATAGAATCTCGTGAAATGAGTGACGACCAAGTCTAGTCAAAACTATTATAATATCATAGAAACAAAATATATATTAGTTATGGCACTCAAAAAAAAAATTCCAACTTCAAACGACCATAACTTTCGCTCAGGGTATCCGTTTGGGCTCTACCACATATCAAATAAAAGGAAGAAAATAGATCTATGCAGAGGATTGACTAAAAAGTAGTCTTAGTCACGTTTGGGACCTGAAAACCCCCAAACACCACCAGAAAGCCTCCAAAACTCGGTTTCTTGGTCTGGAACCCCGTCAAATTTTTCTTAAAACTATCATAACTTATGATATGTGTGTCTGTTCGACCTCCACCACCTGTTTTATCATAGTTCATTCTATGATCTTTAGTTTGACTATTCACAGAGCTGAAACAGACACTTGACGAAGAATTTATGCCTTTTCCTGTGACTCTGTGATTTGTTAGGTTTTTCGAGACACCATTTCTAGCACTTTTGTATATACATATTAATATACAATATTTGTAAATATATATAAATATGTATAATTTTACTTACAGATATACATATAATATATATATATATGTGTGTGTGTGTGTTGTATATATGTATGTATTTATTTATTTATAAAAACAAACATAAGAAAACATATTTCATAAATGTTTTTAATAATAATCTTATAAATATATATTAATATATATTAATATACAAAATAAATATACAGATAAAAAATTATAACTAAATATATATATAAATAGATATAAATATATATTAATATATAGATATATATATTAATATAATTAAATATATGTATATATTAATATGACTAAATACATATGTATATATTAATATGAATAAATATATAAATATATATTAATATAAATATATATTTGTTAATATATATATATATATTAATACACACACACACATATATATATTAATATAACTAAATATACATATATATTTATATATGAGTAAATATAACTATATATATATAAATAAATAGATATATTAATAAATGAAGAGAAAAACAGTATGGTGGAGTGGTAAAGGCTTAGGTGCGTAGGCAAGAGGTCTCGAGTTCGAATCCTGGGGGAGGTAGGTCGCGCACGTAGGTGGGGGAATTAATTAATGCTATTAAAGGGGGGTGGGGCTAGGTGGACCTGGCTTGGGGCGTGCGTGGGCTACC
Source organism: Viscum album (assembly GCA_963277665.1). Taxonomy (NCBI): domain Eukaryota; kingdom Viridiplantae; phylum Streptophyta; class Magnoliopsida; order Santalales; family Viscaceae; genus Viscum; species Viscum album. Next base: position 1,280,142,587 of record OY728159.1, read on the forward strand.
ATGGGCGGTGGACATTGTTAAAGGGGGGGGGGGGGCTTCAAGCATTGTTGAATCCCCCCATAGTTACAATTCTGTTCTAATATTTTTTCAACTTTTATCAGTGCTAGAAAAAACACTGATAAAAGGGGCCTTCACCAGCGCTTTTCTAAGCGCTGATAAAAGGGACCCCCTTTATAAGTGCCTCGATTAACAAAGCTCTTTTAGCGCTATTAATTGACCTTTCTAGCACAGATAAAGGCCATATTTGTAGCAGTGATAACTTGAGGATGTACATAAGAAAGGGGTGATCAATAAAAAATAACAAGGGAATACAAAAATATAGCCTAAGTTATAGAAGTACTTGTGATCCAACGAGAGTATCAAGGTAACCTAAGAGTGGTGAGAATCATAATTTTGAACAATGAGGCTTAATAAAACATTATAGCATAAAAGAAACATAAGAAAGCAGTGATAACATTAAACATGCCATCATAAAATTAAGTCAAGGCTAACCACGAAGACAAAATAACATGGTGTAAAAATTATCATAATGGATTTGGTTTACTTAGTAATACTATACATAACATCTCATGAGATTGAAACATTACCCAGTTCTTTGGAGAGTTATTTGGGTACACCCATCATAATATGTACATTATTCTATGTGAAATATAAAAAATTCCACATAAGTAATTTTTCATGAAATTTAATCCCATTATCGAAGAGTGTGGGTTATATATGTGGAAGTGCCCAATAAAATATGTTTAGGTATGTTTAGGTGAATACCCTAGAGTAGAAATGGTAACACATATTCACAATAAAAATTTTTAGTACATAAAATTCAAAGGATGATTTTAGAAGCATAATAGGGGAACATAATGATTCATGGGAGGAATTAATGAGAGAGAAAGGGTTTTGTCATCACTTTGAAATAATTATTGGAGTAATAGGGATTTTTGGAACATATACCAATATGATAAAATGGGGTACATAAATAACATAAATGAGATGAATGAATAAAGAGGGGGATAAGATACCTTACCTTAAGAGGGCGATTCTAAAAGAATGGGAGAAATTTTTTAATATATTTGAGGAATGTTGGTCAGAATATAGAGAGGTAAGGGTAAAGTAATTTCTTGATTTAAGGGGTTTTTTTAAATATTAATAGGAGTTTGGGTGGGTTTATATATAAAAGGATAGGAGGAATCCTTTTTAATTTGAAAACTTTGGTTTTAGACTCTCTATGATAATGCAATCGAAACCTCAAACCTTCCCATGGGGTTTCCCATTTTTTTACCAAAGTGGATTGGTTTTCATTATTTTATAGGTTTTTAGGACCAGGATAATAAATAAGATTATCATATTTAGGTATTGTCTTTTTTTCAAGGAAGTTTGTGAAGAAAATAAATCACCTCACTTTGTAAAAGTGGATAATCAGATTAACCATTATATTCAAGAAATCAGAATCACAATTCTTAAGTAAGTCCATTTAATTAGGAAATAATGATGCTGCCGAAAGATAGAGAAGTAATAATAATTTCCTTGGTAAATATAACGATGCTAAAGATAATTGATCAATAGTTAAATATCATGACAGAAAAGATTCATGGTGAAATAAGTTGAGTGATTTTGGATTGAAGTGATTCATTGATGAACTATTAATGCTACTCTTGTTTCTCACACTAAGCATGTATCATGTTGTATTAGAGCATGTGTTGAGTAAATCATTGATTTCTATCTAAATCAAAAGTGAATTTTCATATAAGATGGTTGAATCTTTAATGATTATTAATTTATGTTGGTTGAAAAATCCAGATGAACGCATATCTGTATGGTTTGTGTTTCTAATGTATATTTTTATGGTGGTGTAGTTTCCCAGTGTGTTCTAAATTTTTGGGCCTTAAAATTAAGTGTTTTTATTGAAAATAAAGGTTTATCTAAAAAAGATTTTTCAGAATGAAGTATGTGAACCAAAAATAAAAAATTTCGGATCACAAAGAAGGTACGTGAATTGATTAATAAAAATAAGAAATGGAATATTTCTATATAGTAGCGCTATACGGACCACAAGGATTGCTATACAAACCACATAGGAATAAAAAGTTCATGAGAGGCTCATCAGTTTATGGGATGTGTTTCATTTATGAAATTTAGGCGGTGATTATGGCCTCTGAAAAATGTTTTTCATTTGTGGAAGACATCAGACTCTATAAAGGATTTAAGCACTATACGGACCACATAACATAGTTGACGGTGAAGGATGTACCTCATTGAAGTTTCTAGAAATTCTGATTAGTGGGTTTTATTGATATTATTTTCCTATATAAATACACCTAATCAAATTATTATGGGGAGAGAATTTCATAAGAGGAGTTCATCACTACTGGAAGAATTTCGGTAAGTCTAAAGTATATCGTGAGGTAGAATTCTATGAAGGGAAGTGGTTTGCATGGGAAAGATTCTACAAAGGAGGATGTTTTTCATAGAAGGATTTTGTGGGGATTAGTAGCTCACAAAGGTTAATGGACCACAAAGCCAAGGTAGTTCATGGAGAATTAGTAGTTCGTGGGACATCAATTATCTGTGGAGTAGAGGTATTCTATCAAGGTAATGTTATCCTCTAAGCACTCACACCATGTGGTGAAAAGTATTCATTAGAGGATACATGAAACTTTTTTGTAGGTAAAAGGAATTTCATGAAGGCACTAAAATATTTTTCAAAATAAATTTATATAAACTAATATTACTCAGAAAAGTGGGATTTCTATTTTGAGAAATCAGAATTGGAAATCAGACTAGAAAAAAAGGATTGAGAATTATTAAGATATATAAGAATTTCTTACCAACTTCTAGGTAATAAAGTGAATAATTTTTTTGAAATATCACATTTGTGAAAATTTATTTAGAATCACCATAACATGTTTAAAAAAATTGTTTTACATCATTTCATGAAAGTTGAAGCACATGCACTATTGTATTGAACATAGTGCTACATGAGTGTAAGGGTATATGCTACTAATTTATTTGAAATTAAAGGATTTTTTTCTAGTGGTTTTTGTGGTATTGGATTATTTACAAACCATACCAAGGATAAAATACTCTTTTTGAGTAGGGAACCTTGTAAATTTTTATGTTCCTGTGGTTGTGTGTTTGATTTGTTTTTAGCAGAGAAGAACTTATTTAACAGGAGTCAGAGACAGTTTCATATGTAAGGAAACATAAAAGAAAAATATATTAAAGATTCACCCCTCACTCTCTCAGTGATACTTGAATCCGAGTTGGGTAATCTCAATTAGTATCAAATCCAAAGGTTTCCTTCATTTATTCATTGCTGAAGTTTTGAAGAGAAGTTGTGATGGAGAATTTGGATTATGTGAATAGTAAGAGGAGTTTGATCTTCACTGGAAATAACTATCATATATATAAATATATAATGATGACTTATCTTATGTTTCTTGGGTATAATGTCCTTTAAGCTATAATAGATGGATTTACTCCTATTCGTGACAATTTTTCTCTTAAACCTGACAATAAAATGAATCTTGAGACTAATAAAAGAGATAAAAATACTTTACTCTCATCACTTTCTGAAAGTTAGTTTTTAAGAGTGATAGGTGTCTCCACAACCAATGGTATCTAGGACAAGTTAAAAATATTTATATTTTAAATATAAAAGTGAAGAAGGAAAAACTATAAATATGGAGGTTGAAGTATGAATATTGGAAAATTGGTGTGTATGAATCTATTGGGGACATCTTTACCAGGGTAAATGATATTATCATCACTATGATATATCTTGGTGAAAAGTTCAATAGTTATACAATTGTTGAAAATATATTAAGTATTTTTCCTATAAAGTTTGATGTTAAAGTTTCTTAATTGGAATATATAGATCTTAAAACATTATCGTTGGATAATTTTCATAGCAATCTCATCACTTATGAAATGAGAAGGGAGAATATTATGAAGAGGAAAACAAAATATGATAGGGAAATGTCTTTCAAAGCTGCCAAGAAAGAAAATTCTAAGAAGTTTCTTGAAGAATATGATGTTTTTGAATCTGACTCCAAAATTTTGTTATTTAAAATTCATGAGGATATTTTATCCTTTTTTTTAAATATGAGAAGTTGTATAGGTAAATATAAAGGGAAACTTACCTTTAAGTGTTTTAAATGTGAAGCCATGGGGTACTTTTAATCTAATTGTCCTCAAATAAAGAAATAAGGTAATAGTTATGCAAACAAAAATAAATAAAATAAGGTTATGTAAGAAATAAGGTGATATGGATAAATATTTTTCCATATGGAAAGATAAAATGTTCTTCAAATACAAAAGAAGAAGTTTCTTATCTAAAGATGATGAAGAAGAAGAAAGTGAATCTGAATCTAAAAATTATTTTAAAAAGGTATGAGAGAATAATTTTATTGAAAAATTGAATAATTAAGAGTTTGGAAGTAGGAGTTCTAAATAAGAACAAACTCAATTATAATTTCATCTTAAATAATAATTAAAAGAGTTCCTCAGGAAGATTTGAGGGCATGAGAAAAAACCAAGAAACATAAAAATGAAAACTCATCAACAAATAATAATAAAGGTTTTATTGATGATGAATTCAAGATGATAAATGAGATTTATTTTTTTAAAAAATCTATTAAATAAGAAAATAATTTTAATGAACATCTGGCAGTAAATATGAAGGAAAAAAGAAGAAGAGCTGTAACTTCCCAAAAAAAACATTCTAAAGCTGAGCAGACGCATACAATTTTAAAAAATCTATCACAAAAGTTGTTGATTGTTATAGTAAGGATAAAACTAATAAGTATCACCAAAATTTACCTTAAAATGTTGGTAAAAAATCTAGAATTGTTCATGAGAAGAAGAATACTAGGAAAGTTAAGTACTTAGCCATGATTTGAGAAGTAAAGAATTATGTAGTTTCTAAAAACTCTAAGTTTAAAATTTCAAAAAATTTATAGTTTAGAAAAGTTTATATTTATTTTAGTTCTGATAATTTTGAAAAGAAAATTAAGATGAAAATTATAATTTCAGTTGGAAATATAAAGGTTAGTGGTTAATAAAGTTATGTTAAGAAGGTTGCGGAGAAATATACTAATAACACTGGGGAATCGAAAGGTTTTAAAAAAAATACTCTTCATATAGATACTTATGGTATTATGGTGGATTAAAACATGTGAAAAATATTTTTTGGTTCAAACAATAACATTACTACTATTACACAGGTTATGGAAGGAAGGGTTGTAGAAGGAGTTAACCATATCAAAAGAAGAAGTACGAGAATGAAGTTTGTAAGAAACTAGAGATGGTTGGTGTGAAATTTAAGAATTGGTTCAACCCTTGGAAACTATTTTTTAAATACATGAAAAAACTTTACATATTTCTAAGGGTTTTATGGTTTTTTACCAGATCTACAAAATCTTTATAACAATTCTCAAAATTCGGAGGTGAAGAATGAAATGGGAGAAGAAAAAGCTCTTATTGTTGAAACTGATTTGAAAGCTATAAAAGGATAATGACCTTGGATTATTGATAGTGGGTGTTGTTATCTTATTATAGGATACTTTAAGTGATTAAATAATGTCAAATACTTGGTATAATTAATATTAAAATTTTGAAATGATGAATCTCTGAGAATCAATGGTGTTGAATCATCTATCATTGGAACAAAAGGATGAAATCCAAGATAGATTTATATATTGATGGGATAAAACAAAACTCTCTGAGTGTTTCACAACACTATTATGAAGGAAGCAATGTTTTCTTCAGAAGAGGTGGGTTTTTTTGTGAAAAGTGAGAAAGATGTCACGATAGTTACATGAGGGAAATGTACAAAAGGAAACTTGTTCCAAGTTGGTGAAATAAAAAAATCTTGTTTCTTGGGTATGGTGGAAGAAAGTTAGAACTGGTATAAAAGTATGGAAAACTTGTGTCAAATAAACATGAGAAAGTTTTCAAACAGCGATAGTGTCTGTGGTATTTTTGATAGGTTGATAGTAAGATATTGGTGTTTCACTATTTGTTAGAAAGGAAAAATTACAAACTCAATGCATAAGAAAGTTGATATTTTTTCAAAAAAACCCATGGAACTAATTCATTCTGATATTTTTGGGATAATGAGAAAACAATATACTAATAGAGATAAGTAATTTATCACTATAATTTAAGACTCTACTCAAATTAATTTGGTTGTGTATATGAAACATAAGTTAGATGCTCTGAGATTTTTTAATATTTTTGGAAGAATGATGAGAAGGAATATGAGTATTTAGTGATGAAGTTGATAACTAGCAGTGGTGGTGAGTATAAGAATAATTAATTTGAAAATTATCTTGGGACACAATACACACCACATCAAAATGGTGTTTTTGAGAGAAATAATATAAGTTTTGTGGAAATGATGAGAACTATATTACTTGAACATGGTATTTCTCATTACTGTTAAAGGCAAGCCATGAGTACTGCTGTGTATATCCAAAAATGATCTTTCTATAAGCCAAGTTCAAATATGAATCCATATAAATATTTTTATGCAAGGAATCCAAGTATGAAACATTTAAGAGTTTTTGGGATTACATGCATTATAAAGAATAAAGGTGGAAACCTTGGAAAGTTTGAGCAGAGTGGTGAATATGGAATTTTTATTGGGTATGCTTCAAAATGAAGAGGATACTGGTTATTCAATAAAGAAAATGAAATAATTATTAATTATCTTGATGTGTGTTTTTTTTGAAAATTCTAAGGAAGAAGAAAAAAATTATTCTAATAAGGATGTTCAGTAGTATAAGTAAATTTTTGTTAAAAATTATGATAATGATGCTGATAGAGGTAATCCTACTCAAGAAGAATAATCAGACTCAACCATTTTAGGTGATGAGGATGAAACTCAAATAACTCATCCTTGTCTAATGAGGAATATGGATCCTCATAACATTATTGGTGATCAATATTATAATTTTCAGACAATACGAACATTAAATGTTGTTAAGCACACTTATTTATATTCAAAAGTTTATCTAAATGATGCGAATGAAGTTTTTGATCCTCCTGAAGGGTTTATGATATGAATAAAGAACTCGATCAGATAAAAAAGAATGAGACTTGGGAACTCATACTGAATCCAGATAACTAAAATTTTATTGGTCCATAATGAGTTTTCTAGAAAAAGATTAATGAATAAGGTGAAGTGATAAGGAAAAAATAAATATTTGCGTGCGAAGGTTACTCACAAATTGAAGGTGTTGATTTTGCAGAAACATTTTCTCTAGTGTAAAGGATAAAAACAATCAGAATATTTCTTAATATTGATACAAAATAGAGTCATAATTTTTTTTAAATTGATGTAAAGTCTGTATTTGTGAATAGGTATCTTTATGAGGAAGTTTACCTTGAACATACATGTGGCTTTGTTATTTTTAAAGATGAAATTTATGTGGGTAAGCTGAAGAAAGCCATGTATGGGATAAAAAAATATCCAAGTGAATGGTATTAAAACTTTTATACATTCTTGAGGAAGATGAGTTTCAATAAAGTAAGTGTGAAAAAAAATCTTTACATCAAGGAAAGTTAGAAGTTTTCCCTCAACATAATTTTTAATGTTGATGACTTTATATTTGCTGGGAATGATGAAAAAACTTGTGAATGATTATTTAAAGAGATTAAAAATTTGTTTGAGATATCCATGCTGGGGTAAATGAAATAACTTCTTGGGTTAAAAATCTTAAAAAATAAGAGTCACAATTTTCTTTCTCAAGAAATATATGTTAAAGAACTTCTTAAGTAGTTTTTCATGGAAAATTCAAAACCAGTTTCCACACCGATTTTAGTGGGAACCAAGTTGTCTAAAGATGGAGAAATCAAGTAAGTTTATCAGAATAAGTTTCATAAGATTATTGGAAGTTTATTATATTTGACTGCCTCGATACCTAACATTGTTTATGATGTTACATTAGTGGGAAATTTTTGAGTTCTCCTAAAGAATCACATTTACTTTCTGGAAAAATAATTCCCAGATATATCAAAGGAACACAAAATTATAGAATCAGATATGATAGATCAGAAAGTATTAACTTGTTTGGGTATTCATATACTGATTGTGTAGTAATTGTAGATGATAAAATATCCACATATGGTGAATTTTTATTTCTAGGGAAAAGTTATGGCATCCCACCATTTTATTACATAACTTTACATAGAATTTTACAAATAGAGGATCTTTTATAGTTTAGTATCTAGAAAAAAAGGTACATAATAAATGAAAACTTAAAAAATTATTCAATTCCACTTGAAAGGATTCCTCAAGATTCATCCTAAGTAAATTTATTGTATCTCATAACATGGGTAAATAAATCAATGTAAAGGGAGATAAAAAGGCCCATTAAGGGGAAACAAGTGAAACAATTTACTTGTGATCTTGAGGAATATCAGTAAGAACTTGATAAAATACATAAAGACGTGAGAATGAAGAATATAACAATAATAATACAATTAATAATAACTTGGAAATTTGGATAAAACATTTAATCAAGTCATTCATAAGAATATCACAACGGTGTGTCACCAAGGTGTCATAAACATTACCAAGGATATTCACCAAGGTATCGTAAAACTTGTCATCTATAGAGATTAAATTTATTATCTAATGAATTATAGTGATATCATGGAACACCATTAATATGTATTAATTAATTCAAGGCACATATATCTTAATAAAACATCTCATAAATAACCCATGGAGAATAAAAGAAATGGGTTTCATTTCAAAATCACGGTGTTTTAGAAAACAATTAAAAATATGATACTTTTGTCATTTCAAAACCACAAAAAATAAATGCAGGTTTCATGTATGTTAATAAAATAATTAAATAGATCAATTTTAAATATATGTGAATACACTTATAAGAGAAAAAGGTTTGGTATTCATAAAATAAAATAAAATAAATTTTTGATAAAAAGATAGAATTTTTTGAGATGAAAATCGAGTAGCATAACATGTATGAAACATGGTTTTAGAAATCATTAAAAAGATAGGGGAAAAGGGTATACCATTCATAATTGACTCTTAACATAGTAAAGTTATAATATAAAATTTACAGAATAATATGTTATGGAAATTTGTAAGACATACCACATAAAAAGTAAATTGAAAGGAAAAGAGAAGTTGAGAATTTCCTTACCTTGAAAAGTGACTTCTAAAAATTGAGGATGGGGACCTTGGGGGCTTGAGGAAACCTTGGAAGTAATAATTAGGTGGTTATAATAATATAAATTCATTTAATATGATTTTTTAATGAAATTAAATTAAGTAATGGGTGGGTATTTATAGAAAAAGTGAGGGAGTTTTTTATTAATTTTTGAGGACACCTCAGTAGTGGTGTTTACAAGACCATGGGCTTGGCTATGGTATTTTCCCATTGAATTGGATAATTAGGACACCTATTATAATATTTTAATCCTCAAGATTATAAAAAAATATTACATCATTATTACATCATTAATTATGTCATTAAATATGACAAAAAAATCAAACAATATTTTTCCTATTCAGGAAAAACTAAAGTATTTTATAAAATTCTCAGAAATTAACCTTAATCTAATATCAATATTTTGAATTCAAAAATGACATTTATTTTATCATAAAAAATCTATAAATATGATAAATTTAACTTTTAACTATAAAAATGCTTATTTATTAAATATAATAGCGGACTGAAAATGCACAGTAAAATGCACAGTAAAATTTTCGACGCATAAAATAAAATAAAATTATTTTATCATTTGTAATAAAATTAATTTGTTTTTTAATGATACTATTTTATTATAATAAAAATTATTAATAAAAATTAGTTTAATATAGTAATTTATATCTCTCATAAATGTACAATTTTTATCTGAAAAATCAATTTATCAAATTCCATTTCAATTTTTAAGAAAAAATATTCTTAAAATAGAAATTATGAAATAAAAACTTTATTAAAACAAAGTGATTAAAATTTTGTGACCAAATCCTTGAAACATCACCCCTTATAATACCTGCATACGACCTAAGGGTAAGGTGTGCAATGGCGATGGACTCTAGGGGCGGCTCATTTAACATCGCTCGAGTGGTAATCTCTACTAACTTGAACTTCTCCCATAAGTGATTTCATTCAAACTTAACATGTTGAATCTCAGCTTGGTCTTGTTCAAGTATGATTCCCTGTGATTCCACATCCTTCCAAAGCTTCAACAAATGGCGTTCGTATGTCACAAATCTACCATATGAGTCCATCGACTCTTATTTCTACATTAATTAATTGTTATCATTTCTATTTATAATACCAATTATAACATTAGAATTAGAATTAAGATTATTTTTTACAATGATGATATTGACCAATGTAAATGATTGACCAATGGTCATATAACGGTTGAAACCCAGAGGTTCCATTTTAATTATACTTACTTTATTATTAATGGGATATAGTTTTGTTGTGTGATAATATAACAGAAATTTTTAGAAAACAAATATCATTTAAAAAGTATGGTTTGTTACATTATTCCCCCCTTAATAAGTTTCATGCCTAAAATTTCAACTTGTTCTATTAGTTTACAAAAGGTGAGGGTACTTCCAACTCATTGTTTTCTCTGGTTCCCACAACCCTTCTTCTAATATGTCGTTTCTCTATAACACTTTGATGAGGTGGGTAGTATTGTTTCATAGAACCTTGTCCATATGGTCCAAGATATCCACAAGATGCTACTAATAAGATAGATCGTGTTCTATTTGTTCCAACTCCAGATTTAGTATATGTGAATGGTTTGGTATGTACTTCCTCAAGAGAGATATGTGGAAAACATCATGAACTTGTGAAATATTTGGTGGAAGTACTAGATGATAGAAATATCTTCCCATGAGATCAAGGATTTCATAGTGGCCTATGAACCTGGGTCCAATATTCCATTCCTTTCCCAGTCACATGACTCACTTCCATGGGGAAATTCAAAGGTAGAATTTATCACCAACAAAAAAAATCCATGTCTCTTCGAGGGTTGTCAGCATAGCTCTTTTGCTGACTCTGATCATTATAAATGTGTTGTTGGATGAAATGAAACTTTTTTTGTCATCTCTTTCAAAATATCAAGCCCAAGAATATTTATCTCAGCAATTTCATCCCAACAAGTAGGAGTTCTACATCGCTTCCCATATAGAGCTTCATAGAGAGCCATTTGAATACTTGAATGGAAGCTGTTGTTGTATGAGAACTCAACTAATTGGATATGTTGATTTTGTCCCCCTTTAAATTCCAATGATCATTTTCTTATTATGTAATCAATTTTCTAAGTAGTCCTTTTATATTGATCATCGGTTTGAGGGTGATAGGCCATATTGAAATTTAATTTGTCACCTAGAGCATGTTGAAGACTTCTTTAAAATTTTGATGCGAACTTGGGATCATGATTAGATACAATATAAAGTGGAACTCCATACAACCTTACCACTTACTTCACCTATATCCTGGTGAGTTGGTCAAGAGATAAATATTCTTGAATAGAGATAAAATAGGATGTCTTGGTGAGATGATCCACTATAACCCATATCACATTGATTATTTGGATGTTTTCAGGAGACCCATGAAAAAAATCCATAGTGATATTGTCCCACTTCTGTGCTAGTATGGGTAGTGATTGTAATTCCCCTTTAAGAAGTTGTTGCTATGACTTCACTTGTTGAAACACCAATCACCATATAGTTTAGTCGACAATCTTCCTTTTTCATGTTATCCCACCAATAATGATCATGAAGGTCCCTATACATTTTAGAGATTCTAGGATGTATATAGAATGTAGAGTTATGAAATTTATCCAAAAACTCCTTATTTATATCTAGAATAGATGAAACACATAGCATTGTATGAAATTTAATTACACCTTCTTAATCAATACTGATCTGAGGAAGCTTCACATCCATCACATCCTCAAACTTCTTCGGAAAAAAATGATCATCTCTTTGATATTTCTTGATCATCTCTAGTAATTATGGTTGAACAATCAATTGGGATAGGGTTGATAATTTCCATTCCCTTAAAATTACCATGTATAGTAATAACAATTCTTTGGTAAAATTATCTCTTGAATCCTCATCACTGAAAGAACAATAGGTTCATTTCTACTTAATGCATCAAAAACTTTTTTTCTCTCTTCTGGGGTGATAATGAATAAAATAATCAGAGTCTTTAAGAATTTACAACCATCTCCTTTGTCTCATGTTCAATCCCTATTACATGAAAATATACTTCAAACATTTATGGTGTGTATATATATCACATCCATCCCCAGAAAGATAGTACCTCTATATCTTTAGAGAAAAAACTTCCACAACTAGCTCAAGATCATGCGTAGTATAATTATACCCATGAGCCTTTAATTATTGAGATGCATAATAAATAACCTTTCCATTTTCATGAGGATTTACCCAAGACCTTTCATAGATGAATCAATAAAAGATAATGAATCGTTCTTTGATAGAGGGTAGATTCAACATTGTTTCAGTAACCAATCTATTCTCCATCTCTTGGAAATATTCCTCACACTCCTTTATCTAGATTAACTTAACACCTTTACAAGTTAACTTGGTTAGTGAATTAGAATTTTTTTTCTTTCAAAAAACTAGTATAATATCCTGCCTAAACAAGGAAACTAAAAATATCAGTTAATGTTGTAGGATGTGGTCAATCTTATAAAAACATTGTATTTGCAAGGTCAATTGAGATTCCTTCAATGGTTACAATGTGCCCCAAGAAAGACACTTATTGTAAACAAAACTTACACTTGATGAACTTTCCAAATAACCTATCCATACTCATAGTTTTTAGTATCACCCTTATATTATCCTTATGATCCTTATGAATTTTGGGATATATTATAATATCATCAATAAAAACTACCACAAAGTTATGAAGGTAGCCTTTAAATAATCTATTTACCAAATCCATAAAAATAGCAAGTGCATTAGTCAATCTGAAGGGAATAACTAGAAACTAATAAAAACCATATCTTGATCAGAAGTCTATCTTCGGAATATATTCTTTCTTCACCCTCAATTGATTATAACTTGATCAAAGATCAATTTTGGAGAATAATTGAGCTCCATGAAGTTGTTCAAATAAATCATCAATTCCTAGAAGAGGGTACTTATTCTTCATTGTGATCCTGTTAAGTTCTCTATAATAAATGCATAATGGAATTGATACATCCTTATTATTCTCAAAGAGAATGGGTGATCCCCAAGGAGACACACTTGTTTGGATAAAAACCTTCTCCAAAATATCTTGGAGTTTCTTCTTTAATTCCTCTAGCTCTACATTTTCCATTCTATACGGGGTTTTTGATACCATCTTAGAACCAGACATGGGTTCAATAGAGAACTCTACCTCTCTTTCTAGGAGAGGCCTAAGTAACTCATTAGGAAATAAAATAATGTATTCCAAACTATTGGAAAATTATTTATTCATACACTTTAATTTCCTTCTTCATCTTCACTGATCATCTCCACAAAGAAGGCCACCAGTGGTGCTTCTAGAAAAAACTCAGGTTGAGATATCTCTCATTTGAAAAAAAACTATATGTTGTTCATTTAAGACTTCTAATATTTCATTGCCTATGTATTTGATATTAGCATTATATGTTGAGAGTGAGTCCATCCATAGTATAATGTTGAATTCCAACATGGGAATGACTACTAGATTTGCGATGAGATTATGCTCTTCAAAGTGAATACTAGAGTTTCTAAACAATATTGATGCTTGGATAATATCTCTAGGAGTATTGACTAATAAATATACTTATAGAAGTTAAGGGATTGATTATATATTCTTTGTAAACATGGTGGGAATAATGGAATGAATAGAACCAAAATATAACAAAATACCTACTATATTTTAAAGAACAATGAGATTACTTTCCACCATATCATTTGGAGCTTCAAATTCAGACATAATGATAGAAGAGGTATGAACTTTCTACATTGGACTATACTGAGGCTTATGGTGATTTCCCACCATCACCCATAAATTTGGGCAGTGATTGGCAAAGTGCTTGAGCTATCCACACTTGAACTATTGGAGTTTAGGTCAGGCCTGCGCCATCTTCCCTTTGTAGTCTATGTTGATAAGGTGAGGCTCCACCTCACTACGGATGTTCTGAGAAATATATACATCTCTTCCACACTTGTAATGTTTCTCACTCACATGAAATTAGTTCCCTGAATGCTTCTTCCCACATTGATTACATTCAAAAAGTTGATCTTGCTCTCCCACTCTTTCTTAATCAATGCTCCTCCTATGGTTTAGATCTAGAGATATCTTCTTCTCATTAAATTTGTGATACCCCTGTGTCTCACTGAACTCTATTCACTACTACAAATACGGCTTTTAACAGCACTAAAAAAGGCCTTTAACAGTGCTAAAAAAGCTCTATTAATGTCGGCGAAGATAAAGGGGGGGGGGGGTCCCCTTTATCAGCGCTCCAAAAAGTGCTGATAAAGGCCCCTTTTATCAGCACTAAAAAAAGCGCTGATAAAGGACCATTTTATCAATGCTTTTGTTAGCACTGATAAAAGTTAAAAAAATAATAAAAAAAAATATGTAAATCGGATGGGGATTTTAACAGTGCTTCCCCCCCATTTATCAGCGCCCCCGCCCACCCACTCCCCCGCAAGCCCCAGCCATGACACCTTACATTTTATCAACACTTTATAGAACCCCTTTAGCAGCGCTATATCCCCCCCCCAAATTCACCCATGCACGCGCCCCTGTCTGCCTCTACCAGGTTTAGAACTCAAGACCTCCCCCCATGCGTGCTAAGCCTTTACCACTCCTCTAATTTGATTTGTTCTCCAAATAGTGATATATCTATTTATATATATATATAGTTATATTTATTCATGTGTTAATATACATTTATATAGTTGTATTAATATATATATATATACATATATAGTTATATTTATATATTTATTTGTATATTAATATATATATATAGTTAGTTATATTTATATATGTATATATTTATATATTTATTCGTATATTAATATTAAGTTATATCTATTTATTTATATATATTTAGTTATATTTTTTTAACCATATATTTATTCATATATTAATATATATTTCTAAGATTAGTTTTCAATACAATTATAAAATATGTTTTGTTTTGTGTGTGTATAAATAAATACATATATACAACACACACACACAGATATATATATGTGTGTGTTTCTATAAGTATAATTATACATATATATATATATATATATATATATATGCATATACATATGTTAGAATATATGGAATATCAGTTTGTTAATATATAGACACACACAAATAGACACACACACATTATATAGGTACATGTATAGTTAGATTAATATATAGGTATATAAATATTGATATATGATATTAGTTATTATTTAGATAAAGCTAATATATTTTATATGTAAATATATTTTATTATTTATATTTATAATTAAACTTTTATGTGTGAATATATAAAAAATATGTAGATATTGTTATATATTTGATTATAAATAGCAGTACATTATAAAAAATGAAAAAATTTCAAAGTAATAATATCAATATGAATGTAATACCTTGGAATAAATTCAGTACCAACCAAATAAATCCAATAATACCCCCTTAAACGAGGCTGAAAATCCACAAAATGGTAAAACATCGGGGTACCCTGACTAAAAACTCAGTTTTGGAGGCCTTATTGGCCTCTTTTGGCCTCTAAAAATCCTTTACTAGGGTACCCTCAGATCACAATGATTTAGAGCTCGTCACAGGTTTCGATTTGATATGTGGTAGAGCTCAAATGGACACCCGGATCAAAAGTTATGGCCGTTTGAAGTTCGAGTTGTGTTTTCAACATATTTTGGTTCTTTTTTTAATTTTTTTTTAATTTTTTTGTATTAAAATTTTTATTAAATGACTATTAATCCATTATAATTAGAAAATTATTAATTTAAAATATTTTTTAAATTCTTTTATAATCCATTTTTACTAAATATCTTATATATTAAGTGTAACTATATATTTACACTTATATAAAATATATTTAAAATTATACTTAAAAAATATATATTATATTTATATCAATATAACTATATCTATATATTTAAATATTAATATATTTTTTTAATGATTTTTTTTGGAATCATACCCTTTATCGGCGTTTTAAAAAAAAATCGCTGATAAAGACCCCCCTTTATCAGCACTACTTCAAAAGCGCTGATAAAGGGGTACCCTTTAACAACACTAAAAAAAGCGCTGTTAAAGGGGGTACCTTTATCAGCGCTAAAAAAAGCCCTGATAAAAGGGTTCGTTTATGAGCGCTTTTTAGCACTGATAAAGGTATCCCCCTTTATCAGCGCTTTTTCGTTAGCACTAATAAAGGGTGGTGCCGGGAATGACCAGTTTTGTGGTAGTGAGTTCATCCTTCATAGAACTCTATATGATTTCCTCATAGCTGTCATAGTCTCAGTTGGCTAAATTGTTCCATATATGAGGTCTTATTCAACTAAAGAATCAATCAACCTTCCCATTAGGATCCATGGAAAATCTAGAGGTTTAATGGGAATGTCTTGTGAAGTTTATCTCATAACTACCAATAGATTCATTATTCTTCTACTTTAGTTCATGGAATTCCTTCTCTATTTTTGTTCTCATAGAACGAGGGAAATACTTATTAAAAAATCTTCCTCAGAACTTTTCCCACTTTAAAGATTCAATATCCCCTCTGGGACTCATGTTTTTAATCATTTCCCACCACTGATTAGATTATCCTTCTAAACAGAACACATAGAGAGTTAATTTATATTATTTTGAACTATAAAGTACGAAAAAGATATTTTCTATAGAGATTATCCACTATTCCACCATAAATGGGTCGGTAGATCCACTGAACATTGGTGGTTGTTGACGCATAAAGGACTCAACATAAATTTTTTCCTATCTTGGTGAAACTAGTCTCTTATCATGATTCAAGTTAAAGCTCATAACTTAAGTTAGTTGTTTCATAATTCTTATAAAGCTTTCCATCTCGACTTCCATCAGAGGGTTATCAGCGCATGGTCCGTTGTGGTCACCATTTACATGGTTCCCCCTATTTCCCTCCATTTTCTAAAATAAGAGAAACTTAGTGAGAAAATGGTTTCTTTTAATAATATTATAACTCTAAAATAATTGTATTCTTTAAAACATCATGCTTAATTTTTTTTATTCATTAACAACAATTACATTTTATATAAATCCTTCTTAATAGTTCATAAAAATCTTGTGATTAACCAAAAATATCCCCAGGGAGTGTGAAACCAGAAGTGCATTAAGGCCCATTATCATGAACTAGTTCACTTTCAAGTATAGTACAAAGTAGTGTTCTTAGGTTTTATCACTAGATATATCTGTTTTAGAGCCACATCTACCTGTTTGTATCCAGACATGGATATCATTGTTCGGAAACCACTTACATAATATTTCACCAAAAATACCAAGATGTTTTCCTATATTTAAACTTTTCTCTAAGATTCCTCCTAATTTTTTCAAATTATAATTTCCACAAATAACTAATCCATCATTTGATACTAACTATGGTATTCCAACTTTTTATTACATTAATTTACATTGCATTTTACAAACTGAGGATCTTTAAAAGTTTAGTGTCCAGGAAAAAAGGAACACAATACATGAAAACATAAAAAATTATTATATTCCACTTAAAATCCTTCTTCAAGGTCTATCCTAAGTAAATTTATTGCATCTCATAACCTGGGGACATACATCATTGGAAAGGGTGAGAAGAAGGCCCAGTAAGGGAAAACAAGTGAAACAATTTACTTGTGATCTTGAGGAATATCAGTATGAACTTGATGAAATACATAAATTCATAAGAAAGAGGCATATAATAATAATAACAACATGGATAAAAACTTGTAAATTTTTCTACAACATTTAATTGATTCATTCATAACCACATCCCCAAGGTTTTTCACTAAGAGGTCACAAAAATTACCATGGTTATTCACCAAGGTATCATAAAACATGTCATCTATAGAGATTAAATTCTTTACCCAATAAATTAGAGACCTATCAAGGAGAACAATTGATATGTATTAATTAATTTTAACCACATAAATCTTAACAAAACATCTCATAAATAACTCGTGGATAATAAAGAAAACTTGTTTCATTTCAAAATCACAGTGTTTAAGAAAATTCTTCAAAATAAGATTATTTTGTCGTTTTAAACCCATATAAAAGGATTTCAGGTTTCATGTATGTTAATACTAGAATTAAATAGATCAATTTCAAGTATATATGAATACCATTTGAGAAGAAATATGTTTGGTTATTTAAAACATAAAATAAAATAATTTCTTGATAAAAAGAGGGAAATTTTGAGACGAAAATCCTCCTACATAACGAGTATGAAACATGGTTTTAGAAGACATTAAAAATATTAGGGAAAAGGGTATCAAATTAATAAATTACTCTTAAAAATTTAAAGGAATATTATAAAATGGAGAATAGAATATGATATGGAAATTTTAAATACATACCACCTAAAAAGGAAATGGAAAGGAAAAGAGAAGTTGATATTTCCCTTGCATTGAACAGTGAATCCTAATACTCAAAGATCAAGACCCTGGGGGCTTGAGGACACCTCTAGATGACTACTTGGGAGGTAATAATATCATATATTAGTTTAGGATTATTTTTAAATTAATTTAAACTAAGTAATGGGAGTGTATTTATAGAATAAGTGAGAGAGTTTTTTATTAATTTTTGAGGACACCTCAGTTGTGATATTTGCAAAACCAAGGGATTAACCATGGTATTTTCTCATGGTATTGTCCAATTTGGAAAACTATTATCATATTTTAATATAAAAGAGTCTAAAAACTTTATTAAATCATTAATTATGTCATTAAACATTCCAAAAAACTCAAATTGTATTTTTACTATTCATGAAAAACTAAAGTATTTTTTAAAATTCTCATAAATTCACCCTAACCTAATATCGATATTATAAATTCAAAAATGAAATTTATTTGACCATAATAATTCTAAAAATATGATAAATTTAACTTTTAGCTATAAAATACTTATTTATAAAAAATAATAACAGATAGAAAATGCATAGTAAAATTTTTGACACTTAAAATAAAGTGAAATTATTATATAATTATTAGTTAAATTAAAGTGTTTTGATGATAATATTTCAGTACAATAAACATTATTAATGAAATATTAGTTTAATATATTAATTTATATCTCTCATAAAAGTAAAATATTTATCCAAAAAATCAATTTATCATATTCCATTTAAATTTTTAAGAAAAAATATTCTTAAAACAGAAATGATGTGATTGTAATTTTATTAAAACAAAAGAATTAAAATTTAACTGACTAATTAATTGACACATAACCCCTTATAAAACCCACATATGAACTAAGGTTATGGTCTGGGATGGTGATATACTCTGGGGGAAACTCAGATAACATCACCCGAGTGGTAATCTCTACTAACTTGAACTTATCCTGCATGCGATTTCATTCAAGCTTAAAATGTTGAAGCTCAGCTGGGGCTTGATCAAGAGTGAAGACCAGTGATGGTACCTCCTTCTCAAGCTCTGAAAAATGGGCTTCGTATGGAATAATTCTATTAGATAAGGCCATTGATGTTTCTTTCTGCATTAATTAATCATTATCATTTCTATTTATGATACCAATTATAATGTTAAAATTACTATTAGGAGTATTGTTTATAATAGTCATGTTGACCAACAGACATATAACAGTCGAAACCCAAAGGTCACATTTCAATTATAATTACTTTGTTATTAAAGGGATATAGTTTTTTTTGTAATAATATAACACACAATGTTAGGAAACAAATATCATTTAAAAAGTTCAAGTTGTTACAAAAGTTGTGTTAATTGGCATAAAAAGAAACAAAATTCAATAACTCATATAATGGATGAATCTGAGTTTGTTGCTACCACTCAAGCTGCTACCCAACTCATGTGGGAAAACAATATTAAATACTTACTTGTTGAAGTAAATTTAACCTTTCTCTTGGGATGCGATAGTCTAAGTGAAATAAAACTTACAAGGAATCCAGTAAAACATTCTCATTCAAAACCTATTTGACATAAAGTACAATTTCATCAAAGAACATGTGCAGAAGAATGAATTGAATATGGATTATCTTCCTATATTGGAATAAGTTATTGACATATTCAAAAAACCTTTTCCAAAAGAACATTTTTATAAATTAAGGTTGAAAATAGTTTTCCAAAGGAATAATAAGTGATGCTTCTTTGTTTTCTATCCCATATTATCTTTGGATAGTGTTATGAAGGTGGAGAATTGTTTTATAAATATATCCTTTGAATATCATGGATTTTGTGAAAAATTATGGATTCCAACAAAGGGTTAGCTCGCGTAGGCCAAGAATTATTGATGAGTAATTCATTTATTGATGTTACAAAGTTCAGTGATTTATGAATCTTAGTTGACAAAAAAATACAAAGGAGAAATTGTTCAAAAAAATCTGATAAAGAATATTATCATATTCTTTTATTTTATTTTGTTTTCAAGGAATTTTGGGAAGAAAATAAATCACCTCACTTTGTAAAAGTGGATGATGAGACTAACCATCGTATTTAGGAAATTAGAATCACAATTGTTAAGTTAGTCCATTTGATTAGGAAAGAAATATGTTTATTGAAGATATGGAAGTTAAGATAATATACTTGGTAAATATGATGACTCTAAAGTTGATCGATCTAAGTATAAATATCATGATAGATAAGGTTTATGATGAAAGAAGTTTTCTAATCTTAGAATAAAGTGATTTATTGATAATATATTCATTCTACTCTTATTTCTCACACTGAGCATAACCAATGCGGGTTTAGAATATGTGTTGATTAAATATTTGATAACTATATAATTTGAAAGAAGTTAATTTTGGTAGAAGATGTATGTATCTTTAACAATTTATCATTTTTTGTCTTTTGACAAAGCCAGATGACCATGAATCAGAATGGTTAGTGTCACTTAAGTAGATTATTATGGTGGCACATTTTCCCAGTGTTTGCTAAATTTTTGGGCCTCAAAATTGGTAGTTTTGTATGGAAAAGGAAGGGCTTATATAAAGGAGTTTGTGGAATTCAGTTCTTGGACAATGAAGCATAGTTTTCTGAAAAAAAGGTATACAAAATGGAGAATGAAAATTGGAAATGGAAGATTTCTGCACAATAGTTCTATGAGGACCACAAAGCGTACTGCGTAGACCGTGTATGGGAAAACAATTTGAGAGAGGCTCATAGTTTGTTGGTGTCTCATCATTTCATGGGAGGTTTTTCATTTTCATAAATGAGGTGGTGATTATGGAAACCATAAATGGGTTTTTGTTTTCAGAAGACATCAGCTGCCACAAAGGATTAAGGCGCTATGCAGACCACGTGACATAGTTCATGGTGAAGGCTAATCCTTATCGAAGTTACTCATAATTCATATTAGTGTGTTTTATGGATCTTATTTTCCCATATAATTACCCCTAATAAGATCATGAAGGAGGGAGAATTTCATAAGAAGAGATCATCCCTGTTGGAATAATTTGGGTAAGTCTCAAGTAGTCTGCGAGGGAGAATTTTGTGAAGGGAAGTATTTTGTAGAGGAAAGATTTTGAGGAGGAAGTTTTCCAAAAAAGGAGTTTTCAAGGTTTCATAGATTGAAAAATAAAAGGGACTATAAATCCAAGGAAGTCCGTAAAGCATTTGCAGTTCGCAGGGCATCAACTGTCTATGAAGTAGAGGTAGTTTTTGAAGGGAAGGTTGTCTGTGAAGCACTCACACCATGCAGTGAAAGGATGTTCATGGAGGATACATGATAGTTAATGGTAGGTAGAAGTAAGTTCATGAAGTGACTAAAATTTTTTTTAAATAAATTTCGACAAGATAATAGTATGAAGAAAAGTGTAATTTCTGTTTTGAGCAACCAGACTTGGAAATCGTACTAGAAAAAATGGGCTGAGTATTCTTAAGAATTATAGGAAGATCTTACTAGATTTTGGGTAATAAAGTGAGGAACTTTTTTGAAAGACAACATTTGTGAAAGTTGATCAAGAAGCACCATAAAATTTTTGTTACAAAAATTATTTTATATCATTTCACACTTCTTGAAACACATGCTCTATTATATTGAACATAGTGGTACACGAGTGTAAGGGTATATCATACTATTTGTATTCCACACAAAAGGATTGTTTTATAGTATATTTTGTGGTATTGGATTATATTCCAACCATACCATGGACTAGATACTCTTTTTTTAATAGTGAATCTTGTAAATTATTGTGTTCCTATAGTTGTGTGTTTGATCTGTTTTTAGCAGGGAAGGAATTATTTAACAAGCAGTGAAGGATGTTTCATAAGTAAAGAACCATAAAATAAAAAGATATCACTGATTCACCCATACCTATCTCAGTGATAATTGATTATTGGTTTGGTAATCTCAGGTTTAAAATCTTATATCATTAAAGTAATACCCTTGATGACTTGGAAGTGAGCCTTGTTTACAAAAAAAGTATTTTAAAACCTTAGAATACAATATAGGTTTTGGGGGATTCATTAATAGTTCATAAAATTAATAAAATAATTTTTAAAAAAATATTTTAAATGGGAAATATGTATTTGGTCATTAATACCTTTGATGGCATATATTACATCCATTTTGGTTCATTATGATATCATAACACATACCATATATTTATACTGTATTTAATTTTTTCTGAAAAATTCGGCCGAATTGAAAAATTATGAAAAAATCACCATTGGATAATTTAATTTCTCTAATTCCAAAAATAAATATTTATTTTATCAAAATAATTATTTAAATATGAGAAATTTAAATTTTAATTCATAATAACCAATTAATGAAAAAATCATGTTTTTTGACAAAAACAGTTTTGTGGCCATTATAAAAATTATTTTTGAATTTTTAAAATTATATTATTATTTATATTTAATAGATATTATTTAATAAAAATATTTTATCAAAATATTATTCATTTAAATAATTCTTTATTTCTTCAAAAAGTGTGTTTTGTTTGAAAATATATATTTCCCAAAAATACAGTTTTTGTTTCATCGCATCAAAATATATTTTTATCAAACCTATTATTTAATCATTATAAAATAATAATAATAGAATAAATGTCATAATTAATTAATTTAAAATAAAATTATAAAAATCATACTATTTTGGTTTAGATACATATCCCTGTATTACATTAGTGAATTCTTAAAGGGTAAGGTGTGCGATGGTGATATGTTCTTGGGGTGGTTTAGCGTACATGGTTTGGGCCATGATCTTGAGGATTTTGGACTTATCCTATAAATAGTTTCAATAATTATTTAGTTTTTGATTCATTAATTGTGATTGATCATGGGAAAAGACCAGTGATGAAATCTCCCTTATAAGCTTTGATAAATAGGCATCATATGGTACAGTCCTACTGGTCGAGACCATTGCTTATTTATTTTGTATAAATTGGTATTTATCATAACTATTAATAAAAAACAATCATACGATCACTGTATAATGGATACAGTATCAATGGTTATGATTCCTAATGGTCTTCTAAATTTGACATGTCATATAACAGTCTAAAATAACTAAATAAGTACATGATATTTCTATAACTACATTACTTGTTGAGGTATTTAATCATTTAAAAAGGTAATTTAATTTATAAAATTTTAGGTATTTAATATTTTACATGGAAAGGGGTAAAGTATGTTTAGATTAAATAATGTGAGGGAATATTTATGGAGCTCAAAAAGAGGCTTATCACTTTCCTTTTACTCACACAACCATCAAGTGGAGAATGGTTGGTGATATACAATGTTTATTCAAATAAAGGTTTGAGTTTTGTACTCATATATAATGATAAAGTGATAGCTTATTCCTTGAAATAGTTAAATATATATGACTATATCGACATAATAAATGATCTGGAGTTAGTGGTTGTGATCTTTACCTTGACGATTTGGTGGCACTACCTCTTTGGTGAGAAGTGTGGCATATATATAGATCAAAAGAATCTAAAGTATATATTCACACATAAAGAGATGAACATGCATCAATGATGGTGGTAAGAGTTGATCAGGGAATACAGTTTCCCTATTCACTACCATCTTGAAAATGTGAAAAGGCTGAATAATGATATTAATAGAAAAGAAACTACTACAATATCCATGATTATAATTGAGAAAGACCCTATATTTATTCACTTACAATTGATATATTTGTAAATCATAATGATAGGTAATACATATCACCTTTCTCAAATGATTTCCCAACCATCTATCTAATATAATATAAAATAGGCATAGAGGGATGATATGAAGATTACAAAGAAGGTAGAATCATTAAAGGAGGTGAATATTCATGAATTACACATCAATAAATATTATGTTATTCGGTTTGATACTAGACATTGTGTGCCTACATCACTTGAGATAAATAAAGAGATATTGAATAATGTACATAACTCATATTTCTCTATCAATCATAGAATTACAAATATGTGATTTGATCTTAAATATTACTTCTATTTGGACAATATAAAGAAGTATATCACTGATTAAACCTCAAAGTGTTTGTTATTTTATCACGTTAAGAAAGGGTGATAGAATTCTAAGGCAATGATGTAATCATTTCACACAACCACATGGAAATGAGAGAACATCACCAAATAATCCAATGTAAGAAATGTGATATGGATTATGGTGGATCAAGTCACCAAGACTTCCCACTTCATCTCTATTTGGTAAGACTTATAGCTTGAAAAAATTACTAAGATATAGATAAAGAATGTGGTGTTTCCACATAGAGAACAACTTCTTATTGTCCCTAATTGTGATCTAAGGATCAATTATAAATTATAGATAATTCTTAAACTTTATATAAATACTGAGTTGAATTATAGCATGGAATATCAACCTTGTACTAATGACCAATCCAAAAGGACCATTAAAATACTCGAGAACATGCTAAGAGCCTGGTCAATGGAATTTAATTCATTATGGGATTAACATATCCCATTAGTTGGCTTTTAATATAACAAAAACATCCACTTGAGTAATCAAATGGATACATATAAATCTTAGTATAGGAGGTGATGTGAAACACCTACTTGTTGGGATGGAGTTAGTTAAAGAAATAAACTTGGACCTAATCTTGTATAAGAAACTAAAGAAAGGGTTTAAGGCACACAACAACATATAAAAGTTTTTTATAGTCAGTAAAAGAGCTATGTTGACAACCATCGAAGGGTCTTAGAATTTTAATTTTGAGACAATGTTTCCTTCTAATATATATATGGAATATAGATATGTGGTTTAGAATGAAATATAATCTTATCACTATGTACGTTGATCCTTTTTAGATCCTTGACTGTATAGAAGTAGGTCCTATCAGCTTGAGCATCCAAAAAACATGGATAATGTTCCCGATGTGTTCCATGAATATCTCTTGAATATGTACATACCCAATACCTCATATGTTGTGAATCTGTAGGTGGTACAACTAGAGGATGACCTATCTTATGAGGATAATCCACTGAAAATCTTGGTCCAGAGAGACAAAGTTATAAGCAACAAGACAACTTAGCTTGTCAAAGTGGTGTGATAAAACCATAAATATGAATAGGCAACATGCGAACTAAAGGGAATGTTGAAATAGAAGTAAAATAATCTATTCTCAACTGATAATTTGAGTTTATATTTCAAGGATGAAATTTATAAATGGGGAATAATTTTACAAACCAAACATTATAAATTACATTTCTTTACTAAATAAATTTGTGTTATGTTATATTATATAGTATTATACACATACGACACATAAAAAAAATTCAATAATAAATATTATTAAATTATTAATCAATAAAACCAATGAAAATTCCAAATATTATAATGGGAAAAAGTATTAAAAAGAAACATTATTATGGAAAAATGGATCATTCTAATCTTCTAGAATTATCACACCCATGAACAACACTATTAAAATCAGAAAAATTATTAGTAAACCAAAAAACATATTAGAATAGTAAAATATATAACCTTGGGATGAATTTAAGTGAATAATTTATGAATGAATGAATATGTATTTATAGGTGGTAATATGACTGTTGGAATTGGAACCTGATTGTTTGAATAGTAACCTAGATTTTGGGAAGAGTAACCTAACCGTGAGAATAATAATTTGACCTCTAAATAATAAAAAGAAATATAAATAATATTTATCATGAGTAATTTTAGAAAATATAAATATTATAACACTATAAAATAAATATCAATATAAAAAACTCAAAGAAACTATAATCACTTTTTTAATAAACACTATTTTAATTTATTTCTTAAAAGTATCGTAATTGTTATATTTGGGATTAAAATTACCTATGATATAAATTCATTTTGATATGATGAATTTCATTTTTAGAATAAAAAAATATAAAAATTTTAATAGTGATTTTTTGTTACTTTTTTTGAAATAATTTAACTTTTAGTTGAATAGTAAAAACATAGTTTTTCTCATAACAGATATGTTTTAAATGACATCATTCATGATGTAACAATGACCTAATAAATTATATAAATGTTTTTATGGTCAATTTTTTAATGAAATAATATATCCATTTAAGTGCAATAAAACTATTTTCTAAACCAAAGAGTATTTTCCAAATTCTAAAGTCTAAAGTATTCCATGAAAATAAAATTTTATCATTTTTTACACCTTTCCATTTGATTAAACTAAAAAATTCATATTAGAAAGTATTTTAAATTCTTAAAATAATTTAATTTAATCAAAATATATTTTATAATGTAAAAAATATCACTATTTAGTGGTTTAACATATATATAGTATTTTATTCAATTTTATAACTCACAAATACCCCTATCCTAAAGTTTAAATAACCCCTCACACCTCCATTGAAAAAACACTCCATTTATACTTGAAAAAGCTAGGGGTCTACAAAAATCCCCTATATTAAGACACTTATCATAATTATGGAAATTTTTAGTAATCTAGCTATAATAATCAAATAAATTTAGTGTCATAGAAAATAAGTAACACCACGAAAAGAGTAAGTCTTCATCAACTTATATTCTCACTTTAATCTTCTCTTAATTTTTTCTCTATTAATTTTTAAAAAATTAAATATTGTCAATTAAGTATTATATTAAAATTATATTAATGAATTTATCCTACTATAATTATTATATTTAATACTTATTTATATGTCATACTTACCATTCCCCCTCTCTGGACAATGACCTATCATGGGTCGGTTAACCACCCATGATGGCATTGCCAACTCTTTAATTGTAACAAGAATTATGGATGATTATATTAAATTATTTATAACATCAAAATATATAAATATATATATTTTTTAGTATTATGGAATTAATTTTACTTATGACCTTGAAAAAAATAATAAACAAAGCATGACATTTTTAATGAAAATATGATACCAAAATGTTTCACCTTTGGAAAAGCAGACTAAGTAATAAAATAAAATTATTAAAATTGATCAGGAGTGAGAAAAATACCATAATTAACTTCTAGTTACATGTTTTAATGAACTTAAGTTTATTATTTATAAGGTTGAAAAGTTAAGAAATATGGCTAGATTTAATGTAAGGGGGTTATCAAACACAATTCCTTAATTTTGGGATGTATTCACTTTCACATCATTCTAAGTATAAAAGTTACTATATTATCCTTAAATCATACTTCCAAAATTATTTCCCTTTCCATTCTAGTTATATATATGTTTTTTCCTTATATAAAGGACTTCTAAGACAATTATAATGATTTTTCAAAATTGACTTTATTTTTTCAAACATCTCTTTGACTAATATTGAGGTGTTTATTTTTTAAAGAAAAATGATCATATATGTAAAAATATGATCTTAATTATTATCTTTGGAACCCCAAAGTTCATTCCTTCAATTATTATTTTGGAAAACGTTATGAAATCCTTTCCTTTCCATGGGTATATTTTATGACTACAATTGTTATAAGTTCTCTTTCCATGTTCCATACATGATTATGAGAATTTTATGATGATATGGGTGGGATTGGAATTATATAATCTTATAATTAATTGGGTAATGTGATATATATCCTAATATTATTTTAATTATATGTGAGCATGATACTGGATTTGTTCACAATTATAATGTTATGATTTATAAACATATATTTTGGGTGAACATGATTCTAGATTTGTTCACAAGTTTGTTTAGAATTGAAAAACTATTTTATGATGTGTAATTATTATTCATATACCATATTCCATGAATTTATGAAATGTTTATCTTATTTTTATGATAAATATCCCATTATTATAAAATGATGATGAGGATTATTCTCACCAATGTGCTATTGATTCATGTCTCTTATTCCTTCTATGTTATCCCCCTATAAGGATTTTAGCTCACCCCTTTATTTGATGTATATTCGAATGTTATTACATATAATAAGAATAATGTGAGAGATTTTAGGAGGAAAAATATTAAGGATTTAAATACTTATTACAATCATTATGTATAAGTGATGTATAATCCTAATTTCTCCAAGATACTAAACCTCTAGATCTTGGGTTGTATCACTATTGTATTGTTTATCTTAAAAATGATGCAATTTTCATGTTATAAAAATTTGGCTCACTATATACTTGGCCTAATAAATTCCTTCTGCTCTAATCCTTTAGGTTATACCATAAGTTACTTCAAATTTACTGGTGCCATACAATAAGGGGTATTGACATGGGATGCACACTTCAAATAAGTTTTATCTTGAACTCAAATCCTATATCAATGGAAGGCTTGTGAACTTATCTATAAAGATATGATAATAGAGATACATTACTAAAATAAAAGACAATGGGGATACCACTAATCCCAGTGATAGGTCCAAGCCTTTAATCTGTGTAGTGATTTTGCCATGCTGAATCAAGTCAAGAAAAACTATACCTACTCCTATATCCCATTCATCAGTTATCAAAAACTTCTCTTCATTGGGTATTGTAAACAGTACCTGTATCTAATAGATATAAATTTGAGATCAAAAGGTGATCAACCAATCTATAAAAAGAATCATATCATATGTATTCATCACTAAAATCATGAATTTACAAAAATTTCCATAACCCACAGTGACTATAGGACACTCTGATCATTATTGTAGATAGTACACTTTTGTTCCCAATAAATTATCAAGGGAATGTAACTCCAAAGAAAACTTGACCAGTGATCCAAGGCCAACAACAAATTATGAATATATAAAGGAATGATAATCAATGGTATCAAAAAATAGTAGACAATGTAGAAGTGTTCAAGAACATACCTCAAACTATAGATGGTTCCTCACCACCATCCACTTGAGTCTAGTCTACTATTTACACATAAATTGCCTCATCTCTATGAACCATCCACTGAGATGCATGACCCACTATAGTTATCATCATTTGAGTTTGTTATTGTGAACACCAGTATGATCCCTAGGTTATCCATCCTTCACCCATACAGAACCCTAGCCTCAAATATATAGAGCATAACTATGGAAGATGCTACAATTTTCCACACTATCAACACTTTCTTTGAGGTTATATATAGAACGTATGATAATATATGATCTTATAAAATTTGAAGCACCATGGACCACCTCTTAAGGGGGATGAAGCAGCTATACTCTTCTCCACCTATATGTTACCACCCTATTTTACATCTCTAGTCTTCCTCGTCATGATATTAGAAGAGGCACTTATCACAGTAGTAAGAGGTCCACACCCCAGAGTACTGAAGGGTGAAATAAGGTAAAATTATTGATCCTTATCAAGGACCTCATTTATATTCAAGGTATTGCATATAACTTTAGGTATTTCACTTTATCGATTGTCTTAACCTGTCATCTAATGTTAAGTAGAAGATCATTCTGAACTTTCTAGCCTTCCTTTCCTCATTCCGGAATAAGATAAAATAAAAGTAAAGTAGCTCTGTGAAACAAATGGAGTGCTATGATGCTGTCATAAAACCCTAATATAACATTATAAACTCCTACAATTTGGATAGATTTAGCATATGAGGAAATAATTACCTGAATAATAGGTCCCTGAAGGTCTCCCAGGTGATATCCTCATGTCTTCCAACCTATCCCATCACACCCCACCACCTCTTAGAGGATCCATATAGCATTAATTCTCCCAGATTTTCCTTTATATCCTCATGTGTCTCAATGAGGTAAAATATACCCTCAATGATATATACCCATTACTTTGCTTCTTGTGGTCCTCTTGTGTCCTAAACTGAAAGAGAATACTAAAATTGAATGTCTTTTTCATAGTTGACCATGGACCTCAGTGCCCCTCCACATTGGGCATAAATAAGAAGGTCTCCCAATTGATGTTGGACCACTACCTACACTACTGGAGTAAGTGTGGGAGTGGGATATGATTTACCCTCCTGTATAGTAGGTGGTAGAACAGGGGAATCCTCCCTAGTGGGAGCATCCAAAATGACATCTTTAGGTGGTCCCATCTATCTTCTCTAGTGTGTCATCTTCTAAAACATGAATGAAACTTTTAAAAAACACTGAAAACATTAGGATAGATCCCAATGATTCTATGGGATCATATATAGGTTATATTAGGAGGCTACCTACAAACAGTGGTATACCCCTCCTAGCACTAACCACGGTCCTCCATTCTCACATGTTATTCATATTCAGATATATCAAATACATTCATCATGATAAAATTCTACTACTTTTTCTAGCATAGTTTTATCACAAAAAACAAAACAAAAATATATATCACATAATAAATTATACAAGTGTATCCTGAACATATAAAAAAAATCAAGGCATCCAATTAATGAATTATTATGTAGGACACAATAAGAATATATATGGAATGTAACCCTATGTGCCTATTAACTATGAATGAATGCATCAAAACTGAATAAAATAGTAACAATAATTCCATCAATGATAACTCACATGTCCATTACACATGATATGACCAAGAACATGAAAAATCCCCTTCCCGAGTCCCATAAAACCTATCAACTTTGCACCATGCATTAGTTTAGTCAAAAGTAAAGAAAAAAATTATTATCTGATACCAATTTTGTAATACCCTAGCCCAAACCACTAGGTTCGGTAAAGAGATCCACAAGACTACATCTGTGACACCCAAATGCAAGATATTTCCAACTAGTAGCAATGGTCTGAACACCATCAGTTGGGATATTATACCCTCAAGATCATATACATGCACTAATAATATCAATAAAATATAAATCTACTCATATTAATAAAAGTGAAGGAATAAAACACCATAATGTATTTTCAAATGGAACATATTCCATACAATAAAAAAAATCAGGCTCCCAATGTGTAAATCCAAAATATAGTATATTGAGTCAAAGTAAATAAATAAATAAAACCATAGAGTCTTCTAGAGTACATCCCAGTACCACTCCCAGATCCATGACCCTCGATTCAACCATCTTACAAAGGCCCCTTTCATTTTTTACTAATCCCTATACATGAAGTCTACAAGCACATAGAGATTATCTTATATTATGTGAGTAATAAAACACACCACAACACTACCAATGTATCCTTAATAAGTGTGAAGATGTATAACAAGTGTATTCTATGATAAAAATAAATGTGAAAGAACTCATAATAATTAGATACCAAATACTTTTTTGTTAATCTATCCATCAAAAGACCCTACTATACGTAATACATATTCATGAATAAATGATAAAAAAAGAAATTGGTAGTGATCTAGAACTGTCCATAAGGACGGTGACATGTATCTATGAATCCTCATGGAATTAAGTCTCAGGTCAATGCACAACTTTAGCTATTGAACATCTACTTGGTATATTAAATGTATCAAGTTCCATCATATTTACTTGGTATCCACAAGGAATCATGTTTTGGATTTTTCCAAAAGGATATCATGCTCTTATTCTATGTGTAAGGGCCCATCATCATCATCATCGCATGTCATTCACACTCCCCATCTAAGGGATGATTATACCACAATGGTCCACCGATTTCGAGTAATAAGAAAAAAACTCTAAACTCATGGTAACACACATAACAGGGTAGATCATGAAACAAAAATAATAAAATACTATCTTGAGAATCCATAGAAAAAAAATAAGTACATTTGATCATCATTAGACTTGGTAACAAGGTACAAGGGAATACTCATTAAACCAGTATTCATAGAGGGGTCTCAAAGGAAAAAAAATACCCACATATGATCACACTAATTCATTGAAAATAAATAATCTAACATAATAATTTTATCATGGAAACATGTGTATAAAAGATCCATAAATGATAAGGAGATACCTACCTCATGTTTATTGAAGAAGTACTCCAAGGTCAATAAAAGGATCAAAGACCAAACCATGTTGCATACCCATAGATAAGGAGATCACACATCAAATATTCCTTAATTATTCATCTAATGATACCAATTTTTAAGTATGTTGAATGAGTGATTACTAATTCAGAATGTTCATTGTTGATTCGATAAAAGATCCCAAATTCCTCACTAATTCTGTTAGAGAACCTTGGGTCTGGCTAATGATAATACTTTCACTAATGAATCATCATTAGAAAAGAGATTCACAATGGTATTTAAGAAGAATATGGAACCTAGGTGATACATATTTGATTAATCACCTTGAAACATACCCTATCCATGATAAATTTCTCTCTAAATAATAGGGGTGTCATTGACAAATCTAATCCACCACTATTATTACGACGATTTAAGAATCAATCATTAGATGACATTGAAATTCATAGATTGAGAAATGGAATTATAGATCTATAAATCATCTTAAGAGAAAGTGGTAGATCAAGAATAAAATCAAATAATATAGGGTTTTACATCACATACCTCAATTCCCATAAAAAACCTAGATCCATATAAACCAAGCATAAGAGAGAAGGGTAATTCCTCAAAGAAGTCTAAATAAGTTTAAAAAATTAATAGATATTTCTATACAAAGAATAACAGGTCCAAAAATTCCAAAAATTCCCATTAAAGGAAAATAATATCATTAATTTCATGTGTGCATGGTTTGGCTGGACGGTTTAAAAAACCATGTACCCTTTTTGGATTTTGGGAAAAGATGCATAGTTTGGACGCATGGTTCATTAAACTTTTCTCCAACTATACCATTGGAAACTGGAGCTTACTGTTTGGTTTTCCAGGTGAGGCCATATAGTTTTTCTAACCATGTTATTTCACTATGAGCTACCCCTAGAGCTATTACCAATGGTTTCAAAATTTTCTAGAGAATCCTCACTGTTTGGGAAAACTGTGAAAAAAATGTGAACCCTTAAAAAGGCCTAAAAAACACTCCAAAACCATCCAAAAGACCCTCATAACTATACCTAATCAATTCATATCTCAAAACAATATGATTAAAGGATGAATTTTACTTATAATGCACTTTCAAAATTCAAGGGTGTTATGTATATAATAAATCTAACACCTAATATGTATAAATAATAATTAATTTATTAATTCAATATCATAACCTTGTACAATCCAAAGTCATGGTGAAAGAAAACAAAATCAATTATCATACCTACCATACACTATAATAGTTAATCTTGGCTATGAGAGCGTTTGGTTGTCACCAATTACTATATCTAGATTTTGTTATATAAACTTATTACACATTTATCTATTAATGCTTCTAATAAGTAGCTGTGTAACATAAACTTAACAGTGCATGGAATATCGCTACTTATGAAACCCTGTTATTTCACCATAGAAATACGAGACATTATTTTTAGTAAATGTGTGGTGCTATCAGAGGCTATGATATCCCATATCATATGAAATTATATGAAAAAAACTAAAGGATTAAACCACTTTTTTATAGTTGATGTCCTATAACCTACAAAATTAACCTGTTACTATGTATGATATCATATATTGTAATACCAAAAAAAATTTAGATATCCAATCATTATGATATCATATATTCTGATAATATGATATTATGTATTTTTTCATTTATAAAATGTTTCATGAATCATATAACATGGAATTTCTATGATACCACTAATGGGTTTTAAGGATCAAATGGAACTCATTCAAGGGGGAAAATAAAATATAAACCTCATTACAAAGATCAACTATATATGAAACCCAAAACCATTTATAAATAAAATGAAGAACTCATTTTTACCATGCGTTATAGAAATATATCACACATTTCTTCCATCCAAATGTTTGATGAATATTACCAAGAGGCATCCATCAGACTCCCTCCCCCATAGTTTATCCATTTTCTAACATCGATCACCCATCACATGGGAAAGACCCTCCTCAATACCATGACATGCTTGTTCCTCTTGAGTTAAATAGAGAAGGAGGTAGAGGGATTTGAGTTTAGATGAATCAACAAGCCCATTTATACTTGGATGAACACCATATCAAGGTGATTTCCTCCTTATAAATTCCCTCAAGAAATTCCTAAGTGATAATTAATTAACTCTTATATTACATAATATATTAATTAATTCTTCATAAGTTTATTCATTTATCATATGGATTTATCCTCAATCTTCCCATGTATTTCATATTTTGAAACATCTATAATTATGATAACTAGCGTGGACAAATACCTAAGTGATAATTCTTATCATTCAATTGTATGATGTATCATAGGGTGTTAGAACAAATCATACCATATGCATTTAATAAACACTTCCATACAATATAGCCCAATCATATATTATTACATGGTAAGGCAATAATATAATTTCTCTAAATTCTTGCCTTATTCTATGAAAATACTTTATGTTATGATATATCTAATATATATATATATATATATATATATAATATTGGGATTTAGGGAATATCTCTATCTGGTTAGTCTAACTATTCCACCCCAATTTTACCTATAATAGGCTACAATTTGGTTTCTATCACTAATAATGTATAACACACACATAAGTGGCCTTAGAAAAATGTACTTTCACAACACCACATGTCTCCAAAACATTTCATAAACAATTACATAATCGACATAAAATTGAAATTTTAAATAATATGCTTGTTGTAAATGAAAAACATTCATAATATTACAAGAAATTAAAACTCAAGAAAAAAAGGAAAACACATAATCATAATATCTAAAGTAATGATGAAACTAAAAAAACTAGGAAGTGTAACTCCTCATCACACCATCTTATGAAAAGAACACCACCATGGACCATCATTACTGAGTACCACTAAGATCTAAATCTACAATCTCTACACCCTCTATAATCACCATTAAAATATTATTCATCAATATAGATAATTAAATTCTTAGGATAATCACCCATGTGGGGGTAAGTATAAGCATATCAAATAGGGTAACCTAAAACACAACAAGAGGAATGAATGAAAATTCAACTTGAATTCAAAAGTATTGAGCAATAAAGACAATAAAAACTAAGATATTATTTAAGGATAAGGAATCCATGGGTGTGGAAGAGTCAAAAGCTTCATATTAATAGTCAACCCATATATATGGAAACTCATAAAACCTTTAATATCCAATGTACTTAGTATTCTATAACCACAATATCTATTTAAATAGGTAGTGGGAGAATCACTCCCTTCCAAGGTATATATTATTATCAAGGGAGTATTGAAAATGATGTAAGACCCAACTTTCATTGATCAAGTCATGTTAATTGATGGATTACCAACTCCATATATAGAGGAACCATGACTTGTATATGGTGATTTACTTACCCCATCATTCATGTGGTTGAACCTCACCTTGTGTATTTATTAAAACCATTATATATTGGTTTCATGAAAAACTATTTAACTCCTCAAAAAATTTAGAAAATCATGAATTCCATCTTCAATTTACTTTTTTATTTCTTCCTTGCAATCTCCATCATCATTTACACTGGTATTCATATCAATTAATCCATAAACCACCGTATCATCACAATCGGTGTTAACATTCATTTTCCCATGTTTTTTCCAACATTAATAGATTTGATCTATTTTTTGAAAAATCAAATGTTCTTCCAACTCTTACAAATTAATGTTTCTTTAATAACAACAATGGAAACACAATTATATGATTTTAGAAAGGTTGTATGCATGATCTCTTGAAAAATTGATGAACTATTTAACCCCATATTCATAATATTTTGTCAAAAGATTATCATGCATCCATTTTATATTCATATCCATCCTATTGGGTTCATAAAATATTAAATTTTTACAATAAATAAATAAATACAAATAAGATATCCATTATCAAAGGTGAAAGTTATAGACAATTCTAATAAAGAAAACTCAATATACGATTGTTTCATAGAATTTCAGTATGTTGAATAAAATGAGTAATTGAATATAAGAAAATAATTACTCCACTATGGCAGCTATTATCCTATGAATTTATTCAAATGTGACAATTATATACAAATTTCATCCTCATATAATAATCTCTTAGACATTTATCATTTCATTTTGTTGTTTGACACAAATCTTACATAACTTTTGGGCTTGCACCTATGTTGATTGAATAACTCTAAGTAGTATTCATCCGTGATATGACTAATTCTCAGAATAGTAAAAGAAACATAAAAGATATGGGGGATGAGTTTCAAGAAAGAAATTGCAATAATAAGTATTCATGATATGAAGTTGATGAGGATGATAACTTTCTATAAAAGATATGGGGGATGAGTCTCAAGAAAAAAATTAAAATAATAACTATTGTTTGACACACATAAATTCTTTCGTAAATACACTAAACAAATGTAAATATAATATAGGTAATTAAGAAGTAATAAGAAACCCAAATATGAGGAATAATAATAGTGAACTATCATTCAATCAACTAGAAGATATAAAAAATTTATTGATAAAATATTTTAATAAATAACGATTTATTTCATTTACAAGGATACTAATAAGATATTACTATGGGTGGAACCAATATAGGTATACCTAAAATGATGAATAATTAAATATAATTTCTAAAATATAGAATTTGATAAGTTATATTCTATTTTTTAGAACAAGTGATGTATCAACCTAAAAAATTATTACATTTACAATTATTGGTATATCAAATATTTGAAAACATATCAAGACTCTTGGGACTTCATATCACCACACCGACCCTTACCAAGGATTATAAAGAGGTTTTAACATCAAATCTACCCATATTAAGCATTATTAAGAGGCCATCTAATAAATATTGACCTATCCTTGAGATTCTAGGGAGCACTAATACAAAATAAGCCTTTAACAACGTTATAAATTCCTTTTATCGGTGCTAGAAAATAAATGAATACATGAGAGAGGTTAAAATATGTGGTCATTTATCAGTGATGAAAAATCACTGATAAAGGGGTACTTTATCAATGCCAAAAAAAGTGATGATAAATGGGACCTTCATAAACCCTTTTTTAGCACCGATAAAGGACCCCTTTAGTAGTGCTTCCATTTAGTGCGACTAAATATACCATTTATAAGTTTCTATAAATGTGCTTATAAATTAACCTTTATTAGCATTGATAGAGAAACTTTTATGAGTGATAATAAAAGATCTAATAAAATAGAAATTTATCGTCACTTTAAAAAATTTCTGATAAAGGTTCATACTACGGTGTGCTGAAAGAGCGCACCGCAGCACCACTGCAATGTGATGAAATCGCACACTACAACACCATAAACACTAAATATAAAAAAACATGTCCCATTACATTATTTAATTGAAATTAAATTTTCAACACAAACAAAAAAACAATTTATTATAGACATTTCAAATATTGGTTTATAAAATTACATAAATTCAAATTATTACATACATTCCATAACATCAACATTCCTTTGTATTTTAATCCTAAAACAACTCATGATATGGGTGAAAAAACCACCCCTACATGAGAAAAGGAAAACACCTATATAACAAAATAATTATTATGTCAGTAATAGTTTAAATAAATAAATAAATAGAAATTATTAATTTTACTCAAATTGATGTCAATTTTAAATAAAAATATACACTTGGATTCATAACGGTCACACCGGATTGAGGTGCAGATGATTCCATCACATCTCAAATTTCTTGTGGATTGGTTTCCTAAAGTATCAAAATCATCTGAATGTGTTTTCTCTGTTTTGAGTATGTTAGTTGTCTTTTTTACTAAAATGTCATTTTAAACTGGAAATAAACACTTTTGTCTTATTTTGATCACATCATGTATTGGTTTTATGTGAAATGGATTCATACATGTCAAAAATGAATTATAAGTTATTTTACTAATTTATAATGAAAATCTAAGTTTATTTGATTGGTTTTCAGTGAGTGACACTTTTTGAACTAAATGTTGATTTTAAACTAATAACAAACACTTTGAGTAATACCATGAACATTATGCATCAGAGTGAGGTGTGGTTGATTTCTACACATCAAAAATGACTTATAGATCATTTTTATAAAGTATAAAAACAACCCAAATTTGTTTTATTGGTTTTTATAAGGACAATTGTCCATTTTACAAAAATTGATGACAATTTTAAAAAAAATATGTACTTTGTGTCATACTGGAAACACTATGCATCCGATTGAGGTATAGTTGATTCCTACACATCACAAATTACTTATGGGTCATTTTCTTAAAATAACAAAACAATCTGAATATGTGTTCTCATCTTTGAGTACATGAATTGTCTTTTTTACTAAAATGTCATTTTAAAATTGAAACACACACATTGACTAATACCAATCACATTGTGGATTATACTGAGGTACTTCAGATTCTTGTATGTCACAAATGACTTATGTATCATTTTTGTAAAGTATTTAAGCAATTTGAATGTGTTTGCTCAGTTTTGAGTAGGCCAGTTGGCCTTTTTACTAAAATTGACATCAATTTTAAATAAAAACACGCACTTGGAGTTATACCGGTCACACTATACAATATAACGACGTGCGGCTGACTCATGCATGTCTGAAATGACTTTTAGATCATTGTATTGATGTGTCAAAACAATTTGAATGTGTTTGTTGGTATTGAGTAGGTAAGTTTGTTTTTTTACTAAAATTGATGTCAATTTTAGATAAATTCACACTCAGAGTCATACCGATCACACTGTGCATCATATTGAGTTTCATCAGATTCCTATACATTCCAAATCACTTATGGATTGTGTCCTAAAATTTCAAAATAATTTGAATGAATTTTATCAATTTTGAGTATGTCACTTTTTTTAATAAAATGTCATTTTAAACTTGAGACAAACAATTTGAATCATATTAATCACATCATGTATCAATTTGATGTGAGACTGATTCTTATATTCCATAAATTATTTTTTAATTAATGCCCTAAATTATCAAGAAAATATGAACATGTCTTCTTGGTTTTATGTAAGTGACATTTTCTGAAGTCAAATGTCGATTTTAAATTGATAATGAACACATTAAGCCATATCAGGAACATCATTTATCGAATTAAGGTCCGACTAATTCTTACACATTTAAAATAAATTATTTATTTTTGTCTAAAAGTATCAAAATAATATGAATATGTTTGGTCAGTTTTGATTATGTTAGTTTTCTTTTTTTTTTCTAAAATTAATGTCAATTTTAAATAGAAAGAAGTACTTGGAGTCATACCAGTCACATCGTGAGTCAGATTGAGGGCAGCTAATTCCTACACATCATAAAGTCTCAGAACAATCCTAAATATGAATGTTACCATGGTTTCAGTTGAATTTATTTATTGAACTTCCAACACTGCTTGAGAAGCTTAAAACAAACCACATCAACTCGAAAAAAAGAATCCAACTCTATAAAAAACAATTATTATGAGTAATACTCAAAAGAATTTAATTAAATAAAAATTTGAAATAATAAATTAGTTGTATGGAAAATTATTTTACTTTTAAATGTAAAGATTTCTTCTGTTATTGTGTAGTGGATAGAACTTGAAGGAAAGTGATAAATGTAAACACTGTAGGGCGAAAGGTTTTGAGGGAGAAGAAGTTTGTGGAAGTTTTGGTGTATAAAGGAATAAAAGATAGACAAAACACCCCAAATATAACAAAATAATCCACTTTTATTGGAAAAATCATAATGTAAGTAATACTAAAAATAAATAAATTAAATATAAATATCAGATAATACATTAATTCCACAGACAATGATTTTACTGTGAAAACATCAATATTACCTCTATAATTGATTATAGGCATCATTGTTTCTCTTCCTATAAAGGAAGTAAAGATAACATAAAAGAAATTGATAAATGAAACACTACAGGGGTGAAAATATTTTAAGGGAGAATAAGTATGTGGAAGTTTTGGTGCAGAAAGGCATGAAAGATGGATATACCACCCCAACTCAAAAAAAAAAAAGAATCCACATGAGTAATAAAATATTTATTTTGTGTGTGGTACTAAAAATAAATAAATAAAATATTAATAAAAAATAATAAATTAATTCCATGTACAATGATTTTACTGTGAAAACATCGATATTACCTCCATTATTGAGCATAAGTAGCGTCATTTATTTTCCTTAAAATTTAGTGGAGAGAAATTGAAATAACGTGATAAATGGAACACTGTAGTGGTGAAAAGGTTTTGAGGGAGCATAAGTCTATGTAAGTTTTGGTGTAGAAAGGATTTAAAGATAGATAGACCACCCCAACTAGAACCAAAGAATCCACCTGTATAAGAAAACAATTTTTATTTGAGTAATACTAAAATTAAATAAATTAAACATAAATATGAAACAATACATTAATTTTATGAACAATGAGTTTACTATGAAAACCTTAAGATTACCTCTATGATTGAGGAGTGACATCGTCATTTCTATTATTAGAAAGGCATTACGCATGGAAAAAATATATTCTAAAATGAATGAACTCTTCAAGAAATAATTAAAATTAAATCAAGGTTCCATTATATAATTTTTCATTAAAATAAATAAATTATATTGTAAGATTACCTTCACATCTTTCCAAAGGGTTTACTTCTTTATTATTTTTTATTATAAGGGATAGATAACATCATCATGTGTGGAATATGTTTTCTGCATGAGTTGTAAAAAATTTAATTTAGATTTTGTTAATAGAGTAGAGAATATATAATATAATGAAGAAAAACATTATATATTAAAAACACTTTTCTATTCTCATTGAACTCTATTTTTTTAAATGGTTTCAAGGATTTGGTTCCTCTATCAAATTTCACTCCATTGATATTGTCAACCCATTTTAAATGGTAAAGAAAAACTTGAAATGTTGTATAATCCAAATCATATATCAGTTTGAAAATTCCAAAATATGAAATATTTTCATAAATTGGATTTCTATACTTGGAACTAGATATGTGCATCGCTTCAGCCACAAGTGTAAAACCACTATTTTTCCTCATACTTAATTCATCATGTTATTTTTATAGAATTTATAACCATTGATTAAAGAATAAGTGTAAGATATAATATTTTCATTTGGTCCTCTGGATAGCCATTGAAGTCATTCGACAATTGAATTCATATTTTCAGATAACTCCATATAAATTTCATCTCTGAACCATCCAATAAACTATTGATTATTGGTATTTTATATCCACCCTTCATCCCTTGTTAGATTAATATATATGATAATTTATTTATGGGATTCAATGTATGGATCAAAATATTCACTATTATATAATCTATAAAGGTGTGATTAATCCCAATATGTCAAGGTATATTTAACAACTTGTTTTCCAGAAATACCTTCACTCAGAAGGAGTTCGTTGTGACAAGACTTTGGGAGACTAGTGTTTTCAAGATCTGATATATAATGGGTACAAAATTTTATATCTTATTCAACAACATATCATTATACTATAAAACCTTATAGATGACTTCGATTATTGACATACCCTTTCAAAATCTTTATATACCATTTATTTGGGTATATACATTTTTAATGGAAAGAACCACATAGTTGAACATCTCTAACCAAGTGAACTATCAGGTGGACCATTATATTAATGAATGATGGTGGGAAGAACATAACTAATTCACATAATATAACTGCAATATCCTTATTCATGATAGGAAACTTCTCCAGGTATATAATTTTAATGGACATGGTTTTGAAAAATATGTTGATCCAAGTATGGTTAATGCATGTCGTACATTTTCAGGTAGAATGGAATGAAAAGAAATAGACATTAAATCTTACATCAAAACATGACAGTTGTGTGATTTTAGTCCTTATAACTTCAAATTATTCATTGACACGACATTCTTGTTATTTGATAAATACCATTTTGGAACTTTTACATAAGTAAGGAAAAGAAAAAATTACAATTTTTCCAATATGGATATAGTGTAAGCTGCTAGAGGAAGAAAAGTACAACTTTTACCCTTCCCTAGTGAAAACTATTCCCTTATCACCATTTTAATCAAGTCAAACATAGCCATGATGCCATATTTTATTTTTTGAGGAACATTTAGTAAGGTTACAATAACAAAATCAAATACTTTTTTTTTCTATATGCATGAAATCAAGAAAATTTCTCACATACAAACAATTCTTATCGGGTAATTCAATGAAAATTGATCTCTTCTTCTAACCTAATTTTGTAAGGTTTTTTGAAAATTGTTTACCAAAAATAGTGTCAATATTTTTTACATTA
This sequence comes from Viscum album, assembly GCA_963277665.1. Lineage (NCBI taxonomy): Eukaryota > Viridiplantae > Streptophyta > Magnoliopsida > Santalales > Viscaceae > Viscum > Viscum album. Next base: position 1,280,185,421 of record OY728159.1, read on the forward strand.
CTGTATTGTTGATTTTCCATTATTGGATATGGGGTTGTACCTTTTTTGATATTCCCATTGAATTATGTCATCTAGGATTGGTGTTTATGTCGTTGAGGAAAAAAATTTCAATGCTATAAAAACACAGTCTTCGAGGAATGTTTCAACTAAACTGAGTATGTGTGTTTTTCAAAAATGGGACATCCCAATATTCCTTTAATGCTATATTCTGATAAATTTCCATAAGTGGGAATGTTATTTATCATTCTATACAACATGTCCCTAAATGTGAATTCTTCTATTCTATGAGTATCATACATTGTAACACATATATCTCACATCAATTTTAGATCTTCAATCAATGGATAAAAATAGACATCAATATCATTACCATGTATCTTTGGTCTCTATATAAGTATAGATAACATAATGTATTTTCTATTTATGAATAACTATGGAGGAATGTTATAATTTACCAACATGATGGGACATGTACTATGAGTACTGATCTGTACACCAAAAGGATTCATTCTACGTGTAGACAACACAAGATGCAAGTTTCTTGGCACATTTACAAATTCAGGAAACTCGTAGTAAATTTTCTTCCACTGAGAAGAATATACTGGATACTGTAGGTTCTCATATTTAATTATTTTATCTATATTCCATGTTAATTGTATCACAATTTTCTAACAACCATATAGTCTTCTAAATCGTGTAGTGATAATAATGTACCACATAGATTTTGAAGGACTCAATTCATTTTTCTTATATCGATATGCACCCCACTTAGGGCATTTTATGAGTGATTCAGGGTCCTTGTTAAACAATATGAAATAATTTGGAAAAACATGTATTTTTTTTACAGATCATTCCCATTGAAAATAAAATTCATTTGGAATCAGATGTTTTTCGTGGTAGTTCATTTTATTATGGTATCATATCATTTAGGAGAACAAGTAGTTCTATAAAGGTGGTGTGACTCCATCCTTGGACACATTTAAAATTATAAAACTTCAATAAAGCTGAAAATGTTTTTTATTTAGTACAAATGGTATACAATGGTTTCTTAGAATGGATATTCAAATCCTAAAACAACTTTCTACAATCCTGAATTTCATCTTCAACTGTCATTTTAATTTATTCCATGCAATATCTATCATCAGTTATAAAGGTATTCATATCAAATGATTCATAAACCACAGTATCATTCCAATCAGTGTCCACATTCAGTTTTTCCATACGTTTAGTCAAAAATTTATATCTTTGATATATTCTGTGAAAAATAAAATATTCTTCAAACTCTTACATACTACTTTTTCTTGAATAAAAACAGTGTAAACACATATAGAGGATTTTAGAAGGACCGTCTGTATGTTCTCTTGGAAAATTCATGAACTATTTAACTCCATATTTTTACTAATTTGTAAAAAGATTAGCATGGATCCATTTTCGATTCATATCCATCCTATTGGGTTCATAAAATAATAATTTTTTACAATATATAAATAAATACACATAATATATTCATTATCAAAGGTGACAATTATAGACAATTCAAATAAGGGAAACTCAATATTTTATTATCTCAAAGAATTTTAGCATGTTGAAGAAAATGGGTAATTGGATTTTAGAGAAGAACTAATCAACTATAGCTGGTTTTATCCCATGAATTCATTCAAAGGTGATAGTAATAGAAAACTCATCCTCATCACCTCATCTCCCGAACATTTATCATTAAATTTTGTTGTTTGACACATCCTTTATCTCTTGTGGACATGCACCTATGTTGCTTGAAATAATCTGAGAAGTATTCATCCAGGGGATGAATAATGCTCAAATTAGTACAAGAAACATAAAATAGATGGGGGATTATTTTTAAGTAACAAATTACAATAATGGCTATTCAGAAGATGAAGGTAATGAGGATGAAAGTTGCATATAAAAGATAAGGGGGATGATTATCAAGAAACAAATTGCAATAATTTATAATATATAGAAATTGATACATTCTATTCTATTTTCTGGAATAAGTGATATAGAAACCCAAAGAATTATTACATTTATCATTAATGGTATATCAAATATTTGAAAACATCACAAGACTCTTGGGATGTAATATCACCAAACCGACCCATACAACAAATTCTATGGAGGTTGTCATATCCGATCTACACATCTGAAGGATTATAGAGAAGCCATCTAATACACATTGACCCATCCTTGAGATTCTAGGGAGGTCTATAAATAACATGGTATAAATTAATAATACACATCTATAAGATACATCACAAACAATGGATAAAAACACACCAACCCTTGCAATGTCTATCCTATACACATTTAAACATATATATATAGAATGGAATTTATAATACACATAATTACAATAAAATTGCACATTAAAACATTATTTTTAATGAAAATAAATATAATGTCTTCCTAATTTGGAAATCCATAACTATAATTTGTGAATAAATAATTATAAAATCAGTCTACATTATAAGTTCTAGAAACATATATAAATAGATAGAAAGATATATATTTACACACACACACACACACATATGCCCCCAAGGTTTAGCTTAGTTGGTAGTGACTCTATGGGGTCTCGACATAGTCTTGGGTTCGAGCCTCATTGAGTTATTACCTATTGGTGTAGAGTAGAATTTTCATTGTATTTCCCCCCCTCCCGGAACTATTATAATTATATATATACATATATATATATATATATCATTATAAAATAAACTTAAATTAATAAAAATATATGTAACCATTACAACATTATATCATAACATAGTAAAATAAATACAACCCCTTTCTAATGTTGAAAATAGAGAGCCATTGAAAATATATTAATAAGGTATCACCCTTACTAAGGGTTCTATTAAAAAAAGTTAATAGTAAATTTTTAAGTAAAAAAACTTACACCGAAATATTAAAACATAATTTGAATAAATAAATTCCCCTACATGAATTGCATAAAATCAGTTTCGGTTGTTGCTTCTCACCCTCATGAGAGTGAGAATCAGTCTACTAAATCAATTTTCTCATTCATTTAAGGTTTTTATATCCATAACCTTCACTATTTATACAATGGAATAAATATTTATTTAATTCAATTATCTTCAGACCAGAGGTGATTATCAAAGATTTTAAAATAGTGAAAAAAATTAAGCTTGCGGAGCATGTTTGGATACATATGTAGACAATGAATAAAATTAATTCAAAAAAAAAAATTAAAAAGACCAAAACAGGATATCCAAATCAGTATTCAATCAAAAAATAGATAATAAACAAATAATTATATTCATAATCTAAAATAAAAATATTATACAAGGACTGGACCAAAAATAACTCATGACATCATCAAACAAGAAAATAAAAAACAATAGAAAATCACACAAAGAAAATTACAAGGCCTACATTGATATGTTAAAGAAAATCTACTTGAAAAAACCTAAAAACAACTAAACACTATATGTATGATAATGTTCGAGTAACTGGAGGTAGTAGTGTGGTGTGATTCAAACTTTAATTCACCAAGGAGGAGCACCTATAGTGGGTGGTTTCCATAGAAAGAATATGATATTGTGATGAGTTCACAAATCGTTATAGGTTTTTAAATAGATTGGGAAAATTTTATCAGTGCTTACAAATATGTGCTGATAAAGAGTCCTTTTATCAGCACTCAAGTAATAAGTGTTGATAAAAGGAAAATTTATCATCAATTTTTTAGCCCTAATAAAACCCATATTTATAGGTGTTAAAGTTTTAGCATTGATAAACATTGATTTTATCAATGTTTTTTAGTTGTGATAAAGCCTCATATTTATCAACACAAAACAAAGCATTGTTAAAGACCCACCTTTATCAATTCTTATTACCTAAGAACTAATAAATTATTTATAATTATAATTATAAATAAAAAAATTGTAAATATATATATATATATATATACTTAGGAAATATATATAATTATAAATATTATAAATATATTACTTTTTAATTTTTTTTTATAATTTTATAATTAATTATTTATAATTATAGAGTTATTTTTTAGAAAATAATATTTATATCTAATTTTAAATGATGTCATTCATATATATTAAAAATAAATGAAATTGAATAAATTAAAAATAAGTACACTTTAACAATATTGAAAAAATGGGTATGTTTTGTGTGGGTGCATTGTATATAAAAATGCATTAATCATGTATATGTGAAATCAATATAACACGCATTTGATCTATATTAAATTGGAAAATCAAAAGACACATTCAATTATCTGTCCATTACACTATACAATTAGTCAATATGTTTAATTCATATTAATTTCTAATTATAAACCATTATTTAATAAATATATGAACATTTATTATAAAGCATATAAGTATTTTTTAATATATAAATCATATTTATATACATTTATATACCTTTATATATTTAATACACACAATTTATTAAGACTAATTATCATAATTATCTAATTAATAAAATGATTAATATTTAATAATTTACAATCAATTTATTCATTTTTATCAATAATTATTTAATTAATAAAATTTAAAATATGTTTTCTAATAAACTCATTTTTCATTTTTAATTTATTTAATAATTTCATTTTATTTATTTGTACCTTTATGGGTGCTAATAATGTATATCTTTTTCAGCGCTAAAACCCTTTATCAGCGCTAAAAATGAAGCACTGATAAAGGGTACCCTTCATCAGCACTAATAAAAAAGCATTGATAAAGATTCCATTTACCAATGCTAAAAAATTATGATAAAAGTTTAAATTTATCGGTGTTTTCTTTAGTGCTGATAAATATTCCATTTATCATTTTTTTATAACGTTGATAAATAACAACGTTGTTAAATGCTAGTTTTGTAGTAGTGGTGGTCCATAAAGAAGTTTTCATAAATAAAAAATACACATCAATAAGATATATCCCAAAGAAGGGAGAAAAACACACCAACCCTTTCTATATCTATCACATACACACTAGCCTATACTGAGATGGAATGAATCCCATGAGATCACATTTTCAAAGTGGAAAACCTTTACTTCAATCAAAAATCTATGTGGAATTAGAAAATTAACAGATCCTTAAAACATCACTCCCCATCTAAAGTCACTACTACATAAATACAAAAATATATAGTATGTTTAATATGCCAAGAAGTAGTCTCATATGATACCCAACCGCCATCATGAAAATTAATACATACGAAATTATATAGATTATTAAAAATGGGATGATACTTCTACCATATAGTTAATTACACTATTTATCCAACAAAAATAAATCACGATTCATCCAAACTTTCTCATAAATAAAATATTATCTCAAAAAACCCCTACGTTAATTCACATCTATAATTGAGAAAGAAGAAGATGCTTAGATGGTTTTGGAGTGAAGCTGGGAAGACTCACACTATAGGTGTTTCAGAATCCAAAAATTACAAGCATGAATATAGATGATATCCATTAAAAAAATACAAAATGGCTAACACACCACACTCATAGTTACAAAACAACCTCCGAAATGGCTAGAGCCATTGATGTTTTACACCCTGAGTTCCCTAAGATAATGTACATAAATACTTACATTCAATAGAAATTATAGAAAGACTTACATTTGAGTGATGTATTGCTTTGACCCTTGAATCGTTCGAGCCTGGAATTTGAGCTTGGGATTTGTTTGAGCCTCGATTTGAGCCTTAATTTGATATTCAATTCACCAAATAGGAGCACTGGTAGTGGGTGGATATTGTAGGATGCTTCTGATATCACGACGACTTCACAACTGGTTACGGTTTTTTAAAAATACTGGGACACTATTATCTGCACTTCCAAAAAATCATTTATAAAGATGATTTTTATCAGTTCTTAAGTAATAAATACTGATAAAATGATTATTTATCGGTGCTAAAAATTCCTCATAAAGGATTTATAATTATAAATATAAATAAAAAAACTTGTAAACAAATATAAATATAAATATAATAAATAAATGTAAATATAAATATAGTAAATATATTCTTTATTTAAATATACAATTATTTATTTATAATTATATATATATATATATGTATTCTTAAGAAATAATATTTATATCATTATATATATTTATATAATTATATATATATTTAATAAATATATATAAATATAAATATAGTAAATATATTTATTATTTAAGTAAATTTATTATAAATTAAGTAATTATTTAAATATGTATAATTATCTTTTTATAATTATATAAATACTATAAAAAATATTTATTTATTTATAATTATAAATATGAAATTTTATAAATATAGTAAATATAAATTTACAAATATATTTATTTTTAAATATTATTTTAAAAATATATTTTTAACATTATTAATGAATATCTAATTTTAAATGCATGCTTGTTAAAAATGAGTGAAATTGAATAAATTAAAAATAATTACACATTAACAATATTGAAAAAATGGACAAGTTCTATTTGTGCATTGTATATTAAAATGAATTAATTAAAAATATGTGAAATCAATATAACATACGTTTAATCTATGTTAAATTTAAAAATCAAACAATATTCAATTATATGTCCATTACTCTATGAAATTAGTCTGTATTTTTAATTCATATTAATTTTTAATTATAAACAATTATTCACTAAATACATGACTATTTCATTTAAAGACCATAAATATTTTGTAATATATAAATCATATTTATATACATTCATATATATATCTATATATTTAATATATACTATTTATTAACATTATCAATAATTATCTAATTAATAAAATGTTTGATATTTTTCTCAATTTCCTTATTTTTAATTTTTATTTGCTTAATTTTCATTTTTCATATATCTATATATTTAATACATACTATTTATTAGTATTTATAATTTACATATATTTTAATCAAATTATTCATCTTTATCAATAATTATTTAATTAATAAAATTTGTTATTTATTTTTAATAAAATCATTATTATTATTTATTTATTTAACTATTTCATTTTATTTATTTGGATTTTTATCAGTGCTAGAAATAAATCACTAATAAAGGGTACCCTTTATCAGTGCTAAAAATAAAGCACTGATAAAAGACCACTTTAGCAGTGCTAAAAAAAGCATTGATAATGGGTACATTTTATGAGTGCTAAAAAAGGAACTAATAAAATGTTAAATTTATCAGCACTTTCTTTAGCACTGATAAATACCAACACTTTTAAAGGCGTGTTCTATAGTGGTGTTAGTGGAGTGTCAGAGTTGAGTTATTCTCAGTTGTTTCTTATCTTCCATGGTGAGAGAGGTCATTTAGTGGTAGAAAATGTCTTGAGAAAGTTGAGAGTGTCTTCAAATCATTATGAACTTTAGAAGATGTGAAAGTGCGTATTATTCTTTGTTTGTTTCAGGGTCTATATTTGAACCATTGGAAACTGATTTCTCATCCGTCGATTCACGTTAGGAAGATGTGGTAAGTGTTCAAGGCCACTTTTATTCAATGGTTTGTGCCTAAGGATGTGAAGAAAATGAAAGTGGAAGATCTCATGAGTATTTAACAAGGCCATAAGAAAGTGAAGGCCAATGTTGATCACTTTAAGAAGATGGTTTCCTTTTATTCAGAGGTAGAATCACAAGACCAGTTGAAAGCTCCACTTTTCATTTGGGGTATTTTTCTAGAGATCAAAGAGTGAGCCCTCTTCTCCAAGAATCTTAGTTTTGAAGATTTGGTGGATGAAGCCTTTTTGGATGAGGTGCTTTCGGTGGCTGTTGGTGAACCAATTTCTCTTAGTTCTCATATTGGTTCCCTATATGGGTAGAGGTGTGTGCTAGAGTAACTTGTTTTTGATAAGCCTATGTCTTTCTCTCTAGTTTATCACTCTTAATATCTTTCTCTTATTTGCTTCTAGTACGGTTGGTTTGGGCTTTCTAAGTCATTGTGTCATAATCCTTTGAAGCCACATCATTTTTGTGGTTGTTTTGGTCATTTGGGAAAGTTTTGTAAGAAGTGTTTCCTAGTGAAGAATCCGTGATTGGAGGATGTAAGCTTTTGACTTTGGGGAAATAGATTCTTCTGATATCAAGGCACCATCCATAAGCTCCAGAGTGAAGCTTTTCATGCAGTCAGGAACAACTTGGGGTGTGGGGAATCTTCACCTTACTATTTTCTCCAACATTAGAGTGGATATATTTGATGTTATTTATTTTGGTTTTCTTTACTATTGTAAGTTAAATGTTGTTGTAATAATATTTATGGTTTCATTATTTTGTGATTTGAGTAGTTGTTCCTTTTGAATGCAAGTATTTTATTAGTAGTTATTTCTTGTGTGGGTGCTTAGCATTTTGGGGATTGGTTACAGTTTTCGATCATGATCATTTAAGAGATCTTTGAGTTTGTGGAGTTGATGATTGGTGGTTCTGTTCATTGTTTATTTTTTAATTACTTTTTTGTTTTCCCACTTGTGTTGGGGGTTTGTATTTTTTATAGAATTCTCGGTTCTACTGGTGGTGTTTTTTGTATTATAGAGAAAAGTTTGGGTTAGTTCGTGTTGGGGGTGCACACATTAGCCCGATCCGAAGTCGTGACATGGTGTTATTCAGGTTCTTATTGTGGGTAAAGTACTCCTATTTTTCATTATCCATTCTGTTATGGTTTCATTTGCTACTAATCAGGTGTGACTGGTGGAGTGAAATGTATCCCTAAGGTTTGTGGTTTTGTTGGATTTTGGTTTGATCCTTGTTCCTCATGTGGATGGGTGACTTTCTAGGGGAAGAATGTGTTTTTGGTGGGGAGAATTGTCACACCCAGATCATGAAATTTATTTTATTTTATTCTTATCTTGGATTTGGTTATTTTGTATGGGTTTGTTTTGAATTCCCTATCTTAATTTCTTATTTTTATAGATTTTTGGGCTTGATAGTAGAGATTCATAGTTTGCGCAAAATTAAGGGAAACCAGGCACCCTCACCTAAGAAACCATGTGGAAAATGTTGATTTTTGACAGTGGCAACTTCAGGGTTTGGAAAACCATGCAGCATGTTCCCCTTCAATTGTGAGGGGTGAATGGTTGGAATATAATTTGTAGAACTGCTTTTCCAAATCGTGTGAGTTTCCAATGCCATTAAGAGATAAAAATTATCTCTTTACCCCTTTTGTGTTTTAATCCTAATTCGGGATTTCCTCCCTTTTTTGATCCTAGGTGCACCAGGGGGATCACCAATCCCTTCCTCTATTTCTCTCCTTTCACCATTGAAGCTCCCAAAATGTTATTTGGGGAGTTTTATTTGGATTCGTTGTAGATTTCATCTTCTCCTATTCCTCCTCTCTTGGTCTTGGTTTTACTTAGTGGGGTTTCTATTTTGGCCAAACCCTAAGGGTTAGAGTTGATGTGTTGTTCAATTTCTATGATGTTTGGGTGTGCATATTTTCTATTGGGGTGCATTATTTCTCCTCCTAATGTTTCATTGCATTCTCATGTCATTGATTTAGTTATTTACCTCCATTTCCTTTCTGAATCCATTTGATGTCTGAGCTTTCCTAAATGAATTCGAAATGTGTTTCCCTTGCTTATGATGTGATAAAATGAATTTATTTTGTGTTTTTATGATGCTAAATAGGTGAGAAAGGGTTTTCAAAGGGATTAATTAACTATGATTATATTTATATGCACATAAAGTTTTTGATAAAATGTCAATTGGTCTTTCAAATTCAAAATGGGTGCTTTGGGGTGGTGTTTTCCATCAGTTATGTTTTGGTAATTTTCTTGGGTTGTGAATTGGATGTTGTATGTGAAAATTGGTGACTTTTATTGTGCGATGCTCATGTGTGTCTTGTTTCTTTGGTTTAAAGTAAAGTGAGTATTCTTTAAAAAGGTATTTTCAATGTGATTTAAAGTGTGCATGTGTTGGGAGTTATTTTCTCTTAAAGAAACTGATTGTGTTTTTATGTAAGACTCTTTGTTGTGGTTTATTAATGCATTAAATGGATTGTTAGAAAATTGAAAAATGTGTTTTCAAAGAGATATGAGGTACATATGTGTTGAAATTATATTATCCAAAAGAAATGGATTTTTTTTCATGTTGGATTCTTTTTTGTAAAACCTATATGTTTGTGGTAATTATGAAGGGATGTGTAGAATTTTTTAAAAATGTATTTGGTGTGAGTATGGTTTTGAAAGGGTATTTTCCCATATAAATGGTTGGATTCCACATGTTTTGTTATTGTTTCATTTCTAAATGGGTTTCATGAATTTTTTATGTGGTGTGAAATGTAATTAGTGGTTCTGGATTTGAAATGTGAATGAATTTTTGGTAAGATTCATGTGAAAATGATGTTTCATGATGACTTTAGAAATTGTTTTAAAATGTATTTGCAAACGTATTTTGGGTTGGAAATGTTAAAGGTCCGGTTGACACTTTATGTTTCCTTGAGAAAGATAGTTTTGATGTTATGTGATGTGAAATACAATTTGGCATATTGGCATGTTTTAAAAATGGATTGGAATATCCGGTAGCATGAAGGCCCCATTATTATTTTATAATGTTTGGGGAAAGGGGATTTCATTTTGGAAATGTGTGGTTTCCATATGAGATTTAATTTTTGGGGGAAAATGCTTATAAAAGAAATAGATTTTCATGTTTTTTGTGAATCTTGGCTTATGTTTGAAAAAACCAAAAGACCTTGTGATTCTCTTCCCCCTAGTGGTTTGTGCATGGGAATTTGGTTGGTTTTGGCATATGATATGGAGACCATTAGACATTGGGATGGGATCACCTCTAATTGCTCATTCATGAGGACACTGTGGGTTATGGATTCTATAAAAAGTGTTTCCATGTATTATTATTGTTAACATCATGGTATTCTTGGGATTCATCTTGAGGGTTGACTGATGGTGTCTTGTTGGCCTCAATTAGAAGGATTGGTACCCCTTGGACTTGATGGGGATAGGTGGGATGTGCCACTAGATTGGCTAGTTTAGAGAAGGAAATTTGTAATTGACTATAGAAATGCACTATATGATTGAAGGTGAGTTTTAATTGAGTATTTCCAAAAATTCCCTCTAGATATGTTTAGTAAATTCCCATGATTTACTATCAGTATGTTCTATTTAGTTTTAGCTACATGTGATATCAACCCTACTATTTTATACTTGCTTATTTGTTCCCTTTTTTACTTTTGTAATGATTCTTTTCACTCTATCGTATGTAATTATGATTGGGATTAGGTGTTTTGAGATGGAATTTGTAAATGGAAAGAATTTTGAAAGAAACTTTATGAGAGTTTTTTTAAAAGGGAACTTGTGGAAAGTTGTGTTTTGATAGTTACAAATTCTTATTTGGATTCCTTTATTTTTAGAAGTTCTTTTTTGGTTTTTGTGGTTTGGATTTTTAATTGGTGTTTCAGTTGTGAAATAAACATGTTTTAAAGTGGAATAATGTTTTGAAAGGGAAATTTATCTATGTGTTTTTGTTCTTGAAAAGGAAATTTTATTGAAAGGGGAGTTATTTCATTTAAAATGATAAAAACCTATTTTAGGAATGTATTTGAAACTAGAATTTATTAATAGTTTTGAGAAAGAAAATGAATGGAATCTGCTGGGATTACCTACAAATATGTTTAAGATCACACCCAACATGTAACACTCAGCGTTGGTAGACCATATTTGTTTTGTAGGTGCAGGTTTTTGGATTGGGTTCTCTTGGTGTTGGTTGGTATTGTGGTTAGTGGTGACCAAGAGGTCACATAGAGATCAAGTTAGTGTGTTTTAGTCTCAGTTTTTTTTTTAGTTTTTGTTTTGTTCAGTTATCGTATCTGGAACAGTTTTTTATATTTATTAATATTTAGTTGTTGGTTTTTTTTTCATGCTCAATCTTGGTTATTTGATCCTGTTTTTTTTGGAAAAAATAGTTTACATTGTGATTACTCGGAGTCTTGACACTAGTTTATATCCTATGGGGATCGGGATCACCCTTCTTGTCATGTCTCAGACTAGGTCGTGTGTCAGGTCGGACGGAACCCTAGATTGGTTTGTGACAAGGCATAACCTAAACACTATTTAAGAACACCTTCTCTCTATCCTACCACACCTCCAAAATCATATTAGTAAAAAAACTATCACACTCCACCCATCCAATGATTCTCTAATTACCAAGATTGATAACCTTCTACTCACAGAATCAAAAACCACATCTACCTTACTAAATGTACAATTTACATATAAATAATAGGTATGAAGATAATTTACCCAGTGTATCTTTCAGAGGCTTGTATCTCTATGAGTGAAGATATACTTATAGATTTTATAATCTGAGTAGACTATAAACTACTCCTTGGATAGGTAATGGCACCAAGTCTTCAATTTATGAAACAAAACTACTCCCTGGAATGTGTGGTTTAGTTTCTAATTTTTGAATTTTGAAGTTTTAATCACTTGTCCTATTATACTGTGGTATTTAGAAACTGTGAGGGTGCCCACTTTACCGCTGAAAGTTGATTTTATGAAAATAAAAAAAGCGTTGTATTCCATGTCATGGGTGGGTTAATCATCTCATGAGGATGTAGCGGATGAGATTTATAATCCACCACACGATCATCCTATATTAGAACACACCATAACCCTACAATTGAGGTATCAAAAAACATTACATAACACTTCCCATATCCATGAAGAATAAAAAATAGAGCTGATGTCAATAAATATTTTAACGTTTGAAAATAATACTATCACTTCTCACTCTAATCAAACTTATCCCCTTTCTAAGTCAATACTGTCAAGGGAGAAGCTTGCGTATAGAAGCATAAAACAAAATTCTTTTAACACTCATCTAAGCCTAAAAATTTATTGATATCAAATACATTGTTGGGCCACTCCCATGAAATAAATTCATGGATATTTGTAAGATCCATATAAATACATTTCTCAAAAATTACATGGCACCAAAATTTTACATAATAGATTTAGAACTAAAATTCAGATTACTTAACATATAAGTGATTCTCCCTCAATGTTTTGAAAACAAATTTTAGATTATTTATGTAGTCCTCCATCTTAGAGTACACCATGCCATCATAAAAAATAATGAAACGAAGGATCTTAAAAACAAGTGAAAGATATGATTCATCAATTTCATAAAGAATATAGGATCATTTGTAAGGCCAAAGAACATAACTATATACTCAATGTTACCCTAAAATATCTTGAAGATAGTCTTAAAAATATAATCTTTTCAGACCCTCAACCGATGAAAAAATAATGAAACATACTTTACATACATTGATATTACTTCAAAAATGATGTATATTCATTACAACATATAATAAATCCACAACAGGATTGTATAGGTATATTGTCTTTAGAAACTAGGAAACATAAACAAATGGTTCATAAAGCATCTACATTTTCTTCTACTTATATCATTATAACTAGACCCCTTTATGACATATCTTACTTAATACCCTTCTTCATGGCCTAGGGAAAAGAAACATATTAAAGGTTGAGAAAAAATTATCATTTGGGAAAACGAGGAAAATATCAATCATATCATAATCATAAGACATAAGAACATACCATTTGGAAGTTGTATCCTGCATATGAAATATTGTGATATCATGTAACGGGAAAAAAGTACATAAGTATTAATGCACATAATCCCAAAAGTCATAACATAATACATGAAGTTTTTTTGCATACACATAATCATAAAAAATCATTTCATATTAGCCAAGGCTCATTACCATGACCATCATAGCAGAAAATTTCCATTACTGAAGCGAGTTTACTGGTCATTCCTGTAACATCCCGATTCCAGAAGCCACCCAGAGGTGCCCCATACATGGTTGGCCACATGGCCTCAATCACATTTCCCCAAATGTCAGAGGCTACCGACTAGCAGTGAGGGCCTTGGGTGTGATAGTGAGGAAACTATGCCCTCATTGGCAGAGTACACAATGGAAGATAAGAAAAAGCAATAATGGAAGCAGTAAACATCCATACAAGAGTAAACAACAGACGACTAAAAGTGTAAAAAAACAGAGAACATATATATATGATTCATGATACATATATCTAGGAAAACAGCCAAACAAGTCACAATGCTGAATACAAACAGTACTAAACCAATGTACAAAAGAAACAGATAAACACCTCCTTATCATCGCAAGCCTAGGCTTGGTCCCATACTCTCTAGCTCCATAGCAAGTCAAGTACCTGAAGTAGAAGGGCGTTTTCCATTTTCTATACCTGTAACAACATAGTATGTTTGGGCCCAAAATCATGTCCCAGATAGGTTGTGAGATGAATCTCAGTAGGCAACCACTCGAAGATCAGTGCCTAATAGTTAGCGAGCAAATGGCAGGTAATAGTACAGTAAGCAGTAAACAGTAACCATTAAACAAGATGATACACAACAGTAAACAATCCACAAATCAACAAGCAGCAGTGAAGCAAACAGCAAACCACAAAACAGGAACCCCTCTAGGAAGTACTCACAGCCATCTCTAATGGTCTTATCCAATAAGTACCAACAACCCTCTGGGAAATTCACTCAGTCTAACCCCTCTGGTTTGGTCATATGAAATATAAGACTCTCTGAGGAAGCACACTCAGTCAATTCCCCTTATAGTCTAAGGTAGTCAGGGACTCTCTGAGGATGATCATGCGGTCAATTCACCTTATAGACCCAAGGTCTAAAGACTCTCTGAGGAATATCACTTAGTAAATTACTCTTATAGCCTCAGGTTGATCACAGACTCTCTGAGGAAGCTCACTCGGTCAATTCCTCCTATAGCTTGGAATGGTTTAAGGAAATTAAAAAAAAATAGTCTATCCAAGGAATCTCAATCAGTCTACCCCCATATAGTCTATAAAGCTCAAGACTCTCTGAGAAATCTTACTTGGAATATCCTTATGTAGTCTATAATGTCTACGACTCTTTGGGAAGCTCCCTTGGTCTATCCCCTATGGTCTATAATGTCCAAGACTCTATGACGAAGATCACTCGGTCTATCAACTTATAGTCGATAGCACTAGGTTCTCACAACCCTGTGCTAGTCAGTGCATAATAATGCTATAAGGGAAATGTAAACCTACCGAACTACTTGGCTAAACAGTCTACAATATAAAAAAGCATGTTAGGGAAAAACAATCCATCATATGGTCATAAGGAACGGAAAATATGTATAACATCCAAAGGCTGAACAAGACCAAAGGTCGTAAATAGAGCAAGGCACGGGAAAAACATCCAAGCATATAAATTATTCTCATATATAACCAAATTAACCCTACACAAGCATACAAGAAAGGCAGGAAAAC
Source organism: Viscum album (assembly GCA_963277665.1). NCBI lineage: Eukaryota > Viridiplantae > Streptophyta > Magnoliopsida > Santalales > Viscaceae > Viscum > Viscum album. The sequence goes on from OY728159.1 coordinate 1,280,200,727, forward strand.
TACAGGGAAAAATAGTAAACACGCAATATCCCGTTCAAGGGTATTGGTGGAAAATGCACAAAAAACTAAAAAAATTCGAATGGAATGGCACAAACCAACTACCTTGGTGCTAGGAGATTGATATACTTGAACCATGAGGCTTGAATCTTCTTAGAACATCGTAAATTTATGAAAAAACACAAAAAATTCAACCCACGATACCTTGAAAAAGAGGAGGAATTGGAAAACGATGCTCTAAAATAAGGGAGATATTACCACTGCGGTTTCAATGAAATAGATTTCGGTAGATTTTCATAATGGATGAAGGCACAGGGGATTGGAGAAGTTACAGCGTCGTACGACTTCTCTTGGTCGAACGGGACCTAGAAGAAAACGATTCTGGCGGTCAGACGTGATCCCAGTCTGTTTAATGAAAAAAATTAAAGTACATGGCGTGTACATTTGAAGTACACGATGTGTACTAGGATTTTCTGTACTCTACTTTAAGCGGCCTCTATATCACCCCACATGACCATGTGTGTGGCCTGGACATGGCCAGCACACGACCTCGCGCAGCAACGAAGTACACGGCGTGTACTTCAATAATTTTCAGAAATTACACTTTTCTTAGAAACTCTAGAAAAAGGAAAAACATACCTGGAAAGAAGGTCCGGGTTCTTACAAACTTCACCAAAATTCATCCCCGAATATCCATAGCATGACGTTGAAGAAGAAACCTCAAAAAAATATGGCTACTGTGATCATACGTCGACCTCCCTCTCCCAAGTCTGGTCTTGAACCCGTCCATGCTGCCATAGCACTCATACCAGAGGAATGGACCAGCCATGAAGAACCTTCGTACTACGATCAAAAATTCGGATAAGATTCTCCTGAAAAGATGCATCCATATCCAACTTGACTTCCTCGGGTTGGAAGGTATGAGACGGGTCTAAAAAGTAACGACGAAGATGAGAAATGTGGAAAATTTCATGTATAGCCCGGTACCTATAAGGTAAATGCAATCGATAGGCAACCGGTCCAAGTCTCTCTAACACCTCAGATGGTCCGACGTACCTCAGTTAAAGCTTAACCTGTCTATGAATCCTTCTGTTCCCCAACCTCAGTGTGACACGTAGGAAAACCTGATCCCTGACCTCAAACTCCAGAGGTCATCTCTGCTGATAATCATAAGACTTTTGTCGAGACTATGTCGTAGCCATTATCTTCCGAATCAACTCTATCTGATCTGAGGTCTCCTAAACAAGATGAGGTCCTAGCAAAGCTGCCTCTCCTACCTCCAGCCAACATAAGGGTGATCGACATGGCATACCGTACAAAGCCTCATAAGCTGCCATCTGAATAGTTTCATGAAAACTATTTTTGTTGGAAAACTCCAAAAGAGGTATATGTTTCTCCCAAAAACCTCCAAAATCCATAATGCAAGCTCGGAGCATATTCTCAAGCACCTAAATCATACGTTCATACTGTCCATCTTTCTGGAGATGGTATGCTGTACTCAAAAGTACCTGTGTACCCAAAGCCTTTTAAATCCCTTTCTAGACCCAAGAAGTAAAACACACATCCCTCTCTAAAACAATGGAGTGTGGAACTCCTTACAGACATACAATCTCTCAGATATAAATCCATCACATCTCATTAACACTGAAGGTCTCCTTGATCGGCAAGAAGTGAACAACCTTCGTAAGCCTGTCGATGACAACCCAAACTACATCATTCCCTCGAGGTGACCTCAGCAAACCGGTCACAAAGTCCATCACAACATCATTCTATTTACAATTGGGAATGGGTAACTGCTGTAAAAGACCTGATGGTCGCTGATGCTCCGCCTTCACCTACTGACAAGTGGAACACCTCATGATCAAACCAGCAATGTCCCTCTTCATACCTAACCACCTGTACTAATGGTGTAGATCACGATACATCTTGGTGACGCTAGGATGAATTTTCCAAACTGAGGAATGACAGCCCCACATCAGCTCCTTGCGTATATCTTCTGGCACCCATAAACTTCCTTGGAAACACAAGATCTCATCCTCACATATGGTCCATCCAGAAATAAGGTCTTCTCCTGACACACTTTCCCGTATGACAAGGCCTTCAAAATCTGATAGTTGCCTCATTCGTACTCGATTAAGAAGGGTAGAGGTAACAGCTACATAAGATAGAAAATTCTTCCCCTTTCTGTCGTGCACCTCCAAATGCATCTCAGAGAATAGATCCATAAGCTTCCACTCACTACCGGCCTCCTGAACTACCTGTATATGAGTTCTCCTACTCAACGAAGCAGCCACTGTGTTGCCTTTATCGGGTGTATAGGCATGCTCAAAGTCAAAGTACTGAAGATACTCAACCCACCTGCACTCTCTCAGATTTAGATCACGCCGAGTGATGATGTACTTGAGACTTTTGTGGTCTGTGAAAACCACAAAATGTTGTCCCAGAAGATAATGCCTCCAACATCGTAAGGAATGAACAACACTTGCCAACTCCAGATCATGCATCAGGTAATTCCGCTCATGTGGCCTCAACTACCGAGACCCGTACGCAACGACTCCATCTTCCTGCATAAGCACAACTCCCAGCCCGATACCTGACGCATCACAGTAAACAATATAGATCTTTCCCAGCTCTGGGAAGACTAGTATCAGTGATGAAGTTAACCTCCCTTTCATCTCATGATAGGATGACTCACAAGAATCTGACCATAATAATTTCACACCCTTCTTGGTCAGACCTATTAGTGGTGCTGCTAAGTGTGAAAATTCCTGTATAATGCTTTTGTAGTATCCATCCATCCCTATAAAACTCTGCACGTCAAATACGTTCTTCGGCTGCTCCCAGGAAACTACAGCTCTCACTTTCTCTAGGTCTACTAATAATCCTGTCTTTGAGATAGCATGACCCAAGAAGTGAATTTGTCCATACAAAAGTGGCATTTAGAGATCTTAGCATATAATTAATGATCCATCAGTATACTCAAAATGATCTCAAGATGTGTGTCATGGTCATGTCAAGTGTGATAGTACACCAAGATATCAACCATGAAAACAAACACAAAGGAATCCAAGTATGGATGGAACACTCAGTTCATTAGTGCCATGAAAACTGCAGGCGGGTTCGTGAGACCGAATGACATAACCATATACTTGTACAGACCATACCTGCTTCGGAAGGCTGTGAGAGGTATATCTGATGGTCTAATACGCAAATGATGATAACCGGACCTCAAGAAAATATTCGAGAGCCCTCGGGATCCTCAAAGCTGATCAAAGATATCATCGATCCTCGACAAGGGATATCGATTCTCGGCCGTCAACTGGTTCAGCTTCCGATAACCCACACAAAGCCTAAGGGTATTTTCTGCCTTTTTCACAAATATGACAGGAGAAACCCAGGGATAAGTATTGGGTCAGATGAATCCCTTTGCTTTCAACTCCTCCAAATACTTCTTGAGCTCCTGTAACTCAGATGTAGGCATCCTATAAAGAGGAATTGTCCCCGATGCCACTCCTAGAACAAGCTCAATAGAAAAGTCTACCTCACGCTCCAGAGGCAACCCTAAAAAGTCTTCTACAAAGTCATCCCTAAAACAATCCACCACTAAAGGAAAGTCTAACTGCAAATTCCCCTAGTCATCCAGATATAGACTGACAATCGGGGTAGTAACTCCTCCTATCCCATGATTCTTGGGTCCTTCTCTACTCGCCTAGAAATCCCACTCACCACTATAAAGAAAAGATTCACCCTCTGTTGATATGATGCTCACCCTGTGATGATAATAGTTGAAGACTACCTAGAAGGGAACTAACTAGTCCATCCTGAGGATGAAATCATAACCTATCATCTCTTGGACATAGAGGTCCCATAAGAAGTGAAACCCTGCAACCTCTAGAGGGAACACCCTGCACTGACGTACACTATCCATCCTAGCCCCCAATGGTGTGTCTAGCATACAGATATTGGTAGAGGAAAAGATGCAGAGCTCAAGGATATCCACAAAAGAAACAGAGATAAAGCTATGAGAAGCTCCTGTATCAAAAAGAGTAGAAGATGAAACCGATGTTGCTAAAATTGTACCTAGAACTGTAGAGGTTCTGGGATCCTGCTCTTGATGGGTCTTCTCCACTACAAAAGTCTAACCTATACCACTACCCTGTGACCCTGCCTAATCTCTCTAAGCTAATCCACCCTGCTGTCGCTGATATCCTGGTGTCTAGCCACCACGATCGTGACCTCCACCTCGGCCCGAACGGCCGGAAGAAATCCAGTTCCCAGACTGGTGAGAAACTGGCGATGCTTCTCCTGAACGTGGGGTCATAGAAGAACCCCTCCCACTAGCTGTAGGTGAGAAAACCTAACAGAAATGTTGAAGGTGAACAATCTTGACATAAGATCGGCACTCCATCGGGTCTCTCTGGCACTGATTCCTAGTATTCTCCCTCCTCCCACATTGGTAGCATACTACGGGGCTTCCTGAAGATACATCCTGCCTATTCTAATTTCCTCTATCAGACTCCCTACGGAACTTACTGCTGTCATAAAGAGGAAAAATAACTCTAGATATTGAACCTCCCTGGCTCACTACTCCAGAATCCCTCAGATTGTGCTCAGTGATCAGTTCCTGGTTGACGATAGAGGATATCGAATTAAACCTGAAGATGTTCACATATGACTGGATGTCATGCCTCAAACCATCCTCAAACTTCCATGCAAAGAACAACTCATTGCCTCTTGGAATCGGCGTGAAATGTTGTAGCTCAGTAAAGCGAGATGAGTACTCCATAACAGAATGATTACCCTACTCCAGAATCATAAACTCTCAGGTTCGATCAACCCTCATGGTCTCCGGGTAGAAGTAATCGTAGAATATACGCTGAAACTTACCCCAAGTCATACTCTTATGGCGTCCTAACTGTGAGATCACCTCCCACCACCTCTTGGCGAAGTCATGGAGCATATAGGTAGAAAGATTCACCCTTTTCTCTAGAGGTATCTCTAGATGCTTGAAGATTGTCAGCATGGCCTCTATCCATGATTCTACAGCCTGGGGTCCTCCATCTCCTGAGAAATTAAAAGGATGCTACTGCTGAAAAACCCACGTCAACTCTGCCATCGACGGGGCAGAAGGTAGCACTCCCTGGAAGGTCTGCATCATCCTCAAGAAACCTTCCCTAAACTGTGCATCGACGCCTTCAACTGGTATAACTGCTGGTGCCAAGGATGGCACTACATGAGGATCTATAGGAGGTCCTTGATCAGCCATATCCGGTGTCTGATCATTATTTGGAAAATAGCATACAACCAGAGGACGTCTCAGTGGCATAACTCTGAAAGGTCAAACGCACACCATAGATTAGGATTATCAAGGATTGAAAACAAAATAGTATAAGAAAGGGAACATGAAAAAGAAACATTCAAGTTTTACAAAACATGACTACACGGTGTGTATAGAAACTACACGACGTGTTCCCTTAAGCCATACACCTGGGTGTGTACTTCTTCCACAATTGGTCGTGTAACACCCCAAACACAGGGTGTGTTGTCCCCATACATGGCATGTACTTGAACTCTATTCCCCTGCCCGAGTCACCTTACACGGCTAACCCTCACGGTCCTCTTAAGACAAAAATACACGACATATTCAAGGTAGACACGACGTGAACTGGATACAATTCACTTGGCCCATGTTGTTCGTGACATGGCCTATGAACCCAGGTTACACTACACGGCGTGTTCCAAACAAACACGGTGTGTACTAAGAAAGGATAACACCGATCTGTGTTGTTCGTTACACGATCGGCTACACGGTTCACTACATACGGCGTGCTCTATGTGTACACGACATGTAGTTGAAGGATTTCCCCAAACCGTGTTGTTCGTGACATGACCGGGTAGTTAGGTTACACTACACAGCCTGTGAAATCAAGACACGACGTGTATAGTTGAAGTTTCATCCATCCGTGTCGTTAGTCACACGGGTAGAAACACAGTCTCTACAATACGGTGTGTACATACCGTACACGGCACGTTATTGAACGGTTTTTCATAACCCATGTGTCCCTTCCCACATAGTCAGTGAAACGGTTTCAAAACTAAACAACATGTATTCATAAAGTACACACAATGTATTTTGGGTTTTTCTGGACAGTAGCCTCAAAAACTGCTATGGAGCCCAGAAACATAGAAAAAAAATGTCAAGGTGCCAAATTAAGATCCGCGAGGGCCCAAAATCCCCCATAATCAATGTTTGTCACCTTATACAGGTTATAACCAGGAAAAAAGTGACGATCTACCAAATTCTGGTCCATGAGGGCCCATAACACCTTAAGAACCAATGTTTGGCATTCACCCAAACAAAGAACTTTACAACAAATTCTCTATCAAACAGTAGAGATTCTATCAAAGCATCTATCACAACAGCATGCATAATCTATATAACGTTTATCACAACAACATGCAATCTCTAATGAATCCTAGATGGCATGGAAAGAATGCATGTCATCCGATTTATAACAAGTGCCTATATGATGCACGAGATGGAATACCCTCATCTCCTCAGGTTGTGACAGAAATAGAACTGCAATAAGATCAATAGTAACAACACAAAACATGTGAGTCACCCATTGGTGAAAATCAGATCAACCAAAAACTTGAAAAACTCGAAGAAATTGCAATAAACGAGTTATATTGGCTTCTCCCTATACACAGGTTAGCTACTACCGAGCAAATATTATTACCAAGTACCTATCCCGTTGTATCCCTAGATATAGGCTCCAAACAGATATTCAAGAGAAAATAAATCCTCTGATACCACTTTGTAACGTCCCGGTTCCGAAGGCCACCCCGAGGCGCCTCATACCCGGTTGGTCACATGGCCTCAAGCGCATTTCCCCAAATGCTAGCGGCTGCCGACTAGCAGCGAGGGCCATGGGTGTGATAGTGGGGAAACTATGCCCTCATTGGAAGAGTACACATCAGAAGATAATAAAAAGCAATAGTGGAAGCAGTAAACATCCATACAAGAGTAAAAAATGGATGACTAAAAGTGTAAACACATGGATCACATATATATATGATGAATGATACATATGTCTAGGAAAACATCCAAATAAGTCACAATGCTGAATAAAAATAGTACTAAACCAAAGTAGAAAAGAAACAAATAAATAGCTCATCAGCATCGCAAGCCTAAGATTGGTCCCATGCTCTCCATCTCTATAGCAAGTCAAGTACCTAAAGTAGAAGAGCGCTATCCATTATCTATACCTGTAACAACATAGTTTGTTTGGGACCAAAAGCATGGACCAAACAGGGTGTGAGACGAATCCTAGTAGGCAACCACCCAAAGATCAGTGCCTAACATTTAGTGAGAATATGGTAGGTAATAGTACAGTAAGTAATAAATAGTAACCAGTAAACAGGATGATACACAACAGTAAACAATCCACAAATCAACAAGCAGTAGTGAAGCAAACAACAAACCACAAACTAGAACCCCTCTAGGAAGTACTCACAACCATCCCCTCAGATCCTATCCAAGAAGTACCAACAACCCTCTAGGCAGTACACTTAGCCTAACCCCTCTGGTTTGGTCATATGAAATATAAGACTCTCCGAGGAAGCACGCTCAGTCAATTCCTCTTATAGTCTAAGGTAGTCAGGGACTCTTTGAGGATGATCACATGGTCAATTCCCCTTATAGCCCCAATGTCTAGAGACTCTCTGAGAAACCTCACTCGGTCAATTCCTCTTATAGGCTCAAATCGATCACAGACACTAAGGAATCTCACTTGGTCAATTCCTCTTATATCCTGGAATGGTTTAAGGAAATTCAAAAAAAAAACATAGTCTCTCCGAGGAACTCACTCAGTCTCCCCCTGTATAGTCTATAAAGATCAATAATCTATAAGGAATCTCACTCAATCTATCCTTCTGCAGTTTATAATGTCCAAGACTCTCTGGGAAGCTCACTTGGTCTATCACCTATGGTCTATAATGTCCAAGACTCTCTGAGGAAGCTCACTCGGTCTATCCCCTTATAGTCAATAACACTAGGTTCTCACGACCCCATGCCATTCAATGCATAATAATGCTATAATCCAAAAGTAAACTTACAGAGCTACTTGGCTAACCAGTCTAAAATATAACAAGAATGTTAGGGAACAACACTCTATCCTATGGTCATAAGGCATAGAAAACATGTATAATGGCCAAAGGCTGAACATGGCCAAAGGTCGTAAACAGAACAAGGAAAGGGTAAAACATCCAAGCATATAAATTATCCTCATGCATAACCAAATTACCTCTATACAAGCATACAATCACGGAAATAAAATTACAGGGGCAAAACAGTAAACACCCAATACCCCATTTGAGGGTATTGGTGGAAAATGCCCAGAAAACTCAAATAATTCAGATGGAAAGGCACAAACTACCTACCTTGGTGATAAGAGATCGATATACTTAAACCATGAGGCTTGAATCTCCTTAGAACGTTGTATATATATGAAAACTCACATAACATTCAACCTAGAATAACTTGCGAAATAGGAGGAATTGGAAAATGTTGCTCTAGAAGAAGGGAGAGCTTACCGCTGCATTTCCAACGCAATAGACGACGGTCAATTTGGAGAATGGACGGAGGAACGGAGGGTCGAAGAAGTTCTGGGGCCATACGGCTTCTCTCAGTTGAAGGAGACCTAGAAGAAGACGATTATGGAAGTCATATGCGATCCTGGTCAATTTAATGAAAAAAATAAAGTACATGATGTATACTAGGATTTTCCATACTCTACTTTTAGCAGCCTCCACATTACCCCACATGACCGTGTGTATATCCCGGACACGGCTAGTGCATGGCCTCATGTAGCAACGAAGTACATGGAGTCTACTCATAAAGTACATGGGGGGTACTTAAAAAATTTACAAAAAGTACTCTTTTCTCAGAAACTCCAGAAAAAGGGAAAACATACCTGGAAAGAAGGTCCGAGTTCTTACAATTCCATCCCTGTATTACTGAACCATATTTTATTTTCATTCCAATCATGACTATCTCATGATATATAAATCATTACCCAAAACAGTGGAGGGAGATATATGTCCCACCCATCTCATAATTAAATCATTTATACATGTTCCACAAAAACACAAATCATTCAGCATAGCATAACCCCAACAAAATAAAATGGGATTCTTAAACATCATTCCATCATAAAACAATCTATATAAAATATTATTCAATTATTAAAAAAAATACTAGTAATAATATGGATAGAAACATAAATCTATTTAAATACCATCAACTTAAATGAAAAATAATTTTGATAATACACTTGAAATTAATTATCGAGGAAAATATCCTTTCTTCTTCATAGAAATTTTCTTTTCTCAAAATGCCACACAATTTTAATAGAAAAAAAATTAATTGAAAATTCACTTGAAATATTGTAAATTAATCTTTAGGGAAATAATGTGTTATAAAGATGTAAAAATCCGATCATGCCGTACAAGTTAAAAAAACATTTTCCCCGTACTTTTGCTAGAAATGTCCAAAAGTACCTTGTATCGAATAATGAAAAAATATTCCTTTCATAAAGTTTAATAAAAATTTACCAATGGGTAAATTGACATTAAAAAATTATATAAGAATAAGAATAATATTACATATTTTGGAAACATGGATGTGGATGATAAATATACCCCAGTAAATACTTATATATAAACAATCTCAGATAATAATGAGATTGTGAAATTATCACTTACCTTAGGTATGATATCCTTCGTATGTATCTTAACCTCCTATATAATGATTTAAATAATTTTATTAACTTATTCCATAATCATAGTAATTTTTGTGATATAATATATGATCATATTATCATCCGTTTGTTAGTAACATTTTATTTTCACTCATTATTCAGATACTACCTACTTTATGATCTTATGGAAGTTTTGTAGAATAAGTTCATATTCCACTTATTGAGTTATACTTATATAATTTTACAAATGATATTAGTATAATATATATCATATTTATTCATTCCATTCATGTAAATAACTGTGCTTTAATGAACATCATGTAGAATGAATCACATCACATCGTGGAGAGGGTAGGCCGTACGTACGTACGAGCGACGATATCATTCCTATAATTGTTGAATGGTGTTAAAGTAGATGGTGTATAATATTTTAAAAAAATATAGTGTTATAATAATAATAATATATTTATTGTTTCCATCATTATAGTCATCCAAGTAAGGTGGCAGTGAAAAACGGGTTACACCATGACGTGGAGACGGTAAGCCGCACGTACACACGCGTGGTGAATTAATTTTTCATAGGATGGATAGAAGGTGAAATATGGTTGTTTCATAATTATAATAACATATCAATATATGAATGATACCTATGTTGTTACTTTATAATGACAAAACTAATGAATATGGAGTATAAGATGAATGAAGTTTGAAATAATTGGTAGAAGAGACTACCTCTTCCTCGACGTGCTTCCTCTAAATATCTTCTTAGAGCGCCAGAGTTGGTATTTGATAATGAACATAACATATATTACGTAAATAGGGAAGTTTATAAGGGGAAAGGATAGAGAATGAAATATATTTACGGCTCAAAGTTAAGTGAAGAGGTGAGGGAGGAGGTTCCCTTTTATAATTGAGGTGAGGGGCACTTTTGAAAACTCCACAAATAATAATTTATAATAAAATGAAACCCTATCAAAAACCTCCAAAAAATTCCCAATTCCAAATATGAGATAAGATAGGGTTTTAATATCATCATGAAATAAAAGTTTTACAAGTATTTCTATCAATTTAAACCGTATTTTATAATTAACACTTAGTTATTCTATTCAATTTTTAATTAGGGTAACAAATAATTAAATATTAAAATGGTGAAATATTTACTTATTTGATGTAAAATAGACCATAAATAAATAAATTAGATTATTATATACCATATCATAATTATTATAATTTTTTTAAATTATTTTTAATGATTTTTAAATAATTTAATACTACATTATTTTCATAAACAATCAATAGTATCTATTTTCACACTATTCAATTCATTTATTTTTAAAAATATTAATATAACAAGTTAAATTAGAATTTTTTTTTTATTATTTTCCTAGGAGGAAAGGTCATCTATAAAATTCATTATACATGTTAATTAGCACAAATTATATTTACTTTAATATTTTTAATAGCATTTATTTTATATTTCTCTTAATAAAATAATTACTACAATAGTTTTGCGTAATTATTTAATATGTTTATTTGTTAAATAAAAATTAAAAATAAAATACTATTATGAAGATATATATATATATATATATATATATTATTTCAGAAGAATAATTTTTTTTTAATTTATCTTTTAGAAAATATAATATTTATAATGGTATACTTATTAAATTATGAAGGTGACAACATTAACATCACTTTAAATAAAATAATATATGTGTCATAATCCATTATATAAGGCTCCAAATGGTCCATAAATCGACCATGGGATGATTTTGGTCGAGATATAATCAACATATTAGTTTTTTTAAAGTGGTTGGAACTTTTAATGGGTATTATTATTTTAATAAAAACTATATTATCAATAAAATAATTTATGAATCATTAATGTATAAGCTATTAAGAAAATTATTTATTTCCTAAAAATTAAAAATAAATTACCATGATAAAGGAAAATATTTTAGATTTAAAATGAGTATTTATAATCAAAATTATTTTTATTATAACCTTTTATTAAAAATTATTTAGTTACTAAAATATGAGTGAGACATATTTAACATTTCTTTAAATAAAATAAAATAAAAGTCCTAATCTCATTATAGTGGATTCAAATGGATAAAATTTAGACCCAAGTCTGATTTATGTCAAAACAAAATCATCCAATGATTTTAAGACAAGTTTTAGGGTAATTTTACAATAGTATTCCTACCCTCAATTACCTGGTTTACCCTTTTACTCAAATAATAAAAATTACTGAAGTTACTATTCATAATGAATAAAAATAAAATAAAAATATTTAAATAATTTGGATCTAATATTTACAAATATTGAGTCCATTTTTCAAAATTCAAAACATAGAAGTTATATTAATTAATTTAAAATTAATCTCATTGACTGAAAGAGAGAATGAGTTTTAGAAGCTAAAACTTTACAAAAGATTGAAATGTTTTTACATCTTAATTAAATGTGAAATTAATGAAAATGACATAAATTATATTTAATGGTAAAATTATATTCTATATATACTTTTAAGCCATTAAAATATTATAATTTAATCATATAAAATATTTCGATGAAAATAGTTGTTTTCATAAAATTTAGGGAATTTTTACTATTCATCAAAACATGAATGTTATCAGAAAAATATCAAAAATTCATCCAAATAGAATTTTAATATCTATTTTTGAAAGAAAATGATTAAGTTTTCATATATAAATTATTCATGTGTAAAAATATTTATTTAAATGGGGTTCTCCATTCAAAGGCAAAAAATTACCCTTTTGCAAAATATAGGTTTTTATACATAAAATAGTGTTTATTAATACCATATGACTAAAATATTAATTGTATGAATATAAAAAATATTTTATTAAGTATATAAAATATATATCTCATTAATTTCATTACCTATAGTAACTCACACTAAAATATAAATATCTAATTGATTTATATTTTTCACAAATATTTGGTGTGCCAATTAATTCGCAATGCATTTTCATATGTTAGTTATATTTATTCCTACTAACTTAACTGATAGTATATAATGGTAATTTTATACTAAAAGAGTCTCTAAGTTAATTTAAACTCATGATTTCATGCAATTCCAGCTACTGAAGATTTAAAATTATTAAAGAAAATATTTCATAAAACATCCGGGTGTTACATTCTACCCCCTTAAATTGAATTTATCCCTCTAAATTCATTACTTGAAAGAAAGAAGAAGAGGATAACTCTCCCTCATAATATCATTAATTCCCCACATAGCATTCTCTAATTGGTGGTTCCTCCATAAAACTTTTAATAGGCGAGTGGTCTTATTTCATAGAACTTTTATCTACGATCCAGAATCTCTATCAATTGTTCTTCATAAGAAAGATCTCGCTCTAGAAGTTTGATTTATGAGTTTAGTACATGTGAAGGATCAGGTTTGTAGTTTATTAGGAGAGATATATGAAACATATCATTAACTTGAGAGAGTTTTGGTGAAATCTCCAATCAAGAATCTACCTTCCCAACATGATCTAGAATCTCAAAAGGACAGATATACCAAGGGCTGAGGCTTCCATTCTTTCCAAATCTCATTATTATCTTCCTGGGAAATATTCGTAGAAACAAATTTTCACCCACTTCAAACTCTAGGTCTTTTCTTCGGTTGACATCACAAATTTTTTGTCGACTCTAAGATGATTTTATATGTTTTTGAATAGATCCAACTATTTCTGCCATTTCATTAACAAGATCAGGATCTAATATCTTTATTTCCCCAACTTTATCCCAGTAAGTTGGAGTTCTACACTTATTTAAATAAAGGAGTCCATAATTATCAATTTTAATACTAGAGTGAAAGATATTGTTGTAATAAAACTTCACCAAAGGTAGGTGTTGATCCAAACCAACTTTGAAATACATTGATCAAGATCTCATCATGTCTTACAGAGTTTAAATTGTCCTATTTGACAAACCATCTATCTGAGGATGATAAGAAGTGATGAAACTTAAATCTATATCCATAGTATGCTGAATATTTCTCTATAAATTTGTGGTAAACCTCAGATCCCAATAAAATATAATGGAAAGTGGTACTCCATGAAATCTTTCCAATTTCTTTACATATATCCCAGAAAAAATATCAAGAGAGAAATACTCTATAATAGAAATGAAGTGTTCCAACTTCATAAGGCGATCAAATATAACCTAGATATAATTATTTCCTTTGGATGTTTTGGGAATCCTGACGACATAGTCCATAATGATTTTTCCCATTTCCATTCCGGTATGGGTAGTGGTTATAACCTCCCCTTAGACTTTTGTATCTCACCTTAACTTGCTGAAAAACCAATAATCGAGAGATATATTTGACAACATATCTTTTCATTCCATCCCACCAGAAATACTCTTTCAGGTATCTGTACATATTTTTTCTATAGAGTGAATAGAGAATGAAGAACTATGTGCCTCATCCAATAAATCCTTATTTAATTCTAGTATGGGAGGAATACAAACATGATTCTTGAACCTTATTGTTACATCACAATCAAGGTTGAATTTAGGAACATTTATCACTATCTTTTGTAGCTATACATCTTTATTATGTGCCTCCTTAATCTTCACTTGTATAGATAGTTGAACATTCATTTGAGAAAGATAAGATTTCTCCCTTTCCTTTAAAATTTCAAGATCCATCATTTGAAAATCCATAAATATTGGATCTTTTGTGATCTTTATCATGGATAGGATATCATGTTCTTGTCAACTGAAATAATCCTCCACCTTGTTTGCTTTACCTAGGTGGTAATGTATTGAAGAGTCATAATATCTAATAAACTCCAACTATCTTCTTTCGTGAATATTCATCTCTTTTTGTGTGAAAGTATACTTTAAACTTTTATGATCAATATTAATATCACACCTTTCACCATAAAGATAATGCCTCCATATCATTAATGAAATTATTACCACATCAAACTCCAAATCATGAGTTGATAAATTTTGATCATAGATTTTTCATCTACCGTAAGGAATAAGCTATTACCATATAATTTTTCATGATAAAACATCCCAGCCTCTTCTTGGATGCATCACTGTATATCACTTACCTTTCTCTACTACAAAGCAGTGTGATCATAGGTGGACTGGTTGATATTCTTTTTATATCCTTGAAATTCTCTTCAAATTCCTCTATCCATACGAACTTAAATCCTTTTTTAATCAAATTGGTGGGTGGATTAGAATGTTGTGAAACATGTTTCACAAAACTTTGGTAATATCCATCCAAACCATAAAACTTCAGATCTCAGTTACATTTTTTGGTCTCATCCAACTTTCAAAAACTTTTTTTTGATAGATTGACATATATCCCATCTCTTAAGATTACAAGACCCAAAAATAAAACTTTTTGAAGCCAAAATTCACACTTGGAAATTTTTTCATAAATCTTTTCTTTTCTCAGGGTATTCAGTACAATTCTAAATTGGTATTAATGTTATTACTTTCTATTTTAATAGACAAGAATATCATCTATAAAGACTACCCCAAACTAAACCTGATAGTATCTAATGACTCTATTCATTAGATCCATGAAGATAGTGGGGGTATTAGTATGACCAGAATGCCTCACTAGAAATTAATAGTGTTAATACCTTCTACAAAATGTCATCTTTGGTATATCCTCCTTCTTGACCCTTAATTAATGATATCATAAATGAAGATCAATCTTGGAAAAGTATTGAGCTCTGCATAGTTGGTCGAATAAGTCATCAATGTAGAGTAGAGGATATTTGTTCTTGATAGTGATCTTATTAAGTTATAAATAAACAATGAAGAGTGTCATTAATCCATTTTTCTTCCTAACAAATAGAATATGTGCTCCCCAAGGTGATTTATTAGGGAATATGAATCGCTTACCAAGATTCTCTTGGAGTTTCTTCTTCTATTCCTGCAACTCAATTAGGTCCATTCTATAAGGTGTATTTGAAATAGGCATAGCACCTAGAATGAGTTCTATTGAAAACCCAATTTCATGATTTAGTGGAAGACCTAGAAATTCCTTTTCAAAGACATCATCAAACTCATTTACACTGTGTGTATTATTAATCATGTGTTTCTCCCCAACCATTTTAGATAAATAACTTTCATTTATAGGAATCAAGACCCATAAGATGGAATAAATTTATATTATAATGTTATATTTATCCTTGCATCGATATATGATAATATATTGATCAGGAATAAGAAATGTGACTTATATTCCTTGGAAATCAATGTGATATCCATGTAGAGAAAGCCAATCCATGCCAATAATCACATAAAATTCCACTATAGGAAGTATCACAATATTTTTAGGAATAAATTTCTCACAAACCTCAACTGGAGAATAATTATAAACTTCTTATGTGACAATTTTTTCATTAGGAGTTGTCATAGCTAACTCAAAATCTAACTATTGAGGTTATATGGCAATACCCATAGAGAATTCTTCAATAATAAAAGAGTGGGTGGATCCAGAATCAAATAATATATTTTATACTTTAGTGTGGATGGTAAGTGTACCTTTCACCACTTTATTATCATAATCCACACCACTTAGAGTTATTTCATGTTACATTACTTTGTATTTGGACTTAAGAGTTTGATTATGTCGATCATCATCAATAACCCTTGGATTATGGAATTGAATGGCATAATGTATTATTTCTATGCACTTGTAGCATTGAAGTGTGGGAGGTGCATTCTATGAAGACTTTTCTCTATTTGCATCATTAGACATATGTTTACCAACAATTCACCATTAAACTACCCTATGAACTTCTTTTCCATACTTAAAACATTTAATAGTACCTTTAAGAAAATTTAATCCATGTTTCTTTCTACACTTTGAGCATAAGGGAGAACTCCTATTCTTTTCAGTATGGTCGTTATATTTTCCTTTGAATTCCTTTTTTATTTTCTTATGAAACCCATAGGACTGATGGGTTACTCCAATATCCATCTCAACCTTCAGAGCACATCGAATGATTTACTCCTTGCTATTAAAATCACTTAGGGATAATTCCCTTTGGAGACTTGGTTTTAAGCCACTAAAGAATTGATCAATTTTACTCTCAGATTGAATAATAATTCTAGAAGCGTACCTTAAAAGTCTTGTAATAGATTCATCATATTTTTCTTAAGTTTAAGGAACTCCTTCTCCATATTTGTTTTAAGAATATGAGGAGAGTAATTATTGAAAAATAAGTTCATGAACTCTTCCCATTCCATGAACTCAATCTTATATATTTGCCTTATATTCGTAATAAGATTACACCATTGATCAACTTCACTTTCCAAATGATAAACTGCTAAGATGAATTTATCATGTTCAGATAATTATAGGAATGAAAATATCTTTTTAGTGGTACTAATCCATTTTTCAACCACTAATGGATTAGAAGACCCACTTAAAGAAGGTGGATGTTGCCTTATGAAGGACTCAACATAACGTTGCTTCCTCCTTTGCTCATTTGTAAGTCCTGAATGATTCATAGCTTTAGAAAGTTTTGTGATCATAGATACAAGATTTTTCATTCCATATACCATAAAATTTGGTTGCTTAAGAGGACAATCATTGCATTTCCTGTTGAATGCAACATTAATGTAGTTCCTTTAGGTTTTAGTCATTTACTAAACCCAATAAGTAGAGTATGAGAAACACTAATCATAACAGGAAAACCACATAATCAAGAATAAAATTTTAATTTATGACACTTTAGGGTTTATCCTAGGTTATTAATGGTAATTTATAAAACACCACAATTATAACCTATACTTAGACATATCCTTAGAGTTCTTACTAAGGCTTTCTCATCCTAGTTTCCAAAGGATAACTATACCTTTCCTCTGATACCAAAAATAACAACCCATACTTTACATAAATTGATATTACATTAAAATTTAATTATATTCATAAAAACATATAATAAATCCATGATAAGACCATATAGGTATAATGTCATTAGAAACTCAGAAACATAAACAACTGGTTTATAAAATAACTACGTTGTCTCCCACTTGTATCTTCAAAATTAGACTCCTTTTTGACATATAATACTTAATAACTTTCTTCATGACCTGGGGAAAATAAAAATATGAAAGGGAGATCTCAAATGATCAGTAAAGGTAAACAAGGGAAATATAAATCATATCATAATAATAATACATAAGAATATAACATTTGGAAGTCTTATCCTACATGTGAAAGATCATGATATCATTTTGTGGGATAATAGTTCATAAGAATTAATGGACATAATTCCAAAATTCACAACATAAGACATGAATATTTTTGGCATAAACATAAGAATAAAAATAATTTCATATTAGTCAAGGATCATTCCCAAGACCATCATAGCGGACAATGTCCATTACTGAATCTGGTTTACTTGTCGTTCTAGCCTTATATTACTGAACCAAATTTATTTTCTAATCCAGTCATGTCTATCTCACAATATATAACTATTTAACCAATACATTAAAGGGTGATATAAGTCCCACCCATATCATAATGAAATCATTCTTATGTATGACACAAAAACATAAATCATTTATCATAGCATAACCCCCAAAAAATAAAATGGGTTTCTTAAACATCATTCCATTATAACATAATCCATATAAAATATTCTTACATCATTAATAAAATTAAATCATAGTTATAATAGGTAAATAAAAATAACTTTATTGGAAGAGCGCCATCTTAGATGGAAAATAATTTTGATAAAACACTTGTAATTAATTCTTGAAGAAAATACCATTTCTTCTTCAAAAAAGTTTTCTTTTCTCAAATTGACACACAATTTTGAAATAAAATAATTTAATTGAAAATAACATTGTTATATTCTAAATGAATATACATGTAAATAAGGCTTTATAAATTTATAAAAATCAAATCATGTCGTATAATTTAAAAAACACTCCCCTCATAGTTTTTCAAGAAAAGTCAAAAAGTACCTCATATTGAATAAGGACAAAAGATTCCTTTCACACCATTTAGTAAAACTTTTCCAACTGGTAAAATTGACTTTTAAAAATTCTATAAGAATAAAAATTATATTATCTATTTATGAAATATTTATTTGTATGATAAAAATAATATAGTAAATACTTACATATAATTAATCTCGAATAATAATGAGATTTCAAAATTATCTCTTACCTTTGGTCTGATATCCTTCATATGTATGAGAAACTCTTGTATAATGATTTAAATAATTTTATTGACTTATTATAGAATCATAGTCATATTTATTGTATCATATATGACCATATTACCATATGTTTTTTTAGTAACATTTCATTTTCACTCGTTATTCAGATATTAACTGCTTTATATTCTTATGAAAGTTTTGTCAGATAAGTTCATGTTCCACTTATTAAGTTATAGTTATATCATTTACATAATGATATTAGTATAATTTATGTCATATTTACTCATTACATTCATGTATATAATCATTCTTTAATGGATATCATGTAGAATGAATCTCCACTTCAAGGAGACGGTACGCCGTACGTATGCACGAGCGATGATATCACTCCTATAATTATTGAATGGTATTGAATTGGATAGTGTATAATATTTATGAATGAGTATCATGTTATAATAATCATACATAGTAATTATTGACATCATTATATACATACAAGTAATGTGGTGGTGAAAAACATATTACACCATGGTGTGGAGACAGTAAGTTGTATGTACTCACACGTGGTGATTTCGTTTTTTTAGGATGGATAAAAGGTGGAATATTGGTGTTTAATAATTCTAATAATATATTATTATATGAGTGATTATTATTTTGTTACTTTATAATGAAACAAATAATGAATAGGGAGTATAAGAAGGAAGAAATTTGGAAGAATCAGTAGAAGAGATTACCTCTTCCTCGACGTGCTTCCTCTAAATCTCTTCTTAGAGCACTAGAGTTTTTCTTTGAAAATGGAAAAAACCTATGGAATGTAAATATGGAAGTAGAGAAAAAAAATGGCAGGGTATTTCTATATTTTAAGGCTCAAAGTGAAGTTAAGAGGTGAGGGAGGAGGTTTACTTTTATAATTGAGGTGAGGGGCCCTTTTAGAAACTCTATAAATAATAATCAATAATAAAAACAAAACCTACCCAAAAACCTCAAAAATGTCTCAATTTAAAATATGATAGGATATAGGGTTATAATATCATCAAATAATGAATTTTGGATAATAATTTCTATTGGTCAGAGTAGTTCACTCAATAGGGGAGGGGTGAATTGAGTAACTATAAAAATTTCTGTTACAAGAATATTATATTACAAGCAATGGTTTCCCCAAATATAGATACAGCCCAACTAATCATGGTTATACTATTATAAGGGTTTGAATTTTAAACAAATTCTTAGAAGATTTATTAATTCTCAGCAATCTTAATTTGTATTATTAATATTACTTTGGAAGTTATCCTACCAAGACAAATCAGTTATAACTTCTTTTTAAGAATAACTATCAATGTGAAATTAGTGTTTTCTGGATTATGCAATAAAGGAGTAAAATAGAGAAGACTAAATTTAAACAACACAGCGGATATGAGACAAGGGGTTCAGTCTCAAGCCAAGACCTAATCCACTCCATATAGTGATCACCTTCCATCAAGAAGTTTATATAAATAATCTTTGATCCATACCTTGGATCGGGGTTAACAATAGTACACAGACTTTCCAGGTCACATAGGGACCTCTTCCACAGTGGGTGAAAAAAAAATAATAACTAGGCCACACGGGTACCTCTTCCACAGTTTTTGTGGGTAAATAGAAGTATAAAGAGTTTGGTGTGAGGATTTAGAAATCCTCCAGTTTAGCACAAGAGTCAGTATGAGTATGGAATAAATAGAGTACACACACTGCTTAAAAAGTAAGTAAAATAATCACTAAGAGAGAGTAGATATGAGTTTAGAATGCTCTAGTGATTTGAAGTGCAGCTCTGAACTCCTTTAATTAAACTGAAATGCTTCTGAGTCCTTCTCTGGTTTTTTTCTTGAAAAACAGAGTGTCACGATTCAACTTGTGTTCTTCACGAGTTTTGATAATGTGAAGATGTTCTCTGGATTCTAGAGTACTTCATATGTTCTTCAGTAGATTTGGATTTCATGCATTAGACAATGTTCTCTTTGAAAATCTTGCAATGTGTCCTTCACGGTGGTTCTTATAGGCTT
This sequence comes from Viscum album, assembly GCA_963277665.1. NCBI lineage: Eukaryota > Viridiplantae > Streptophyta > Magnoliopsida > Santalales > Viscaceae > Viscum > Viscum album. Next base: position 1,280,221,706 of record OY728159.1, read on the forward strand.
GTTTTTTGTTCAGTGTGGCGCTGTCTTTCTCTTGGGAACACTTCACTCTTTATCATTGAATACATGAGTTTTAGCCGGTAGGTTCCATGTTCTGCATACCTCATACCTCTTACTATGTCTACAAAGAAACATTAATTATGTAAGTGCATTAAAGGAATCAAATAAGACTGTTAGAAATTAAATTGAATGACGACAAAATAGTTTAAGAAACAATGTCACAGTAAGGTATGAAAACGGTGTCTCCTTCACACGGTGTCTAGACATCACGGTGTTTAAGTGCCACGATGTCTCATTTATGGTGTCTTGTTCATGGTGCCCTGTTTCACAGTGTCTTGATTTATGGTGTCTTGTTCACAGAGACTTTCTTCATGGTGTCTTGTTCACGGTGTCTTTCTTGACGGTGTCTTGTTCACGGTGTCTTGATTTACGGTGTCTTTTTTACGGTGTCTGGCTTACGGTGTCTGGCTTATGGTGTCTGGATTATGGTGTCTAGCTTCACGATGTCTTGCTTACGGTGTCTTATACTTAGGAAAATAATTTTATTCAGACTTAAACAGTGATATGCATGAAATGGATTTGAGCTTAACCATTATAAGGAATGAGAAAACTTGAAACATAAATAAACATGATTGGATATAATTTATAGGAGTTAACAAGGTTGAATAATATTTGTGATAATTAAAACATGATTAATACATGAGGAGTCCAACAATTTATATCAATTTAAACCATATCCTTTTAATTAACACTTAGTTATTCTATCTACTTTTTACCTAGGGTAACAAATAATTCAATATTAAAAGGATGAAATATTTACTTATTTGATGTAAAATAGACCATAAATAAATATATTAGAAAATTTTATACCATATAATAATTATTATATATTTTAAAAAAATGTTTAATTATTTTTAAATAATTTAATAAAACATTATTTTGATAAACAATCAATAGTATCAATTTTTATACTATTTAATTCATTGATTTTAAAAATATTAATATAATAAGGTAACTTCAAAAAAACAATTTTATTATATTAATATAAGGTCAATGTCATATAAAAAATTTACTATACTTATTAATAAACAAAATTATATTTACTTTAATATTTTTACTGACATTTATTTGATATTTCTCTTAATAAAATAATTTCTACATTAGTTTTCTATAATTATTTAATATTATTATTTGTTGAATAAAAATTAAAAATAAAATAATATTATTAAGATAAATTTACTAGATTTAATAATAATATTTTAGCAGAATTTATATTATGAAAAATATCATATTTAAAATGTTATACTTATTAAATTATAAAAGTGACAACATTAACATCACTTTAAATAGAATAATATAAGTGTCATAATCCCTTCTACAAGGCTCCAAATGGTCCATAATTTGACCCTTAAATGATTATGGTATATATATACTTGAAAAATAATATTTTTCCAAGTTTTTGGATCTTTTAATGGGTATTATTATTTTAATAAAAAACCATATTATCAATTAAGTAATTTCTCCATCATTAATGTAAAAGCTATGAAAGTAATTATTTATTTTATAAAAATTAAAATTAAATTAACATGATAAAGGAAAATATTGTATATTTAAAATGAGTATTTATAAGAAAAATTATCTTTAGTATAACCATTTATTAAAAATTATTTATTTATTAAAATTTTAGTGAGTTATATTTAACTTTTCTTTAAATAAAACAAAATAAATGTCATAATCACATCCAAGTTGATTCTAATGGACAAAATTTATACCTAAGGATTATTTAGGTTGAAAAAAAATCATATAATGATATTAATACATGTTTTAGGGTAATTGTATAATAGTATTCTTAACCTTAATTACCCGGTTTACCCTTTTAGCGTAATAATAAAAATTATAGAAGTTACTATTAATAATGGAAAAAATTAAATAAATCTATTTAAATAATTTGGACCTAATGATCCCAAATATTGAGTAAATTTTTCAAAATTCAAAACATAGAAGTTGTAGCAATGAATGTAAAATGAAACCCGTTGTCAGAAAGAGAGAATGAGTTTTAAAAGCTAAAACATTTGAAACAATTGAAATGTTTTTATATTTGAATTCAATGTAAAATTATTGAAAATTACAAAAAATATATTTAATGATAAAAATATTTTCTATTTATACTTTAAAACCATTCAATATTATAATATAACCATATAAATTATTTCAATGAAAAAAGTTGTTTGCATAAAATCTAGTGTATTTTTACTACTCATCAAAACATCAAAGTTATTAGAAAAATATCAAAAATTAATCCAAAGTAATTTTATATATCATGTTTAAAAATAATATGTTTATGTTTTCATATAAAAATTATTAATGTGTCAAAATCTTAATTTCAAAGGGTTTCTCCATTCAAAGGCATAAAATTACACTTTTTTTAAAAAATATAGGTTTTTATACATCAAATATGTTTTATTCATATACTATGACTAAAATATCCATTGTATGAATATAAAAAATAATTTATTAAGTATATAACACATATATATCATTAATTTAATTACCAATAGTAATTCACTCAAAAAAAAACTAATATCTAATTGATTTATATTTTTCATAAATAATTGGTAGCCAATGAATTCACAATGCACTTTCATAAGTTAATTATACTTTTTTCCACTAAAATAACAGCTAGGATATAATAGTAATTTTATAATATGGGAATATCAATGATAATTTAAACTCATGATTTTGTTCAATTCATGCTACTAAGTAATTAAATTTAATTTCAAAAAATATTTTATAAAAACATCTGGGTGTTGTAGATACTATGACATTAATCTTAAATATATTTTTATAGTTTAGATACATCATAGTGACGGGACCCAATTTATTTTTGAATTCCAGGTGTTAGGGGATCATATGAATTTAGGTTTTGTTTCTTGAATTTTTAACTTGGTAATCTTTGGTAGGTGAGATCATGATTTCAAACCTTCCAATAAGAACACCACATGTTTTAGGTTTCATTTGTTGTTCCTATCTATAATCATGTGTATTCATCTTCTGACGTCAGATCATTATCAATGTGTTCCATTTGATCACATAATTTTATGTGAGTAAAAGATCATGATAATGAAATAATGGTGAGGTAGTTTGTTTTTAGTGCATCATTGGTGGTATGACATTGATCTAATGATCAAGATATATTTTTTCACTTCCGAGATGAGGAATTAATTTTCCAGCCAAGTTGATAAGGATGGTAGTGACTTCATAAATCCATGGCCATGGTAGTAAAAGGTTAACTCATCCAGATTGATCTAAAAATAATAAAGCAGGGAAGGTTTATGAAACATATATGCTTCCCAATTAATGATATATTTAATGAAAAAGAGTTTATATTACACAATACATTCTCTTAGATTGGTTGTAATTTATATGACTACTTGTTATCTTTTTAGGGGCATCAATGGGTTTGTAAACTCCACTCTTAGCCTATGAGTAGAATTTACTAATATTGAAATAATGTCCTAGAGGGTCACACACGATAGAATATTCAAAAGTATTCCATATTCTGATGAATAGTAGTTGAGGACATGGTGGCCCCCACTAAGGGGTTTGAGAGTTCTCCAAGTATTAATGATCACCATAGAATAAATAAATTCATATTATTCGTATTTAGAAATATTTGTGTCAAATTTATTTATTAAATTTATTTACAATTATAAAGTAAATACATGGAAAATATTATATGAAAAAAATATTATTTTAACATTCATGGTTCGATTAATATTTGCACAGATGAAAAGTAGAATTAATGGATTGGTTTTATCATGCTCTATATTTATTATATTATAGGAAATTAATAAAATTATAAATGAAATTTATGACTTTATATATTATTCATAATATATTTTTTATAGTTTATATAGTGTTTAAAAATATTTGGGGGCCATGGAGCCTTTTCTGAGTAATTTCATATCTCACTATATATAAGAGGTGAGAGGCTCCCACATGTGTACTATTCACTACAATCTATTGAGAGCTTCTCCCTTTTATACTTATTTCTAGATTTAAAATCTCTCAATCTTGGTTATTGGATCGAGCTCTCCCTAAATCATCATAAGAATGTCGATGTAGTCATCATCAATACATCAAAGTCGTTTTCAGATCTCCATGATAGCACCCGAAATTCAAAATCAATTCAATCAGGGATTTTTGAAGCACTTGTGGATGATTTAGAGGAATTTTACTTTAGATTATTCAAGAAGAAATCGATGATGACAAAAAAATGAATAACATGAAACTTTAGATTAATAAAAGTATTTATGGTTTAATTTTATACTCAAACTTCTTCACATGTCATCCTCGATCTTAAACCAAGGTAGTTCTTTTTTTTTTGTGATGATTTTTTTTTCATAGATCTACGATGAATTTTTTTTAATCTCAAGAAAACATTATCTCAATCATCAAAGTGTAAACAACTTAAAAATATTCTTGGGAGGAGCTCATGAAACCATTAAATTAATCATCAATGTCTAAACTACTACTTCATCCTTCAAGACGATAGTCTCCAGAAAAAGGACTTCGTGGGTCCAATATTTACACCTCAAGGGTTTACCATATAGATGTTGATCTTAAAGAAAGTCATGGAAAATACCTAAATACATGACATGGTCATTCAATGGAAAATAATATATGAGGATTTAATATGTGAATATCATTATGAACCAATCCAATATTGGATAAAAGTTCATGTTCATGATCCCCATGAATTGTTTGGGGCATTTATTACTCCGAAAAATCAATACTAGGAACCTTTAATGCTCATTTTAGAACCTGAATTATTTCTTTAGAATATCCTCATTGAAAACCCAAATATAGTGATATCATTAATTGAGTTCAATCATCAAAAACCATTTATCTAACTTCAATTGATCGAAGAGGTCATCAATCCTTGGAAAAGAAATTTTTTTCCTGACTATCACCTTGTTTTGGTGGTGATAGATAATACAAAGCCTTAAGATCTCATAAAACTCCTTCATGAATAGAATGGGTGATTTCAAAGGGAACACATCAGGGATAATAAAAAACATAGTCTAAAAGGTCATATGGTTTCACTTTTAGCTCATTATTCTAGGTTGATCCCATACTATAGGAAAAATATATATCAGTGTGGTCTCAAGATGCAGGTTGATATATAATTAAATGTCTCAATGAGATGGAAATATCAGGATATATCCTAGAAGAAAATCCATGAAATCCTCTAAAACTATTGGAATATAATCCCCTAAATAATTCAATGTGCACACAATCATTCTCAATAATTGTCTTTAATTGGATAAAAATTTCTACACATAAGCCTTCCTCATGTTGATTGAGTGTATCACTTTTCTAAGAAATAAAACTTTGATCCCCTAGATTAATAACACTCGACCCTATGATGATAATTTTATATCTTGGAATAAACTAGAGATATCCGGTCTATACTGATGATAAAATCATAAGGATTCATCCAATCCATAGTGATATCCCAAGAAAACATCTCACTACTAAGTGAAGGATTCCATGATCAGTAAATTTAGATAATCCTATGGTCACCCATAGTAGGAGTCTCTAGCCACATATGTTAGGCTAGAGGATATAACATAATCTCTAACTCTTAACCTATTTATATAGTAGTAATATAATGGATCAAACTAGTTTCAATGAGTATGGTAACCATTATAGAGAATATATAGACCATACCTCAAACCACAAATCTTACATCCTAATTAAACCCCTTTATAGTGTGCATCTATACATGGCCCTAGATGTGGGAACCTTCAGTCCTGAAAGGACCACTTGGATGTGGTGATGGTAGAATTGCATCGATTCATTTTCTATTGACATCTTATCCTATAACACCACAAATTCATCTATCAAAACCACCTCTTAGTAAACCACCTTGATTTCCATAGAGAGTCCCTCAATATCACTATTTTTATTCACTATGATTCCCTAAATACTCTTGAATACTCACCTAGTAAAATAGTCGATTGTAATGTGTACTAGGCCTCAAAAATCATAGAAAAATATATCTTTCAATTGGTTCAATGAATTATGATACTCCCCATTTATTTATTCTTGGGACTAGGATCAGTCATGCATAAGGTTGTGTTGGTGGGATACTAATTATTTTTATAAAAAATACATTTTTGAAGACCATCCTTTGAGTAAACCAGAACATACCATTGTCTCTAACCATGTCTCTATTAATAAAATATAAATCACAATGATTTTATCTAGAACTCTATCATATATTTGGATGAACAAAGTCAAAAAACCCATCTTGAATATGTATTCAAAATCCTATCTAAAACTTACAAGATCATATTAATAAAAAACACAGTATGTCAAGATATTACCTCTAGAGTTTTTTAAACCTCAGAACATACTTAACCACAATCATAATTCTCTACAAAAAGTCCAACAACTCCTACACCCATACAATCCTCATATTTATTAAGTAGTACTTATCCATAAAGAGGGTCTCAAAATCTAACCATAGTAGAGTATTCTAATCATGAATCTATATAGTTAGATCATACTAATTAATTATAACACCATGAAGAATATTTGATACCATAAAAACCATCTACTCGGTGGAAATTTAATCTAAGTGGAACACTAAAGTCATAAAATCCATCCACTACTAAGTGGATTGAGGGTTATGATCACCATAGAACTGGTGTATCCTCTATCTCTAGAACTCGTGAAACACATTTAGAATATAGATCATTGTTTTTATCTAAATTGAAATCATTCACTGCTTGAGAGGTTGAAGATCATACCCATAAAAAAATGGGTGGGGTATTTAGTCTATGTGAAACAAGTGTATAGTCTTTCCTTTTATATAATGGATGAGACAAATCTAGACCATGTCCTTAAATAAATGCATATTCACTCAACAGATCTATTAAATGATCCATAAGCATTAATACTAAATCATCATGACCCTACATATGAGTTTTAGATGGATGTATATAAGGTTTCATCCTATATTTAAACAGATGAACCCATGGATATTAAAGAATATATAGACGAGTTAACATAATAAGGATATAGAAGAATTAAAAATAAAACACTAAATGATACATGCACCATGATCTCAATACCTTGAAAATGATTCCTTAGAGTTCTGAGTTGATAAAAATATTTTTAGTGTCTAAAAAAAGGATAAAATGGCCACCCATACCTATGTTGGGTTACTTTGTATAAAAACCAAACTAAAGACCTCATGACACCATTTCCTTAATTTTTTTCAAAACCAAACCTCAAATGAATCCCAAATCCAAAATATATTACTATGATTAAGAATCCACTCAGATACCACATGAATATAACCTTACCCATTGAAGGCCTATATAGACTGGTGGTTAGACTTATTAAACCACCCCAATAATGTCTCCAATATGATAAGGCACTAAAACTAGTATTCAAAAGGCATAAAACATATATTAGAGACCTTAATCTAATTACTCATCACAATAAAACATGTCTCCAGAACACTGCATAAATAATGAAATACTAAACATAAAAAAAACTATAGAAACATATTTATACAAAAAACATAAAAATTAGAAATTATTATGATAAATAAAAAATCTATAAATAAATGAAAAAACATGATCCAAATATACCAAGTAATAATGGATATAAAATAATTGGAAATGGGAACTGATCATCACACCAACTCCCAACTTTAACACCACTAGTGAACGTCATCACTACCATCCACTAAGAAGCTCCACTAGATCAAAATCTTCTATGATTACAACAGAACTATCTAGAATCTAATTAGAACAAAAAATGTGTTTCTATAACATTTATGCTTGTTTTGAGTATAAAGATACCCATTAGGACCATCCAAAACACAAAGGCCTGAATATAAACTAAACCAGAAATAAAAATAAAGGAGGAACAGATAGAAGAAAAATAAAGGTATTCATTAAGGTTAGAGAAACTAGGGACATATTTGATAAGTTTATTAGTATCAAATTAAAATTATTTAATTAGTGGAAAATAATAATAAAACATAAACCATGATCCTTGTGATTTAAAAATGAAAAATTTCATAATGTAAAATGAAAAACATGTACCTTAAATTACAGCTAATTGAGGATCTTTTCTACAAACTCACAATTGGATAAGACCATTGGGAAGAAACCAAAGGGTTTACTCCTCCTAGGATATCCTTAGGATGAAGAATCACCCAACACATAGACAAGATCCTCTTTTCAATCATGGTATGCAGTTATATCTTGATGTAAAAGGAGTAGAGAGCTTTGGGAAATAAGAATAAATAAAGGATACTCACACATTCTATTAGATACAACCATATTATACCTTGGGGAGTATTCTTATTAGTTTTTTGTAATTTAATAAAATTATATGATATTTTTAGGTAATTAATTTAATTACAAACGATTTATAAACTTCATTCATCTCATGAATACATTTAACTTTTAAATTTTGTGTTTGAATCTCCTATATGTTTCACCATATTAAAAAATACAATCAATGATAGATTATATGGAAGAATATTTTATTGTTAAAACTTAATATTTATTTTCCTCTAGATTATCATACTATATGATTAACCTATATCATAACACTAAATATACAAACAAATTATAAAATATGGTATATTTGGTTAGTGGTGTGATATTTCTTATACTACATCTTAAGATATCTCATACCAAATAATAGATATTCCTTATTATTATGTATTCCATATAATACAATATACAAAAATTGGACCATATTTTATATCCAAAATACATCATATTTATATAATTATATATAGAATACATCCATAAATCTCCCACTTTAACTAAAACCACATAGACATTATATCATTTCATCATATATTATATCTATAATAATTAAGGTTTTAATTTGTATTATCTATTTATAAATTAATTAGTTTTATTTATATTTTTTTAAATAGAAATTGAGGCACCCCAGACCCACACTTATGGATTTGGTTCTAAACATACAAACATTTAATAATCCACTTAAATTATAATTAACTCCCAAGATAAGAAATTTAGTGCCTTTGAGAACTAGATATATATCCATATAAACTCATGGTACTATATAAATTTCTTCCAAAAAAATCTACACTCATGTAACTCTTTTATGTGAATCATATAATATGGATTTTTAGGGAAATGTGGAAACATAATAATTGTGTGAGAAAAAATTCTCAATAAAGGGTAAAATAGTTATAAAGTGACATAGATAAAAAATATTTGGTATACATGATCACTAAATAAATGACATAATTAACATATAGGTGATGATACATAACATGATATAATAAAAGTAGGTGGGTCATATATAATATCATGGAGACATGGAATAATGAAAACTATATAATAAGTTTGTAACATAATATAAATGTGAAAACAAAATAAAATATGACATCATAAGAATATGTCAAGGATCCCTACTAATACTATAATTACATAGTGGTAAAATCCCTATAATTAGTTGAAATTACTCCCTAGTCTCATAAATTACTTCTCATGAGATATATACATTACCAAATACATTTTAGGTCAATATAATTCTATCCCACCCATCACATAGTGGAAGAAAATCTATATTGGATTGGGTTTACTCCCCATCCCCTTATATGTCATCTCATAAGATATAAACCTTACCAATTCATTAGAGTGGTATATAATTATATGGACACTTATTGTATCATAATATATACATGAATATGTTTGAAACATAAGTAAAACATACCGAAATTAATCAATAATTCATAATAGGATAGAACTGTGTAAATTAAATAGCTATCCAATGAATTTAAGTCACTATATAGGTAAATAACCTTCAACCAAAATAATGAAATATGTGGTATTTAAAAAATATAGAATAAATGGTATAAAATATAACTTTTATTTAATAAATAACATATTCAATTGAATGTTTATGTATCTAGGTTAATATACTTCAATAAAAATTTGTATTAAATGGTTTTAACAAAGGAAATGCATTTTAAGAAATGCTACAATTATGAATAATATATTATAGAGAAATACAAAGACATTGACAAATAATTTCTCACGTATAGATTTCATGTTCAACACAAAATATGTACTTAGAAACATGGATATAAATAAGAAAACTAAATCCAATTGGATGATGAAGAGTGATAGAGAACATAATCACAATATACAAGATATTCATTAAAATCTCATTCATACAAAGTATGGTATGACCATAAATCATTTAGGGAGGAAAGACAAAAAAATTCATAAAACTAAATGTAAGACAAAACTATAAAAATTTAAAAACTAAAATTGGAGTCATATAAAAGAATATAATGTAATAAAAATATATTCAAATCCTTTATTATTCTTTTTTAATCTTAAATTGAATCATCCAAATCAAATATTCGGAGTGTCAAAATTGGTGTGTATTTAGGCCTATTGTTTCCTCGATTGAAGAAATATTTAGTACCCAAAAAACCCTTTTTCAAGGTTATTAACCATTGGCGTATAAAATCTAGAGCCTAAATAAAATTTTGGGTATCTAGATAGGTATTTTATTTCTTGAGAACCAAATACTCATTACTTTACCAAATTTTATGGATGTTTTATTTCAATGAGATGGTTTGAGGATTATAATGAATTATGGAGGTAGTATAATGGGATATAATGGTGAACTATCATTTATAATATAAAAATGAATTTATAACAATGAATCATAGTTACATTTCTTGTTGAAAAGAAGAGAAATCAGAAAGTATTGAAAAAATAGTGTAAGGTAAGTGGTTAGAAAACTTTACAGATTTAGTAAATTTTAAATCAAAACCCCTTTTAAATAGAGAAAATGAGATATACATTTAAATTACAATAATAAATATAGAATTATGATTTATAATGCCATTTTTTATATACACTATATAAAATATAATATGTGTGTAAAAAAACATGTTGCAAGGAATGAAAGTGGTGACATAACACTCTTACTTTGAGTTACGACTCACTTAGTATATCCTGTTATCATTTAAAAAATTAAGTTACAATAATTTTTTAATATATTAATTTCATTTTAATCTATATTTTATTAATTTTACTCCTTTAATTAATTTAATATCATTTTTAATTCATTTAATAATTTTTTTAAATTCACATCAGGTTTTTTGATGCCACTATATTCTTTGTCCCCAATATAGTTTTGGAATAATTGTATAGGTAAAAAGACTTTTTAAAATGGTTAAATTATCTCTATAATTTTCATTGTATATATTTAATAACATTTCATAATTTATAGACTATAATATATTATGAAATAATTTCTATTATATCAATCATCCTATATAATATTGTTAGAAATGGTTTAAATTGACTATACTTATTTACATTATATTTAATTATAAAGATAAATATTGTACCTTTAAAGAACCATAAAAAATAAATAAATTAAATATTAATTTTACATTAACTCTTAAAATCAATTTTAAATAAAGTTAATGAAATACAAAATTTTACAAAAATATCATCGATCACTTACATAGCATAGAAATACTATGGTGAGAGATGCTTTTCAAAATGTTAAAAAAAGGAGTTAAACCCAAATATATATGTGTTTTATTAAATAAAATTTAGATTATAAATATTCTATTGTTTTGGGGCTACTTTTTGATGTTCCTAGATTATAATCTTCTAGGATCATGTGTTATCGACTTCATTTTATTCTCCTTCTTCAAACCTCAATATATTTAAAGCTTTAGTACTGGTTTAGTTTTCTTTATCTTATACCCCAAAATAGAATTTAGTAACATTCACTGATTATTATTCAAGGGAATAATTTTCTATCTCATCATCTTTATTTCTTATTCAAGGTTTGGTCACCATACTTTTGACTACTCTAGTAAAAAATTCTTTTTTCTATTATCTTTTTTTTTAATTTTCTCACTTTCTTCTCTTCATGATAAACTACACTAATTTCCCTTTTCATTTAAAAAATCTATAAATAAACTATGTTCTAAAAAATGTAGTCACCATCCCAAAATAAGTACTATCATATATATATTTTTTGGAAAACCATTGTTTTCATTTTACTGATTTTAAACTCAAGGAATATTCCAAAAATACCCTAATTCATTGTACCACACAAGGAAAAATAAATATTTACATCATTCTTAAACAGTCCTTGACTTTATCTTTCTCAAAGTCACCTAAAAATATCTCCACAAAATATTTCTTCCTTGGATGTACAAAATATACAATAATAACATCAAAATAGGTGTATCTTTCTCATTTTCATCCCATATACTTCAGAAAAGTTTTGTACATCAATAAAATCAACATCAAAACCCTCTTCTTGGCCTCAAGAAAAAATAATTCTTAATATTGAAGAACTTATTTACAACTTCATCTTCAATACATCTTCATCTTCATTATTCTTTAAAATCCATGAATTTGTTTTTCTCTTGTGAGAATCGTATATTTAGCCAACTTTGATATCATCATCTCAGTCTCATTAATTTTTCCTCAAATAATTATAGTATAATTACAATATATAATTTCATGGTGTTTTAAATATAAATGAACAACACCAGTATCATCAGATTTCAATTTCAAAAAAATTAATAAATTATTGAAACTTAATTTTTTAGAATTTAAAAAATATAATGAATACTTTATAACTTTGATATTATTTTTTCTCAGTTTTAATATCAGCATCTCAATAATTCATGTTTTTATCAAACTTTTTTATGATGTTTTAATCCATGAAATAGGTTTAAGAATCATCTCAATACATTCTAAATAATCTAAAAATTCTGGAATTGTTTATTTTTTAATCCCTTGGATTTCAAATTTTTTGCAACTTAATTATCATAAAAAAATAAATAAGTCATATACGGCATAAAAATCAAATATGTAGGTAAAAAATCCCATATTAGAAAAAAATAATATTTTTAAAATAATTATCTTATGTGTAGGTCAATTCTAATTTTCATTTTACAAAAATTTTATACACATGTTAAATACCATACACACTATCCAAAATATCTTGTGAACAACTCAAATCTATCACAATTAGATGAAATGTAATGCCCCATTGGAAAATTTTCGTTGTAAAATTTCGACCTCATAGATATTTACCATAGAAATGAAAATGTCATATGTATAGGTGAATTTACATAAATATCATATAACCTCTTCAACATATATGAATTCTCTTACACGATGGCCTTATAGGTCAAATTCATTTCCCAATTTTCAGCTAACCTATGTCAAAATGAAAATTCTTGAATATAATAAAATGACATAAAAACTTCTTAAAATATTATCTAGGACTTCCAAATGAATTCAAATAAATTTAAAAAAACCTCAAATAATTGTTGGGATTGTTAAAGTAATTTCAGAAAAATTATATCTAATTCTAAATACTTGAAGCATAATAAATATCCATAAAAATTATTTCAAGAATTCCAATAATTAATTATCTCTAAAATTATTTAATCCTTGATAATTATTCATCCAAGATTTGTTTCTCACTTAGAAAAATATATTATATTATAAACCACAAGGATGGGTTCTCAATCTTCATATATATTATACTGAATACTTTGAAATTTTTTAACACTTATTGTATAAAACTTATACAAGTAGGTGACTTTAAGATTAGTAGAAAACTAATCCTCTATCTATTTTAAGGGTAAATATTTTAGCCTTCACTTCTAACTCACTTAGTACTTATCATTGGATTAATGATAATATTACAAAATTTTTGATTTTTTGGTCCTTGTAACCCTTCCAATAATCTATTCTAAGAATGGAAATCTTATCAGGTTCTTGAGAAACATAATGAAAGAATACCATTTGACTCATTTGGGTTAATACACAATCTATTATCCAATAAATCACCTCACATTTACTTTTACATTAATAAAAAATGTAATCATAATAGAAAGTGAACATCTATTTCCCCATTTGTATTTTTTTTGATGCCCATTACAATCCACAGTCAATGCCCTCTTTTCTCCCCCCCTTATTGAAAACAAATAAAAAGGGGTAATAAATTCCCCCCATTATGGAAATTTAAATGATAAATATTCACCCCCTAAATGATTTTATAGAAAGGGTATTTTTCTCATTATATCAATAAAACATTTTATCCCATTTCTTTCTATGAGAGAATGTCAAAAAACATGAAGGGTCACAAAACACACCGATGCTCGACCTGATCCATGGTTAGGTCCGAAGGAAATTACCTATACCTATGAACCGGAACAAGTTCTTGGGTATCATAAATAATGGTTTGGGAATGAATTTCCCATGTTTAGAAACATAAACCAACCAATAATATTAAATAAAATGAATCTAAAAAAATTACAACAAAGAAGTATCAACAAAAATTTAGAATTGAATTACATAGTTTTAGAAAAAACCCAAGGGTTTAACCACAAAAAATGAGCATCAATTCTGACACAAAAACTACCACAAGTAAATGGGGAATCTCCCTCAAGACATCTCCACAACACCGCACCAAGTAAGGAAGTTAACAACCCAAACCATCATCTCCAAAGACCTTTCCCTTACCTGCATCTAACATTACCCATTATAATTACACCAAAAGTTGTATATAGGGTGTGAGACTAATCCCAATAAGATTAAACCTAAGAAAATATTACTTGATATAAATATTATAAGACAAAATTCTTGTATGTTTCCATAAATAGGAAGTGATAGTGACAATTTTAAAGGAGTGAAACTTTAAATAAAAAATGTTCTCAAGAGGAAAACATTAAAGAATAAACAATTTTAATGTAAAAACACTTGTTTCTGAAATTACCAACCAAAAAACTCCGTATTCCAATGGTAAGTACAATATAATCAATGATCACTAGTCACAAGAACACCACTAGGCTCTAGCTAGCTTTGAGGCCCTAGGTACATCGTATCTCATTGTAAAAGTGACCATAACCAGTAAACGTTTCATGCACAAGCCATTATGAGGGGATAAAAAAATAGAATAATGGTCCCTAAACATCATTGAAGTTTAGTTATTGTTGTAATTTTCAAACTTTCTAAGTGAAACAGGGACGATACCACTGCCAAATCACTAGCATACTAGTCCTAGTCCGCCTGCCTAGATACCCAGGCTTCTCTCTTTGTGCTCGAACAAGTTCCAAATGTTATAAAATACTATTTTCCCATAAAATAACATTTTTATATCATACACACACCAAAAATCACCCATCCATGTTTCACACCCTCAATGTAATTTTATAAACCCTTTAATGATTTTATAAAATAATTTAAAGAGGTAACATAAGGGTTAGCACAAAAAATCCATTAAAAATCATTGTTTAAGGCTAAATTCCCAAACATACCATACTAGAAAAGAATTTAAATCCCTAAAACTATTTAATAAAACAATTTCATAAATCATAAAAAAACCCAAAATTATATAACATGGAATACACATAAAAACACACAATTTCAGGTCAAAATGAAACTTTAAAATGAAATGCCAAATAAATGATACCAAAAATGGTTTTCACACCACAAACAATTAATGGGAAACATTATAAATATGTTAATAAATAAATATAAATTCATCAAAGAATGTTGACACATGGAACCGCCTACCTTGAATATCACAAATCCAAAATCATTGTGGAAAACTTCAACAACACCACAATCGCACCACAAGTGAGTGAAAACGAACCTTAACAAAGAATATTAAACCTACAACTAAATATTAATACCCAGGTAATAAATAATAGATAATGGAAATTTAGAACCTCAATAGGTTGGGAAGAAACCCTAAGGATAAGGAAGGAACAAGGAATGAATTCACTTACTTGAATAATCTTAATGTTTTCCCACCAAAACCCCATAAAAATGGGTTCTAAGGAAGCTTGAAGGATCTTTAAAGTCTTATATGGTTGAAATGGTTGAATGGGGGAAGAAAGGGGTGAATCTTGTTTATTTTTCGAAGGAAAAATGGTCAAAGTCAATTCTTTTAACACATGGACATTGTGCATGATTTGTCTGCATGATTTAATAAAATGTGCAGATAAACCGTACAAACTATTCTGCCCCCCCCCCAAACCCCCATTTTCATCCAAAAATTCATGGGGGCCTAGGGAAAAACTATATGGGTAGGTCGGTCTAGAGTAAAAGAGAACAATACCTAAAAATAAGGACAAATATGTGATAATTATTCCTACTATAAAAAATTTTCATCCCGAAAAGTCAACCCGGAGCTTGATCAGAAAACAAGAATGGGTACTCATTATAAACCAAAAACTTCTACTCCCAAGTCTCATTCAAATCATTAAAATTATTACAAAGGAAACATACCAGTGGAATGGATTTTTGTCGAAGAACCTTCTCTGGGGAATCCACAATTCACACCGGTTGTTCAAACACTAATAAATCAGGCTCTATTTCCAACTCTTCCCAATTCAACATGTGGGAAATATCTTGGTTGTACTTATTCAATTATGATACATGGAATATATCATGAATAGATGTCAAATAAGAAGGGAAAGCTAACCTGTATTCCACCTTGATAATCCACTCGGTGATCTCAAAAGTTCTAACATATCATAGCATTGACTTTCCATTCATTCCCAAATGATGATGACCCAAACACGGGGCCACCTTCAAGAATAAACAGTAACCCATAGGTATCTCAATATTCTAACACCTATGACTAATATATGATTTTTGGGTACTCTTAGATGCTAATAACCAATGTTTGATCCACATGACCTTCTCAGATGTCCCTTGCACATGGCTCGACCCCAACCGTGAGGTCTCACCTACCTTAGCCCAACACAGGGGGGGACTGAAAAGAATGACCATAGAGCACCTAGAAAGTAGTCATTCGAATAGAGTCTTCATAACTACTATTATAATTAAACTCAACCAATCCCAAATTTCTATCCCATGATCCTCTGAAATCGACAACACAAGCACAAAGCATGCCCTCCAGAATCTATTTTTCTCATTTTGTTTGACCATCCATTTGAGGATGGTAAGTCGTGATCATCTTAATCTATAACCCAAAATCCTTCAGAAGGAATTCTAAAAACTGAAAGGCAAAATGAGGGGTCTCTATCTGAGATAACTTTTGATGGGACACCATGAAGCCTTACCACCTCTTGAATATACAATCAGCCCAACTCATCCACTTTAGCTATATCTCTGATCGAAATGAAGTGGGATGATTTGATTAGATGATCAATCACTACCCAAATAGAATTATTACCCTAAGGTGTATGAGGTAATCCAATAATGAAATCCATTGTGACCTCATCCCACTTCCATATAGAAATGGGTAATGGCTGAAGCAAACCAGAGGGCCTTTGATGCTCTGCTTTTACCTGCTGACATATATAGCATCTCGACATGAAATCTACTATGTATCGTATCATACCTGAAAATAAGAACCACCAATGTATATCATAATACATTTTATTATCTCCAGGATGAACGAACCCCAGATATTGGTGGCTATATTGCATCACCTTGTTTCTCAGAGACAATAGAACCACAAAACGTATCCTTGAAGCACAAGGTGCCCTCGAGAGACAAAGACCAATCCGAAGACATCTACCCATAATGAAAAAATAACATAGACTACTGAAACAACACATCAATAGGATTATCCCACTGAATCAACTCTAAAAAAGTATGAGTCAACTGGATTCTCTCCCAAAACGCACCTTCACTATGATCCTTGGTCTCCACGTGAATATGAACAAAGAGTCATATCCGACTCCACTCATAACTGGACTTCCTCAATGCCCGAACTGACACTTTTCTACCGAATGCATCAGCCATCACATTACATTTTCATGGGGTATTGATGATATCAAATTCAAACCCCTAAAAATACTTCTTCTAACGGTGCTGCATCAGATTTAGATCTTACTGTGAGAAGATGTATGCTAATATATTATGATCCAAGTAGAACATCAACTTCTCCACATAGAGGTAGTGACACCGAGTATTCAAATCATTCATCACCATGACTAACTCAAAGTCATGGGTTGGGTAATTCTTTTCACGTGGCCAGAGTTGGAGAGATCCATACACCACCACATCATCACCCTGTATAATCACACACCCAAGACCCATACCTGAAACATTGCAATACACCACGTAGCACTTTCTAGATTTTGAAAAGATCAACACAGGGGGGAGGTAGTCAACCACCACTTCAACTCCTTAAAGGATTCATGATATTCTAATACCCATTCAAACTTCACCCTTTTATGGATGAGCACAGTAATGGGTGAAACAAGAAGAGAGAAATTCTGAAAAAATCACCTGTAGTAACCTACCAGTTTGAGAAAATACCTAATCTAAAACAAATTCTTCGGCCAATACCATGACATAACTACACTGATCTTCTTAGGGTCCAACAAAACCTCCTATTACAAGATGAAATGACCCATAAAATTCACCTCCTTGATCTGTAAAGTGAGCTTGGACAACTTTTCATAAATTCTATGATCCCATAGAGTTCCCAAAATGATCTGCAAATGATTCTCATACTCTTACTAGTATCCAGAGTAAACCAGGATGTCATCCAAGAATACCACAACAAAAGAGTTGAGATATTGGTGGAACACCCTATTCATGATTTCCATAAAGACCTCTAGATCATTGGTCAATCCAAAAGGCATGAACAAGTACTCAAAGTGGTCGTACCTGCTTTGGAATAATGTCTTCGGGATATCAACCTCTGTCACCTTAACTTAGTGGTAACCCCAACGCAAGTATTTAATGGAAAACAAATTTCCTCCATTAAACTGATCAAATAATTCATGTATTCATTGAAAATGATATTTTTTCTTAATGGTTACCTTATGCAGCTTTCGGTAGTCAATGCACAACCAGAGGGACCCATCAGGCTTCTTCACAAAAAGAACAGGAGTGGCCCAAGGAGAGACGCTCAGGTGAATGAATCCTTTGGATTCTAAATCTTCTACTTGTACATTTAATTCTCTTAACTAGGTGGGGGTCATAAGATATGAGTTAAGAGATATCATTTGTGTTCCTGACACCAAATAAATCAAGAACTCCATATCCTTCTTTGGGGGAAATCCTGAAAAATCATCTAGAAAAACCTCTAGGAACTTATCCACTACATGAGGTAATCCACCCTCAAGAAAAATAGCATCATCCTCTAACATGAGAAATGATAATAGGAAGATAAGGATTCCCATTTCTGGGAGTAGAGGTCTTGTACGACTCGACCAAGGATCCCATTCACCAAGAAAAACCCAAGGAGTCCCATAAGGTGCCATGAAACTCACTCTCCACCTATATAAATTGACATTCACTTGAAAGTGAACTACCCAATACATGATAAGGATTACATTGAAAAGGTCAATATATAAGACCATAATATCCCATTCCATCTCAACTCATGACATGGATAGTGCACATGATGGGCACCAGAGTCCTTACTCTTTCTTCTTTCCAATGACATCACTAATTACATCGCGAAAAACAACAAATCGATTGGAAAATTCAGAATATTCAAAAGGCCGGTAGAGATAAAAGAAATGGAAGAATTAGTGTCAAATAGAACATAATATATATAAGATTAAATCTAAATGGTACCTCGAACTATCAAAGGTCCTACATCCAATCTCGCTGGTGCCTGATCGACAACATAAAGATTCCATGTCTTTTCCTAAGAATGGTTGATCACATGTGACTCTAACCTAAACTAGATCTTACTATAATATGATCCAAACCTTCTTCCATGACCACTAAATCATTATCCCACCATCATAATGGCTCTTATTGAACTAAAAATACCCTAGAAGCCATAGATCCTACCCCACTCTGAAGGGGTCCATCACCATGAAAAAGTGCTGTAAGTGCCGCATAGCTCCACACTGATAAAAATGCCTTAGAGGAAATGTACACGTAGGTTTGTTATTCCCTGGAATCCCACACAGGTGGAACATAAGAGAACTTTCATTAGAATCCACAAATGAAAACTACCTAGGAGGATGGCCTAAACTACCACCTCTGTTATTCCCCTACTCCTCTCGATTATTTCTCTTCTCTGATGAACTACCACTTCCCATCACTGATACTATACCTGAGAAACTAGACCTAACCTTATGGTTAATATCCACCATACAATCCCGATCATCCACCTCAGCACATGTCTTAAAATTAAACAGGAATACCTAAGCATATAACTCTGGCCAAAATCCCTTTTCAAATAACTTATCCTTCATCTGTTTATTAGAGACTATCTCAGGGGAATATCAGACTATCTCAGAAGAGTTGTTGGCATACTCTATCACTGACTGGTCCCCTTGGATGAGATCCATAGACTCCCGGTATTTGACATAATCCAAGACTTCATGATAACACTAGTCATTGGAGATAGGCTTGAAGTCCTTCTAGCTCATCTACTATTGATTCCCATCTTGAAGCACTAATTCCCATAACCTATGACTAGGACATTCTAGATAAAATGATGCACATTTCACCTTAACCTTCTTAGGTGTGTCAAGGAACATGAACATGAGCTGAATCTTCTAAATCCACTCCTCTTATTCATGAGGATCTACGCTACCTCGTAAAGAAGGTGGCTTGTTCTTCAGAAACTCTTGGGCTTTGTCCTCCCTAGGACCAGGTTCATCATCACAGACTGAAGTAGGAGTAGGAACCAATCCCTACCCTAGAGCATGGAAATCCTGGACCATAGCTTGTACTATCGTCTAATCAAGCAGTGATGGAGAACTCTCTCTAACTTCCTCCCATGGTTGCATGGGTGCTTTCTAGGGAGGCATGTTGCTACAAAAAGCAACAGTCACAAGAGAAATCATTAGTAAAATAGTTCTAAAAAAATTCAGCAATAAAATCAAATATAAATAAATCAAACTCATCATAACAATAAAATAATCAACCACCTCACCCCCATTAATGTCCCTGTCCAGTCTGCAGCCCGCACGTGCCACCAAGAATAGAAGTTAAACAAAAAATCCCAACATCCCATGGCAACTAGAGCTATGTCATGAGAGGTGTGAGATAAGCACCCTACTCGTGTCTAGAACTCTGATCCCTGACAATACTAACTCTTTTCTCACTAGACTCATCTAAAATAATATGACCCAAGGAGCATAACTATGCTATGATACCATTTTTGTCATGAACCCAACTGGGTCACCAACCATACTGGTGCCCGACCCAGTCTATGTAAAGGCGTGAAAGGAGTTACTTATCCCCACAGGCTACCACAAGTGTCTGAGTATCATAAAAAATGTTTTGGGAATTATTTACCCATGTTTATAAACATAAAACAATATACAGTAATAAATATACCGAATCTAAACAGTTTTCACCATAAAAGTCGTAACAAAAATTTAGAATTGAATTACATAATTCTAAACCAAAATAGAGTGGGACACAACTAAAAAGTAGTATAAATTATAACTCAAAAACCACCAAATGACAAGGGGGTATCTCTCTTAAGCCATCTCCACAACACCACACTAAGGAAGGAAGCTAAAAACCCAAACCACCATCTCCAATGACCTTTCCCTAACATGTGTCAAACTTTACCAAGTCTACTTACACCCAAAGTTGTAAGTAGGGTGTGATACTAAGACCAATAGGATTCCACCCAAGAAAATATACCATGCTATAAAAATTTTAAGACAAAAAAGCTTGCATGTTTTCATAAATAAGAAATGCTAGTAACACTTTTAAAGGGGTGCAACTTAAAATCAAAACAGTTTTCAAGAGGGAAACGTTAAAGAATTTTTTTAAAGAAAACACACATACTTATGAGATTCCTAAAAAAATCACAATGTATGACGATGATAAGTACAATATAATCAATGAGAACTTGTCATGGAATACCTCTAGGCACTAACTAGTTGTGGGGACCTATGTACATCACATCTCAGTGTAAAAGTTGCCATAACCAATAACCTTTTAATGAATGAGCCACTAAGAAGGGAGACACCCAATGGCCTTGTGGTCCAAAAAAATCATCATAGTTTATTTATTGTTGTCATCATCAAACTTTATAAGTGAAACATGGACGAGGGCACTACTAGATCACTAGAATACTAGTCCTCGTACACCCACCTAGACACTCGAGCTTCCCTCTTTGTGGTAGAAAAATTTACTCATGTTATAAAATACATTTTACTATAAAAATATCATTTCTAAATCATACACATGCCGAACAACACCCATCCATGTTTTTTCACCATCAATGTAATTTAATAATCTCTTTAAAGATGTTATAAAACAATTTCATGAAGTAACCCAAGGGTTTACACACAAAATACATTAAAAAATCTTTGTTTAAGGCCAAATTCCCAACCATACCATACTAAACCATAATTGGAAGCCCTAACATTGTTTAATAAAACAATTTCATGAATCCTAAAATAACCCCACGCGATATAACATGGAATACACATAAAAGACGCCCAATTTTATTTCAAAATGTAAATTTAAAATTAAACACCCAATCAATGCTACCAATAAGGCTTTTAATGACACAAAAAATAGATGGGAAACATGATAAATATATTAATCAAGCAAGATAATTTCATAAAAGAATGTATAAACATGAAACCACTTACCTTGGAAATCAAAAACCCCAAATCTTTATGCGAAACTTCAACCGTAGCACAAACGCACCACAAGTGAGTGAAAGAAACCTTAACAAAGAAACTAATTATTAAACCTTAGGGACGAAAACCTAGATTCTGGAAATTTAAACCTTGAGAAGGAGGGAAGAAAACCCAAGGATAAGGAAGGGACAAGGAAGGAATTCACTTAATTTAAGAATATTATGTTTTCCCACAAAAAAACCCTTCAAAAAATGGGTTCCAAGGAAGCTTAAGGGATATCAGAAGCCTTCTATGGATGAAACAGTCAAATGGGGGAAGAAATGGGAACATTAGGTTTACTTTGTGAATGTAAAAATGGTGAAAATCTATTTTTTAACACTTAGACATTGTTCAAAGTTTAGTAAACCGTGCATCCTGTTCTACCCACCAAAAACCCTCATTTTCTTCTAAAATTCAATGGGGGGGGGGGGGGGGGTTAGGGGAAAACTAGGGGAAAGCTAGGCCAAGAATTGAAGGAAAAAAGTACTTAAAAATAAGAACACATATGTGATAGGGAAGGATATATTCAGAAATCACTACTCAATGATTGTAAGTGATTATAATAACTTCAAGTAATAAAATCATCATTTAAAATAAATATGTTATTATTACTCATGTTAATTCTATAAAATATTCAAGTTATATATTAATCCCATGAGATAATGGAGGCACCACATCTTCTTAGAATTATTCCGTCAACTCATTAACTCTAAACCTATATGGGTTAACCTTTAATAGAAAACAATATATATGAGTTTAGAAAACAAAGCTATCTATATACCAACCATAATGTGGTACCACTTCTAAAACATACTACTTTAGGGATGCACAAATATATTTTTTATATTTTTAATAAACCAATACTTTACATGAACAGAAAAATTAAAAAATTTAAGTGCAATGTATATCTTTTCCCATTTGGTTTGATAATCACTCCCCCATTATAAACATAAGGAATATTAGTTTAAAAAGTGGTGGGATAAAGGAAATCATACCTCATCCCTCATATTTTAAAGGGGTTATCTATAATTATAAATTAAGTTGAAATTATAAATCTATGAATACCTTGGACCTTTTTGATAGCTCCTCCTAGAGGGATTATCTCCATAGTCCATCACCTTCAATATTAATCATTTAAGAATAACAAAAATAGACTTGGTAATAGGGTGGTTCTTCTATCACCTCATAAATGAGATACATAGGGATGATAAAACATTATATACCTTGAGACTCTATTCCTTAATAATAGAAAGTTTCGAGACCTCTTTATGCTTGCTGCACCTTTAATTTTTTGAAAATATTCACCCTTGGAAAATGTGTAATTATTCTTATTTTAATATTTATTCATCATTGGAATGGATTTAAATTTTTTAAAACTATAGAAATTTGTTTCTATTTACATTTATCAAGTTTCCTATCCTCTTCCAACTGATTCAGTCATGTAATTATTCATTTATTTTTAATATACATGGACTTCTGTTTGTTTGTAGACTTATCATTAAGAACATAATTATTGGAACTAGAATTAATCATCTCATTTACTTTATTCTTCATTTGTCTACAAAATACCTTTATATATCTAAGAAATTTTTTTCTAGACTAGTTTAACATTCCACAAAATTCTTCCTTTATCTTTAGGTTTCCCTTTTTTGGGTAGCCTTTAAACAACATCGTCATGAATGTCCACAACCATACCAATATGGCTATTAATTTTAAGAATTGATTCCATTTTTAATTTGATATTACTCTATTATTTTTTAATTTACTTGGACACATTTTAATGGTATATGATATGGCCTTTCTTAACGTATTAGAAGTACTTATTACATATAGATTCCACATCAGGGTGACATTTTTTCACTTCCTTCTTGGCTGTATTCTCTTTAATATTTTATTTTATCTATATCCAAAGGAAATAAATTTATTTTCACATATAATTCTTAGTATGTGGTGATCATTTATTACCATTTTTATAAGAATATTAATCATAAGGATTTTACTGAAATTTATCATCGTAGTGACCACCAATCTTTCACAACTCATATAAATGTCTCTATGATTCAAATATGTTCTTGAAATACATATTTATCTTAATCTATGAAGTATCATTTTTCACAAATGATTTTTTCTTTTTGTTTTCTCTATCCCAACTTATTTTATAGATTCTATTAATTATGATTAATGAAATGTTATAAAAAACCAATTTCCTTATGCCCAAACTTCTAACTTCACCAAAATATTCTAAGAAGCTTCTTTATTTTCTCTCTTGGTGTAATATATATAGATTTCACAAATTATATAACATG
This sequence comes from Viscum album, assembly GCA_963277665.1. Lineage (NCBI taxonomy): Eukaryota > Viridiplantae > Streptophyta > Magnoliopsida > Santalales > Viscaceae > Viscum > Viscum album. The sequence goes on from OY728159.1 coordinate 1,280,246,687, forward strand.
ATGTTTTTATAATTTCACATAATTTTTTTCTTGGTTTATGGATCTAAGTTTCATAGACTTTATGACATCCAACCTTGACCTATTTACATGGTTTCTATTATTTTTTCCTTACACATTTGTAAAACATTTAACTTTTTTTTCAACACATCTTGAAAAAAGTGATTTAGTGTTAATAGAATGGGTTGGGTCATGGGATAATTTTTTTTATGATTTGGAGTGGATAATTCTATATATGGTCTCTATCTCTTTTTCCATCATTTATAGTCCTTTTTTGATATGAAATTATCCTTTGAGGTTTGTGTGGTAGCTATTGTTTCCTCAACTATTTGGAAAGAATTATTTTATATAGAATCCAAATTTCTAAGTTTTACTTATAACTCTAGAAAATAAATATTGAGATAAAAATTTTCATTATCAATTGATATAAATTTGTAATCCCAAAGCTTCTCTATTTGATTTATTACTCTAATATTTTTCTTTTCTAAAGAAAGGAATTATCAAGATCCTTTTTTTGTATTTACTTTATACTGGCCAGACTTGACATCCATATAGATTTTATGAAATTTCTCAAATGGATGTAACACATATTTTAAAAAATTAATAAAAACTTTTTTATCATAATTTTTTTCATAATTATCCCTTAATTAGAAAAAAATTATTAAAAAGTAATGCATACTTCTTCTTAGCATTGACCAGTTTTTTGGGAGTCTGGAACCTACTCACCGTATTTGGTAATGAATCCTTCATAAAATCAATTTATTCCTCTATAAATTTATCTTTCTCAATTGATCCCATAATTTATTAAAATATATACATGTAAAAAAATAAAATGTTACCTTCTTCAATTAATATTAAATTTCATAATAGAATTCACTATATGTCTCATCAAAATAATATTCTTTATAAGTTTATCCAGATTCAATCATGGAATCATTCCCAATAGATCTTTGAAGACACACAGCTCTATGATCACATTCAGATAGTGGTTAATACTCATTATTATTTTTTATTTTCTATTCTTTTTTGGAATATTTATTCTTACTATTTTTAAAAGTATTTACTAAAACTTATAGATCTATTTTAAAAGTCAAAGAAACCCTTTTATCTATCCGAGTGTCTTAAAAAATTTCTTCCAATCAAGCTTCAAATCTTCAAATCATATATTCAAGTGAAAATACACTAGGGTAGGAAATGTTTTAAAAAATAATCAAATATGAAATCTTTTGATATGATTTTAGTTATGTTTGAACACTAGATCCAATCAGAGGGACCAAAGTATTTGACACTAATTTATGTGCCAAGTTGACTTTGTAGACACACTAAATGGGTGGGGGTGAATTTGTTTTCTTTTAATTTTAAAAAATTTCATTCATTTTAGAAACCACATTGAACATTGAACCTATATAGTTTGGTTAGTATTATAGATCTATTTTTTTTAACATTTTGTATTACACCACATGAAATAATAGAAATAAAATAAATATGGAATATTGTATTTCTGTGGCTTGGACCCTTCTGGGAAACCTAATCCTTATCATGATGTGGATGTACAAGTAATAAATTATCTACAATAAATTTCTTAATAAATAAAATTTAACTTCTCTATATAGCTTCTTAAAACCAAGAACACCATATTACACATATGTGTGATCACTAAATTACATATGTGATTAATGTAACATCTCATTACACTTGTTTATACTGGAATCCCACCACCTCCTCTTCATCTAGTTTTTCTTCTCATAAAGTATAACATAAGTACTACATTGGTATGTCTATAAAACTAAAAATATGACATCCATACACAAATCATAGTGTATTATGCCACCTCAAAGTCTTTAGGATCTACTCATACAACTCTACCTCTATATCTCTATATATCTTCAAGTTCTTCTATAGAGTATTTTGTTGGATCTCTAAACATAGAACATAGGAATATAATCAAGAATTTTTTTCCTAGATTTCACACACCAAATATCATAGTTACATAGAAACCTTCCTGATGATATAATTCTCAGCACTTTGATATTCTCTTTCTCACTCACTGCATGAAGAACCTCTTCGGTATGTTTCTTCTTCTTATTCATCATCACTCTCAAATTAAGTGTATAATATTATATCATTATAATCTTCATCATATATCTCCATATTCTTTTCTTCTTATTTGAAACCAAAATTATATTATTTGGAAATTTCAATATCAACTGTTTTTACTTATTTTACATAGAAACTCAAAATATACTAGGCTTCCTCCGTGGTACAATTTTCTTTCTCTTATACCTCACCGTTTAATGAATTAAATTATCATAGTTTATTTTCGATAGTATATTATTATCTATCTATGATTATTTATTTATTATTTGAGATCCAATCTAGTTCTCTTTTCTTACTCCCAACACTTTTCATTACTTCAGTAGAGAGTCCTTTTTCCATTATCTTCTTTCCAATTTTCTCATTTTCTCACATGCATGAGTAGATACATTAATTAGTACATTATTTTTAAATATCCTTAAATTGAATATAATTTTAAAAAAGAAGTTTTTGGAATGAAATAAGTATTTTTAAATAACTATTATTGAATTCCCTTTATTCTCATTATACTGATTTTTCAAATCTATGTATATTCCATAAATATACTCATTCATTGAAACTCATATAGAATAATAATTATTTAATTTATTATTAAATAAGAATCATATTCTTCAATTATAAGCTCAAATAAAAATATATACACAAATTTTTTCTCCCTTGGCCCTCTAAAATATTCACCAGTAGCATCAAAATAGGTATAGCTTCATCATTTTAGGCTTGAGTGCATTAGTAAAGTTATGTACAATTTCGTTAATAAATTAGGAATTAAACTCATCATCTCAGAATTAAATAATAATATTATTATAATTTAAATCACTTGTGTATATATAAATATTTAACACAGATTTATCTGAATTATTATTGAAAATTCAATAATTTCTTTTCCTGTTGTAAGAACCACATATTTATCCAAATGTGATATCCTCATCTTAAAATAATTTTTTTTTCGTCAATATAAGATGAAATCATGGTTTTTGATAACTTCATTATGTTTTAAATATATTAAACAAAAAAAAATCATAAAATTTAATTTTTATCAAAATTAATGAATTATAGAAACCTTATTTTTCTGACTTTAATAATTCACTCAAAATATCTCTAACAATGATATTCTCTTTCCTAAATTTTTAGACCAACATCTCAAAAATTCAAACTCGCATCACACAAATTTTATGATGTTTTAATCCATGAAGATTAGTTCAATAATAATCTCAACACATTCTTTAAAATCTCATGACTATGTAAATATTTTTCTTTCATGTTTAGGATTTCATAATTATTCTATTTAAATTTTCGTATGAAACTCAATAAATAATATGTGGATTAAAAATATTATATAATATCATAAATATATTTCAAAAAAAATTAATATGAATAGATTTGGAATCATATGTGTAGTTAAATTAAATATTTAATTTTAAAGAAATTTCTTACACATGTCAAATATCATACTCACTAGATATAATGTCCCACGCATAGCTCAAATCTCTTATGGGGAACTAAAATTTCATCTTTCTTATGACTTTATCTTTTGTTAGATTTTAAACTAACTCAAATTTCCTACTTAATTAAAAATATCATCGGGTTATGTTAATTTCTTTCAATGTTGATAAATATATTCTATGAAGATGGATTCTCTTATGTGCTGGCCACATAGGATAATTACCCAATATAATTTTTAGCTCTCCAGTGTTAGGGTATAAATTCTATAATATATTCGAATTACATATAAACTTCTCAAAATATCCTATTGGTATTCTCTATATATTAAAATAACTTCAAAACAACTTCAATAAATTTTGTGAATTATTAGAATAATGAAAAACTCATTATATATTTTCCAATAACTTGAAAAAAATACTCTAGATAGAATATATCATGAACTCTTCTACCAACACATCTCCAACATCAGTTCAGCCTTGATAATTATTCATGCGAGAGTTATTTCTGACTTAACACTATAATTAATCTATTATAATATATAATTATTGATTCTACAACATCATCTGGCTTATTCCAAATACTTTTAATATATTTGAAACTTGTTGAATATATCTTTTACAAGTTATCCACTTTATGTTTAGATTAAAACACCTCCTTAAAATTATTCCAAATTAATTGTTTTAGAAAGAACATATTTATCAATTATTACTTATTTTTTTTTATTATTTTGACACTATATTAAGGAATTTTTTTGGTCTTTGGAATCCTCCCAACCAGCTATTTGAGGAATGAAACTCTTATCCTTTCCAGTTAATCATAATTTCACTAACACTTTCACTATCATTGGGTGGATTATCAATCCATAAAAAAATATATCACCTCACATAGAATTTAAAAATTATAGTGAATATAATAAAAATACTAATATAACATTACATTTAAAGATGATTCATATTATTACAAAGAGTAAGATTAAAATTTTGAAATAAACACACTTTTTTGGAAAAAACTAGTATTTTGACTTAATAATAGTTTATGATTTTTTTATGAAATGGAATTAGAAATATACCATAAATAATTGATAAAAATGGTGTAAATAACTTGGAAATCAAATGATTCAGTATATTAAATTTATTCTTAAAAAATATTAAAACAAATTAATATTATAAATAAATGAAAATAGTGAATTAAGAAACCGTTATTTTGACATGATAACGAGTTATGAATTTTTTTGGTGAGATGTAAGGGTTTATCCTAATCCAATGATGTAAAATAACATTCTAATAAATTCAAAATAGAATCATTGAAGGAATTTAAATGTAGTATATAATATTTTTTAAAATAATAGATAATTTATAATAAAAGAGAAAGTGGTATTTTGAAACCCTTTACTTTGACTTAATGATGAATTTGGGAAAGACCATAATAAGAGTGAATAATAAATCACAAATTGATTATAAGTAAAATGGATTATAATAATATATATACAATAATTTAAGTATATTAATATGGTTTTTAAAATATTTTAATTGAATAAAGTTATAATTGAAAATAAAAAAAGAGGATTGGGGAAGCCTTACTTTTCTCATGAGTCATCACTTTTTTATTGAGCTTAGCACATTTGACAAAGGGGTTTATATAAAAAAATAGGATTAGGGATGTGGAAATTGGGCTGGGGTGATATTTTTGGTAGATTTTAGTTGAGATAAAGACCTTAAATTGTGATGATGGGTGAGGTTTTGTGGATGATATTTATGAGGGTAACACATGGGTATTTTAGAGTAAAGTATTTATTATTTTATCATTTAGGAAAAATAATTATGGTTAGAATTTATTCCAAAGAATTTAGTTGCATTCATACTAAAAAAGGATGTTTATTTTACATTAAAATCCTTCCAAAACCAAATGGAACCTTCAAGAAACCACATTAAAAGTAAAAAACCCAAAAAATAGTTTTTGGTTATAAATAGATATAACTTAAGTTCTATAACCTAAAATATAGGCTTATAAATTCAAATTAATATTTATTAATTCATTTTTATACCCATATAACATATTTTAGGTTGATAAAGAGGTTCTATAATTTTATAATTTATATTTATGCCATGTTTATACAATAAAAGTTATGTTTTTTTTAATAAAAACTATATTTTCACCATTTCACCTAAAAATCAACTTTTGTAGAAAAATACAAAAAATAACCCTAATATAATTTATAAATAATTATTAAAAAAATTAAGTACCTTATATCCAATTAAAATCCAAACATTTTGAGATTTTACTTCTAAATATAATCAAATAATACATGGGAAAAAATTATTCAAAATAAGTACTATTTATTTTATAATGAGTTATTAAATTTATATTTTATATTATCACTTATATATTATGTGATTGATAATTAATTAATTATTATTCAAAAATATATATATTTTATGAATCTACTCATCTAATTAAGTTGAATTTAGTTTTTAAATACATAATGGAGAAAATGGTTTAAGCGGAACAATTTTTGTACACTATGATAAAAATTATATATCAATAAATTTTTTACTATTTTTACAATACATTATCAAAACCATATAACAAATTTTTTATAATAATACACCATACATAATTGGTATCAAATTCTCAAATATAAATACTAATTATTTTATAATATAATCTTATTATAAAATATTCTACTTAAGCATTTAAAAGTATATTTTAACAAATAAATGTTTTATATAAAATATGATAAAAACAATTTATAAATATAATGATTTATAATATAATTAAAAATACATAATAAATTATTATTTTATTACCAAAAATGGCATATAAACATTCCTCATATGTTACACATAAAATGCTATAAGGTATTTATTTTAACATGTTACAACTTTATAACTTTGAAATTTTTTATCATAATATGTCAACCATTTTATTTTAATGACTTAATTACTATGATGATATCGAAAAAACTAAAACATAATATATTTAAAAAACTATATATGTGAAAATAATCATTAATACGATTAACATGACTTTATAAAACCATTTTAATAAATTAATATACATTATATTTGAATTAATATTCGGAAGAAATAAACAAGATGGAAACAACTTATGTAATTAATATGATTATAAATGTTTTTTTATATCCTTAAAAAAAGAAATTAATTTATTATTTATAGTTATATTTTAATAAAAAATCATACAAAAATTCTGTGTAAATATGGAATGTTACAAAAATTCTTATATACTACAAAATAAATCAAAATTACTATGAAAATATATCAATATATAAGATGAGTATACATGATAATGGTATAGTAACAAAAAATATAAAAAATAACCATGTGATTAAAGTAAATGTCCTCATGATATCCAAGGAAGATAAATCCATAAAGAATTTTTATATAAAGATGAAAAATAATTATAAATATGGATGCCATTTTGGGGATGAAATGAGAGAATTAATGGTCTTTCTATTTATTGGAAGAAAACAAAATTTTTGTGAGTAGGCATTATATATATGATAAAGTATCCATTGAGGGTTTTCATTATTAGATCCTTGAACACTAGAGATAATATTTAGACTTCTTGAATGATTCAATTTTATATGATTTATTAATATTTAAGTTATGAATTTATATTTATTTAAGAAATATTAATTTTAAAATGTATATATTTTTATTTAATACCTCAAAATATATCAATTTGAAACTACTTATTCTTTTAAAAATTAATATGTTTACTTTTTGATGATTTTTTTTTCATTTTACGGTCAATTTGGATCAATTAGAACATATTTAATAAATGGATATTTATGTTAATTATATATATTGATTTTTATATTAATTGTTATGATAATTTTGGGAATAATTTTATCAAGGTAGTTATGAGTTTTTCTTTTAAAAGTTGTTATTTCAATTTTGATTGATTTTAATAAAAGTATTATTTAAATAAACATAATTTCTAAATAATTTTTTTTTGAAATTAAAAAATAAGTTATCCTTTATGTATAAAGTGAAATTGGATGAGTCTTTTATATATTAGAAGTTTATAAATTTGGAAGTCTCTAACCCTTAAGTATCACTATATTTACCCTTATGTATCTTAGTACAATATCATACTTTTGAAAATTATTTATTTTAATTACTATTTTGTATTATATATCTAACCATTATATATCACAGTGACTCATTCCATTGCTAATTTTTCCATAACACATGAATCATGTGTATTGTGAAATTTAATATTATTTATTGGGAATCTTACCTTTATAAATTATAGTTTTATTAAGAACCTTTAAATTTTTCAACCCTAGTGTACTCTAAATGACCTTTACATATTGAGCATATTTACTCTTATGCATGATCACTGAGAAATTTTCTTTAGAGATTCATCACTGAACAGTTACTCTTACATAGACAGGGAAAATATGTTCTGTCCTTTGTCACATTTCATCATTCTTCCAATGTCACTCTTATCTATATAGAGAGTGTTTTGACTTTTTTATATTACTATGATATTCACTCATGATGTGTCCTATTTATTCATTCCATGGTTTGTTTTGGTAATTTCCAAAACATTATCTAGTTCTTCTTTAGGGTTCCTTCACCTAATTTATAAATGTTTAAACATTAATTTAGTCATAAATTTAGAAATAACATGACCCAAATCCTTTTAGAAATTAAATATTCAATATTCACAACTGATTTTAAATATCCATACCTTAAATTCTAGGAATTATCATTCCAGTATGTTTTTAAATCCTAACAGGTTTTGATGCACACAACTTTTCTTGTGGTATGCATTTCATAGTGTGAGTAAACTCTCGCCTTTTTTCCAAGAAAAAAATGATTCTGAAGTGGCATATATTATCATGAAAAGATTAATTTATCAATTATTCCTTATGATATAAATTTTATCTTAACCCTATGGTTGTAAAGAAAATGAATCATATTTTATGATTAATAATAAGTAAAATTTATGTAATAGCTTTGCTACCTTTATTTATTATAGGGAAGTTAAACACTTTGTAATATTCCTTCAAAAACCTTTATGCATTATCTTAATGACTATTTTATGTTATAACTAGTAAAATTTCTATTATATAGAGTATATTTCCTTTTTAATTATAGTATTTACTATTAGTTACTTACTCCCGTAACTTCTGAAATTCCGAAGATTCGTATTTCTATAGTGCATAATCCAAGAACTTCAACTTTTAGGTACATGTGGTTTTCATTTATGACTCATTTTTTAACTTATGGATGATAACAAATGGATGTAATCTTAGTTTTATTTGGCGTGTTCCAATTCTGAAGGCAATTCTTCTAGAATTCATATTTACCCTTATATATTCAACTTTCTATAAATTTGTCTTATGTTTTGACAAATATAAAAAAATATAAATATATTACAAGATAAGTAGGGAAAAGGATACTAATATGGTATAGTTAAATTATAAGAATTTTAAAATATGATAATATTCACACTATATGAGTTTTATAATCAATGTTAAAGATAAAAATTATGACTTTATAAGTCACATTAAATGGACATATAGGTGTTGGTTCATAGATGATAAGTATTTTATAAAACCGTACCTATATGTTATTTATGACTTGTTTGAAAATTATAAACTATTAAGAAGTATTTTATTAAAAAAATTAAAATTTTGAAATAAATTAAGATATTATCAGAGTCTTGAACCTTAAAAAAATGGGTAGCTATGTTTTATATGATTAAGGGTGCAACACAACATATGGGAATGGTTATATTTCTAAATTTTTTTGATAATAACAATAAATGTGGCCTGATTTGTAATCAATAATAAATCATGTGATATTTACTGTTCTTTAGATTTTATTAAGAAGAAATAGAATATAGTGTTTCATCACTATTGACACTATGAAATGTGTTCCATAAACTTCTCTTAAAAATTGAATATGTGAACCTCAATTAGACAAAAAAATGACTATTTTAAGTAGAAATAAGTATTTGTGTTGGAAGAAAGAGGACATTGGATTTCCTTATATTGTGATAGAAAACAACGTTGATCGGGATCAGAAATTTCACTATGGGGCTCTGAATTTTTCATGGGGGTTGGTGACACTAGCGAAGGCACCAACCCGAAGGGCCAAGACCATAGCCTAGAACTAATCTTGGATAGGGGTGAAGGGGAATAGCCCATGTGGTATGGAGCAGCTATATCACCTTAGTCCCCCAGAACACCTTCGGTGTGCAAGGTAATTGCATGCGACATACCTATGCTCCACTCCACTTGCGCTACTCGACCCCTTTGCCTAGGGTTTTGTATTTTCCTATAAATAGACCCTTGGGGCCTTCATTTGAACAGAAAAAGTTTCCCAAAGGTAGATTGATACTCAGATCACCCTAGTGATTCACCCAAGTCCCTTGAAACCTCCAAGGTAGTTTCTTAATACCTAAAGAGAGGGATTCAAATAAGATAGTGAAATTTAAGTCCATTCATTGCTAAAAAAATAACACTTATTCAACTCATTATCCCAACCCCCTGACTTAGAAAGACTTGGGTGAAATGAACTTTCACAAATAGGAACTTGCACAACATACTTATGAGAATCCCTATAGATACCATTTAATACTTGAAAAAATCTTCGCCCAAGTGTATTCATCCATGTTTCTCATCACTTAAGGTGCAACCAATTCACCCAATCCTACTTTCACAAAGACCACTTACCTAGAACTCCTTGGTTCACCTCACCCCTTCAGCCTACATGATCCTTTCATGAAGACTCATTAAAATCCATTCATGATTGGTCTTCTTCTCTATTGCATCCATTTCCCAAGAGGTATCATGTTGACACCTCTACCAAGACCTCTTGATTTAAAAAATCTTAGGGAAAGGCACATTAGTGTGTCTCCTATTTGGATTTGGATTTCTAGGGTAAGAGATTTCTGACACTTTTCCTTATAGAGGGTAAGAATCCTAGAGGCATTTTTAGATTTGTATATCTATGTTCACATAGACCCTTACCCAAGGGAAAGTTCTTCATAGCTCCCTGTCTTGGATTCTGAGGACTGGACACTGTCCTCCCCTTCAAGCATGTTTCATGTTGTTTATTTACACAACTATTATAATGGAAATTACACCCTTACTTTCTTCACTTTTTTATTTATTTTTATAGAGTTCTTAGCCACATTCTGATTTTCATAATTTTCTTACAAAATATATGTATTGGACAATTATTTACATTCTAATATGGTACTTAATAGTATATCCTCATATAATGAAAATGTTTGAGATACTAATTTTCTTTAAAGGATAGGTTTTGTCTCATCATTGATGTGATAAATCTTATTTTTTGGATTAGATACATAATTAGAAGCATGAGTTATAAAAATTTTGAAGTTAGCTTCAAATTAAACAATATTCTTCTCTTCCTCTTTACTTAGATTAAGGAATTTATTTTCCAAATAAAATCACCACTGAGGAGGAAATTATTTTTAAATTAATATCTTCTTAAAAGTATTCTATTCCATAGTCTCTATCTCCTCTTGCCTCTTAATGCTCTGGATAAATGACTATCATTGATCAAAATTTTCTTTTATTTGATAAACATTTATGATTAATTTACCCCTTTACATACTCCTCAATGTAAGAAATATATTTTCCATTTATTTGATCAATTGCGTAACATCTAATTGATTATTAGTATTATTTAATTGTGGATTTTGTTGTCAAATGAAGTGGTAAAAAATTGTTTTTCCATGTTTAAGATTATAAAATTATCTAAATGGGAGAGATTATTGGCCATGAATAGAGTCAATTAACTCAATATAGTTACAATCTAATCATCTCTATTACTATCCTCATTTACTTCATTGAGTTTATTAAGAGATAAATCCCTACATAAATTATGGTTATTGGTATGGTTTTCATTATTTCTACTTAGTTACATATATTAAAAATCACATATACTAGATTAAATCATAAAATTATGAATATGTAATCATAAAGTACCATTCCTATGAAAATAAAATACTCAATAAGAGGTTATTTAAAATCTTTAGGGCTTATCATAATATTCTCATTATGGTCAACATTTTTATTTAAGAACTAGCACCCAAGGTTCCTAATGAACATAATTTTATACCACATGTAACACCCAAACTCTGGTAACTTGGAGTTGGTGGTCAACTTATAACATTGATAAAAAATACAATATATCACATATTATGAGATAAAATGGTTTAGTAGTATTAAAATACTAGACACATACATGATTCAAACATTAAATTTCAAAACATAAAATAAAATTTAAAATTATCATGATAAATATATTATTTATTCAATTATATCCATGACACCATTAAATTTTAACTCTATGGTACTCTGAGGAAAGAAAAATTGAACAAATTGTGATATTAGATTCTTATTAGGGTAAATACTATAGTGGAAATTATCATTGAATAAACAAAACCTGAATAATATACTAAAGAGAAACAATAATTAAATATGACATATAAATAATATAATGAAATGGAAATATATCAATTGATGAAAAATTAATAAAAATAATCATATAGATAATAATAACTAGTTTCATAATGATATAATTCATAATGTTGGACATCATAATTTTATCATCATTGCCTCATTACAAGACATCATTAATATATAGGTATGGCATTCACCAAATAACCAGTATAGTTTGTCTCATGAGACCTACATAGGAATTGCGGTGGTGTCTAATATCAATCCCACACATAAATTAATAATTCCAATGCATTCATCATTTAAAAAAAATTGATTACCATGTAATAAAAAATCTATATAAATATTCATATCTAGAAACTAGCGTACGAAATGTCAACATTTTATTCATTAAATAAACAAAAAAACATGATCAAAAGTCCTACAAAGAAATAAGATGGATTATAATGTTATATTATATCCTCAAATAAGTATAATAACCTTTTAAGAATGTGTACATATATTAGAAACACTTTTATAAAGACATTGGACAATCACTTTTAAAATAAGAAGAAATATTTTTTATTTTGAATTTATTTTAAATCTAAAAATACAGTAATAATGAGAATATGGTTTACTTTTAAAAACCAAAAGAACTTGTATATGAATACTGATAATGAATAATGTCTATAATGATGAATAAGTGAGGTCATATGGTAATCATTAAAAGAACATTCTTTTCCCACTTTCTTAAAAAGACAATAATGACTTGTATGAAAAACGTTAAAAATATACCTTTCAAAACATTGTAAACAAGTAAAATTTAAATAAATTTGACCTTAAGAAATCCTTAAATTATATAAAATAACATACATGAAGTAAAATATTGATATGGAAGAGAAATATCCCCGACCAAAAAGAGTAATAAAGTTTTATTTTCATATATGCAACCTTTGAATGATTTTGAGTAAAAAAAAGAGATAAAATTGAATTAATACATGGAAAATATAAAAATAAACATAGGATAAGAAATAATATGGGGTCTACTAAAGAATTATCATATAATTCCCTCAAATGAAACCTATATATAAACAATCTAGAATAAGAATGAGATTGTGTAATAAACACTTACGACTTTAATAAAACAAAATTAAAGTCCCATAAACTAAAAAACATGAATTAAATATTTAAATAGAATAAATAAAGAATAATTAATGATATAATATATAAAAGTGGTAGTATATCAACCATATAATATAAATTATGTGAATAATATAAAAAATATCTCAATGGTGTTTAATTGAGGTAAAAACCCCTTACCTAAAAATTTTTCTTGGATGGACATGCTCTAATATACAATGCCATAAAGTTTTAAATATAATAGATTTAAAAAATATTTAACATTTAATACTAAAAATGTTAATAAATTTAATATATATTTATAACAATCCACTAAAAATGGTAATTAAAAATGAAATATATTATTTTATAGAGAAGGTAGTTTGTAGAAATGAAAGAGTGAGGATTTAGTTTTTCTAATGGGTGAATTTTTTTTTTAAATTTTAAATAATCACAATCATATTATAAATATTATATTATAGTTATTAATTCCATTTTTATGGAAATTTATTTAGTGTGTAAATGAAAAACGAGTCACATCTCTTCGTAGAGGTGGTAGTCCACATTTACACACGAGCGATATTATCATTTTTCAATAAAAGTGTTAAGAGGGTAGATAAAATATTAACTTTAAATAATAATAATAAATTTATAAATATATAATATATTCATTAATTATATCTTTATATGAAAATGTAAAAGGTTGTGATGAAAAATAAAATACATTATTTCCTGGAGGTGGTAGTCCACACATACGCATAAGAAATGTTTTTATTTCCCATTGGATAAAAAAAGAGATGAAAAGGGTTGTACCATAAAAATAATAAAATAAAATTATATTGGTTATATTTATGTTATTATATAAGTATTTTTATTATGTGTTTTAAAGAGTTAGAGGAATAAATAAACATTAAAGAACTAAGTTGAGTGTTACACGTCTTCTTTGGAGAACCTCCTTTGGATTATATCTTCATCCTTATTACAATGGACTTTTAGAGAGACCAGGGCCTCTAGGATGTCAAGAATGAATTATTATCTGATTTGGGTAATTCTTGGCAGAGATATTATGTCCTAATTTTCTGAATAATTTTGGAGATGAGGGTTCTTTTTTATATATGAGGGAAGTGGCACACTTGTAATTACTCTTAACTTCTAAAATAATTAAGTGACTTAATCAAAGTTATGTTGCACTTAAAAGTTTTAATTTAGAATATATGGTGATATTGGTAGAAATACCATCATCAAATATGATTTAAGAAGATATTTTGTAACATTATTACAATGTTTTTTCATAATTAACTTGTTTTTACCATTTTACAGTGGTGAGAACGTTCTTACAAATATAACTATTCATAATGACAAAAAACGGAATTATCCACAATTTTAAATTTGAACATCATGTCTCTAAATATTGAACCAAAATTTTCTATATTAATTTTTTTATTTTGCTAATAAATTATTGATAAAATATTATATAACACAATGGAAGACGCATTTTTAAAGAAAAATGTATTTTTAAACATGAAAATAATATTATAACAAATTAAAATATAATACCAAAGTAATATGAAATTAATTAGATTATGTTTAATATAAATTATTTTATGTTACCTTAAAATAAAATAAAAAATTGAAGGTGGAATTTAAATTAATTTTCATAATGAAATGAAATTAATGTTTTGTAAAAATTGATAATTTTCACTATTCACCCAAAAAATTAACTATTTTAGAAAAATACCAAAAATTAATCCTATGTTAAATATAAACTTATGAATTAAAAAATAATATCAATTTTATCAAATTAAAATTAAATTTTTTATATATTTTACTTTTAAATATACACATGAACTCTTTCTATTATAATGATAAAATAATATGACGTGCATTGGGAAATTTTCTAGGGATGTAGTGTTTACCTGTTATAAGATGTTCTTGGGTTTTACAGCCAAAGTAATAGATTAATAATGAAAATAATATTCTTAATATAATTTAGTGTTTAGTATTAATAATAAATAAATTAACTCCCAATTCTGGGGGGACCACATCTATCAAACCTTCTTTGAACATAACCTATTTCTAAGATGAAAAATAATTGAAGTTAGGTTAAACCAATATAACGACCCATACTTTACATACATTGTTAATAATTCAAAATTTAAGCACACTTATTACAACATATGACAAAACCAAAAAGGACCGTATAGGTATAGTGTCTTTAGAAACTGGGAAACATAAAAAACTGGTTCATAAATCTTCTACAGTGTCTCCCATTTATTTCATCATATCTAGGATCCCTTTTAGCATATTCTACTTAATATCCATCTTCCTGACCTGGGGAAAAGAAAACATAAAAGGGTGAACTCAAATGCTCAGCAAGGGAAAATAAAGGAAATAAAAATCATATCATATCTTTTTGAAAATCATAACCTGCAAAAGAGATCATAATATCTTAACATGGAAGAAATCATAGAAGTGAAAATGAGATCCCCATAATCATAACATGAAACTTGAAACTTTGTGGCATGGACACATAATCATGGAAAATCATTTCTTGTTAGTCATGACTCATTGCCAAGACTATCTTAGTGGACAAAGTCCCTTTCTGAACCGAGTCACCCTCCTTCCAGTCCTGTTTCACTGAACCGGTATAACCTACCGTTCCAGCCATGTCTATCTCATGAGATATAAAATCTTTACCCAATGCATTGGAGGGAGATATAGGTCCCACCCATCTTATAATGAATCCTTTCTTATGTGTGCCACATAATCATAAACCACACATCATAGCGTAACCCATGTAATAAAAATGGGATTCTTAAACAACATTACATCATAAAACAATTCATATAAGATAAAGGAATTCATAAAAATATTTCCATCACAACATAATCAAACCAATGTAATAATAGGGATAAAAACAGAACCCTTTTATTATCTAAGATGGAAAATAATTTTGATAAAATACTTGAACTCCATTCTTGAGGAAAATATCCTTTCTACTTCAAAAACATTTTTCCTTTCATAACATGTCATACGACTTTAAAATAAAATAAGTTGATTAAAAATAAACTTGAAAACTTGTAAAGGAAGTTTCTTAAAAATCCATTCATTCCGTATAAGTTAAAAAAACATTCTTCGTACTTTTGTCGGAAAAGTCAAAAAGTACCTCGTATGAAAAACGACAAAAGATGCCTTTCATACATTTTACTAAAAACTCACCGAAGGTTAAAAATGGATTTAAACAATTGTAGGTGGATGGAAATAATATTATATATTGATGAAACATGGATGTGGATGATAAAATACACCCCGGTAAATACTTACGAATAAACAATCTCGGATAAAAATGAGATTGTGATATTTCCCTTACCTTAGGTCCAATTTGCTTTGTACGTGTCCGAAGCTCCTGTATAATGGTTTAAATAATGTTATTGACTTATTCCAGAATCATACATATTGATATGATATCATATATGGTCATATTCTTAGCTTCTTGTTAGTAATATTTCATTGTTACTTGTTACTCGGGTCTTTATTGCCTTTTGTTCTTATACGTGTTTTGCCGAATAAATTCTTATTCTTATTTTAAGGTTATAGATACCTTATATCCAGAATGGTATTAGTGTAACATATATCATATTTATTCATTCAATTCATTTATATAATTACTAGATAATGATGATCATGTAGAACGAGTCGCATCACATCGTGGAGACGGTATTCCGTACGTACGCACGAGTGATGATATCATTCCTATGATCGTGGAATTGTATTGGAGTATATATATATTATTTCAGTATCAATATTACTTTATAATAATCATAAATAGTTACTCATTACACCATTATACCCATCCTTGTAAGGTGGTGGTGGAAAATAGATTACACCACGGCGTGGAGACGGTATTCCGTACATACGCACGCGCGGTGATTTCATTTTTCCGTAGGATGGATACAAGGTTAATTAGGGTTGTTTCATATTTATAATAACATATCAGTATGTAATTAATACTGATGTTATTACTTTATCATGAAACAACTAAAGAAGAAGACGTTGAAGAAGAAAGAAATTTAAAAGATCGGTAATGGATATTACCTCTTCTTTGAAACGCCTCTTTGAATCTTCCACTTAGGGAACTAAGATTGGTCTTTGAAGAAGACCAGGACCTCTAGGATTATTCTAGGGAAGTGTAGAGGAGAAAATGGCAGGGTTTGGCCGAGCTTGAGTGCTCAAATTGGTGTGAGGAGGAGGGGGAGGAGGTGCCCTTTTATAAGGGAGGAGAGGGGCACCTTAGGAATACCTCAAAATATTATTTTATATTAAAGTCAAAATCGGTTTATAATGGTTCCAAAGGGTCTTATTTAGAAGATAAAGTGGGGATGGGTCGAAATCCTATCAACCAATATGATTTAGACAAGTTTAGGGTATTATTTTAACCTTATCAATTAGATTTAACTCTAAGTTAAATAATTTAACTTTTACCATGTCTTTTTGTTTTCTTTCACTATATGGTTAATACACTTACTATAACATGCCAAAAGAACCCCAAATTGTTTATTATTAATATATATATCCTTATATAAGTCATTTGGACGAACCTTAGATTTTTAGGAATAAAATAAAAATTAATAATATAATATTTGATTTAAAAACTATTTTGTGTCAATTTTGACACTATTTGATATATGATTTTTGTGAAAGTCATAACAGAATTATATGTTCTAACCAAGTTGATTAAATCAACAATAATATATCATAGTAACCTAGAAAATTAGTGTAATTCATATAAAGTCTCAAATTACATTTATTTTGGTGTTTATAACATCAATTATGTCAATATTTCATAAATAAGATAATTACTGCATCATCGTTGTGTCATAATTAAATTAAATTATTTTATGTCTAAAAATTATAAATAAAATACCATTATGTAGTAAATCTTTTTAGCTTTTTAATGAATATTTATTGTCGAATTTATCTTATGTATAACCCCATATTAAAAATGATTTACTTATTAAACTTTGATTTTAACTATTTTAACCCTTCTTTAAATAAATTAATAATAAATGTCCTAATCTAACTCAAGTGGGCCTAAATGGTCATATTTTATTCATAAGGTTGTTTTTGGTCGAATTACACTTATCCAATAGAATTAGGACATGTGTTAGGGTAATAGTAATGTCATATTTACCCTTAGTTACCCTATTTACTATTAACCGTGGTAAAAAAAAGTAAAAAGTTACTATTCACCAAAAATTATTTTCATCTCATTGAACCACATTTTAGTACTTGATATTAACCGTGTCTGTCGGATTTTCGAAATTCCATTCACAGAAGCGGTAAAATTAAGTTTTATGCAAAATTCAGTTTTTAACCTACCACTTAGTGGTTTCACTATTCATCAAAAATTGAAAGTTTTCAGAAAAATACCAAAATTTCACCCTAGGCTAATTTCGATATTCTGAATCCAAAAATGAAGTCCATTTTGAAAAATAAAATTTATAAAATTTACAAAAGTGGTTTTTACTATTCATAACGGCTAGTTTTAATAATATTTTAATAGCATATTGTTGTTTAGTGAAACTTGGTATTGCATACGATGCAAGCTATCGAGGAAGCTCGCGATTTCGTGTAAAGCAATCCAAGCAAGTGTTGTGTAGAAAAAGATTCCTTTGATGATTTATATAACATAAAAGTCTCGGGTGTTACATTCTACCCCCCTTAAAAAGAATTTCGCCCTCGAAATTCGTCACTTTGTAACAAACATATGAGGGTACTTCTCCCTCATCATATCCTCAAGATCCAATGTAGCTTCTTCAAGTTGGTGGTTCCTCCATAAAACTTTCACCAATCGAGTGGTCTTGTTTCATAGGACTTTTTCGATACGATCCAGAATCTCTATCGGTTGTTCTTCATAAGAAAGATCTTGCTCTAGCGGTACAACTTCTGAGTTGAGTACATGTGAAGGATCAGGTATGTACTTTCTTAGGAGAGATACATGGAACACATCGTGGACTTGAGAGAGAATCGGTGGAAGCGCCAATCGGTAAGCTACATTTCCAACATGATCCAGTATTTCGAAAGGACCGATATATCTAGGGCTCAACTTCCCCTTCTTTCCAAATCTCATAACCCTCTTCCAGGGAGATATTCATAAGAACACTTTATCACCCACTTCAAACTCTAGGTCTTTTCTTCGGTTGTTGGCATAACTTTTCTGTCGACTCTGAGCTGCTCTTATGTGTTGTTGAATAGATCTGACCTTTTCTGCCATTTCATCAACGAGATCAGGTCCTAATAGCTTTATTTCCCCAACTTCATCCCAGTAAGTTGGAGTCCTGTATTTATTTCCATAGAGAGCTTCATAAGGAGCCATCTGAATACTGGAGTGAAAGCTATTATTATAAGAAAATTCTACCAAAGGTAGGTGTTGATCCCAACCTCCTTTGAAATCCATAGAGCAAGCTCTCAACATATCTTCTAGGGTTTGAATTGTTCTCTCAGACTAACCGTCTGTCTGAGGATGATAAGCAGTGCTGAAACTCAACTCTGTATCCAGAGTATGCTGAAGACTTCTCCAGAACTTCGAGGTAAATCTCGGATCCCGATCAGATATAATAGAAAGTGGTACTCCATGCAATCTTACCACTTCCTTTACATATATCCTGGAAAGCTGATCTAGAGAGAAATCCTCTCTAATAGCAATGAAGTGTGCAGACTTTGTAAGAAGATCAACTATGACCCAGATAGCATTATTGCCTTTGGATGTTTTAGGAAGTCCTGTGACAAAGTCCATAGTGATGTTTTCCCATTTCCATTCCGGTATGGGTAATGGTTGTAACATCCCCTTAGACTTCTGTCTCTCAGCTTTAACTTATTGACAAACCAAGCATCGAGAGACATTTTCAGCATCATCTCTTTTCATGCCATCCCACCAGAAGTACTCTTTCAGGTCCCTATACATCTTCGTGCTTCCAGGATGAATAGAGAATGAAGAACTATGAGTCTCATCCAGCAGATCCTTCTTTAATTCGGGGATGGTAGGAACACAAACCCGATTCCTAAACTTTATTATCCCATCACAATCAAGGTTGAATTCAGGAACATTTCTCACCTTCTTTTGTAACTCGACATCTTCTTTATATGCCTCTTTAATCTTCACATGTATAGATAGTTGAACATTCATTTGAGAAAGATAATATTTTCCCCCTTCCATTATAATTCCAAGATCCATCCTTTGTAAATCCATAAATATTGGATCTTTTGTGATCCTCATCATGGATAAACTAGCATGGTCTTGTCGACTTAATGCATCTTCCACCTTGTTTTCTTTCCCAGGGTGGTAATGGATTGAGCAGTCGTAATCCTTAATCAGCTCCAAACATCTTCTTTGACGCATATTCATCTCCTTTTGTGTGAAAATATACTTTAAACTTTTATGATCAGTATAAATATCACACCTTTCACCATAAAGGCAATGCCACCAAATCTTTAATGCAAAGATTACTGCAGCTAACTCCAAATCATATGTTGGGTAATTTTGCTCATGGATTTTCAACTGTCGTGAGGCATAAGCTATCACCATATCATTTTGCATAAGAACACACCCCAATCCCTTCTTGGATGCATCACTGTAGATCACAAACCTTTCTCCACTACAAGGCAGTGTGAGCACAGGTGCACTGGATAAACTTCTTTTCAACTCCTTGAAATTCTCTTCACATTCCTCTGTCCAAACAAACTTAACTCCTTTCCGAGTCAACTTGGTGAGTGGATTAGATAATCATGAAAAATATTTTACAAAACGTCGATAATATCCAGCCAAACCAAGAAAACTTCAGATCTCAGTTACTGTTGTTGGTCTTGACCATCTTTTGATAACCTCTGTTTTTGCTGGATCTAGAGATATCCCCTCTTTTGAGATTATGTGACCCAAAAATGCAACTTTTTGAAGCCAAAATTCACACTTGGTAAATTTGGCATAAATCTTCTCCTTTCTCAGGGTCTTCAATATAATTATCAAGTGATCTTCATGCTCTTCCTTGCTCTTTGAATAGACAAGAATATCGTCTATAAAGACTACCACAAATTGATCAAGATATTGTTTAAAGACTCTATTCATTAGATCCATGAAGATAGCAGGGGCATTAGTACGACCAAAAGGCATCACTATAAATTCATAGTGTCCATACCTTGTACGGAAAGCCGTCTTTGGTATATCCTCCCTTTTGACCCTTAATTGATGATACCCTGAACGAAGATCAATCTTGGAAAAGTATTGAGCTCCGCGTAGTTGGTCAAATAAGTCATCAATGTGCGGGAGAGGATATTTGTTCTTGATAGTGATCTTGTTAAGTTCTCGATAATCAATGCAGAGTCTCATTGATCCATCTTTATTCTTAACAAATTAAACAGGTGCTCCCCAAGGTGACACACTAGGGCGTATGAATCCCTTATCAAGATTCTTTGGGAGTTGCTTCTTCAATTCCTGTAACTCAATAGGGGCCATTCTATAAGGTGTCTTTGAAATAGGCAAAGCACCCGGTACAAGTTCTATTGAAAACTCAACTTCACGATTTGGTGGAAGACCCGGTAATTCCTCCGGAAAGACATCATCAAACTCCCGTAAGATGGGAATATTCTTAATCGCAAGTTTCTCACCAACCATTTGAGATAAATAACCTTCATTTAGTGGAATCAATACCCATAAAATTGAAGAAATTTCCACTGGAAGGTTATGTTCATCCTTGCATTGACAGACGATCATAGATTGATCTGGAATATGAAATGTGACTTCCCTTCTTTGGCAATTGATATGAGCTCCATATAAAGAAAGCCAATCCATGCCAAGAATCACATCAAATTCCACTATAGGAAGGATCACAAGATTTGCAGGAAGCACTTTCCCACAAACTTCGATCGGAGAATAATTATAAACTTTTGATGCAATTGATGTGCCATTAGGTGTTGTCACAGCTAACTCAACATCTAATTGTTGAGGTAATACTGTGATACCCTTAGAAAATTCTTCAGAAATAAAAGAGTGGGTTGATCCAGAATCAAATAAAACATTTTCTACTTTAGAGTGGATGGTTAGTGTACCTTTCACCACTTCGTTATCGTACTCCACATCGCTGATAGAAATTGCATGTGACTTTCCTTTGTCTTTAGCCTTAAGATTTTGTTGACGTCAACCATCATCATCAACCCTTAGATTTGGGCATTGATTGGCATAATGCCCCATCTCCTTGCACTTGAAACATTGAAGTGTAGTAGGTTCATTCTGTGTATCCCTTCCTTTGTTTGCATCATTAGACATCTTCTTCCCATTATCGCGGCATTCAAATGCCCGATGACCTTCATTTCCACATTTGAAACATTTACTTGTCCCTTTAAGACAACTCCCTCCATGTTTCTTTCCACACTTTGAGCATAAGGGAAAGCTCGTCTTCTTTTCAGTGTTCTCTTTAGAGTTTCCTTTGAATTCCATCTTCCTCTTCTTATCAAACCCATATGACTGATGGGTTACTCCAATATCCATCTCGACTTTGAGAGCACATCGAACGATTTCCTCGTAGCTATTGAAGTCCCTTATGGCTAACTCCCTTCGAAGACTTGGTTTTAAGCCACTAAAGAATCGATCGATCATACTCTCAGGTTGGATAATAATACCAGAAGCGTACCTTGCAAGCCTTGTAAAATTTGCTTCATAGGTACCAACAAATTCATCATCCCTTTGCTTCAGTTCAATAAACTCTTTCTCCATATTTGTTCGGAGAATATGAGGGAAGTACTTATTAAAAAATAAGTTCTTGAACTCGTCCCATTCCATAGACTCAATTTCATCCCTTTGCCTCGTATTCTTAATAAGATTACACCATTGATCAGCATCTCCTTCCAAACGATACACTGCTAGGATGACTTTATCATGTTCAGAACATTGAAGAACTCAAAATATCTTTTCAGTAGTACTAATCCATTGTTCAGAAACTAATGGATCAGTAGACCCACTGAAAGAAGGTGAACGCTGCCTCATTAAGGATTCAACAGAATGTTGCTCCTTCCTTTGCTCGTTTGGAAGTCCTGCATGATTCATAGCTTGAGAAAGTTGTGTGAGCATGGCTACAATATTTTGCATCCCAGCTCCCATATCGTTTGGTTGCTCAGGGGGACAATCATTTCATTTCCCATCGCATTCTGCATTAACACGGTTCCTTCGGGTTCCAGCCATTGACTAAAACCAAGAAGAATAGTGTGAGCAACACTAATTATAATAGGAAAACCACATAATCAAGGATAAAATTTCACACTTAAGGTCTTATCCTAGGGTATTCATGGCCATTTCTAAAACACTAAGATTGTGTTCTATGCTTAGACTTATCCTTAGGGTTCTTACTAAAGCTTTCACATCCTAGTTTCCAAAGGTTGACTATACCTTTCCTCTGATACCAACTATAAAGACCCATACTTTACATACATTGTTAATACTTCAAAATTGAAGCACACTTATTACAACATATGACAAAACCACAAAGGACCGTATAGGTATAGTGTCTTTAGAAACTGGGAAACATAAACAACTGGTTCATAAATCTTCTACAGTGTCTCCCATTTATTTCATCATATCTAGGGTCCCTTTTAGCATATTCTACTTAATATCCATCTTCCTGACCTGGGGAAAAGAAAACATAAAAGGGTGAACTGAAATGCTCAGCAAGGGAAAATAAAGGAAATAAAAATCATATCATATCTTTTTGAAAATCATAACCTGCAAAAGAGATCATAATATCTTAACATGGAACAAATCATAGAAGTGAAAATGAGATCCCCATAATCATAACATGAAACTTGAAACTTTGTGGCATGAACACATAATCATGTAAAATCATTTCTTGTTAGTCATGACTCATTGCCAAGACTATCTTAGTGGGAAAAGTCCCTTTCTGAACCGAGTCACCCTCGTTCCAGTCCTGTTTCACTGAACCGGTATAACCTACCGTTCCAGTCATGTCTATCTCATGAGATATAAAATCTTTACCCAATGCATTGGAGGGAGATATAGGTCCCACCCATCTTATAATTAATCCTTTCTTATGTGTGCCACATAATCATAAACCGTACATCATAGCATAACCCATGTAATAAAAATGGGATTCTTAAACAACATGACATCATAAAACAATTCATATAAGATAAAGGAATTAATAAAAATATTTCCATCTCAACATAATCAAACCAATGTAATAATTGGGATAAAAACAGAACCCTTTTATTATCTTAGATGGAAAATAATTTTGATAAAATACTTGAACTCCATTCTTGAGGAAAATATCCTTTCTACTTAATTTTTTTTCCATTTCATAACATGTCATACGACTTTAAAATAAAAGAAGTTGATTAAAAATAAACTTGAAAACTTGTAAAGTAAGTTTCTTAAAAATCCATTCATGCCGTATAAGTTAAAAAAACATTCTTCATACTTTTGTTGGAAAAGTCAAAAAGTACCTCGTACGAAAAACGACAAAAGATTCCTTTCATACATTTTACTAAAAACTCACCGAAGGGTAAAAATGGATTTAAAAAATTGTAGGTGTATGGGAATAATATTACATATTGATGAAACATGGATGTGGATGATAAAATACACCCCAGTAAATACTTACGAATAAACAATCTCAGATAAAAATGAGATTGTGATATTTCCCTTACCTTAGGTCCGATTTGCTTTGTACGTGTCCGAAGCTCCTGTATAATGGTTTAAATAATGTTATTGACTTATTCCAGAATCATACATATTGATATGATATCATATATGGTCATATTCTTAGCTTCTTGTTAGTAATATTTCATTGTTACTTGTTACTCGGGTCTTTATTTCCTTTTGTTCTTATGCGTGTTTTGCCGAATAAATTCTTATTCTTCTTTTAAGGTTATAGATACCTTATATCCAGAATGGTATTAGTGTAACATATATCATATTTATTCATTCAATTCATTTATATAATTACTATGTAATGATGATCATGTAGAACGAGTCACATCACATCGTGGAGACGGTATTCCGTACGTACACACGAGTGATGATATCATTCCTATGATCGTGGAATTGTATTTGAGTATATATATATTATTTCAGTATCAATATTACTTTATAATAATCATAAATAGTTACTCATTACACCATTATACCCATCCTTGTAAGGTGGTGGTGGAAAACAGATTACACCACGGCATGGAGACGGTATTCTGTACGTACGCACGCGCGGTGATTTCATTTTTCCGTAGGATGGATAGAAGGTGAATTAGGGTTTTTTCATATTTATAATAACATATAAGTATGTAAGTAATACTGATGTTATTACTTTATCATGAAACAACTAAAGAAGAAGAAGTTGAAGAAGAAATAAATTGAAAAGATCGGTAATGGATATTACCTCTTCTTTGAAACACCTATTTGAATCCTCCACTTAGGGAACTAAGATTGGTCTTTGAAGAAGACCAGGACCTCTAGGATTATTATAGGGAAGTGTAGAGGAGAAAATGGCAGGGTTTGGCCGAGCTTGAGTGCTCAAATTGGTGTGAGGAGGAGGGGGATGAGGTTCCCTTTTATAAGGGAGGAGAGGGGCACCTTAGGAATATCTCAAAATATTATTTTATATTAAAGTCAAAATCGGTTTATAATGGTTCCAAAGGGTCTTATTTAGAAGCTAAAGTGGGGATGGGTCGAAATCCTATCAACCAATAGGATTTAGACAAGTTTAGGGTATTATTTTAAACTTATCAATTAGATTTAACTCTAAGTTAAATAATTTAACTTTTACCATGTCTTTTTGTTTTCTTTCACTATATGGTTAATACACTTACTATAACATGCCAAACGATCCCCAAATTGTTTATTATTAATATATATATCCTTCTCTAAGTCATTTGGCTGACCCTTAGATTTTTAGGAATAAAATAACAATTAATAATATAATATTTGATTTAAAAACTATTTTGTGTCAATTTTGACACTATTTGATATATGATTTTTGTGAAAGTCATAACAGAATTATATGTTCAAAAAAAGTTGATTAAATCAACACTAATATATCATAGTAACCTAGAAAATTAGTGTAATTCATAAAAAGTCTCAAATTACATTTATTTTGGTGTTTATAACATCAATTATGTCAATATTTCATAAATAAGAAAATTACTGCATCATCGTTGTGTCATAATTAAATTAAATTATTTTATGTCTAAAAGTTAAAAATAAAATACCATTATGTAGGAAATATTTTTAGATTTATAATGAATATTTATTGTCGAATTTATCTTATGTATAACCCCATATTAAAAATGATTTACTTATTAAACTTTGATTTTAACTATTTTAACCCTTCTTTAAATAAATTAATAATAAATGTCCTAATCTAACTCAAGTGGGCCTAAATGGTCATATTTTATTCATAAGGTTGTTTTTGGTCGAATTACACTTATCCAATAGAATTAGGACATGTTTTAGGGTAATAGTAATATCATATTTACCCTTAGTTACCCTATTTACTATTAACCGTGGTAAAAAAAGTAAAAAGTTACTATTCACCAAAAATTATTTTCATCTCATTGAACCACATTTTAGTCCTTGATATTAACCGTGTCTGTCGGATTTTCAAAAATTCCATTCACAGAAGCGGTAAAATTAAGTTTTATGCAAAATTCAGTTTTTAACCTACCACTTAGTGGTTTCACTATTCATCAAAAATTGAAAGTTTTCAGAAAAATACCAAAATTTCACCCTAGGCTAATTTCGATATTATGAATCCAAAAATGAAGTCCATTTTGAAAAATAAAATTTATAAAATTTACAAAAGTGGTTTTTACTATTCATAACGGCTAGTTTTAATAATATTTTAATAGCATATTGTTGTTTAGTGAAACTCGGTATTGCGTACGATGCAAGCTATCGAGGAAGCTCACGATTTCGTGTAAAGCAAGCCAAGAAAGTGTTGTGTAGAAAAAGATTCCTTTTATGATTTATATAACATAAAAGTCTCGGGTGTTACAACCAATCATCCCAT
The DNA here is from genome assembly GCA_963277665.1 of Viscum album. Taxonomy (NCBI): domain Eukaryota; kingdom Viridiplantae; phylum Streptophyta; class Magnoliopsida; order Santalales; family Viscaceae; genus Viscum; species Viscum album. Next base: position 1,280,273,852 of record OY728159.1, read on the forward strand.
TTCTGGGAAAAGGAATCATGTATAATAGATTCTGGTTAGCCAATCTATCCATCCAAATCTGGGATATAAAAATGGGTTATAATATAGTCAGGGCAATGAAGGCCCATACCATTATTTCAACCTATGAAACGACAAAAGGTGTACCTGGGAATCATTTATACATGAATAATAAAACCCTTTTAGGAATAATATATCAACTTTAGACATAAAATAATAATATTCACCATAAATTATATAATCAACTTCTCATTAAACGATCTTTGAAATAATGAGATTACAATCTATGAATATGAAAAGAAATCAACATGTGTTTCAATTTTGAAATTTTCAATTTTTTACCCAATGTAATTAAAACACATAGCATTATCAATTATTTAACATAGATAAAAGAAAAAATGAATAAAAAATAAAAACATGGATTCCAACTTGTAAATATATAAGATACAAAAATCTATAACAGTTTTTTATAGAACCATTATTGAAATATTTATTAGATAAAAACATGTTGGTTATAATTTAAATCACTTATCCATAGGTTTTTTGAGCCCCACACTAAATGAATATAGGATAAGAAAGTGTTTTTCATATTTATTAATTTGATAGTTAGTTTTTTTGGTTATAGGGAAGATAATAATGACACCACTTCAATATTAGGATCAACCTAATACCAAAAAAAATTAAGGCTCAGATCCTTCTTGACATGAAACAAGAGATCAAAAAAGGAAACAAAAGAATTACATTTTTACTACCCAATTTAACCTTACAAGACCACCAAAATTGAAAAATAGTGAAAAGTAAGGATGATATTAAAATCTCGATAGATATAAGAATGATTATTAGAGTTAGTTCCTTGAATAACATGCCTATAAAGGGATATTAGAGAAAATTTATGACCTTTCCTTTCCAAAGGTGATATTAGACAACCATATAGAGCAGATAGTATTGATTTATTTATGGATGTTCCACAGAGATTTGTGGGGATATTTAAAAGTATCATAGATGAAAAATAAATGTAAGATCCTAATATATGATAAATATTGGCCACAATTTACGGTAGAAAAAGATATAATTTTCATTTATTATGGGAATTCTACCTAGGAGGGAACCTGGTTTTTAGTAATAAGATACAGAGTAACCAATGTACATAAAAGATCCACCTATACACTAAGTACCCCGTAGAGTACCTAGTATTGCACAGAAAGGCATTTGGTGGTTCCCAAACCCAAGGGTTCTTACCCCTTTTATTTCCCCTTCCTATAAACTCCAATTTCCCCCTCCTAAATCCACTTTAACATCAAATAAAACTATAAATGAAATATATAATTTAAATGAATAAGAATAACCTAGAATTAGAGGTTAAGGTCTTTATATTATAAGTTTGGCATGAATAAACTAGAACAATTATCTTTTATCTAATATGAGATTTTTTATAATCCAAAATATATAATATTATTATGATTAATTTTATTATAAAATAATAAATTTTCCATACTTTATGTAAATAATTTATATAAATTTATTATCACAACTATTTCCAAATAAGGCCAATAATAATAACACTTTACACCTACATTTATGATCTAATCATCAATCAATATAAAAATTTAAATATTTTAATTTATTTTAATTTATAAAACTTTAAATTCAACATGTGCATTGTCTTTAAAATTTGATCACATCTACCAACTTTTTTAATATGTTTTAAATCCTACATTGATAGGTATTTTTGATATTTTTAAAAAATTTATAATTCTTATTATTTATTATATTTTATGATTTAATATATATTTTATTTTTTAATATGATATGATGTTTTACAATTTGGGATCATGACGTAAACATGATAATGCAACACTATAAATCAAATTATATAATTGAAAACAACATCCTAAAATATCAACTTCAGTAGCTCGAGAATAATTTTTTATAATATAAATTATTCCATACTAACAATGTGAGATTTTATTTTTAAATATTTAGTTTTTCTATCATCTAATATGATCTATTATTTCACATGTTACAATATTTTAAAAACTAAATGATTTTCACTATATCACTAGTAAGAATATCCTAAGTCATATTGGGCTTTTATATCACAACTTATGATAAAAATATCATATAACTACCACTATTACAAATTTTATATCACTACTTATGATATATCACATCATAAAGGTTGAAAAAATATAAAACTTGTATCATTTTTATGATATAAAATATGACATCAATACAATATAAAATTTTCTTTATTTTTAGTGTGATTTCACAAATTAAGAATCATGGTAATGCTCTGATATCATATAATATTTTAAAAGGATTAAATAACACTTATCCAATGAAATAGAAGTTAAAAATAACCACAAACCCAAGATTACCATGACATGAAAAACTGAAACCATGTATAAATTGTCACGACCCTTCCCTCCGTGCCTATGTCCTGACTACCCCAAGCATGCATTCCATAGGTTATGGGATGACGACTAGCACCGAAAAGCGTATTCCCTAAAACCAGGAAGACACTGCCTTTATAACCTATAAACACGCAACCAAGAACACAATGAGATATAGACACAAGTAAATTTTATAGTAAAAAGAGTGTGTATAGTAAGAAAAAGGGGCCAGAATACAAGCCCAACTGAAAAGTACAACAAAACTGAAAAGTAAAAGAAAACTGAAACAAATCCTGTGAAGCCAGGGAAGGACCATACCTGAAGGGTAGGTACAATTCTTGAACGATCATATTTGTGGTACGCCTCGTATAATGTCCACCTCCGAGCTACCTCCAGTCCGGGTACTCTCGTCCTCAGTCAGAGTTGTCCGTCGTCTGGACCAAACACAACAAGGTGCGGGCATATCCCGTGAAGGGATGAGTATAAAAATACTTAGTAGGGACCCCGAGACTCTAGAAGGTCTCAAAAAATACACAAAGGATAAACCACAAATCACGAAGACAATAGTTAACCCTACATAGGTATATTCCCATACATATACATAAGTGATCAAGTAAAACCATCTCAATCATGAAGAAACACTATGCCCAACTCAGAAGCCCAAAGTTAAACCGTCCCAAAAAGGAAAGAACCCCACGAAGGTAGCACCAAAAAGTTATGTACCACAAACGAAAAGCCACACAGAAGAATACCAATAAGGTATCACCACGAAGGTAAGTACCACAAAGGTACATCACACAGAAGATTACCAAATTTAAAGACTTAGATCACACTAGGTATAACGTAGGCATGGTAGTAAAGATGATTAGATGTAACTACTGAATCATCTTACTCTGTTAAGAGGCAGACCCACGTAGGATCCTAAATCATCAGACCCAAGTAGGATCCTAAATCATTAGACTCGAGTTGGATCCTAATACAGCAGACCCACATAGTATCCTAGTATAGCAGACCCACTTAGGATCCTAGAGTAGTCCATGTGGACTCCTAGAGTGGATACAAATGGAACTCTTGAACACAGACCGAAGTAGGATCCCAAAGCACAGACCCACATAGGATCCCTTTCTCATGTTATAGCCAGCTATAGGGTTCTCGCACTAAGATCGCCTGATTCTGGGAGGGTCTGCTCCTCAACACACAGGTCTATAATCTAACTGCCCTAAAATCCCATGAAGACGTAACCCAAAGTCCTACCATGTGAAAGGGGTCTCGATGCAATAGAAGGTACATCAATTGGATGCCCAGTCTATAAGTTATTAGCTTTTTAGTCCCGAGGGCCTGGTTGAATTCATGTTTGATCCAACCCATCCGTACCCCAAAATTATCCAAAAATAAAGTGGGGTATACCAAAATGACTGTCTTGATCCAAGGTTTTTGGTGCCATAGAAATTTTGTCAAACAGATGCTCATAGCTCAATATATGGCCGAAAGAGCGAAAAAAGTCGAAGTTGGTCCTGGTCCGGTCCGAATCATTCAGACTGACCCGACCCATTTCGGGTTGACCCAGACCAACCCAGGTCCGTACATGGGTTTGGCCCAGCCCCCTAGGTGGCCCACAATGTGATGGCTCACGAGGCTCATCGGCTTGTCGGATGGCTAGCCTCTTCCGCGCTACCCGGTCTCGCGTCGCGCCATCACCAACGACCGGCTCGGTTGGCCACCCTCCCTTCACCACCATGGAACATGGTCACGACTCCTGGATGCCAGGAAGCGTAGACACACGCCGCCATCCCCTTTGCGTGGCCATCCAGAGTGCCACCCACCACCCTTGCTCTGGAGTGGCCGACGGGCTGCAACCCTTCTTTAGCAGCGCGGTCACGCGCCACCTTTATCGCGGTTGGACGGAGTGCTGGCCACTGCTCCAGAGTCCGACCGATGAAATTCCTCAGGTCACCGGGAGCGCCCCAGTGTCCTATTATTCATTCCGAAGACTTCCACAATTGTCTTGGGATGTCTCCATCATCTCAATCCCATCAAAATTCACAAAGGTTTTAGAGAGTTCTGGCTATGTTCGTTTGGCCAGCTCTCTCCATTATAGAATGATATCAATTATATTATATGTTCTTGAATCATGAAGAACTTCAAGAATGGGTAAGGGATATTCAAAACAACAATAAAACCTACCTTGTCGTTCTTTGCAGGTGACAAGATATAGAATATGAAGTCGTTTAATAACGCTGGTGTTCGTTGCCTCCGTTAGGTGCTTCCGATCCGGGCTTGGGGTCGGTTCCTTGTTCTTCGTTTGAGATGAATTCTTTAATGGAGAAGAAGATTTTCTCCACTGTTCTCCCCCAATTCCCCTTTGCAGACCAATCCCATCAAAGGTGAATAGGATACAATATAAATTAAATTGATTTTAACAAATTAATTTACGTTGGAAAAAATAAAGTTGGCATAATTAATTATATTGTATTGGCACAATTAATTGTATTGAATTAGAATAATTAAATGAGAGTATGTCAAGGTTCTTACCTACATTAAAGATGGTTCAGGTGGTCCCCACCTCTAGAATTAAAATTGGGGGTTTTCTTGTTCAGGTGGTTCCCACCTCCACAACTCCTATAGAGAGGTTTCATTAAAAATAAAATAAAACATGATCTTTAATTTATTTTTATTTACACGAAAAACAAGAAAAAAAACATTCACCTTCATCTTACTATGGTCGAGGTGAAAGTCTCCTTAAGTGAATACTGGTGCTGCGAGTTCAACAGTGTCCTTAGATTTCAATTTTGAGCACCGGTTCAAAAGACACAAAAACCCACTCGCACGTTTACTGAACGCACGTACAAAAAGTTCAGAAATTGATTTTGGGTACACCAGGCCTCAGAATCATGCAACATCAACTTTCCTAGACTCATAATATTCCCATATAATTAAAAAAATTACATGTAAATTTTTGGGTCTTTATATTCACCCCACCTAAAGGCTTTGCATCCTCGAAATCCACATCCCAAAAAAATAGGCAAACAAGTGGGGGTAATGGGAAAGAATATGAGCCTCCTGCTCCCATGTTCTCTCCTAGAGGTTCCCATGATACCAACATACACACACTAAAGGTATCTAATGCCCACAAAGGACTCTCTCCTGTCGACCCCAATCTCCACTGGAACCTCCATAAATGTCGCCCCATCATCGATGTCGAGCTCGTCGTGGTCGATGATGTGAGATGGGTCGTGCACATATCTCCTATACTAGAATACGTGGAAAACATCATGATCCCAGTGCAACTGAGGTGGAAGAGCTAAGTGGTAATCCACCTCGCCAACTCTACTGAGGACCTGAAACGGTCCGATGAACCTCGGAGATAGCTTGCCACCCCGGCCAAATCTCCACAAACCTCATCGAGGTGAGACCCGTAGGAAGACATGGTTGCTATCCTCAAAATCCAGAGGTCTCTCTCTCCTATTTCCATAAGACTTATGCCTAATCTATGCAGTCATCATCTACTTCTGGATGATCTGCACCTTCTCTGTGGTAGCCCATACCATATCTGGTCTCATGAGTGCTGACTCCCCTAGGTCGGTCCGTCATAAAGGCAATCTTCAAGGTCAGACATATAGATCCTCAAATGGTTCCATCCTAATGGTGTAGTGACAGATGTTGTTGTATGAAAACTCTACCAAGGGCAAGTAATCCTCCCAAGTGCGACCGAAGTCGAGGACGCAAGCACACAACATATCCTTGAGGGTCTGAATGGTCTGCTCAGTCTGGCCTTCCGTCTGAGGATGGAAGGCGGTGCTCAAACGAAGCTGTGTCCCGAAAGCATCCTGCAACTCCTTCCATAGCTGGTAAGTGAAACATGCATCATGATCGGAGACAATCGTCAATGGAACTCCATGTAGCCTCACAATCTTATACACATAGAGGAATCCCAAGCTCTCTACTAAACCATTCTCTCTGATCGGTAGGAAGTGGGCTAAATTGGTGAGTTGGTCGACGATCACCCAGTTAGAATCATGACCCCTAGATGTACGTGGAATTCCTATCACGAAGTCCATGGATATCCCATCCCACTTTCACTCTGGGTCCAGAGGCTGAACTAAGCCTGCTGGTACCTGATGCTCCGCCTTCACCTGATGACAAGTGAGGCACCAAGAGACAAACTCTGCTTGTACTTTGTTCATTCCCGGCCACTAGTGTTATCGTCAGAGGTCCTGATACATCTTCGACACTCCTGGATATACTGCTAGAGGGGATGTGTGGAACTCCCTCAACACTTCCCCTCAAAGTGAAATTGGTACCACAGTACGTCCTCTTAAAAGGAACATGCTCCCCACCTTCAAAAAATCCATCAGGTGCCTGTCCTGTGGAAATATGAGCACAACAAGCCTCATAGTCAGTGTCCCTACACTGTGCCTCCCTGAATTACTAAAGAAGTTGGGGTGTAATTATAAGAGACTGAATAAAATCTAATCCATCTCAATCTATAAAGGATATCTTCAAAGCGGCCAGCTTCTCCATCTCCTCACCTATCTGTTGTACACCAGATCTCTTGATGAGTGAATCTGCTACAATGTCTCCTTTCCCAGGAGTATAGAGTATCTCAAAGTCATAGTCCTAGATAAACTCAAGCCAACATCTCTTTATCAGGTTCAGGTATTTCTGAAAGATGATATACCTGAGACTCTTGTGACCAGAGTAAACCATAAAATGCTCGTCCATCAAGTTATATCACCACATCTTCATGGAAAAGACCACTCCTGCTAACTCCAGGTCATGGGTAGCGTATTTCTCCTCCTACCATCTCAGATGTTGAGAACCATATGGGATACATTAGGACACATTAGAGCCCGGTCCCTGATGCGTCGTAGTAGACTATGTACCCAATGCCTCCTCCGAAAGCCTCAAGATGGGGGCACTAGTCTGCCTCTGCCTCAGCTCCTGAAAAATCTACTGGAATCTCTCTAATCACACGAAGGGTTTACCCTTCTTCATCAACACCAATAAAGGTGATTAAACTATGTAGAGATCTGGCACAAACCTCTGGTAGTATCCATCCAAACCCAAGAAACTTCATAACGCCATCACACTCCTCGGTGGATCCCAAGAAAGTACCGCCTCAATCTTCGCTGGATCCACCGAAACTCCAGCCTCTGAGATGATATGTCCCAAAAAGTGAACCTATCGGATCTAGAACTAGAACTTTGAGAGCATACCATAAAGTTTGTGCTCTCAGAGTGTGTCCAGAACTATCGGAATATGATAGGAATTATCCTCCTCGGTAGCCTAGTAGATCAGAATGTCATCGATGAAGGCTACTAAAAAGTGATAAAGGTATGGTTGAATGATCATGTTCATGAGTCTCATGAACACTACTGGAGTGTTGGTCATGTCGAATGGCATAACAAAGAACTCGTAGTGGTCATACAGACATCTGATAGCCGTCTTCTACACATCCTCGTTTCACACTCTGAGCTGGTGATAGCCTGATCTAAGGTTTATTTTTGAGAACCATTGTGCTCCCTTCAGTTGATCAAAGAGGTCGTCAATCCTTAGGAGTGGGTACTTGTTCTTCACAGTCACATAGTTCTGGCACCGATAGTCAAAAAAAGGCTCAAGATCCCATCCACCTTCTTGGCGAACAAAATCGGGGCTGTCCAAGGAGAAAAACTGTGCTGGATGAACCCCTTTCCCTATATGTTCTCCCACTGTACCCGCAGCTCACAAAGCTCCACAGAAGCCATTTGATATGCTGTTTTAGATATCGGTGCCATCCCTGGGTACAAGTAAATTTGAAATTCCACCTATCTATGAGGAGGTAGAACCGAAACATCTTCAGGGAAGACATCCGCGTACGGGTCCACCACTACATGATAACTCGGACTCTCCACATCAACCGCTCCAAGGGTAAGGCTAGCCAACTAATGAGTGATCAGCTGTAATATCCTCTAAGTAAGTCTATCCTATGCTGTAAAGGTCCGCTTCTCACTGGTGAAGGTAAAACTTGTCCCATTCATGTAGACACACCGCACTTTGCACCTAATACAGTCAATCTGAGTATGGACTGTAGATAACCAGTCCATACCCAAGATGATGTCGTAAGGCCTCGACACCACTACTAGAAGATCTCAGCTAAAGATCTCACCTCCTAGAGTAATCTAACACTGCCACCAATAGTGTTTAATCATCAAATCCTCTCCCTTAAGAGTGTCTAGACATAAGGATCGAGCCAACGGCTCCACCAGAATCTCCGAGCTCTGAATGAGAGAAGTGGAAATAAATGAATAACTGGAAACTATGTCTATAAGTAATGTAGATAAGGTGGAGTAGACACAGATCATACCTCGTATCTTCTGTGGAGTGCCGTGGTCGTACACCTTAGCTACCTAGAGCTGATCTCCCCACTGTATTCCTGATCTATGTGGTCTGGGTGGACCACCTGGTGGTGGTGGCAGTAACATCTCGAATCGTCACCCACCTCCAGCTGCATGGTCAGCTCCTCTACCACGTCTGCCTGCTCCCTATGGACCACCTCGGTTGAACCTTTGTCTCTAATTGGGTGGTACTTTGACCGTATGATGATCATCTATAAGGCGGGTCGGGCAGTCACGAGCCATGTGACCCTACCCACCGTATGTGTAATACTATCTACTCCTCGGATGACTGGATCTGTCTCTGGTGGCCCGCACAACCGACCCTAAATCCTGCGGTCGTCCACCTATAGGTATGGTTCTCTTGGACCTCTATAACATCTTTCTATTTCCAGTTGTAGATGACTCTACTACATGACGCCCGGTGGTAGGTCTCGCTTCTAGTGACTGCTCAGTAAGAAAACTCTTCACTAAGAGGGCTCACTCTAACACCCCTACCTATGTCGGGATGCTGAGAGAAATCATCGAAGCCTTGATCTCCCAATTGAGTCCCTACAAAATGGATCCCACGCCATATCAGTGGAGTAGCATGAGAGGTCGGTGAACCTTGATGAGTACTGAGCCACATGCATGCTGCCCTGATGTAGATGAAGAAGCTCCTGAATGTGCACTATGTGAAGGGTTGCTGGGAAAAACTCTGCTGGAAACAGGTTCTCAAAGTCTGCCCCAGAGAAGTTTCACCTCATCTTGAACCTAGAGAATCAGGCTCCACCATCTAAGTACTGCTTCATATAGAAGACTGGCGACAATGATCACCATGAGATCAGTTGGTTTCCCTACTAGTCAGAAGACTCTCACCACAACCTCCAACCAATCCTCAGCCACCTGTGGGTCCATCTCACCCCTAAAGCTAGGTGGCCTCTGGTGCTAGAACTCATGCAACATGCTCAAGCAGCATGCACTCTCTGTTGTTGTGGCTGGTGTCATCAGTGGCCCAACAGGTAATGGTATCGTTGGTGCCTCCGCTGGTGCCTCTACTGAAAGAGGTACCTGCACTAAGGCCTCATTGCTCGGTGGGATATCATCGCGTACTCTACCTGGAACCCTAGATGGTTGTCTGCATGGAGGCATCCTGAAAAGAAACAAGTGCACCATTGTCAATAAGTTATACCTGGTGAGCTGACTCAAAAAAGATCAGATAGAAAACTTCTCGAAACACACACACAATTAGTGTTTTTGTGCACTGAGTTAGAAATCAGAATTCATGGTCCTGGTGTATGGATACATCAGCCACCACACCAACACTGGATTCCCTAAACTGATAACCACACTCACTACACTTAACAATACTACCGTTAAAAGAGTAGAGTCAAATGTTCTTTGGTAGAACTGACTCCTCTGATACAAATTTTTCACGACCGTCCCCCGGGGCCCATGCCGTGACTACCCCAACCCGCCTTCCATAGGCTAGGGGCTGGCGACTAGCACTGGAAGGGGTATTCCCTAAAACCAATAAAAAATTTCCTTTATAACTTGTAAACACACAACCAAGCACACAAAAAGATACAAACATAAGTAAACTGTATAGTAAAAATAGTGTGTACAGTAAGATAAATGGGACATAATACAAGCCCAAATGGAAAGTACAAGAAAACTTAAAGTACAAGAAAACTGAAACAACTCTTGTGAATGTCCACCAAGGATCCTACCTGAGGGGTAGGTATAGATCTCGAACTGTCATCTCTACGGTATTCCTCATCTAATGTCCACCACTGATCTACCTACAGTTCTGGTACTCTCGTCTTCAGTCAGCACTGTCCGTCGTCTGCACCAAACACAACAAGGTGCGGGCATAGCCTGTGCATGGGTGAGTATAACGATACTTAGTAGGGACCCCAAGACCCTCGAAGGTCTCACCAAATAATCAAAGGATAAACTAAAAATCATGAAACAATAGTTAACCCTACTTATGTATATTCCCATACATATATCTATGTGATCAATTAAACCCATCTCAATCATGAAGAAACACAAGTCCCAACTCAAAATCCCAAATCTCAATTGTCCCATGAAGGAAAGAACACCACGAAGGTAACACCACAAAGGTAAGTACCACAATGGTAAATCCACATAGAAGAATACCACAAAGGTATCACCAAGAAGGTAAGTACCACAAAGGTACGCCACACAGAAGATTACCACAAAGGTATCACCACGAAGGTAAGTACCACTAAGGTACGTCACACAGAAGATTACCACAAAGTTAAATACACACCTCACACTAGGTATAACATAGTTATGGTAATAAAGATGATTATATGTAACTAATGAATCATCTTACTCTATTAAGAGGCAGAGCTTCGTAGGATCCTAAATCATCAGACCCACGTAGGATCCTAAATAATTAGACCCGTGTAGGATCCTAATATAGCAGACCCAGATACGATCCTAATATAGAAGACCAACGTAGGATCCTAGATAAGACCACGTGGATTCCTAGAGAAGATCCAAGTGGAACTATTGAACACATACCCACGTAGGATCCCAGATCACTGACCCCCATAGGATCCCTTTCTCATGATACATCCAGCTATAGGGTTCCCGCACTAAGCTTGATTGATTCCAGGAGGGTCCTCTCTTCAAGCCACAGGTTGATTCTCCAACTGCCACGAAGTCCCTTGAAGAAGTATCCCAATGGACCTCCACGTGAAAGGGGTATCAACGCAATTGACGGTGTGTCAATTGGACGCCCAGTCTGTATGTTATTAGCTTTTTAGTCGCGAGGACCCGGTTGGATTCATGTTCGATCCAACCCGGCTATACCCCAAATTTATCCAAAACACAAGTGGGGTATACCACAATGACCTTATCGATCCAAGGTTTGTGGTACCATAGATGGTTCATCAATCGGACGCTCGTTACTCATGATATGTCCGAAAGAGCGAAAAAAGGTCGAAGTTGGTCCGGGTCCAGTCTGACCTGGTCGGACTGACCCGGCCCGACCTGGCCTGGGCCGACCCGAGCCGTTTCGGGTCGACCCAGCCTAACCCGAGTCTGGCCCTGTGTTCGACCTAGCCCACTGTGTCTGGACCGTGGGGCTCGCTGGCTGGCCGGATGGCGAGCCTCCTCCGCGTGGTGCGGTCGCGGGCCGCACCATCACTGGTGGCCGGCTTGGCCGGCCACCCTCCCTTCTCCACTGCGGAACAAGGTCATGGCTCCTGCACGTCGGGTGGCGCGGACAAGCGCCACCGTCCCCTTCATGTAGCCGGCCACCGCCCTTTCTCCACCATGGCTGACGGGCTATGACCCTTCTTCGGGGGTGCGGTCGTGTCGCCGCCTTCGTCGAGGCCGGCCAGAGTGTCAGCCGCTGCTCCCGAGTCCCATCAGCGACGTTCCTCAGGGAACCGAGCATGCCTCGGGGGCCTGTTCTTCATTCTGAAGACTTATGCACTTGTCTTGGGATGTCGCCATCATTTCAATCCCATTTAAATTTACAAATGTTGCAGAAAGGTTGGGCCGTATTCGTTTGGCCCGCTCTCTCTGTGTTAGAACGAAAAATATCAATAACGGGTAAGGGATAGTAAAAAAACAATAAAACCTACCTTTTTGTTCATTTGAGGTGATGAGAGATAGACAATAAAGTCGTTGAATAATGTTGGCGTTCGTTGCCTCTGATAGGTGTTTCCAATATAAACTTGGGGTCGGTTCCTCGTTCTTCGTTGGAGAGGAGTTCTTCTTTGGAGAAGAAGAGTTCCTCCAAAGTTCTATCCTAGTTCCGATTTGCCATAAAATCCTCTCAAAGGTGGAAGGGAGCCAATATAAATTAAATTGAGTTTAAAAAATTAATTTATGTTGGAAAAAATAAAGTTGGAACAATTAATTATATTGTATTGGTACAATTAATTGTATTGTGATGGCACAATTAAATGGGAGTATTCAAAGGGTCTTCCCCACATTAAAGAGGGTTCGGGTGGTCCCCACCACTAGAATTCAAAATGGGGTTTTTTTTAGTTTTGGTGGTCCCCACCTCCATAACTCACAGAGAGAGGTTTCATTGAAAATAAAATAAAATTTGATCTTTATTTAAATTTTATTTACACAAAAAACATGAAAAATAACTTTCACATTCGTTTTACTTCAGTCGAGGTGAAAGTCTCCTTAAGCGAATACCGGTGCTGTGAGTTCAACAATGTCCTAATATTTCAATTCCGAGCACCAGTTCAAAAGTTATAAAAACCAACTCGCACATTTACTGAACATACCTAAAATAAGTTCAGAAATTGATTCTGGGCACACCGGGCCTCGGAATCACGCGCCACCAATTTTCGCAAACTCATAATATTCCCATATAATTAAAAAAATTACATGGAAATTTCCAAGTCTTTAAATAAATAGAATGATTGACATATACCTTACACCATAGATTTTTGAGCCTCCTCCTTATAAAAAGTTTTTCATACAAACCACTAAGGAATATGCAAAAAGATCCTCCCTTTGAGGCATTTCAATGGGATAATTTGAATCATCCAATATTTTTGAAGGACCCTCCTTCACAACATGGTATTCTTGTATCTCTCATCAAAAATTAAGGAGGATGGGATCTTTGGGATATTCAAAAGGTGTCTTGGGAATAATTGAACAAATATCTCAATGGAATTAACCTCCATATATAGCCCTTGGGGATGAACTTTGATTATCCATTCATTTACTCATATATTCAAAATGTATGAGTAAATGAAATACTGTTTATAAATATTAGTAACCATTAATCAATACAACTCCCATTCATTTTATCTTATGAAATGTTTATAATAAACTATATCCAACATTGATTAGATTTAAATGGTTACTATTAATGATAATTTGTGGTGATCAATTGTAGGATTTAATATGAATTATACAATTGATCCACCATGCCATGTGATATTTATCATTCCATACTCTACAATTAGATTAAAAAATAGTTATGCAATATCTCTATATATTATCAAATGATATACTCATCCATGGTATATGTTTTTACTTATAATGATAGATATCATTCCATGTGATATTCCTATACCATACCCTATGATATAGGCTAACATGTATCATATAAAAATTAAGATTTAGGGAATACTTTCATGAGAATATGAAGAATAATATGATCCCTCTATCCAATATATCAAGTAACTATGGGATGATAATTATTTTAATTCTATAAAATTATTAATACAATCTAATTTTTTTGAGTATAGATAGGTTTTATGGATCAACACATCACGTTTCATATATCCTATTAGATAAGAAAATCATATACCCTTCATCTTATAGATAATGAAATAAAATTTCACTTAACTAGGTATTAACATACACTCCTTAATTGTATCTCAATTGAGTATCTATATGTCATAGTCGTTATGTGAGAGTAGAAATCCCACCTTCATTAAACTTCAACCAACAACATGATAAAAAAACATACCCTAAAAACCCTTAATTAGCCCAGCCTCATGGATGACATAAGTAAGGTATCAAAGTATAAAGGTCCTCACACTAGGTATCTAATATAACCTTAGGTATAGGGATAAAAATATATAAAATGAACACATTATAAAATAAATACAAAATATATGACCCTTTTATGTGGTATACATAATGGTCCATCCACCATACAAAACTATTTTTCTGTCCTATAAGTATATTATAAATGTTTATAAATCTTACCCATTCCAACCTTAACAATTATCAAGTCATTTAGTACTCCATGAAGATTATAATTTTGGGATAAATCAAATTCAATCTTCGAGATGTTAATTATCATATATGTTAATGAAATATATATTGACAATGATGAATAAAGATATAGTGGAGCTGCCTTTGTATAACATGATACATTCTATATTCTTAAACACATTTAAAAATATTTATATACGTATACATAAAACACATCCAATATTATCTTATATGACCAACCACTATAAATGTCTTATGTTTTGTACATGTTTAAGGTTTTATTAAACTTATTAAATATCAATGTAATTCTTGACACATTTCTACATGACTGTTTAATAAAGCATCCCACTAGACACTTTTTTCAAGTAATATCTATAAATAAAGGTTATTATAATAATAGTGATGTAATGAATCATATTACTAATGTGTAATTATTTTAACAAGTATTAAAGTAATTTATTTAACAATATATAATTTTTTTATGTTAATAAAATATGTTGTCTACTTAGAACTTTTCTATGTTCATCATCATCATCATTTATATAACCTTTCCATTTAAATATTTAATAATATATATCTCGTTAAATTAATGTCTTTGTTAACAAATCCTAAAAATAATGTGAAATTTCTTTAAATTTGACTGGCACAATATTTTATTTATTATACTTTGACCCTTAAAAATCTAAACATACTACCATTAGTCTCTTGAAAATAATAATTTATCTAGAATATCATA
Source organism: Viscum album (assembly GCA_963277665.1). Lineage (NCBI taxonomy): Eukaryota > Viridiplantae > Streptophyta > Magnoliopsida > Santalales > Viscaceae > Viscum > Viscum album. The sequence continues at coordinate 1,280,289,061 of OY728159.1, forward strand.
CTATGATACAAAAAATCCCTTGAGTTAAGAAATAACCCATATTTACTATAATTCAAGTATATAAAAAATTATGTATTAATTACCATCTATTATATTATATTCTATGTGTTTAGAGAAAAATTATAAAAATTTGAATTTATTATTTAAAATATTTCACTATTAGGTTTTGGTATCATATCCATTGTATTTTAACAAATATTTTTGATAAAAAAATTTATCCTCGATAAAAACCTTTTATCTTAGATAAAAAACCTTGATCATAGATAATTTTTTTTTATCATTATATATTTTTTAAACCATGTTATAGAATTAGATAAAAAATAACCATTTATATTATAAATATCATATCCATTATTGATAATGAATATTGTTTAAAATATTACCTCATATCTCATAAGAGATGAAAATATAAAATATTAATTCTAATCTATCATAGATTTAACTTAATTCACTATATATTACTTTTTAATTCATAAACCCTTTATCCATTACATGGATGTATACCTGAAACTCTAGACATCAATCGTTCATCAACTTTGAACTCCTATACATATTCACAACAATTGATTAATGTAAAGTTGGTATGATATACTCCAAAATCAAATAATTGATTTTTATAAAATTAAAACCTAGTGTGGACTATCCCAAAAGATTCTTTCACCCCTTTTGTAATTCTATATAGTTCTTTCTCTTGTGAATAGATGTGATATAATGAAAACACTACACCACCTTAATACCTCCTTCTTTATATGTTGATAACTTTGAATCTATATTGGAATATTAATTATAAGACTTTATAATAAACCTTTTTTCTTCTAGTTTTAACTTTTACCCTCTTTGATAATTAATACTATACTTGTTCCTAGACCTCAAATGTCTTGTTCGGCGGCCCTTAATATATTGATAAAATCTAGTATACTTTTTTTTGTTTATTTTATAGTTTATAATAAACTTCTAGATTTTTTTGAAGATTACATAATGAAATATATATCTTGATCTAGTATTAAAGGAGAACCCAACCTATCCAAGTCAATGAAATACCCAATCATATTGAGAATATAAATAATGACTGAATTTCCTTATAATATCCTTCATTTAAACAATTCTTTTGAAACTTCATTCTAATAATTGCAAACATATTCATGAGATATAATTTTTAGGTAATATATCAAAATAAATTCTTTCATATTCCCATATTTATTTTCTAACTTATGATACATGCATCATAGTGGAGATATCAAATAAATCTTTAAAATTATTTTCATAAATATTCAGATCTATTTTTTAAATTAATTAACCTTTTTAATGTCTGGGATATAATTTTCCATCTTTCGTATGACTATTTCTTAATATTTTATACCAGTCTAAGAAGATTATTCAATTAGGATTGTCCTTCTCTAATATGGATCACAAATTCATGTTTAATGATATTGATTCCATTTTATCTATAATTTAATCTTTCATGAGATGAGTATCATGTTTTACATTAATTTAGTAAGGAAATTTATAAAATTTTAACCCACTAAAATGATCAACCACTTAATTACATCATACTAATTAGTGTGACAAGATCCATATTTCACTTTTATTATGGCATATTTGGAATTTATTAAATCAAATATCTATTTAGAAATACCCTCATGTCAATCATAACATATATGAAAATTGGATAGTTTAGTGGACAAAACCTTTCCCAATCCATCATATGGATCAACTTAAATTGATTCCTTAGGTATCCTAATCTAATTAGGTTTTACAAGATAATTTATACCCTAATATCTAGAAAGATATGAATATTTAACCCAATTTTTGTCACTTATAATCTATTTACCATTCACAAGAAAATCCATGGACACTTGATTTAGCATGACATACCCATTTGGATGATCGAGACCATGATAAGTGATCACTTTGAGAGGAATGTAATTTTTTTTATTTTATTGGGGTTTAACTTTCTCACTATAAAATCACATGTATTCCCTTTTAATGTATAAATACTTCTAATCATTTTGTTATGAATCCACATTCCTTCCACCAAATCAATATTTTCAATCCATATTGATGTGAAACTCTTTAGTAATATCAAATATTCGTTGACTAACCCTAATAAATTTATATATATTTACACATATCCGAATTCATCACATGCATATGGTACTATAAATACTTCAATACAAAGTATTACAATCTTATGAAATCAATAATCCCTATAAGAGTAAACATTATGGGATAGGTATCTAACCCCCAAATTTCTAGAACAATCTTAAACTTCCAAGACCGTGAGTAATCCAACCCAAATTGCCACTACCCTGTGTCCAGTTCTCAAGAGAGACCTCAATTCAATTAAAATCTTTCCAGTTAATATTTATAAACTATAATATATCATTTAATTTAATTTCTCATAATTAATAAGTAAGACAAATTCAATATATATGAATACTAAATCATTATATCTAGCATACAACTCCTCAAATGCATATATTCTAATTTATTTAAGTATTTTGAACTCATTTAAACTAAGGCATACATTCCTCCATAATATAAAAATTATATTCATGAATTAAATTGTTAATTATACAATATAAATAAATAATTCATAAATTTTAACATAAGGTAATCATTTATGAACAATTCATATATAAATATTTCTAAACACATAATAATTAATAATGACTTATGAAATTCCATAATAAAATAAATTAAAATACTTTATAGTTATTTATCATATAAAATCCTTAATATTATTAATATATATATAATTTATTTAAATTTATGATATTTAAAAGAAATATAAACATTTTATATGATATATAAACAATTTAATCGTTATTTAAACCTTTGACACTAGAAAAATACATCATATTAAATATTTTTCTAAACCTTTATCTTATAAATTATAAAACTTTCTATTGACATGGTTCCAATAATTTCTAAAATAAAGCCTTTAATTGGAACATTTGAAACTAATAATTATAAACAATTCATAATATAATATAAATAATTTTATAATTTTCATTATTTTTAAATTTATAATCACTTTATAAATTATCATATAATTCTCATATAAACCCTTTTTATCAAAATTATAAGTCATACCTTACATATTAAATATATTTTATATTAATAATTAATACTAAGAATATTTATTTTTTAAAATCTTCACAATAATTTATAAATTAGTTATTAACATTTTACAATTAATTAATTTATAAACAATTAATTAAATAATTAAATATCCCAAACTACTTTTTCTATAATTTATAAAAAAATTATAAATTATAAAAAACGATTCATTATTGAGGATTAGAAGAATTTTTTCCTATTGTATCATTACTGATAAAAGTAGCTAATTTTATCAAACAAATTAGTTAAAGATTAATCACATTTTATGATTAGCACGTTGCGGCTCATGACATCTCTCCTCATCAATATCAATCATATTTTAAAACATAATTTTCTATTATAATTTATAGTTCAATTTTTAACATATATCATGTTTTATGATAGATAAATAATAAAATATGATATTAAATTTGAATTATAGGTTTTAATAGTTTATAATTTATATAGATAACACCTTGATGATATAGGGGATGTGTCAAAGTGTAAATTAGTGCTATTATAAATTCTGATTAGCTATATCGTAAGTCATGATCTATAAAAATGAAGGGTTTAAAATATTTCATTCATTATGTTATCATATATTATATTATATGATAATATTGTTGGTTATGATATAATATATCATAATACATTCCAGAGTGAAAATGTTATATTATTTATGGTATTGATTATTTATTCATTTTTAATGTGATTTCAATAATCCATGAAGTATAGATAGGCTATAATACCACTAATGTCTATCTTAGGATCAAATAATAATTTTTCAATTAGCATGACATAGTAATAAAACACAAACTAAGATCACCCTTATTTAAAAATAAAACCAATCATAATATTAAATGAAGAACATATTCTTGACACTAAATATGATAATTACTCCCATCTTCAACCACATTTTTGAAGAATACCACTAAGAAGTAACCAAAGGGTTCCTTCCTCTTAGGTTATCCATGTGTTCATGAATCACCCATAATTTGGGTAAGATCATCCTTTCAATAATAGTTTTCTATTACTTATTCAAGTAAAGGAAGAATGATAAGATATTTTCATTTAGAGGGAATCAATAAAGGATAAGAAAAAATTATAATGGATATGAACATATTTTGTTTTCCTCTAAGATACTTCTTGAAATTTCATAAAATTTAATTTATTTTTATAAATATTTTGAGTAATTCCTTCATTTATAAACATTCTCTAACCTTTGATCATTATAATGACCAACATTATTTTATGTTAAGTTTTTTAAAGGGAACTTTCACTTTTCATTTTGGGGAGGTATTGTTCATAGAATCGGATTAAGATATGTTATTCCACATATTTAAACTTCCTCATATGGTGTTTTTTCTATTAAAAAAATGATTTTTGGGAATTATAGAGCTTAAGAGTTCAGATTAGGAGGCCTAGATCATCCATCAATACTATTTTAGACACTATCTAGTAGGTGGTAAGGGAAATATCCATGATGCCTAGTAGAACTCACCAGTCAGCTGGTGATCCTGCACTGGGTGGCCAGTGGACCCTGATCGGCTAACAAGTGGGGAATGGTGAATAATAGTTTAGTAAGGTCCTTTTATTCAGTTTTTCTATCAAGGAACCCTCAATATTATTCATATTGACTCAAATTTTTTACATCCATTCTACCATAAATCTATCTTTTCCTCTTTCCATGGGATACCTTCAATCTGAGGTGGATTTAAGATTGTTCCATTAGAAAATTAAGGCAATATACATCATTATACATTTATCTTGGCTCTATTCTTCCTTATATAATGGTGGATCACTATATAATTCATAATGGGTTATTCCTCTAGGTATGTCTTATACCTTGAAATCCTTAGATGTCTCAATTCTCTTGAATCCTCTTATCTCGGGTTATATTTATCATCAATTGATCATTGTCTAGATCCCAGTAAAATAATTAAATGAAAATTAAATAGAATATTGGTGTAATTGTCTAAGAATGAGGGGGAATTGAATTTAAATAGATAGAGGATGTATTTTGATTATGAACATGTGTCATTTATGGGTGTTTCATTGAAGTTACATCCCGTATTTAACCTTTATGGGGTTTGGTCAAATTTTATTGAATTTTCCATTAGATAATTTATTTTAATTGGAATTTTTGTGCCTTATAATTAGGAGTATGTTGGGAGTGGATCAAATTTCAATAGATGATGTTGCTACTACAACATATAATTTGGGTTAATTATTCAAAATATTCAAATTTAATTACATTAAATTGTCCTTTATCTCATTTATATGTAATAGGGATTTTAATTGTAATGATTATTGAATAATGTGATAGACTTACCATGGGTAGTTGGTCATGGTTCCAGCAAGGCATTGGTATGTTATATGTCATTGAAAACGCATTTCTTCAAATTTGATTGTTAGTTTCCATTTAATATTTTAATAAATTATAATTTATTTATAAATAATTAAATTGAAATTATTAGGCATGAATTAAAACCTCATGGTGATTTATAGAGGCTGAATGGACATATATATACTTAGAAAATTACGGTGGAATTTACTTGTTTTGGAGTTGAATTCATTTTAGGTAGGTAGTCCCATGTACTCTACCCCATGGTATCATGAATTGTCAATTGGCTTGTGATATAAGATTTTAAAACATAGGTGAGTGAACATTAATTAATAATGTGATATAAATAAAAAATAATTTTTATTTATATAATGAACCTTAAGACTTCACTAACTAAATAAACCATTCCTAATGTAATTTAATAAAGTTCCAATTTCCATGAAAGATCCTTGTGCCCTAGCATGATGTTTGTCTAAGATGGTTGATGCTTGATCACAAATTTGTTCTTTGGATTACATGGGTACCCTTGGTTGTGTTGTTGTTCCAAAAGATCCCTAATTCCCTTGAGACCATGTTTGATTATTTGATCATATGTTCATGTGTGAGTAGCCTATGAGACCTTGTTTGAGGTATTGATAACATGTTTGTGCATGTGTATCTTATGAGACCATGATTGATGTTTTATCACATATGGGTGCGTGTGTATCCCATGATGCCAATATATGATGCATGGTTCCATGTGTGCTCTTATGTAGCTTGTTATACCATGTTTGTTGATGATCACATATCTTTGTTTGATACTATTAAATATTCATGATGACATGATACACTATTCCCTTGTATGCTCTACGATTTTATGTGTTATTACCTTTCATTTGGAATAATTTCTTTAGTAGTAGGTATAGGTGGACCATCAGGATATGGTTATCCCTTGGAGTGGTAGTACGCATGGTATAAAACAATGATTATGATGGAACTGAACATGGGATAGGGCCATTAATGCCTTATGTCCAAACACATGGTATTTTTAATGGGGGTACAACAACCTTTTGGATTGAACCAAGGCATAGAAATGATACGAGGACCTCGAGGTCTGACCTATGACCAAGATAACGTTTGAAGGTCATGAGGATTTACCCGTGATGAAAGATGGATTTGAAGACCATATGGCATAATCTAAATAGATTCTTGTGACTAGAAAGAGATGTTTTCGTATACTTGAGGCTTGACTAAGAATTTAATGAACTTGATAAAATTTAAGATATTTCCAACTAAAATATTATTTTCAACCTTTTCCTCCAAGATGGTTCCAAATCAGGTAAGACTGGGGTTCCTAACAGATTGGTAATCACATTACCACTTAACATATTAGTGTTTATTGATTATATGTGAATTGGATATTATAAATTATTCTCATGTAGTTTTTTATTTTCTATTTAATTTTTTATATTATTATCACATGAACATGAAATTCATTTAGAATTTAGGTAATAATTTGTGTTGATGGTTTCCTACTGAATTATACTCACACCCTTCTTGGGTGTTCATGGTACTTGGGTATCTAATAATACCAAACTTATTGCAGGTATATGTTGGAATGAGGCTCATGTTTTCTTATTAAGCAGGCTAGCTCATTATAATTATATAGATTGATAGGAGGTGAGTTCTCGAGCTACATATCCTATTGTATTTTTTTCCTTACATACTATCTATTGGATCACCCTAGTTTTTGATTGTTGTATTATTTTATGTTATTACTATTTAGTCTCTTGTTGTAGTATTTATTCATTACAAATGATATGACATTGGAACTTGTGTACTCTGATTGTTTATTATTACAAGTTTTTTACTTATCTAGTATTGTGAACTCTGATGGAGGGTATAGTCTCTCCATGACTTCACTTACACCCTTAATTCTAGTCAGTATCCTCTAGAATACAGGGAGGTTCTCTTGAGGTCATGTAGAACCCCAACTCATTTATGGTGATTCATGTTAGGGTTTTACAAAATGGAATCAAAGTAATTTTTTTTTATTTGAGGAGTTGGTAGACATATGAAACATGAACGTGTTAGATATTGTGATAGAAATTTTCTAGTAAATTGGAAACACATTTCCAAAGAGAAATGTAAGTTACTAGGGATTTATATCGAAGTTATTAGTTTGTGTTTTAATGTTTATATGATTTCACCACATTTGATGCACATGGATTATAAGGTTTGTGATTTCATTTGGATTTGCTTCTTTAAAATTTTGGAAAGAGGCATCACATGAATTATATTTGGCATGTAGGATTCACTTGAAATATATGTAGCTTGTGTGCGATTTTATTGATGATGGAGGAATTATTTTATTTAGTGTCAACAACATGCAGTATTCTTTCATATACGAGTTCATGATGACCCTATAATTTGTTGAACCTTTATTTGTGTATACTTTTGATTCAAGGTCCTATGGGACTATGGTATGGTGCACTTTGTGATGATAACGATGGAAAAATAATTATGATAATGCGTACCCTATAGGCATGTGCAATGCAATGTACATTGATAGGTCATTGTCAGAAATTAGTTTCCTTACAAAGGAATACTATGTGAGTGGCTATTACATGCGTCTAGTTAATTGAGATATTAACTATAACCTATATGGATTTATCAATGTTTCACCTAGTGTAATTATGGTAAATAAAACCTAGTATATATGTACCCTATATGTGGATAGTATAAGGTAAAATCCATCATGGAGTATTTTTAGAGACACTTATAGTTGACATTTTCTAAGTTGAGACCTTTGGTGAAATATTATGTGGGATTATGTGGATGAACTTGTCTCCTTAGATATGAAACAATGGTTACTAAAAAATAATGTGTCATGTTTTTTGGGGGTAACTAAGTTATAATACTCTTATGTGATGGGATTTTCAAGGGCAGTGCCTTGTTGGAAGATTTCAGGACTAAAATTACATATCATCCTAAGATTTATATACATAAATCTTACATAATTTTTCATTAAAATACAACACAAAACATTAAAAACCCTAATATAACTATACGGGTTTAGTGTATTTAGATACTATATACATAATCCTCTCATTTCATAAAATATCATAAAAATTAACCACATAGAACACTTTTAAGGTATACCCTACTTAAAACCATTCATGTTGAAACAATAATGGAAAAAATATTGATTGAGCACATGAAATATATAAGGGTAAACATAGGATATATAAATAAATGATAATAGATTATCACAAGATAAGAATGAGGGTTTTAGATAATGTTTATAAATTACAAAGTTTATATACTATCTATCATAGATAGTAATCATTAGTAACAGAATAAAAACTTTATCATAATAATAGACAATATTCATAAGAGTGTAGAATTATCAATAATAATTCATGAGACAAAAGATCAAAATTTAGACATATGAATCTAGAAATAAAAATATGATTATAACATTTCAAACTTATATAAATAGAAATAGGTTCAATCATTAAGTTAGGGAAATGAAATAAGGCTGTCAAATAATCTTATGGACCTAAAAATAGGTCTATGTATAATCTTGTAGACATGGAAACATGGTCCACCCATAATCTTAAGGACCTAAAAACCATATCCACACATAATATTTTGGAAATTGAAACTAGGTCCATGCATACAATTTTGAGCACGAAATTATCTTAATGCATAATATACTTATGTCATGATTTATCCATATTTAAAAAAATCATTGGAGTTCTATAAGGAATCCACCTATCAAATAATCATAATATATTTATACGAATGCTAAAAGAACATGAAAATATTTAACATTACTTCCTAAATTAACCTATATAAAATAAAATGGGTTTCATAAACATCTCATCATCATAAAAATAAATCATACAAAGAAAGGATAAGGATGTTATCATATAATCATATCCCCAATTAAGAATAACTAACATGAAACCATTTTATAAAATATGAAATTTACTTTAAAATATCAATTGGAATATCTCTTGAGAAAAATAAACTTTTCATTTTGAAACCACTTTTTTAAAATCTAATGTTTTTTTTGAATTATTGAAGAAAAAACATTCATTGAAAAGAACCTTCAAAAATTTTAAATGAAACATAAAATATTTGAGTTTTTATGATGGAAAAATATTCCATTCATTCCTTTTACGTATAAACAATGACTCCTTTTATATTTTTTAAAAAAGTAAAAAATAACTCTTTCATAAAACAATTAGAATATTAAATTTATACCATTTATTAAAAAGTTAAAAAATGTGTAAAGATGAGTTTAAAAAATAATAGTATAAAAGTAAAAATATACATGAAAACATTTTTATAAATCATGGATATGGAAGAAAAAGTATTATCATCCGAAGAGAAAAATAAAGTCGGTTTTCCTTAAAAATTTTAATTTGGAATATTAAGTACTTAAAGAAATAAATTGAATGAAAAATTATTGGGATTTTTATCATGAAGTTCCCTCGTCGGATAATTAATCATAAACAATCATGATAAATAATGAGATTGCAACAAAAATCCCTTACCTTATGTTTTATGTTCATTGAAATCACTCAAACATCTTGTATAATAAATTTAAATTTATTATAATTATATAAAAAATCATTTAAATAATTTTAATATCATATATTATCAACTTATAACATTCAAACACTTAATTGTAAACAATTGCTTATTAAAATCCTTATTTTTGGGTGTTAACTGTTTCATTTTTCATGAAAATTTCGGTTTTGTAGTTCTGATCCTTGCACATTGATCATGGATCCGTAATATCTATAATTTAACAATGAAATAAATATCATATATATTAATTAATATTATATATATATATATTTATAATCATCCTTAAAATTAGATATACAATAACAAATTACACCGTTCATAAGAATGGTTGGTTTTACGTACGTGTGAATGTTGTTTTCAATTTTTGATGAATGGAATGAAAGAAAGGTAACTAATAACTAACCTTTATAAAAATAATTCTTGTATCATATATATCATATATATTCATTGAATATATCCTCATTACCATACATTTAAAGAGGACATGGATACATTGAACCATCATAGGCCCGGGGAACCGGATGATAAATCCTTGGTTCTCCTTTTATGTTCTGAAGAAGATGTTATAAAATAGGTCTTGTTGCTCAATTAAACTAAGGAGGAGCCAACTAAAATGATAGGGATGTCTCTATAGGTGTCTCTCAATGATAAATAATTTTCATGGATTGACATACATGACTCAATTTATGTATGGGGGTTTCATTAGAGGAAAAATCAGCATTGATGAGTACATTCAGTCTTGGGACCAACGCGCTTCTAAGTCCGAGAACTAGAAGTTTAAGGTTACAGACTTACAGGTTTCATATTTTTACTAAAAACTATATAGGGAAATGGATTCAGGTAATATCAAGTTTCTCTTTAATGATTCTATTTATGTTGGTGGTTTTGGTCAGTCGGTTTGAGAGAATGTTTTTTGTGTGATCTGTGCAATCCTTTGGATCTTCTTATTGTTTGACTTTGGTTGGAGTTTTGGTGGTTGTTTCCATCACTCTACTTGGACCATCTACGGAAGGGGATTATATCATGAAGTCTTCATTAGTGTTGTACTTTTGGATTTGTATTCTTGAGAGTGTATGGATTCTCCATCGGTATCGTGCCTGTGCACTTCTGCATGGGACTTCTTGCCGAAGGGTCTTGGGTATGTGAACACTTATCATCATGAAACAATTTTTGGGGTGCGGAAGGTCCAATAGTTTTCTTTGGGTTTTCTTTATCCTCTAGTGTTGTTATGCGATTGTTAAGACATTTTTGTAGTATCTCACTTTTTCTTTAAAAGTTTTTTGATAATAAAAAAGAAATTTTTAGTAGTAATGTTTTTAAAATAATTTATTTTCTTAATTGAATATATAGTGTGTTTGAAATTTCAGAGCATTTATGTATTTATTCTATAATTAAAATTTTAAAAAATTACTAAGATAATAATAATTAATTAAAATCTCAAATAAAAATTTATAATTGAACTTATCATATTTTTATATGTATGATAAAAAATTAGAGTTATAATTATCAAGAGAGTGAAATTTTGTATTTATGATTTTCTTAAATTAATATAAGGGTCATAATCAATGGACAATGGACCTAAGTTTCCATATTTTATAAAATTTAAAACATAGGCACAAAATACACTCATAAATTAGGATAAATGAAAGTTTTATATAAATTTTAAATCCATATCCCAATGTTTTAACCTTTTTTTACCTATTTCAAGATTAAATTTATAAAAAGTGTAATAATTCTATTTTAAAATAATCTTAAAAAATACAACAAAAAAACTTTTAGAAAAATAAAACATTAAGGATAAAATTGGATTTATTCATATTCCATGCCTCATAAAAACCATAAATTCAATGTAAAATAATTTCAATAAATACATAATCTATATATTTCATTAGAATAATTATTCAGTTGTGATATATTTAATTAATTCAAATAAAAACAAATTGCGTGCAAGAAAATGTTTTTTTGGGAATATTTATTTTTAAGCCCAAAAATAAACTTATACCAAAATGAAGATTAATGGTTATTATTATGTAATTAGTTATATTATATCAAATTAAAATTAAAATATTTTGTTTTAATATTTAATTAAATTCATAATGGGTCATTTCAATGAAAATAAATGATAGGAGAAGTAAAAAATTGATATTTTTTACTTCTCCATGAAAACAAATATTTTCAAAAAAAACTCAAAATTTCACCCTAAACTAATTTTGACAATTTTTTTGTAAAAAATTATAACCTTTTATCAAATTCAGTTTCTATAATTTTCATAAATGAATTATAATATTCGCACAAAAAATGGAATAAAAACCATTTTTGAAGAAAAAATATTTTTAGAACATAAAATGACTTTACTAAAAATTGAGTACTTATATTTTATTAAATAAATAATATGTTTGAATTAAGTAAGTAATTTATATCATAATTTTTTAATTCTATTGAAACCCATCAATTTATTGGCTATGTTTTAATATATCACGGTTCATTTTAAGCTCGTTTTTTCATGTCAAGCAAGATATTAGACACTTTATAATTTATTATAGAGAAATATATTAAAAGATCTTATGGTGTTTCATTATATCCCCTTAAATAAATTATTACCTCACAATTTTTATCTTGGTAACTAAAGGTTTAAAATTTTAAAATTTATTTTTTGAAAACCCATATCATATAAAGGGATATTATAATTTCCTTTGAAAATAGGAAGTGGGAAATGTAAAGTTTACTCAAAATAACACATAATCAGGTTTTTAGATAAGAACATTTTTGGGAAGTTAAATTAGTAACATTGAGGATAAAACTATCATCTAACGACTAATACCTAGTGATAGATAATATGGCCTTGAGAAAGTTAATGACCATAGGGCCATAAATCTATAATGGGAGAAAACACCATCGATTCACTGAAAATGGACGTAAAAGTATAATAATTTTATTTCAATGTTATTTCATAAATTCAAAGGATTTTTTACTATCAAGATAAAGTGCATAAGAAGATTCACTTACTTGATTTATTTCTGTTTTATAAGTATAATTCTAACCTTTGTTTGTGAAACTTCTATCTATGATCTTACTCTAAAAAAATAGATATTCAATATGATTTTTTATACCTGAAAAATTAAAATTAACATTTTAAAAGATATAAGACACATAATTAAATCCTTATGCCATTAAATTGTTACCAAAACCAAAATAGTTAGAATAATTTATCTAATGTGAAATATTATAATACATTAATATCTAAAACCACAAAAATAACACCCAATGTTTAACTAAATAGATTACATAAATTTTTAGCATTATATATCCTATAAAATATATATAAAAAATATTGAAACCCAAAGATTATAATGATTTTATCTCATATCGTTCCATGATCAACATAAAAATGATCTTGAAATAATTTTCATCACTCATAAAGTCTCATAGAAAATTATATATAAATTCATAATAAATTTTCCAAAATATACTAGTCATTTCCCAAAATAAAGGCACAATAAAATCATATGTCCTTGAAAAAGATAATTCACACTTTATTCCTAAAATAAGATTCTATCTTATAAAATAATAATTCCATTAGAAATTTAGGTATATCCTTGCACTGATAAATGAATATATGTTGATTCATAATATCAAATATAGATTTCTTATTCTAGTGATATATTTGGAATCTATGTAGAGAGTGAAAATCAATGGTCAAAATCACATAAAATATCACAAAATGATGAACAACAATATTTTCATAAGGACCATTCATATAAAATTCATCATGGAATCCACAACATTGGAGTAGAGGATAAGCTTTCCCTAATTATTGTGATCCACTTCAGAAAATTTGTTACATAAGTTTTCACTATTTTCCTTTGAATTAAAAGTTTATAGTGTCTTATTGTTCACATTATCCCTTGGATTAGGGAACTCAGTCACATAATTCAAAAAATCCTTTCATCTATATCACTGATATGTGATTGAAACATTATTTTGACCTCTCTCTATTTATTTCATTGAATAATCTCTTCACATCACTTAAACATTATTTCGACAGATTTCCAAACACCTCACACTTGAAAAATCTTCTTATTCCTTTATGTAATTCATGTGAGTTCTTCTTCCCGCATTTTGGAAAGTAGGAGGTTGGAACTTTTTCTTTCCTCTATTTGACTACTGCTAGAACTTCCAAGAAGATCTATAGTTCACTTCTTATAACTAGAACAATGAGGGTTTATAGTTTCTATTTCCACTTTGACTTCACATCAAATAATTTCTTCATAGCATCCAATGTCCCTTATAGATAATCCATTTCAAATATTTAGTTTCAAAATGTTAAAGAATCGATCAATTTGTCTTTCAAGGATGATGACTAAAAAAAATTATATATTTTGAGTATTTTGAAAATTTACGCATTGGTACCGAGGCATTTACCATGATTTCTCTTAAACTCAATGAGTTATATATTTATATTTATATGTAAAATATGTGGTAAGTAATCATTTAATACTATCCTCTTAAAAACATCTAATTACATGGAGTAAATTTCATCACCTTTCCTGGTATTCTTAAAAATATTCCACCATTGATATTCTTTTCCTTCTAAAAAATAAATGGCTCGGAATTTTTTTCCCTATTAAATCACTAAATAAAAATTATATATTTTCCATCACATTGATCCATTACTTAGAATAAAATAGATAAAAATAACCATATAAGGAGGGTGTATATTTATGCATAAAAAAATTAATGGAATCATGCACTACCCTAGGTGAATACAAGAGTTCAATAAGATCTATATTACTACTCAGAGATTAATATATTTGAGCTATCATAGTCACAAAATATTTCATTCTATCTTCTAATAAATTTTTTTGATCTTTGAGTATGTTCCTTTAATTTTTAATCAAATATGTTCTTCACTCGATTCTTTTGAGTTTCATCCATTGACTAAAACCAAATAGTATAGTGTTAGAAAAAATATTCATAGTGAGAAATCATATAATTGTGAAAAATCATTAATACGATATCTAAATCATGAAACTTTGTTTTTAATATATGTAACTATATATTTAACGTAGTCCATTCTTGTATATCATATATTAAAATCATTTATAATGGTTTATAAGGAAAATATTGTTTAACCCACACATATCAACTAAGTGTATAAAACCATGGGAGTAGTAAGGTCACACTCAGTATTCCCTAGAATGATGGTCAATATATATACAACCCACTCTTTTTAGTGTTATTGAATCTAGATGCATTGGTTCCAAAAGTACACCACTTATATTATCTAGGTAAGGAGATTTTTCTAGGAAAACCACATATTGTTTTTCTTATAAAAAAATATGAATGTTATATGATATTTAGGTTTATGCCTAGGGGTTTCACTAATGTTCTCTAATCTAAATATCTAAATATTGAATAAATATGAATCTGATATAAACTATAGTAACCCAATAATTAAATACAAAAATATTACATTATTTTATATAAATATACATCACATAACATCATAATCTATATTAGAATTGTAATAGTTTAGTGTATTTGGACACCAAATATATAATCCTCTTATTTATTGAATGATATTTAATTTTTCCCATATAGAAAACTTTTTAGGTATACCCTAATTAAAACATTTATTCTTAACCTTTAGAAGGAAAAACATATGAAATGGTGAGATCAGATTCCCTGTAATTGTAAAAGTATGATATATCAATCAATGATCATGTAAGAGCCTAAGATAAGTATATGGGTATGAGATCATGATCACAAGTTAAAAATTTTGTACCTAATATTTCATAGATCATAGAAATTATTCATAAAAAAATAATAATTATAATCATAGAAAATATTTATAAATGTGTGGAATAATCAATAATCAACCATGAGCCATGAAATCATAACATATACATATTAATGTGGTATGAAAAATAAATTTATATCATTATGAACATGTATAAATAGAAATAGGTTTAGATATTTAGTTACTAAGATGAAATAAGTACCTTTAATAAACTTATGGATATAAAACTATGTCTATGAATAATCTTATGGACATAAAAACCAAGTCCACATATATTCTCATAGACATGAAACTTGGTTTATGCATAATAATATGGATATAAAAACCTATTCAACACATTAAATTATGAACATGAAATCAATTTAATGCATAACATATTTATCTCACAAGTTATCCATATTTATCTAATGCATTATAGGGATATAACATGCACACACATCATATAATCATAATCCATTCATATGTATGCCACAATATCATGAAAGCAAATAACATTTCATCCAAAATTAACCTGTTTAAAATAAAATGGGTTTTATATACATGTAATTATCATAACAGAAAAACATATAAATAAATAATAATTAGGATATCATAGAATAAGATCTTTAATGAAACTCATATAGTATAAAAATATTTCATAATAAATGAAAATCCATTTAAAAGATCACATGGAACACTTATTATGGAAAAAACCCTTTTAATTTTTGAAACCACTTAATTGAAATTTAAAAATATATCAAATATGAATGATTTTTTTTGTTGAAAATTATCTTAGATACTTTTAAAATTATACTCATAGTATTGAGTATTCATGATGGTAGGAAATTCTGTTCATTCTGTGTATGTAGAAACAAATATCCCAATCACATTTTCAATAAAAATTGAAAAGTACCCCATTTAGAAAAAATAAAAAGAATATTCAATGCAAACTATTTTATAAAAATTCAAACATGGGTATAAATTAATTTAAACAATCATAGAATAATATTAAAAATATTCTTTGCAATATTTTTAGAAAACATAGACATGGTAGAAAAATGATTTTCAACCAAAGTGAAAAATAAATTTAGTTTTCCTTTAAAATTATATTTCTAACTCTTGAGTATTTAAAGAGTAAAAATTGAAGGAAAAATGGAATATCATTAAATTACTAGAGTATAAGAAAAATCATGAGATTCTTGAGTGGTAAATCATATAATTTCATCATCATAAACATAATTATAAATAATCTCGATAAACTATGTGATTGTAACATAAACCTCATACCTCAAGTTTGACTTGTTTGGAAAGAACACTAACCTCAGGTATAATAAATTAAAAATTGTAATAATTCCATACTAGAATATTTTACATACCTAAAATATCATATATGATCCACTTGTATTATTTCAACACCCATTTATTAATAATTCCTTATTAAAATTATCGTTTCTGAGTGTTACTATTTTGTTTTTCATGAGAATTTCAGTTTAGTAGTTCTGGTCCTTGTACATTGATCATGATTACATCGTCTAAAAAATGATAATCATGACATAAATATAAATTATATTCATTATATATATATATATATATATTTATTAATATATAAAAGTTCAATAATTAAAAATGAATTACACCATTTATGGAGATTGTAGGTCATAAGTACGTAGGAATATTGTTTTCACTTTTCGATTGATGGAAGAAACAAAGGTTAAATTAAAATTCACCTTAAAAAAACAATTATTATATTATATAAAACATTTATATTAATTAAATCTTTTATTATTATTACCATTACTATAAAGATAAAATAAAAAATGTATCACATCTCTTTGTAGAGTTGGTAGTGCACACGAATAAACGTGCGATGTTATCATTTTTCAACAGATTGAAAGGTAAGAATGAATATATGATATTATAATTATAAAAGAGTAACTATATCATAAAAATAATATATAAACATTAAAACCATAATAATAACTATACCTAAAATATAGTGATGGAAAATGAATCGTATCGCTGCGTGGAGGTAGTAGTCCACACGTACTCACGAGTGATACTTTCACATCCACTTTGATGGAAATAATGGTGAAAAATGGTGGTTACATAATAATTATAATATTTTAGTACATTTATAATACTTTAAATATAATTTTATGATGAATATCATCGATTTATAGGAGGTATAAGAAGAAATAAATTGAAAGAGGTTAGGTAAGACGATTGCCAATTCTTTGGGATACCTTCTATAGATCCTTTATTAAGGTTCCTTGAAATTAAATTTAAAATTTTTAATAACATTTTATTAATTTATATATAAGTTTTTAATATAACCAAGAAGGTTTTGGTTGATCTAGATGGCTCAAGGAGTAAAGAGATAAGAGAATGGGGTTTCTTTTTTAAGGGAGGGAAATGAAACACCTGGAGTTACTCAAAAGAATAAAATATAATTAATTCATTTTCAAGAAAAAAATGATTCTAAATCGAAAAATATTTGATGAAAAATGGTATATGGTCGAAATATTATAATAGATGAAATTTATACATATTTTAATATAATTTTAAACCTTATCTTTTGGTTTAACCCCTTTTTAACCAATTTTAACTATAATTGTGGAAACAAATTTTTTAATATTAAAGGGTTATAATTTACTAATAAGGTAAAAATTGGCTCAGAAATTGGAAAGGGATAACATATGAGGTCAATTATTTTCATACTTGTCCTATTTCAATATTTTTATGATTTTAAAATAATTTAATAAAATATTTTTTTCAAAAAATAACATTAATGTTTATTTGGTCACTATTCATTTTATTTGACATTAAATTCATCAAGATAGTTATAAAATAAGAATATAAACCTTTAATACAGCACTAATATGTTATATTAATATAAAATTTTTTATAATTGAATTCTTAATCTTGATTATATTACTTTAATTATTTTTAAAAGCATTTATTTTTTTAAATTAACTGAATAAATATTATACCATCGTAGCATGATCATTTAAGGTAATTATTTCAGGAATAAAATTTAAAAATAAATTAATATGAAAAAGTTAATTCATATTTCAAATAATCATTTATAATTTAAATTACCCTCTTTTCATCCTTATGATAACAATTTGAGTTATAAAAGTCAAGAGAGTAATATTTTGAATTTATCATGTTCTTAAATTAATATAGGGGTTATAATTAAAGAAAAATGGCATCTAGATGCCATGTTTTTAAAAATTATATGATTATGACTTAAATAAACTCATATAATTAGATAAAGTTAAAATTTTAATGAAATTTTAAAGCCTAATCCCAATGTTTTAACCCTACTTTACCTGTTTTACCCTTACCAATATAACAAAAATTTACCAAAGTTACTATTCATAATGAATGATCAGAAAAGGGAACTATTTAAAAAAACTTGTCATACAGTTTAAAAATATTTAATTCATTTATCAAGATGAAATTTATATAATTTTAATAAGTTGAATTTATTATAAGTTCAAAAAAACGCAACAAAAATCATTTTTAGAAAAACACTTTTTTAGCATAAAACTATATTTATTCTCATTCCATGCCAAGTGAAAACTATAAAATTATTGTTGAATAATTTTATTAAATAAATAATATATAAATTTTATGAAAATCATTATTTAGTAGTTATTTATTTAATTAATTAAAATAAAAACACATTACGCATATAAAAATAGTTTTTAGAAAGTGTATGTTTTATATTCTTTTATGAAATTCAATGAATAAAATTGGAAAAAATTAATTATAACATTTTCATATGGAATGTAATAAAAACCATTTTTAAAGAAAATATATTTTTGAAACATAAAATTACTTTACTAAAAATAGAGTACATATATATTATGTTTTAACTAACAAAATTTAATTAAATAATATATATATACAAACATATATATATATATATATATATTATCACGTGTCTAATCTTATTCATACCCACAAATTTAAGGTCTATGTTATAATATATCATGGTTTGTTTTAAGTTCAGTGTTTCATGTTAATCAGTCCATCAAACACTTTATAATTTATTTAGAGAGAAATATATTATAGAATATTAGGGTAATAGAAATTCCATGGGCATATACGTAACCTTTTAAAGATATATATGAAGGTCTTGAACATTTCTTGTAGCCATGAAGTATATAGGACATTGAGTACCGGTTCTGTTTTTACAATGTTGGGTTTGGAGTTTATAAAAGAATGTGGAATTTAGGGAAAGGCCATTGATTATCCAGTTTATTAGTTCAGAATGAAACTATCCTTGGATATCGAGTGAAGAACCCAGGTGGTATGACGTAGTATGGTTATAGTATGGGTGGATACATATCGGCATGAACTAACACTCATGTCATGGGTAGTGTGTAAAGAATATTAGTAGAAAGAACATTCCAATTCTAAAGGGGTGTGTTGAGAGTGATCGAATTTGGAGAAGATGAAGCCTTATTGTATAGAAAACTAAGAATGTGTGTGAGTTTTATCCTATTGGTCCGTGAATAATGGTAATCACTCTATTGGTAGTAATTAGTTGTGTTTTCTTGTGTTGTTGTAAATTCCATGGTGCATGAGCATTCATTACATAGATACGCTCGTATTCAATTGAATCAATGCTGAGGGGTGGTGAGACAAGCATTGAGAATGACTCAGTTAATGTAGATGAACTCTAGAGTGGTAGTGTAAATAAGTTACTAACGAATATGATTTAAGGCCACCCATAGAGTTATAAATAGACATGTTTGGTATGAATCTTTTAGGGATTGGTATCCAGAGGTTTTTTAGTGTATAGATGTATATGTGGATGAAGACAATGTCGACAATAAATCAAGGTAACATTCAGCCATCAACTCGAGTTTTTCATTGATGGAGACGTCATGGTTTATAATATAGAATTACCTGAGGGGCCGAGACCCATTTGGGTTACATGTCATAACCCACACATGGTATACTAAAGGTCCTGAATCTCACTTATAATCATATTTGAATGCAGTGAACTGTGATATGAGAGTTAAACTATGTGTAGTGTATAGTTAATTTCTTAAAACTAAATTATGAATAGACGGTTATTGCATTCATTTTTGAACTATTCTTGGGATGGATAAATAGATTTATGCATTTTAGGGAGACAATAAGGGTACCCATTTTGTGGACAACATCGATCCGGTTAAATGTGGAATGACTCTATTATAAAAATGGTTGTGGTAATGCATAAGACTAACCACCAAATGATCATGGGGACTCCGAAAGACTAATGTGTGGTGGACCCAACAATATTCAATATTCAATTGATTGTATATTTTTTGATTCAGATTTTGTTCTAAATTGGCACCAGAAGTGGGCATCATATTTAGAGCATTATTGATGAAATTTGATAGTGGGTCTGATTATTGGTGCATCAGTGCATGGTTGAGAGCCTTGTGGAAAATTCTTGTGGTTGGTGAACCTGGTGGAGAAATGACATAAATCCATATATATATATATATATATGTTACACACACAGACACATATATAAATACATATTCATGTGAATTTTGATTTTTGTGTGCATAAGAGTATATTAATTTATTCAATTCAGGATTGAAAAAAATGATAAACTATTATCATTTTATCTTTCACTCACATAAGATATCATTAAATGAAATCACTTCATATTTACATAAAGCATACATGTATTTAATTCCTACAATACATAAACCGACCATGGAATTTATACAAGTATTTAAATTAATATGCCACCCAAGATTCACTACTATAAAAGAGGCCTTTAATAGTAGTGACATTTATCAGCGCTAGAAAAAAGAAATAATAAAAGGAAAACTTTATCAGCGCTAAAAAAGTTTACCCTTTATGAGTGATTTATTTTTATAACTGTTAAATTTCTAGAATAAAATGTTATAATTAAAAAATACAAATAAAAAAATAAATTTATTAATTAAATAATTATTGTTATAAATAAATAAATTGAGTATACATATATATAAATCTTAAAAATTAATAAATAGTAGATATTAAATATATTGATATGTAAAATTAATAAAATGAAATAATTAAACAAATAAAAATTTAAAATGTGTAAATTAAGAAAAATATTAAACATTTTATTAATTAATTAATTATTGATAAAAATGAATAAATTTAATAAACATATATATAGATTACAAATAATAATAATAATATATATTAAATACAGATATATAAAATGAATAATTAATATATAAATA
Organism: Viscum album; assembly: GCA_963277665.1. Classification (NCBI taxonomy): domain Eukaryota; kingdom Viridiplantae; phylum Streptophyta; class Magnoliopsida; order Santalales; family Viscaceae; genus Viscum; species Viscum album. The sequence continues at coordinate 1,280,311,112 of OY728159.1, forward strand.
TATATATATATATTAATTATAAATATTAATAAAAAATATATATTAAATATAAATATATTGAAAATAAATAAAATGTTATAATTAAAAACATATTAATGTATTCTTTATTTTTAATGTTGTTTGATTTTTTAATTTAACATATATCAAAATTCGTGTGTTAAATTTATTTCCTATATATATATATAATTAATTCATTTTTATATACAACACACACACAAATATATTTATGTAATTAATGAAATATTATATAGAAACATATACACATAATATTTATGTAATTTATTCAAATTTTATTATATTTTATAATTACATTATAACATGGCACATTAATATATTATATTTCTAATAAATATATTTTATTTATTTTAATACTATTATAGTTAGGTTATTATTTATTCACATTTTAATATTCCTTTATTTTTTTTGTATTTGATGAGATTGTATTAATTATTTTTATATATATTTTTACTTTGTTTTAGAATTTTAAATATGTATTCATCTTTAATTTAGTATATATATATATATATATCCATATTTTTTTAATAATTTATATCTAATTAATAAAACTAATCCATTTTTTCAATATTTTTAAAGTGCACTCATTTTGAATTATTCAATTTCACTCATTTTTAAAATGCATGTATTTAAGATTATATATCTACTAATAATGTTAAAAATATATTTGTAAATAAATATTTATAAATAAATATATTTATAAATGTATATTTACTATATTTATAAATATATATATTCATAATTATTATAAATAAATATATATTATTTTTTAAATAATTATTTATAAAATTATAAATAAATAATTATATATATTGAAATAAAATATAAAATTCTAATAATTTTTTTAAATAATTATAATTATACATCCTTTATCAATGCTAAAATTTTAGTGCTGGTACAAGGAATATTTATCAGCATTTTTTTAGTGCTGATAAAGTTCGATCTTTAGGAGCTCTAAAATGTTAACTCTGATAGTGATGTCTTTTATCACCACTTTTTTAGTTTTGATAAGTATCCCTTTTATTAGTTCTTATCAATTTTTTGCTTATAAAATGGGGTCTTTATAAGTTCTTTTTTAATAGGGCTGTTAAAAGTGTCCCCAATCTATTTAAAATAATCCTAACTGTTACTCCGTCACTCAAAATTCTCATGCTCTCACAGAACTCTCCTAATGCCAATGTGGCTCCTCTGCGTTCCCTCATACGAATCAAGGTTAGAATCTAATGTACGTTATTTTATAATTTTATTCTATCATTGTATGAATTTTTGGGTTCTATGGTTTTCATTTTGTTGTTGTTCTTAACCATGACAAACCCTACATCTCATCTCCTCACCACAGAAATACAATGAGTGGTTCTATTTCAATTTTTCCTCCATAGACAATGGTTTTGAAGAAATAGAAAGATGTGTTCATATGGTAATATCATCAACATTTATATATGGAACTGTATGGATAAAAAAATAGTTTTTTCACTACACGCTACTACATTGGGCAAGAAACATAATACAAGAGTTTCAAAAAATTAGGTGAAAACTATCAAATAGAAAATTCAAAAAAAACTATTATTTTTTTGATCTGTTTTTAGCGTTTCATGTGGATACTACTCACTCTCATCAAACCAAAATACAACTATAAATTTTTATCTTTTATTTATTTCACTATACTCTCGGTTCCTATAATAGATTCTAAAACTTACAGTTCTTATTCATTTTATTCACATGATCCTGCTCCAATTGTTTAAGAGATTATCTTAAAAATTAAAATGAAGTCACTCATATCTCCATGAAGGTTCAATAATCCTAAATACTCCTTATAGTTGTGTAAATATCTTTATGAAATCATCAATCAATCAAAATCCTCAGCACAAGAGTAAAAAAATAAAAGAATCAACTGGAATAATTCTATTGGCCATAGTGGATATGGACATTCAATAAGAATTTTAGAATGTTTAGTAGAATTAATAGGAATATGAATCCTTATGGATGGAGCACCATGAGTCCAAGGGACAAACTATCCAAACACTCAAGATATAAACAAGAATAAATCGAATTCCCCATCCTCCTACAATGTCTTCCCATATTTATTATTCCCAGCTAATTCCAACAACACCAAAAAATATATATATGAAATTAAAATTGTACCCCTATTCATTACTAACTGAACGCTCACCTAAGAAAATCCACCCCCAAATTGTTATTAGAATTGATATGTGTGGAACCTCTCTTAGTCCTCAAATCATTGAATTTACTATTCCACTATCTGGATTCAAAATTCAATCCATAGTGTTCCACTACATCTTTTTCAACAAGTCCATGTTCTGATTTTCCTCAAAACCAGCTAGTTTCTTCATGTAGGTTTTGGTCATAGCATAGGCTTGTGGATGGAATAACCAACTAGAAATTTTAGTCATAATTTATAAATAATAATTTTTTCATATTATTAAAAAGTCATGTTTAATTAAAAATATAGATTAATTTACTAAATAAAAATACCATAACCAAAAGAGGTGGATCATCAAATTTGTTTTATAATTAATTTATAAGTTCATATAGAATTATCTCAACATGTAATTAAACTTTTTAATGATATGGTTAACTAAATTTCATCATGTTAAGAGGATTTTGGGCCTTAGAGCAGCTTCTCTCCTCTCATCCGCGGCGAATAGGGTTCCTATAGGTTTTTTCTTCCCTTCCCCTTTCATCCTGGCGCATTCTTGAAGTCGACCTCTCCTAGATCGACTCTACCGCGGTGTGGTTGGGGGTCAGCATGGAACGATGGGTATCCGGTATGGTTAGCATTGTATTAGTTCTTATCGGTGTGACATTTCTCAACCCTTCACCGTCAATATAGAATCTTGTGGCTCTGATCTCGGATCAACCTGAGAGGCTCAGTCACGCCGTTGCGCTTCTAGTGTGGCTCATTTTAGATTCTCAGTTGCATATATTTTTCTGGTGGGGATTAATGCGTCTTGGTCGAGATGACATGATTGGAGTTGATCTGGCTGTTCGGTTAGGCATGGCCAGGCGACACCTTTGATAGGCTTCCAGTGTGGCTCGGTGAAGGACTTAGAGTGGTTCGGAGGGGGGAGGTCCTGGGTTTGGGTTTCAGTATGCTGTGTTTTTTTTTCAGTTTTGGTTTGGTTCGTGTGTAATTTTCATGATTTTCTTTGAAATTGGTTGGAGTGAAATTGGTGATCTATGAGTTTCTTGGTTGATCATCATTGGAGGTGCAAGGGATCAACTACCGGGGAACCCAGATAGTCTATAAGGATCTTCTTTAGATGAGGATAGAGTCGGTTGTCTTCATCGTGCATGACTCTTTGTATATAGAATATTGATAGGGTATGGCATCACCATTGGTACCGGAACCATTCATTTTTACACTGGACAACTTACTGAGTAACCATGATTAGGTGGAGATGTGCTTTAATGATGTTGTTGCTGGGAGGAGGCTCTTCTACGGAGTCTTGTTCTGGGTTTCAAACATCTTGTTTTATGAATTTTCTTAATGTATTTATGTCATTGAAATCATGTTTTTCCCTCCTTTACCCTTAAATGGGGGCTTATCCAAAGTCAATAAATATATTGGCCTTCAGGTCATTCAGTCATCATACTATTTTTGTTCTATTGGATCTAAGTGCATGATCCCTACGGGGATCTACATGTGATCCAAAATTTTTAAACATCATGGGAACTACAATATATCTCTATCCCACCTACCTATACCTATAAAATTCCACCCCTACTCTGTAAACTCATTAAAACATCATACAAGACCTTTGTGAACTACATCTCCATCTGCTGTTGTGAAAGAATCATACAAAATATAATAGTTTCAAGAAGCATAAATAACTTTTCAAAAAAAAAATTCAACTGTTTTGACAAATAAGGCTGTGTAACTAAGGATACATTTTGGTAAGATAGATATACAATACAATACACTCCATGCATAAAAGTCCACAATTTCATGCATCATACATGAAACTTGTTACTGTCTAGAATATATATATAATACTTCAATAATGTAGTACAAGTAACCTTCAATAGATTTATTTAATCCATCCTCATATTCTTGATTGAATTCCATCTATTGATGATGGATTAGACTCCCTCCTCCAAAATATACTACATTCCATCATTGTGGTTCCATATATCCTTGATGACATACCTACTGCTTAGATTATATTCATTAATCTCCATCAAAGCTACTAGCATGGCTGTGAATACAGAATCTTCTAATTCATTCGTCATTTCTTTCAAAATTTCATCCTTCTCATTTACTACTTCCTGAGAACACCAAATTAACACCTAAAAATTAATGAAAACATAATGAATGATTTTTTTGGTTTATTTATATGATTTTTCAAATATGAATCAGTTTGTTACTTTTGATAACACTTCATCAAAAATTACTTTTATTTTGAGTGATTCCACACTGGATCCCATTAGAACTACAAAGTTAATCATACTTGGATGAAAATACTACAATGATGAGTGACAGCCGAAAAATAATCACATTGCACTTTTTTTTGTGAAAAAAATCACACCAAATGCACCTTTTGTTTCTCTTCTCCCTTAACCTTGATAAATTTAAAAGGGTTCTAATATAAATCTTGAAGTTATGCCTTCCATAATGAGAATATCTCTCTAGTCCTATTTTATGCTTCATCTTTAGGATACTTTCTCTTAGAATATTAGAGGAATGGATAGTTTTCAAGCTCTTTCATACAACTCATAGAAATACCACAACAAGTTTGTATCACTTATAAGACTAGTGAAAGAAATTCTGAGGAAGTGGAAATTAATAATTGTTTGTGAGTGGAAGTGAATGACTACAAGTGAAAGTCACATTGATTTGAATGTTTATTTCATCAATTTTTTTAAATTTAATATGTTATAATACATAATTAAAATTTCATTTAGTTTATTTTTAAACAATAGTGAAAACTCTATATTCATCTCCTAAATATTTATTATTGAATTTTATTTCTTGAGACTCATCCCCCATCTCTTCTATGTTGTTTAAACTACTCTTATCAGCAATCATCTAAAATGATCACCAGTACCTAGTATGGGATGAATTTTATTTAGAGTAGTTAAATCAACATAGGTTATGTACAAAAAATATGGGTATATATATCAAATAATATTATTCCATAATAACTATTCGTAAGATATTTCATTAAGGAAATTTGGAACCACAATGATGGGAGGAAGGATAGTTGGAGAGAGGGAGTCAAATCACCATCAAGAGATAGAAGGAAACCAAGCATATGAGGATGGATTAAATAAATGTATTGATGGTTTGTTGTACTGGAGTATTGAAATATTATATCTCTATTCAAGAGAGTAACAATTTTCATGCAAGATGTATGAAAATTTGGAATTTTATTCATGCAATGTATTGTATTTTTGTTATTTAAGAGAGATTAAATGTTTGACTACTCATAAAGAAAATGTCTTCTGCACATGATAATGTTTCGAATCCTAAGGAAGAACAAACTACTGATGAAGAAACTTTATAATTATTAGGGGATCAATAATATGTTGATAAAAAACAACAATGATGATGCAATATCAAAATTGTGAATAAAATTATCAAAGTAATAAGTCAATGCATAAAATTTGAGGTTGGTTGGAATCAACGCAGCAAACCTATGAACCTGAATAAGTCAATATTGATTAGTTATATTGGGGTAACAATGAATATTAAGGTATCCATTTATATTTATTCATGTCTCTATGTCCAACCTTTACTGAAGAAAATAATTTAGAAACATATAATGGTAAGGTTACAATATAATTTCTCTATTTTACAGAAAAATTTTATAATGAAACATTTATTTAATTTTAATTATTCCTTAAAGGTTTTATTTATTTTAGAATATTTCCATAATTTTTTTTCTTAATGGCCACTAGAAAAGTCTATAGAGGCTTCCAAACTCTTGTTATGAAGTTAGATCTTTGGGGTGCTGAGGGGAAGATAAAGCCCCACCCATTAGTTAGTTATGCACCCATTATAAAGTGGTAAACATGGACTTCTATCATCAATTGTCATAATGAAAAATCATTTCAGGTGAATTTTAGTCTATAATATATTATTTTTCATTATTTATTTTATCTAACTTGATTTAAAAATGTTAATTTATGAAATAGTAAAAGAGTGTTGAAAATAACGAGTGTACATCAAGACCAACGTACCCCCATTGAAAAGCAAAGATGTGGTACACTTCATTAGAGAAGAAATTGGCAGGTATTTTAAATCAACAAAAAAAAGATTAATTTTGTGATATGAAATAATATATTTTATTTTGTTTATATGCAGACTGATGAATCAAAATCTAAATCCACTTCAGTCCCACATCATTTTCTATGGAAGGAGGCTCATGTAAATAAATAGGGTAAATTAGTTGATGAAAGCACAAAAATGTTATGGGAAGAATGTGTAAGTATGACATACCTGTAAATAATTATTATTAATAACAATATTAAATAAAAACATCTATTTATGTTCATATTTTTTATATGTTTTAGACACAAGAATTAACAATGACAATAGCCAAAGAAAATCTACTTTTAATAGCTTTCAAGCGGCCTGGACATTATGGTCGCGTTAGAGAATTAGGTTTTGGAGTCTCTCCTCAAACATATTTAGAGAAGATAAAACCACATGAAGATATATATAATATAGTGAGACAATTTTCGACACAAATAGACTCTCTGTAAGATATTATTTTGTGGTATGGTTTGGAAGAATAATGTATAAGAAAGGATCAAAGAGAACCGATGATGAATCAAAGATCTGTACATGAACCAAATGATCCCACTAGCTTTGAGGTCATTCATTCGTCCTAACCACATACCATACCCAAGGTAATCAATTTTTTCACTAATATTTCTACTAAATGTGAATCAAACAACTTATGATAACTTCATATTACTAAAATTCTACAGTGTATAGTTGTATAAGATTTGTATCTATAAACAATGATGCACCACCATGTTATGATGGGTATAATTTATAATAATATGGGAGACCAAATACACCATCAAAACCTCCCAAAAGATCACATGGGATTGGGGATTGAGGCAGTTCATGATATGACTATTAAGTTGCTAGTTCTACATGATGGTACAAATATTACAATAGTCATTGTTTCTATTAGATATTTCATTGAATGGAATTCTTATATTTTAAAGATACATGAGGTATTTCCTTAAAAAAAATTCATATGAAAAACCTAAAATAGTTTATGATAATTTTTTTAAGTGAGATATGATATTATAGATGAATAAAGAGGTAGAGAAACGAAATTTCAAACAAGAAAATATAGTGAATCGACCAACAAAAAAAATAAACATCTGAGAGTACCTTTTCCTCCCAATTCTAGAGAAACATTTATTATCATTAAATCTTCATGGAGAAACAAAATTTAATGATAAAACAATTTCCTACATTGAATATGTAGAATAAATATATAGAGATTCTTTGATATATAGAGTTGGTCTGGAGACTCTAAATGAGATTCTCAGGCATTAATTAGTTGTGAATACATATATAAGTTGTACATTTTTATAACACATATATCCAAATAGTGAGATAAAATGTTTATTAATGTTTAATAACTATTCATAATTTTTACAGACATTTATATCAAAACTATACAATGGGAAGATTGTGAGAAGCATGATTTGGATTCATTAATCCCAATATCATTTCTACTGAAGAACTTAATTTGGATAATAAAAAAAATGAGAAGAAAAAATATTTGTTACTCGAAGGGTTTAATAAAAAGAATCATATGATAGACTATTTTTGATGCCTACAATGCAAAGATAAAACTCTACAATCTAATAACTAAAAATATATTTTTAATTTTTTCATTACTTAATTGTTTTTGTTTTTTTAGGTTGAACTAGATGCTGATCATAGTCAATCAGGACACCCCGAATATTTATTTTTTTGGATCCAATGCATTGATATGCAACTAATCAACCACACATGATGTATATTGTTAATATTTTATACACTTTAATCAATATTTTATAGATAAAATTAAAATTATATGTTTAGATTGCATTTTAACAACAATTCTATTATGATAGGGCAGTCTCTAAATATAGGGTAGATCATTGTATGAAGTTGGTTTATGAAGGGATGAATTCTGTGAATTAGAAAAAATGGAAAAAAATTAAGCTATATAGGAATATTTAACTATCAAAACATTTCAGAACAATTTACTTATTTTTTTCAATGTTTCTATAGTATACAAAAAAAGATAATGACATTGATTGTTGATATTATGTTTTCAAATTTATGAGAGAAATCACAAATAATGAAAATCCCATCATTCCTCAATATGTAATTTTTTAAGGCAATTAAAATTTCATTAAATATATTTCATAATAATTTTTTTATATATTTTTTCTCAGTACCATAAAGATTTATGGCAACCTATATACTCAAAATAAGAAATAAAATTGTTTAGAGACAAGTGGGAAACATACTTTTTGTCAGAATGTATACTGAAAATAAATTTAAGTGATTATATGCTATGCTTTTGATATAGTGTGACTTGTTAAATTATAACTATATTTGGGGTGTGAAGAATTAGTGTTAGAATGTATATATTATTATTGATCTCCTTCTCAAAGGAAAAGTATAATGGAGGAAATAAATTTTTTAAAAGTGCTCACCTGTAAAAAATAAAATTATTGGGAAATCGCAAAGGTGGAGGCGGAGGTGGAGGAAGTGGAAAAGGGATTGGTGGAGTCAAAAGCAGAGGTAGGGTCGGATTTGGAGATCCAAGTGGAGGTGAAGGTAGAGGAAAATATTGATGTGGAGACAGAGGTGAAGGAGGAGATGAAAAAATGGCTTGAAAACAATAAAATTGTTTGGAAATGGAGTGGAATGAGGATCATAGAATGATTTTGTTTGAGATTTTTTTATGAAAATTACACAAAACACATTTCAGTTAATATAAGAGCCATTGTGTAAGTGTTTCAAGTTTCTTACTGAAATAATTTTTTTTTCACCACGTGTTTAAGTGATTTTATATCGGGTACTAATCCACCTGTAAGATCATTCTATGTCAGAAGCTCCATTTTCTCCACTTTTTTATTAAAGCAACATCTGTACAACTCCCAATGACCAAATAGGTATACAATCAAACATAAAAATTTGAATAAATATGTGTGTAATCAACCAAAAAAGTCCGTTGGTGTGTGAAAGAACTATTGGAGGAACACCAGCATTGATATGTCATGGTCATCATGAAGGGATGGTGTCAATGTTTCCATTATTAGTTTAGAGTAGAAATTTTAATAAAAAAATATCAATCCCTGAAAATGAATAAAATGTGCTCATATTGTATTGATAATTTAAGACAATGATTCATAATTCATTTATGACGTAAATGAATCAATCTCATATAAAACCCACACACAATACGACATGTGTGACTCAAAGTATGTATTTCAATCTTAATATAAAATTTTAGTAAAAAATAAAAGTCGCATATTGAAAATCGATGATTTTAATTTTTATTGTTTTTATACTTTATTAAAATGATACATAAGTAATTTAGGACATGTAATAATCAGAATCTCCTCAATCCAATGCATGATGTGACCAGTATGACTCCAAGTGTGCCTTTTTATTCAAAATTGACATTAATTTTAGTGAAAAAACAACTGACAGACTCAAAACTGGAACACTCATTAATATTGTTGTTTTACTATAGTTATATGATCTATAAGTCATCTTTTATTTTTTGGAATTAGTGGTATCTAAATATAACTCACAGTGTGACCAGTAAGACTCAAAATGTCTGTTATTAGTTTAAAATTGACATTTTAATGCAAAAAAGTGTCAATCACTAAAAACAACGAAAATACTCTAGCATTATCTTGATAAATTGTGAAAAATATTCATAATTCATTTTTGATGTTCATGAATCAGTCTCATGTCAAACCGACAAACGATGTGACCAATATGACTCAAAGTGCATGTTTCCAGTTTAAAATGACATTTAAGTAAAAAACAAAAGTGGGATAATCAACAATAAATAAATATATTAATATTGTTTTGATACTTTAGGAAATTGATCTATTAGTCATTTTGGACATGTATAAATCGACCACACCGTAATATGATGCATGGTGTGACTGGTATGGCTCCAAGTACGTCTTTTTATTTAAAAATTACATAAATTGTAGTGAAAAAAACAAATCACGTAATAAAAACCACTAAAATTCATTAATATTGTTTTGTCACTTTAGTAAAATGATCCATAAGTTATTTTTATTGTGTAAGAATTAGTCGTACCTTAATCTGATGCACGGTGTAACTAGTATGACTCAAAGTGTTTGTTATCAGTTTAAAATTGATGTTTTAATACAAAACGTTTCACTCAATAAAATCTGAGAAAACATGATCTTATTGTGTTAATAATTTGTGAAAAAATTCATAATTCATTTTTTACATGTATGAATTAGTCTCATGTCAAACTCACACATGATGTGACCTATATGAATCAAAGTGTGTGTTTATAGTTTAAAACAACATTTTAGTAAAAAACACAAGTGGAATACTCAAAACTAATGAAACAATTTATTATTATTTTGATAATTTTGTAAAATGATTCTTAAGTCATTTGGGATGCATAAGAATCATCCAGAACTCAATCTGATGCATGGTGTGACCACAATGACTCGTAGTTCATCTTTTTATTCAAAATTGACATTAATTTTAGTGAAGAAAAACAAAATGACATACTCAAATATGGGAATACACATTTATATTGTTTTATTACTTTAGTTATATAATCCATGTGTTATTTGGGACCTGTGGGAATCAACCTCACTTCAATCTGATGTACGGTGTGACCGATATGTCTCAAAGTTTCCATTATTAGATTAATATTGAAATTTTAATACAAAGATGTTTCACTCATTAAAAACCGAACAAACACACTTGTATTTTCTCGTTAATTTTTAAAAAAGATTCATAATTCATTTTTGACATGTAAGAATCAGTCTCATGTAAAGCCTACACACGATGCCACCTGTATGACTCGAAGTGCTTGCTTCTTATTTAAAATGAAATTTTAGTAAAAAACACAAGTGGAATACTCAAAAATAAGAAAATTCTTTATGATTTTTTGATAATTTATTAAAAGGATGAATAAGTCATTTCGTATGTGATGGAATCGACCTATCCTTAAATTGATGCATGATATGACCGGTATGACTCCAAGCGTCCCTTTGTATTCAAAATTGACATTAATTTTAGTGAAAAAACTGACATACTCAAAACTAAGAAAAAACATTCAAATTGTTAAGGTCATTTAGTAAAATTATCCCTAACACATTTTTTATGTGTATAAATCAAGTACACCTCAATCCAATGCACGGTGTGACTGGTATGACTCAAAAGTCCAATATCACCTTAACATTGACATTTTAATACAATAAAGTGTCACTCACTAAAAACTAAGAAAACACACTCCAATTGTATTTATAATGTTGGGAAAGTATGTATAATTTATTTTTGATGTGTATAAATCAGTCTCATGTCAAAAAATGCCCGATTCCACCAATATGAGTCAAAGTGTGTGTTTCCAGTTTAAAATGACTTTTTAGTAAAAACCACAGGTGGCATACTCAAAACTAAGTAAAAACATTATATTGTTTTTATACTTTAGTAAAATGATTCTTAAGTCATTTGGGATGTGTAAAAATTATCCACACATAAATACGATGCATGGTGTTATCGGTATGACTCTAGGTGCATCTTTTTATTCAAAATTTAGAATAATTTTAGTGAAAAAACAACTAACAATACTCAAACCTAAAAAAATTAATTAATGCTATTTTTTACTTTAGGAAAATTTTCTATATGTTATTTGTGACATGTTAGAATCATAAACATCTCAATCTGACTCATGGTGTGGCTGATATGACTCAAAGTGTCCGTTATCAGTTTAAAATTTATATTTTTACACAAAAAAGTGTCACTCAATGAAAACCAAGAAAACACGCTTTTATTTTCCTGATAATTTGGTTAAATGATTCATAATTAATTTGTGTCATGTATGAATCAATCTCATGTCAAACCCACACATGATGCCACCTGTATAACTCAAAGTATGTGTTTCCAGTTTAAAATTACATTTTAGTAAAAAATAGAAGTGGCACACTCAAAACTGGGGAAACAAATTCTAATTTATAAATACTTTAGGAAAATGATCTATAAGTCATTTAGTTAGTTTAGGAATCATAACAAACTTAATCTGATGAATGGTGTGACCGGTATGACTCCAAGTACAACTTTTTATTCAAAATTGACATTAATATTTGTGAAAAAACAAGTGACATACTGAAAATAGGTAAAGTGCCTTTGGGTTATTTTGGTACCTTAGTAAAACAATCCATATTTCATTTTTCATGAGTAGGAATCAGACGCACCAAAATCTGATGCATGATATGACGGGTATGACTCAATGTGTCTGTTATGAGTTTGAAATTTAAATTTTAATACAAAAAAGTGTCACTCACTAAAACTAGATAAAACATGCTCTGATTGTCTTGATAATTTTAGAGAATGATTTATAATTCATTTTTGATGTGTATGAATCGGTCTAATGTCAATCCCATATACGATGCCACCGGTATGACTCAAAGTGCATGTTTCCAGTTTAAAATGACATTTTAGTAAAAACAGAAGTGGAATATTCAAAACCAAGGAAACACATTATGATTATTTTGATACATTAGGGAAAAAATCCACAATTCATTTTTAATATGTAGGAATCAATATCACCTCAATCCTCCACATGGTGTGATTGGTATGACCCCATGTGCATTTTTTTTATTCAAAATTTACATTAATTGTATTGAAAAAAAATAGCTGACTTAATAAAAACTATGAAACTACATTCATATTTTTTTGGTACTTCAGAAAAAATCCATAATTCATTTTTAAAATGTAGGAATCGGAAAAATCTAAATCTGATACACAGTGCAATCAGTGTGGCTCAAAGTGCTCGTTATCAATTTAAGATTGGCATTTTAATACAAAAAAGTTTCACTCACTAAAAAATGAGAAACTATACATAGATTGTCTTGATAATTTTGAACAATTATTCATAATTTATATGTAAAATGTATGAAAGAGCCTCATATCAAACCTACACATGAAGCCACCTGTATGACTCAATGTGCATGTTTTCACTTTAAAATGTCATTTCATTAAAAAAAATGGTATACTCAAAATTGAGGAAACAATTTTTTTCATACATTAGTAAAATGATCCATAAGTCATTTTTGACATGTAGGAATAATCTGCACATCAACCTGATGCAAGGTGTGATAGGTATGATTCCAGGTGCATCTTTTTATTCAAAATCCAAATTAATTGTAGTGAAAAACACTTACATACTCAAAATTGATAAAACACATTCATATTTTTTTTGGTACTTTAGGAAAATTATATATAAGTCATATTTTATGTGTAAGAATAAACCTAACCTCAATCTAATGCATCATGTGACCCATATGACTCAAAGTGTTTGTTATGAATTTAAAATTGGCATTCTAATAAAAAAAGTGGTAATCATTGAATACCATGAAAATGTGATCAGATTGTATTGATAATTTGGGATAATAATTCATAATTCACTTGTGATGTGTATGAATTAATCTCTTGTCAAACCCACACATGATTCTACCTGTAGGACTCAAAGTGCGTGTTTGTAGATTAAAATAAAATTTTAGTAAAAAAAGTGGCACACTCAAAACTAAGGAAACCCATTCTAATTATTTTGATACTTAGGAAAAATATCCATAAGTCATTTGGGACGTTTTTGAATCATCCAAATATCAATCTGATGCAAAGTGTGATCAGTATAACTCTAAGTGCGTCTTTTTTTTCAAAATAGACAATGATTTTAGTAATTAAAAAACTAACATACTCAAAATCGTGAAAATTCATTCAAATTGTTTCAATAATTTACGAAAATAATCCATATGTCATTTTTTATTTGTATGAATAAGAAACACTTCAATCCAATTAATGGTTTGATTAGCATGACTCATAGTGCGTCTTTTTATTCAAAACTGACATTAATTTTAATAATAAAACTAACATATACAAAACTGAGAAAACACATTCAGATTGTTTTGGTAGTATAGGAAAATTATACATAAGTTATTTGTGACATGTAAGAATCATTATAATTTCAATTAGACTCATAATGTGACTAGTATGACACCAATTGTTCCATTTTATTCAAAATTGACAATAATTTTAGTAAAAAAAGCAATTGATATACACTATAAAAGTGTTTTTTTCTTGTATTTTTGTTAGAAATTTTATTTCATTTAAATTAAGTATTTGAATCTGATTTTGGTAATCTATAATGTTGTTTTTGGTGATGCCATGTGTTGTTAGAGCACACTGCATGCCCTATTTCTGGTGTTGTAGTGTGCTGCAACATCACAATATAATATTCCCCTTTATCAGCGATTCTAAATGCACTGATAAATATCCATTTATCGATGCTTTAAAAATCACTGAAAAATATACCCTTTATTAGTGATACATATAACCACTAATAAATGGAGTCTTTTATCATCACTTTTAAAAGTGATGATAAAAGTATTCTTTATCAGCACTAATAAAGCCATCCTTTATCAAATCTTTTATTTCACTGATAAAATCCTTGTCCTTTTAACCACACTGATGTAGTCAGTGCTTTTCTAGCATTGATAAAGGCATATTATAGCATGGTTAAAGGCCTATTTTTTTAGTAGTGAGTGCCCTAGGGTTATTTATAAATACCACTACCATGTGATGGAATTTATGTGTGGATTCAAATCCTCATGGTTGTTTGATACTCTATAACCCATTTCTCTCTTTATTCTTCTCCTTTGAATTGGAAGCTCTAGTCGACCATAGAAGAAGGATAAATATCATCTCAACATCAAATGATTCAAATCATATAGTGCATACCAATAGAGGTGGGATGATTTGGTTTTCCACCTTGGTAATATTTATCAAACTCAGCATACACAGATCAAAAAAATTAGTCAATCTTTGGTGTATGTTACACACATTTACATGTGTTCTTCATTTTAGTTGTATTGTATGTTTCATTTATCATTCATGGGTGATCCTTTGATTTGGTTTCTAATTTATTTTGATGTATCTAATAAGTGTTATTATATTCTTATAAAATCTAATAGTGTTATTTGAGGGAACTCATGATTTATATTTATGAAATATTACCTTGAAATGAAGAATAATTTATGAACATAGTAGTGTTTTTAGGTTTTATGAAACCTTTGAAAATCAGTTTTAACCTTATATGGATGGGCAGTGCAATGATAACCAAGGATTTACCATTATATTGATCTGTCTACATAATGGTCACCTAGAATTACCCTTATGAAATTATGGGAACCTAAGGTTTACCATTACATGATGGGTCCATGTAAAGGTAGTCTATATTGTAACCCTTATGCAAATGGTTTTCATAAAGGAGTTATGTATGGTTATAATATTGATTACCCACTACAAAAAAGATAATTAGTGGTGGTTATTTTGTGAAATGGAAGCAGTTTAAATTTCTACCTATAACATAGAGATGGTTACCAAACCCATAATGTATTACATGATTGCTAGTCTTTTAGAGGAAATTTCGTTAATTTCACATTGGTTTTGTTATTTTTCATTTTTATATAATATACAAGTGTTTTTTTAAAATTACCTGGGGGAAAAGAAATAAAATGAAAATAACTTCCACTGAATATATTTGTAGTGGTTTGTTTTATTAGAGTTTAAGCGTATCCACCAGTAAGTATATTTCAATTAATGTACATATTGGTGGTTACTAAGAACCACTACTAAATCATATTTTTTAAAAAATATTTAATAAAAATATATAAATATAAAACAATAACATGAAATAAACTAAAATATAAATTTATGATAGACCCATCATACATACGTCAAACATCCACATTCATATATACAAATATCCATAGCCATCATAAATTCAGTATCATTCAACCCACACATCAGTCAACCAATACCTCAGTCATCAACATATACATATCAAATATGTCAAACAAAAACCATGCCTAATATACATCCACATCATGACATCCACTACATTTCTTTGCCTCCACATCATCTCATCACCTGAAACTGACCACATCATTCATCAATCGTAACAAAAAAAGAAAACAAAAATAAAACAACAAAGTAAATCAGAACTATAGAAGAATAATTGATAAAAATTTAACATACCATGAAAAATAAGAACCATAACTACATCCTTCCAAATAATTCCACCAATCAGAATGGCCAACCTCTTACCTACTGTTGGGATCTTCCACCTAAAATAAAAACTATAACATTGAATAAGAAAAATGAAAAAGATAAAATACATAGAATATATTAATAATGTTAAGCATAAATTTTTTATTTTTTTAATAAAAAATAAGGCATTTAAACATAATAAAATAATTCATAATGAAAAAAACTGTGAAAACAGAAACTTTCCTAATTAAGATATGATTCAAAACATGAAATTGAAAAGGGATAAGTAAATATTATAATTATTTTTTAAATCGACATGTGGGGTGCGTGAAATTTAATTAATAAACTAATTTTATGTACTTTGATATCAAAACATTTCATATATTTTAAAATAGCTCATTCGTGGTTGTATCATGATTCCACATCAATTTGAGGTCATTTTCTATAGTTTTGATAGTTTCACACATGTTTTAGTGTTTTAAAACCCTAAAAATGTGTTTAGGGTCATACTGGGAAAACATAATTTGAAATGAAATATAGTTAGTTCCTACATTTCAAAATTCAACCTATAGTCATTTTGCTTTTATTTTACGAAAATTTGATGTCATTTTCCTAGTTTTTACCCCCAACACATGTTTTAAAGGCCTTCATACCTTTAAGAAGTGTTTACTGAGTCATTATGACAACACCACATGTTGAATTTACATGTTTTCTATATGTACCCATAAAAAATAACTCATAGGTGGTTTTACCATGACCCCACATCAATATGTGTTCATTTTCTATGGTTTTGACCATTCCACACACATTTTAGTGTTTTAAAACTCTAAAAATTAGTTTAGGGTCATCTTGGGAAAACCTTAATTTTTAATGTTGTTATATCAGTTCCTAACTTTCAAAATACAATCTGTGGTCATTTCCCTTGATTTCAGGGATATTCAACATCATTTTCTATGTTTGACCCCCGAAACATGTTTTAAAGGCTTTTGTACCTTTAAGAAGTGTTTGCTAAGTCATTCCGACCACACCGTATGTTAGATTGACATGTTGTCTATATATACACATAACAAATAACTCACAATTGGTTGTAACATGATTAAAAATCAATATGAGGTTGTTTTCTATGGTTTTCACCATTCCACACATGTTTTAGTGTTTTAAAACACTAAAAACATGTTTTCACCCCTCCTGAGAAACCTGTAATTGATAATGATGTTCCATTAGTTACTACATATAAAATTTCAATATATGATTGTTTGCTAATTATTTCAGGGTAATTTGACCTCATTTTTCTGATTTTTACCCCCATCACATAATTTTAAAGACTTTTGTACCTTTAAAAAGTGTTTACTAAGTCATTCCAACCACACCGCATGTTAGATTGACTTGTTTTCTATGTTTTCACATAAAAAATAACACATTATTATTTTTACCATGATTTCACATCAATATTAGTTCTTTTTCTATGGGTTTTAGCATTCCATTCATGTTTTAGTGTTTTAAGACACAAAAAACACTTATACGACCATCCCGGGAAAACTGAAACTCATAATGATGTTTTTTCATCTTTCAAATTTCCAATTTCAATTTATGGTCTTTTTTCTATTATTTTATGGAAATATGATTCCTATTTATTGATTTTAACTCTCCTACACTTGTTTTTAAAGTCTTGCGTACCTTTAAGAAGTGTTTATCGAGTCATTATGACCACATCACATGTTAGATTCACATATTGAAAATGCGTAAACATAAAAAATAAATCATAATTGGTTTTCCCAAGATTACAGATAAAATATGAGTTCATTTTCTATAGTTTTGACCATTTCATGAACGGTTTAGTGTTTTAAAACACAAAAAACTCATTTAAATCCATTCTAGGAAAATGGTAATTTGGAATGATGTGTCGTCAGTTACTATATTTGAAATTTTAATCTATGGTCATTTTACTCTAATTTCAAGCCACTTTAATGTTTTTTTCTTAGTTTTGACCTTTTGATATATGTTTTAAAGGCTTTTATATGTTTAAGAATTGTTTACCAAGTCATTATGGCCACACCACATGTGGATTGAAATGTTTTCTATGAGTAAATGTCAAAAATAAATCATTGGTGGTTTCCCCAAGTTTCAACGTCAATTTGAGGTTGTTTTCTATGATTTTCACCATTTCATGCATGTTTTAGTGTTTTAAAACACTAGAAACATGTTTACAACCATCATAGGAAAATCCTAATTAGGAATGATGTGTTGTTGGTTAGAATATTTTATAAATGAATATATAGTCGTATTCCTCTGATTTCAGGGAAATCAAATGTTGTTTTCTTGGTTTTGACACCCTAAAACATGTTTCTAATGGCGTTTTTACATTTTATAAGTGTTTACTGAGCCATTCCGACAACATCACGCTTTATATTAACATTTTTTATGCTTACACGTCAAAAATAACTCATAGGTGGTTTTCCCATGATCCCATATCGATTTAATTTTGGTTTCTATTGTTTTCACCATTCGACACATATTTTAGTGTTTTAAAACACTAAAAAATAATTTACAACTGTACTAGGAAAACCATAACTTGGAATTATTTGATATTGGTTTATACATTTCAAAAATCAATCTACTATCATTTTCCTCCGATTTCATGAAATTTGATATCTTTTTCCTAGTTTTGACCCCAACACTCATTTTTAAAGGTTATTATACCTTTAAGAAGTGTTTACTAAGTGAAAACAAAGAAAAAAAATCTAGATTTGTTTTCAAACTATTGTATATTGATCTATAATTAATTTTTGACATATAAGAATCAACCAACTGTCAATCCTGTACAAGATATGGTTGGTATGACTCAAAATGAATGTTTTCTATATAAAAGTTTCATTTTTGTTTTATTTATGGATGTTTTATATGTTCATTTCAAATGTGTGAATGATTTTTGGAATATAAAATTCACCTCAATGGGTTGAGCTATAAGGCTGGAAAAATCCTTCGGGATCATACTGGTCATCTGCTAAAATAATGAAACTAAATAATTTTCTATTATTGACCACCATTGATCATGTGTTTTCTTGTTAGAGTGTTATTCGTGCACTTTTTTATTTAAATATTTTAATTTCTCTTGGTGATTCTCGATCAATGGCTCTACTTGAATCACCACCATGTGTAGCAGTAATGGATGACACCACCCTACCAAAGAAAACTGATGGAGTAATCCTATAACCCATTCCTTGTACACGTCTGAGATACTCCTTCTATAAAACGATTCCAACCACTTTGTTCTAGGAAATTGATGATTATTGTGAAGGGTTTTCATCCCATACTTCATGAATTTAAACCTATTAAAACAAAAAATTTAAAATATATTTTTGAAAATATCTCAACTTCATAATATTTTCTAATTAATAAATGTTTCATTACTATTTATTGTTATTTCATTATTATAAAAACATAATAATGAAAATTATATTATAAAAACAATAAATCCTTAAACCCAATTAATTGGGGATGTCTAGATGTATCAAACATTTCCAAATTGGAATCACTTGATCTATATAGCTAGCCACATTTAATAAGTTATAAGTATTATTAGTTTTTATAATATATTTTTTTTGTTATGTTTTATTGTAAATAAATAATATGAATTGGTATTGAAAAGTACTTACTCTTACAACTTTGGTTGCATCATTTACAAAACTATCATTGGGTTTCTTATAAACTTTAAACCAAATCTATATTCATCCAACAAAGTGATATAATTCATTAGCCATTATAAAAAATATAAACATTTCAGAAAAAAAATTGAGTTATAATAAAATGATATAAATAATAATGAATAAAATAAAAAACAAAATTTTTCTTTTTCTCGAATAACTATCAGAGCCAACGATGTGAGGAATGACTTACTTCTGAAGAGTCAAAGTATTTGTTTTAGATAATTCCTACAAAAAAAATGAAAAATTAATAAAAATTATAATTTTATTATGTTTATTTTATTAAGATATTGTTAAATATGAAACTACCTCCTGAGATTCATGTTTTTTGATATTGACAAAGAGATCCCATTGATCATGATAAAAGATTTCAAACAATTTCTCATACATACGTCATGACGTCAAAGAAGTGTCATTAAACTCATGCCATAATCTCCATTTATAATCTATACATTTCATGTAGAAAATTTTCAAAGTCCATGGGGGTCTAATGGAGTTAGGGATATAAAAATGGAAAAAATATTAAAATAAAAAACACAACACTTTATAAGTATATTAAAAAACAATTTCCCATGTATTTAAAATTAATTATCATGGAATATTAAGTTAATATTAAATTTACTTGAGTATCAAATGCCTCATTTTTCTAGGATTTAAGAATATGCATAAAATATTTATAATTAATGGGAGAGCTTGTCGTCTCATAAGAAATATGCCCAAGAATATTCCTATAAATTACAGCAGCGTCACTGGTAGACACCCCAAATGCATCAAATGGAACAAAAATGTTAAACTCCCTCAGGTTCTATACATATACCATGTTCATTTTTCATCCTATTTATGGTTGTCTTTATTTGTATAAAAAATTAATTAAACAATTAATAAAATATAGAGTTTTTTTTTGAAACATGACACAAATAGAAGTAATGGTAACTTGCCAACATCCCCTAAATGGAGGGGTGACCAACTTCTCCATCACTGTAGGTGAATTAGGCATTGGGATACATTAGAATATGGGGAAATTCTTGGATCAATATTATTCATGAATACATTAAAATCACTAGGATCCACAGAATATGAGGTAGTGGTGGCGTGCTCTGAGATGCAGATCAGCTAGGATCCTAATTTTTTTCTTAGAATTCTAGTAATTCAAATGGTTGGTATATTACATGTATAAAAAAATTTAAAAGTTAATATATTTTGACCAAAAAAAAGCTAAGAAAAACTCAAACAACATCAATATGTACGAAACACTTACAAATGAGAAATTTTAATATATTTTAATTTACATTCAATTATCTTCATCTTAATTATATTTATTGTTATCAACCTCTAGTGTGTTGAGTCCATCATTTTCACCATCTCATGGAAGATATTATATTTTGATTTTTTAAATAAAAAAAATATTCAACGTTTTTTTATTGATGAGGTTTGTTATCACATAGCACCAATTGATCTTCAAATCCCATGTCATAGAAGTCAATCCATTTTAAGTGGAAAATAACACTCAAAACATCATGTAATTCATTATCCACATAATAACCCATCTTATATTTTGAAGATAAGATAAATGGATCATTCTATGTTTCACACCAGTATAGATCAATAAATATAGGTTAAAAAAGTAAAATGTAAAAAATATTTCATTATACCCCTATAAATGTTGACCCACTTTCATTTGAATAAGACAACTAAAAATTGTGTATAATAATTTAATTTAATTATATCATTCAGATTCCTATAGTATACCACCTAGGGAAATTTAAATACCCAACTAATTTGAGTTTTCAAGCCTTCTTCATGATAAATTGTATGAAAAACAAATCCATGAATTTTGTAGGCATCAAATCACTTATCCTACCTTAAAGGACCTCGAGCCAAAAACTTCAAATAACATGATATTTCAGTTCGATTTTCAATATTAATTATCTAGAGGAAAATAAATAAGGTGTTACTTTTAACATAGAAAAAAACAACTACACATCAATAATATTGATATGATTTTAAACTTATTTGATGGGAAAACCATTCAAAAATATCCTTATTAATAGATTTTGTAAACTCTTTATCATTTCATGATCGACTCCTTCATCACATTTTTATTTGTAGTAACAATCCATTAATAAATGGATATTCAATAACATTATTGAATAACATATACTTATGTGATTGTAGTAACTCCAATTTAGTTAGTGTAAACTTTTCACCCTTTCCAATTTCTAATCTAATAGTTAGAAACACGGATAACTGATTTTCACAATGACAATTAAAGGAAATATTGTTAGTAAATCTAGTATGGTTAAATACAGTCTCAATACTATCCAAATACATAGAATACAAGGTCAAGCACTCTTCATCTATGTAACCTTCAACAATAGAGGCTTATGGTTGATATTTATTCCTCACATATGATTTTAAATGACCTAAGTACCATATGAAAAAATTAAGAAACTTATTAAAAAAATCACACAATGATTTGATAAAATTTAATTCAACAATAAAAATAAAAGTAATATCAACATACATTTCAATTGGATATATCCATCAATAGTGTACCGGTCAACCAAGTTACGTTGCTTCAACAAAATGAAAATTTAAATGAATCCTAACTATAAAGAATGAATAGGGAATTAACATATCCAAATGAAAAAGTGTCAAAATAATTATTTATTAAAGTTTATAAAGCTCAATTGGATTAAGATTATTTCCAAAAAACTCTATTAAAAATGTAAAAAACTCAACTATAACCAAAGTTACTTTTTTAGGTGACGTATTATGCAATTCCATTGACAAAAACTAATTTATAAAAATATATGAGTCGTGACTTTTTAATCCATTAAAAATTTTATGTTTTAAGTCAATGAACCTTGATATGTTACTTGAATATCCATTTGGAACTTTTACATTATTTAAATTTAGAATGGATATGCCTTTGTCAATATTTTTCATTGTGAAAATAACCGAAGCATAATTTCCATTCTCATTTTCCCATAATCCATGATTTATATTCATTGGATCTAAATGCTTACGATCATTAATGCAATCTTTTGATTTAACCTTCTCATTAAGTAATGTAAAAATTACAATATCACTAAAGTTGTTATCAATATTCATTACATTATGATTATGAAGTATCAAATTAAACTCCAAATAAGGTTTTTTGAAAAATATTCTCCTTTTATTCCATTATTGTGTTCCATCTTCTAAATATGTTCCACCTCATACACTTTTCCCCTTTATTTAAACTGATGACATTATATAAATTCTTTAGCGACATTCATTAATTTTCTTATGATTTTTTATGCAGGTAACACCTTTGGTGACTTTCCCATTTAAATATATTTGTTGAATCATGTCTTGTTAAACATGAATTAATTATAAGCATCAAGACATCAATGATGACACATAAAAAATTATTTTTTTCTATGAGGTAATCATTGAGGTTCAAAATCAAAATTTCTAACAGGACAAGACAAACCAGTACGAGTGTTCCAAGAAGATAAAATCCCTAGACAAGGAAAGTCACTAATTTTACACAATGAAAAAGTATAAATTTTAAATAGTTTTTTTATTGAAGCATCATATGTTTCCATTCCATTATCCTATAATTCTCATAATTATTTGATTATAGGTTGAATGTGTACATCAATTTCATTTATATGAATTTTATTTCTCGGAATAATCATAGAAATAATGAAAGAATTATTCTTTATACACATCTATGGAGGTGTATCATAGGGGATAAAAATGGCCAGCCAAATTCTATAATTAGTACATAAAGTACCAAATGGGTTAAAACCATTAGAAGAAAATTCAACACATATATTACTAGGTTCTGAAAAAAATATAGATATAGATAATCAAACATCTTCCATGATGTTGAATCCTTTGGATGTCTCACCAAGAAATCATTATTGTAGAGGCCCAAAGCTTGACGTACATGGACATTACATTAATTTTGAAGAATACTTAATACATAACAAAAGCATACACACAAGGACCGTAATAGTTTAGTGTCTTTGGAAACTCGGAATATAAACTTCTAATCATGTTGAAATATCTTCAACAACTCCCATAACGATCTTCCCCTTTTTGTTTCCTTACCTAAAACCTTTCTTTATATCTTGGGGCAAATAAACCATAAAAAGGGTGAGCTCAAATACCCAGTAAGGGCAAACATAGATAACTTAAAACAATCCGTAAACATTTGGAAGCAAAAACTTGAACATGAAATTTAAACATCAAAATATTGAGCAAAGACATAAATCGTGGAAGTACGTAAGGCATATATCATAATAGAACATCAACCATGATAATATATAATGTGAATAAAAAATGAAATTTTGGCAACCATTCAGCACATGTTATGATTTCCATGGTAGCCAAGGCATTACTGCCAAGACTATCTTAGTGGACAAAGTCCCTTTCTAAATCGAGTTCATTCCTCATTTCAGTCTTGTAACACTGAACCAGATTAACTTACCATTCTAGCCATGTCTATATCATGAGATATTAATCTTTACCCAATGAATTGGAGGGAGATATAGGTCCCACCCATCTCATAATGAAATCATTCTTACTTGTGCCACAAAATAAACATACATCATTCATAATAACCCAACGAATAAAATGGGTTTCATAAACATAATCCCATCATCACATAATCCATATCAAAGAAATGGATATCATTTCATAATAAGAAAAGTGAAACCATATAAATCATAGAGACATTATACTTGAAACATACACATATGAAATAATGTCATCTTAGATGAAAAATGGTTTTGATAAAACACTTGAAATGAATTTTTGAGGAAAATATCCTTTCTTCTTCAAAATCATTTTTATTTCACAAAATTTCATGCAATTTTAAAAGAAAAGGATTTTTTTGAATATATTCATGAAATATTTTTGAGTAATCTTCATGAAAATAAGGCTTTATAAAACCGTAAAAATCCTTTCATGCCGTATACGTTAAAAAAACATTCTTCTCGTACTTTTTCCAGAAAAGTCAAAAAGTACCTCGTAAAAGAAAGATTCCATACATACCATGTAGTAAAAGTAAAAAATAGGTAAAAATTAATTTAAACATATATGAAACCATTTTTAGAAAATAGGGTCCTGGATGATAAATATAACCCCAGTGAATACTTACGAATAAACAATCTCAGATAAGAGCGATATTGGAATAATTATCCCTTACCTAAGGTCTGATATGCTTCGTACATTTCTGAAACCCCTGTATAATGATTTAAATAATGTCATTGACTTATTACAAAATCATATTCATTGTTATGATATCATATATGGTTCACTTATGACTTTATATTACCCGTTCTTTTGTAAGTTACATGTTAAAGCAACGTTTTGGGTTAAATAGTTTTATTTATCGCACGTGTTTGGACTTGTTGTTCTTGATATTATTACTTATATCTTGATTTAATTAATTATAGAATTTAAAACATGATTTATATATTTCAATATTTACATATATATATGATAGATCGATTAAATGAAATGAAATACACCGTTCATGGAAACAGTATGCCGTACGTACGCATGAACGTTGTTTTCGTTTCCTTATTGAATTGAATGAAATTAAGTAGATGAAATACATATATATACACATAAATACAGTATCATTATTATGTCATATATTTCATTATTACTTATTATATATACTTTATAATCATTCATGAATGGTTAACATGGAGAATGAATCTCATCGTGTCATGGAGACGGTAGTCCGTATGTACGCACGAGCGATGATATCATTCTCATGATCGTGGAATTGTATTGGAGTGTATGTATACTATTTCAGAATCAATATCACTTTACAATAATCATATATAGTTATTACTTACACCATTATACCCATCCACGTAAGGTGGTGGTGGAAAATAGATTACACCACGGCGTTGAGATGGTATTTCGTACGTACGCATGCGCGGTGATTTCGTTTTCCATAGAATTGATAGATGGTGAAATAGGGTTGTTTCATAATTATAATGACATATCATAATATGAGTGATACTGATGTTATTACTTCATAATGAAACAACTAAATAATAAGAAGTGGAAAAGAAATAAAGTTGAAAGAATCGGTATCGGATATTACCTCTTCTTTGAAGCGCCTCTTTGAGATCTCCTATCAGGGCACCAAAATTGGTCTTTAAAGAAGACCAAGACCTCTAGGATGTTTCTAAGGAAGTGGATAAGATAATTTTTTAGGGTTTGGCCGATCTTGAAGGCTCTAAGTGGTGTGTGGAAGAGAGGGAGGAGGTGCCCTTTTATAATGGAGGAGGGGGACACCTTTGGAATAACTAAAAATATTATTTTATTATAAAGTCATATTCGGTTTTTAATAACTCCAAATAGAGTTATTTCGAAGCTAAGGTGGGGATGGGTCGAAAGCCTCTCATACAATAGAATTTAGACAAGTTTAGGTTTCTATTTTAACCTTATCATTTAGATTTAACTTTAAGTTAAATAATTTGTCTTTTACCATGTCTTCTTGTTTTCTTACACTATAAGGTTAATAAACTTACTATAACATGCCAAACGAACCCCAAGTTTTTTATTATTAATATATATAAACTTATATAAGTAATTTGGGAGAACCTTAGATTTTTAGGAATAAATTAACAATTAATAATATAATATTTGTTTTAACAACAATTTTATTTCAATTTTGACACTATTTGGTAATTGATTTTTGTGAAACTCATAACAGAATGATTAGTTCTAAAAACGTTAATTAAATAAATACTAACATGTCATATTAACATATAAAATTATTTTAATTCCTAAAAAGTCTCAAATTACATTTATTTAGGAATTTATAACATCAATTATGTCAATATTTCCTTAATAATATAATTACTGCATCATCATTGTGTCATAAATAAATTAAATTATTTAAAGTCTAAAAATTACAAATAAAATACCATTATGTAGGAAATAGTTTTATCTTTCTAATGAATATTTATAGTCGAATTTATCTTATGTATAACCCTATATTAAAAATTAGTTACTTATTAAACCTTGATTTTAGCTATTTTAACCCTTCTTTAAATAAATTAATAATTAATGTCCTAATCTAATCCATGTGGGTATAAATGGTCATATTGTATTACTAAGGTTGTTTTTGGTCGAATAACACTTATAAAATAGAATTAAGACATGTTTTAGGGTAATAATAATATCATTTTTACCCTTAATTACCCTATTTACTTTTAACCGTGGTAAAAAAAAGTAAAAAGTTACTATTCACCAAAAATTATTTTCATCTCATTGAACCAAATTTTACTTACTGACATCAACCGTGTCTCTCGGATTTTTGAAATTCCACTCACAGAGGCGGTAAAATTATGTTTTATGTGAATTTGGAAATTCTCCTAGGAGGTGGGTAAAAGACGGTCAAAAGTTCAATAAAATTTTTATATATCTAAAATTATTATAAAATGACTCTAATGAATTACATTGAACTTATATAGGTATTATGTGTCAATTTTGGCCTAAAATAAATTTAAATAGAATAAATAATTATTTAAATAAAAAGTCGGTTTTTAAATAGTAACCCAGTGTTTTCACTATTCATCAAAAATTGAAAGTTTTCAGAAAAATACCAAAATATCACCCTAGGGTAATTTCGATATTCCAAATCCAAAAATGAAGTCCATTTTGAAAGATGAAATTTTCAAAAAGTTGTTATTACTATTCATAACGGCTAGTTTTAATAATATTTTAATAGCATATCGTTGTTTAGTGAAACTCGGTATTGCGTACACCACACGCTATCGAGGAAGGTCGCGATTGCGTGTAATGCATCCAAGTTAGGGTTGTTTGTTGTACAAGACTCCTTTGTTGTAGCATACAACACAAGAAATCAATAAAATTAAAAAGAATATTTTTCATAAATCTCGGGGTGTTACATTCTACCCCCCTTAAAATGAATTTTGCCCTCGAAATTCGTCAGGGTTATAAATGGTTTACTACTCGAGTGTTTTTTTAATAGAAACCCACATCGTAAAAAGGAATACCATAACCAATCTTTAAAAAATAATGTATGAAACATAACGGTTACCCAAATTATCTAATCACTGGGTTTCCACATAGGAGAACATAGGTGAAAATATGGATATGGAAGAGAAACCTAACCATCATTTTCTGATGGAGAGTGGTAGAGAACATGGCTATGAAAAAGCCAACAATCACAAAGCCATATATTTTTGATGATCTAAGGTACCATCTGATTCATCGGATATAAGGGAACTAGGAAAACATTTTTGGTTTTCAAGATCATTTCCCTAAAGTGATTGAATTAAAAGAAATACTTACATGATTTTGGTACAATTTCACTGTTGTTCATGAATTGAACAATTTCCACTTCATCCCTTAAAAAAATGAAGTTGAATTTGTTATTCGTGATGTGTTAGTAGATCATGTGATAGAATGATGAGTCATTCCATCTGTTTCAAACAAAAGGTTAGAAAAAGTTATAAGTCCATCTTATGGTTAGATTAATCGTATATGGTTCCAAAAATGAACTTATACTTCATATATCATACCGCTTAATAAAATAAAACTAGTTTCTACTAACCAAGGACTTACTGTAGGCCAGTGTTAGGTGATAAAGGCCAGTCGCATTTTGGTTTTGGGTTCGATTCCCACAGCCTTGTTGACCGCGTTGTCGAGCGCGTCATATTAGATGTTTATTTTTAACTGGAATTTTTGCAGTATAGCAGAAACCCTAGGTCGTCTCTCGACGGAGCCTTAGATCATTAATTTAAAAAGAGGGATATTATTATGAAAGTATAAGGTGAATTAGGTTTTGTGAAACTTGGGGGTTTTATGATTAATGATGAAAATAGAAAATGAAAGTGATAAAACAAAGTAGAAATGAACAAGATTGATTAAGCGTGATCAACCCGGGGAATTCTCGTGATGCTCATCCTTCATCACTTCAAGGGATGGGGTTATGATATTTTAATCCTTGGTTTTTAACACCTAGAACCAGAATGTTACTGAGTTTGTACTAGGAAACCTCCTAGGGTTCATACGAAAACACATAACGATTCACCGGACACTGCCGATGATTGGGTGAATTGTGTTTGACTTCATAACCAAAACTCACCAAGGCAGCACATGACAAACTCGATGCGCTGTCCAGATTTGTATTTTATTTCTTTGTGATACCATGACATAAATGTACATAGCCTTGAAAGTTCTTTTGTGAGTTCAATTGACCAATATAAACCACACAAACACCGCAATTGAAAGGGGGAAAGAAAGTGGTGAACGAGGTGTGAAAGATCACATGAATGGGTACCCCCAAACATGATCATATGAGTTGAGCATGACATACCAGTACATAACTCAATAAAATAAGAATATAAGATGATTAAAAACAACACAACAGTCTGGAATTTAAAAGATCATTCAAATATTACAAACATGAAGCTCGGGATGTACATCACGTTCCTCCCCGGGTGATCACAAGGGGTTTAGAAACCCATGGGAGAGGAAGAAGAAGAAGGTGTTGAAGTAGCACTTCCCATATCCTCAAGAACTGCTAGGGATGCTGAGAAGACTCCTTGGGGACTCCAAAATGGAAGCACCTTGCCTCTTGGCCGAACATACAAATGGAGAGCCCAAGGTGCCATTTTATAAGAAAATTGGAAGGTGGTTTTAGGCACAGAGATTTCATCAATCCATTTGAACGACGCATTTCGGCCTTCAGACAGTCTTATCTCGCTTTGGAGAAAATAGAAAAGTTGTATACCTGCCTCTTGAATGTATCCACCGAAATTTTGGCACCGTTTGGACAACTATAGCTCAATATATGGATAAAATACAGAACACCGCATTTGACTTGGTCCAAATTCGGTGTCTTGGAAAGATCAGTTGCGATGGGCCCCATAGAATCCTCATCAGCATTGGGTTCCTTAATATGAAATGTATCCTATTAAATTTTGGACAGGCCCACAAAATTTCATCCCATTTTGATGCACGGATTTTGTGTACTATGCAAAACAGTGGATAGATGTCCATCGATCCATGTAATTTTGGTCCATTTTTCTTCCACTTCATCAAAGGCCCTCCAAATCACCTCCACCTACATTGAAACAATAAAAAAAGTAACATTTCCCATTATAATATTGATTAAAATTAATTTATTTATTTAAACATGAAGTGCAATTTATTATTATATTTGTAATATTCATTACAAAACTAGTTTAAAACTGCGGTGTAAGGGTTGAATAAAACAGTGAATCGTGGTACGATCACACCCCCACACCTAAACATTTGCACTCCTGTGAAAAGTCACATATCCAAATACAATGATTAATATATATATATATTTCCAACATCCTAAAGATTTATCATTTGAGGAAATTTTATTTAAAGTAAAGTGATCAATGCACGAACCACACCAAGGAGTTCTTCCTAGTGAAAATAGAAAAAGATGTCTCATAAATCATATTATAGTGAAATTCAAAAAGAATCATGATACCCAATTGAGAAAGGAATTCAGAAGTAAACCATGATACTAAATCTCCATGTGTGTGTGTGAAAACCATTCCATGCTATTCTTTCCACTTGATATCCAATAAATATATGTTATTTTAACATTTTCAGCTTAAATGATTTTTTCACCGAACCTGTCCTACATCCTTTGCAATCAAATTTCAAGACCCACTCATTTAAGCATTCCCAGAAGTCAAACCATAAGCTCCTGACCTAGATATCCCCATATGTTGCACATTTCATCACTCCCCTCATTTATTATATTTTTTTTGAAGTTGCAATTGGAACAAATCTCACACTCATCTCTCAACCCTTGTTTGATCTCCTCACGACACTAATTGAAATAGTTATAACAATATGAAAGGTTGAGGAAGAGTGGTTTTTGACCTGCCCAAGACACAACAAATTTTTTTTGAGGGTGTACAACAGTCGGACATTAGGTACACACGCATAGGTCAATCTGGTACAGTAATGAAACAGATCGGATAAGGAACGAACGTATGGAAATATCATTTAAAGATGAAAAATATTAACCCAACATATATTTACCTTATATTAAGTGAGAAATAATCACACTTTGTGGTTTAGTGCAAAAAAATTGTGGAGATATTAGTGACACAGTTTTCCAAAAAACTACTCACACAAAGGGAATCAATCATCTCAAAGGTTTCACATAGATACAACCATTTATATCATTGACAGAAAACCAATTCACTAAAAATTACTCCTTGATGGTAAACTCATACACAATCTCTTTTTAGCCTTCGTTATGGTATTTTTACTTTCTCCACTTTATGGTCACCACATCATGGAATTTCGAAATTGTTGATGGGGAAAAATAAAAATACCATAAAGAAGGCCAGAAAGAGAAAACAAAAGGAGAAAACGATGAAAAATCCTAACTATCCCAGGAATGTATCCACCCCCCACACCTAGAATGTGCAGTGTCCTCACTGAAATAATTGAAAATGTGAGAAGGAAGGATAAAACCTGGTGTGTTTTATTGGTATGATGCATCGAGAAGGTGGATTTCCTCCACCGGATTCTTTGGAAAATCCTCATAGAAGTGTTTAAGTCACTGCCCATTGATGGTAAGAATTCATCCACTCTGCTCATGAAAAACCTGTATTGCACCAAAAGGGTAAACATTAGTAACAATATAAGGACCGAGCCATCGAGAACGAAGCTTACCTGGGTGGAGCTTAAGCCTGGAATTGTACATGAGGACCTTCCCACCAATATGGAACTTCCGCTGGTGAATCATGCTATCATGAATAGCCTTTGTCTTCTCTTTATAGATTCGGGAGTTTTCATATGCATCACGTCGAATTTCTTCCAACCCTTGAATTTGCAGCTTTCTTTCCTCACCTGCATCTGAAAGGTTCATATTACATTGTTTAATAGCCCAATATGCACGGTGTTCTACCTCCCCCAGGAGGTGACAAGATTTCCCAAACACAATCCTATATGGTGACATTCCGATCGGTGTTTTAAAAGCAGTACGGTATGCCCAAAGTGCATCATCCAAGCGCAAACTCCAATCTTTCCTATTGGGTTGTACAGTTTTCTCCAAGATTCGCTTAACTTCCCGATTTGAAATTTCTACTTGTCCGTTAGTTTGGGGATGATACGAAGTGGAAGCTTTATCGATAACCCCATACTTACGAAGCAAGTTTTTCATGTTACGATTGAAAAAATGTGAACCCTGATCACTAATGATGAATCTTGGTAGACCAAACCTACTGAAAATCCGGGACCTCACAAAATCAACAACCACTCGAGAGTCATCGGTCCTGGTGGCCTTTGCTTCCACCCATTTAGATACATAGTCAACATCCAATAAGATGTACACAAAGCCAAATGAATTTGGAAAAGGCCCCATGGAGTCAATGCCCCATGCATCGAAGATCTCACAAAATAACATGGGTTGTTGGGGCATTTCATTCCTCTTGGAGATATTCCCTGTGAATTGACATCGAGTACATGATTTAAAAAACCTATGGGCATCTCTATACAATGTTGGCCAATATAATCCTGAGTCAAGGACCTTTCGAGCTGTACGTTGAGAGCCGAAGTGGCCCCCATAGGCCAAAGTGTGGCAGAAGGTCAAAACAGAGGTGAACTCATGGTCAGGGACACACCGACGAACTACTTGGTCACTACAGATTCTCCACAAGTATGGGTCATCCCAAATGTACCAACGAGAATCATGCTTCAGTCTATGGGATTGTGAAGTGCTAAAATCAAGGGGAACCTAGATGTTGCTAGAAAATTCACAATGTCCGCATACCAGGGGGTAAGGTCCAAAACATCACAAAGGTTCTCATGAGGGAAGAATTCTCCAATGGGTAGGGGTGAGTCAACATGATGGTCCAATGGTGGGGAAATCCTACTAATGTGGTCAGCTACAACATTCTCCACCCCTCTCTTATCTCTAATCTCAAGGTCAAACTCTTGGAGGAGGAGCATCCACTGAATGAGGCGGGGCTTGGCTTCAGGTTTCTTTAGGAGGAAACGAAGGGCAACATGGTCAGAAAATACAATCACTTTTGACCCAAGAAGATATGAACGGAATTTTTCCAAGGAAAACACAATAGAAAGGAGTTCCTTTTCTGTGGTTGTGTAGTTTACCTGGGCAGGGTCAAGGGTACGTGAGGCATATGCAGTGACATGAGGAGCCTTTTTAACCCTTTGTGATAAAACTTCCCCAACTGCAAAGTTAGAGGCATCACACATAAGCTCAAAGGGGAGATCCCACCTAGGTGGTTGGATTATGGGAGGTGATGTGAGACTCTTTTTTAGTGAATTGAATGCATCCTCACAATTTTTATCAAAAACAAATTCAGAATCCTTTTGTAACAACCGAGATAAGGGAAGTGTGATCTTACTAAAGTCTTTAATGAATCGTCGGTAAAAACCAGCACGACCCAAGAAAGACCGCACCTCACGAACACATTTTGGAAATGGAAGGGATGAAATTAATTCAATTTTAGATTTATCAACCCGAATTCCCTTATTTGAAATGATATTCCCAAGAACTATCCCCTGCTCAACCATGAAATGACATTTTTCATAATTCAAAACAAGATCATTTTCAATGCAGCGGTGGAGGACAGAACCTAGGTTTTCCAAACAATCATCAAAAGAAGAACCATAAACCGTGAAATCATCCATAAATACTTCCATACAACTCTCAAGGTACTCAGAAAATACTCAACATACATCGCTGAAAAGTACGAGGATCATTACATAGACCGAATGGCATCCTTCTGTATGCAAATGTGCCAAATGGACATGTAAATGTTGTCTTTTCATGATCCTCAGGGGCTATATGGATTTGGAAATAACCCGAATAACCATCAAGGAAACAATAATGAGACTTACCAGCCAATCTTTCTAACATTTGGTCAATGAAAGGTAAAGGAAAGTGGTCCTTCTGCGTGGCTTGATTCAGTCGACGGTAGTCAATACAGACTCGCCAACTGTTTTGCACATGTGTTGGAACCAATTCATTCCTTTCATTTGACACAACTGTTACTCCTGTTTTTTTAGGCACAATTTGCACTGGGCTGACCCATTTACTATCAGATATAGGATAAATGATCCCTACAGCAAGTAATTTACTGACTTCTAATTTTACCACTTCAAGGAGAGTGGGATTCAACCGGCGTTGAGATTGTCTTATGGGTTTAGCCTCTTCATCCAAAATTATATGGTGCATACAAATAGATGGGCTAATCCCGGGAATATCATCAAATGTACATCCTATTGCCTTTTTACACTCTCTCAAAAGTTTGAGAAGTTTTAATTCCTGTTGTGGAGAGAGGTTATTAGCAATAATGATAGGAAATTGGTCAATACCCTCAAGATATGCATATTTTAAATTAAGAGGAAGTAGTTTAAGTTCAAAAACCAGTTGTTTCTAGATTGAGGGAGGGGATTTATGGGGAGTGAGGTCCATGAAACTATCTATCTGCTCATGTTTATTATCAAAGGAAAGAGAATCTATTGAAATGATATTTGCAGAATCATCGATAGTCATGGGTACCTCATAATAAACACACTCATCAATTAAAGCACAAAATTTACATTTTTCTAAACCCACAGAACATTCAAATGAAGAACCAAAACTCAAATCATCCAAGGGTGAAGAAAAAAAAGAATCAGAGTTTGGGTTGAGGAGAGAATTGTGTGTGTGTGCATCGTTTGAGAGCACTTCCATCGAATAGACAAGAAGAGTGGAGTGCTCTTCAACAGGGTGTTTCATAGCCTCAAGGATGTTAAAACTTACCTTTTCTCTTCCTAATTCCATGGAAAATGTACCATTGTGAACATTGATGATCATCTTTGCTATTTTGAGGAATGGCCTCCCAAGTATGAGAGGGGCATGTCCTTGGGTTCGGGTATCTTCCATCTCAAGAATGTAGAAATCAGCGGGGAAGATGAAATTCTTCACTCTAACAAGGACATCCTCAATCACTCCTTTTGGATGTGTTGTACTCCGGTTGGCAAGTTGCACGATAATTCCTGTTGGTTGAAGCTCTCCAACCTGTAGAGAAGTATATATGGAGTGAGGCATTACATTAATGGAAGCACCTAAATCTAGCATAGCATCAGAAAAGAAGGTCTCCCCTATGGTACAAGGTATGGTGAATGTGCCGAGATCCTTTCATTTGGTTGGCATTGCTGGTTGAATCAAGGCCAATACATTCCTCCCCAGGTTGACTCTCTCATTCCCCTTCAACCTCCTTCTATGGGTGAAAATCTCTTTAAGAAATTTGGCATAACGGGGAATTTGCTTGACTGCATCCAACAATGGAATATTAACTTGAACTTTTTTAAATGTATCCATTATTTCATTTTCAATCTCATTATCGAAGTTTTTCTTAGATTTAGAGAGTCTTTGAGGGAATGGAAGAGGAATTGATTGTTCATTTGAATCATCAATGATAATTTGATTGCCCTTTTTGTTTTGTTTTTCATTACATGAAGTTTTTGAGGGTTGGGAAGGAGTGTTTTCAAGAGGGGGACATACCTTTTTCATAGGATCAGTAGAAGGAGAAGCTTCTTTACCACTATGAAGTGTAATTGCACATACATTATCGTTATCCTTCGGATTGGAAATGGGTTGGGATGGTAGTTGTCCAGAACCTTGCATCTTAAGCTCACTGATGGTGTTCTCCAATTGTCCCACTTGAGTTCGTAGGTCTCGAATTGCCGATTGTGTGGTCTGTTGGAACTGAAGGTTCTGGGTTTCCATTTGTTTCACCATGTCCTCGAGGCTTGGTTCAGATTTGGGAGGAGGAGGAGGATGATTGTTTTGCGAAGTCGAAGGATAAGAAGGTTTCATACCTTGTCCTTGTTGATACCAATCCTGCTTCAGGTAGCTTGAGTTTC
Organism: Viscum album; assembly: GCA_963277665.1. Lineage (NCBI taxonomy): Eukaryota > Viridiplantae > Streptophyta > Magnoliopsida > Santalales > Viscaceae > Viscum > Viscum album. Next base: position 1,280,347,082 of record OY728159.1, read on the forward strand.
CTCCTTGTCGGTATTATGGTTGTGCTTGCCACCCGGGGTTTGGATTTGGCCTAAATGGTTCTTGCTTGAAGGGAGGCGCTTGTTGGAATGGACACCCTGGGAACACAGCTGCACAGGACTCAAATGAATCTTGAAGTTGTGGGCACTGGTCAGAAAAATGAGTGTTATCAGAACAAATACCACAATGCAATGGAATAGAAGTAGAGTGTTAGTTACCTTGTGCTTGAGCTAATTGCCTTAGAAGGGTATGCATCTCATCAAGTTTAGTATCTACCTTTTTTTCTAGGGCTGAATGACTTACCTCATGAACTACTCGGGTTGGTGCAATAGCTCGTGTACCAAATTGTTGTGCATTTTGAGCCATGTTGGCTATTAAGTCACGAGCGACAGAAGGAGTTTTGTCAACTAGGGCACCACCAGCTGCAGCATCAATCATTCCACGATCCATGGGGATAAGTCCCTCATAGAAGTATTGGATTAATAGTTGTCCACTAATCTGGTGGTGGGTGCAGCTTGAGCAAAGTCTCTTAAATCTCTCCCAGTATTCATGAAGGGTCTCTCCTTGTGATTGCCTAATTCCACAGATTTCTTTCCTAATTGATGCAGTTCGGGAGGCAGGGAAGAACTTCTCTAGAAAAAGTCTTTTTAGGTCATTCCATCCCCTAATTTTGGAAGGCAAATAGTATAGCCAATCTTTGGTTACACCATCAAGGGAGAAAGGGAAGGCCCTAAACTTAATGAGGTCCTCAGACACATTTTGGGGTTTCATGGTGGAGCACACTATGTGAAACTCTTTTAGATGTTTGTGAGGGTCCTCTCCGGGAAGACCATGGAATTTTGGAAGAAGGTGGATGAGACCTGATCTAAGCTCAAAGTTGGATGCTTCCTCGGGATATTGGATGTACGTAGGTTGGTACTCCACATCAGAGGTAGTAAGTTCTTTTAAAGTTCGATTATTTGCAGCCATGTTTTCTTGGGTTTGATTGGGTTCAATTTTGGGTTGGTTTAGAACCACTTGAGGTTCTAAATGAGGTTCCACAATGTTACTTGATTTACCTTCTCTAGATTCCTTGATTTGTGTGTGATGTGACTTTTCAATTTCAGGATCAAATTCAAGTAGTGTTTCTTTACCAGATCTTGTCATGCAACAATGATGTCCAGTTTGATTGATTGATTGTTTGTTGTGTTTTTTTATTTGAGATGGATAAAAAAACTTAATAAGGGTGAAAGAAGAATATAATGTTATACTATAAAATTAGAGAGTGAGATTGAGAAGAAGATAGAGAGAGAGAGAGAGAACACACCAAAAACAACAAAAAATAAAGACAAAACCCAAAACAAAAACAATCAAATGGGGGTGGGGTATTTAGAGGATTAATAATCAAGAAGTAAAATGACCCAATAAAAATAAATAAAGAAAAAAAATGATCTTGTCTCCCAGGAAACGGCGCCAAAATTTGACCGCGTTGTCGAGCGCGTCAAATTATATGTTTATTTTTAACTAGAATTTCTGCAGTATAGCAGCAACCCTAGGTCGTCTCTCGACGGAGCCTTAGATCATTAATTTAAAAAGAAGGATCTTATTATGAAATTAGAAGGTGAATTAGGTTTTGTGAAACTTGGGGGTTTTATGATTAATGATGAAAATAGAAAATGAAAGCGATAAAACAAAGTAGAAATGAACAAGATTGATTAAGCGTGATCAACCTGGGGAATTCTCGTGACGCTCATCCTTCATCGCTTCAAGGGATGGCGTTATGATATTTTAATCCCTGGTTTTTAACACCTAGAACCATAATTTTACTGAGTTTGTACTAGGAAACCTCCTAGGGTTCAGTCGAAAACACATAACGATTCACCAGACACCGCCGATGAATGGGTGAATTGTGTTTGACTTCATAACCAAAACTCACCAAGGCAACACACAAAAAACTCGATGCGCTGTCCAGATTTGTATGTTATTTCTTTGTGATACCATGAAATAAATGTAAATAGCCTTGAAAGTTCTTGTGTGAGTTCAATTGACCAATATAAACCACACAAACACCGCAATTGAAAGGGGGAAAGAAAGTGGTGAACGAGGTGTGAAACATCACATGAATGGGTACCCCCAAACATGATCATATGAGTTGAGCATGACATAACAGTACATAACTCAATAAAATAAGAATAGAAGATGATGAAAAACAACACAAAAATATGGAATTTAAAATATCATTCAAATATTACAAACATGAAGCTCGTGATGTACATCACGTTCCTCCCCGGATGATCACAAGGGGTTTAGAAACCCATGGGAGAGGAAGAAGAAGAAGGTGTTGAAGTAGCACTTCCCATAGCCTCAAGAACTGCTAGGGATGATGAGAAGACTCCTTGGGGACTCCAAAATGGCAACACCTTGCCTCGTGGCCGAACTTACAAATGGGGAGCCCAAGGTTCCATTTTATAAGAAAATTGGAAGGTGGTTTTAGGCACATAGATTTCATCAATCCACTTGCATGACACGTTTCGGCCTTCTGACAGTCTTATCTCGCTTTGGAAAAAATAGAAAAGTTGTAGCCCTGCCTCTTGACTATCTCCACCGATGGTTTGGCACCGTTTGAACAACTATAGCTCATGATATTGATAAAATACAGAACACCGCATTTGACTTGGTCCAAATTCGGTGGCTTGGACAGATCAGTTCGGATGAGCCCCATAGAATCCGAATCAGCATTGAGTTCCTTAATATGTAATGTAGAATATTCAATGCTGGACAGGCCCACAAAATGTCAGCCCATTTTGATGCACGGATTTTGTGTACTATGCAAAACAGTGGACAGATGTCCATGGATCCATGCAATTTTGGCCCATTTTTCTTCCACTTCATCAAAGGCCCTCCAAATCACCTCCACCTACATTGAAAAAATAAAAACAAGTAACATTTCCCATTATAATATTGATAACATTAATTGATTTATTAAAACATGAAGTGCAATTTATTATTATATTTGGAATATTCATTACAAAACTAGTTTAAAACTGCGGTGTAAGGGTGGAATAAAACAGTGAATCGTGGTACGATCACTTGTCCGACGCGATGGGCTGTCACCCGTCCTGCAGGTTGTCCTTTTTTCTAAAACTACATTACTATAAAATCCCATAAATAATATCGAAAGAAATTATATCCTTAAACAATACTAACTTTTGTCCAACATAATCCATTTCAATCTTTAGGCTTATCCATAATACTGCAGTCCACTCTCATAATAGAGTGAAAATGATTACCAGAGATTTCATATAACAAGCATGTTAATACCATCGTTGATCCCCATATATCATAAGATATGTCTTGTTGGTCACATTCCAAATATTCTAAGGCCTTAATCATGTATTCTCTTGAAAAATGATTACCCATTGAATCTTAGTGAAAACAAGAGTGCTGTCAAAAGTTAACTCTTTCCACATACCAAAACCCCAAAATTCTATATACTCAAACCATGATATAACTAGTACCTCATATCAGTCATGAGCCCATGAATACTGTCAAAAATTTCATTTTCTCCTTATCCATTCATTGTGTGCATATCATCTTCTTTCTAAAAATATCTCAATCACTTTCCATGGTTACTGGTACCATAAAATTATTGAAAACCACAATAGACCAATACATAAATATTCCAATATTCCATGATACTATATACAACATTATTTTGGAATCCCATTACATAAAAACTTAATCATTCCACCACATCTTTGTCATATTCAACATCTCCAATAGTGATCGCATGTTAATTCCTTTTGTCCTTTGCCTTAAGTGGTTGCTCATGTCGATCATCATTTACCCTTGGATTAGGGCATTGATTAGCGTAATGCCCCATTTAATTGCTCTTGAAGCATTGAAGTGTTGGTGGTGGGTTCTTTGCAGTCTTTTCTTTATTCACACCATTAGTAACCCTTTTTACATTACATCGACACTCAGCTGCTCGATGACCTTCTTTTCCACACTTAAAAAAATTTTCTAGTCCCTTTAAGACAAACTCCACCATGCTTCTTTCCACACTTTGAGCATAAGGAAACATTCATCTTCTTTTCACCGTTATTCTGAGATTTCTCCTTGAACTCCATCTTTCGTTTCTTTTCAAAACCATGAGATGGATATGTAACACCAACTTCTATTTCTACCTTGATAGCACAAAACACAATTTCTTCATAGCTACTGAAGGCTCTTATAGCTAATTCCCTTCGAAGATTTGGTTTTAAGCCACTGGAGAATCGATCAACTTTACTTTCAGGTTGGATGATAAAGCCAGATGCATACCTTGCAAGCCTTGTAAAATTCACATCGTATATACCAACAGATTCATCATCCTTTTTCTTTAGTTCGAGAAACTCCTTCTCCATCTTTGTTTGAAGAATACGAGGGAAGTACTTATTGAAAAATAAGTTCTTGAACTCGTCCCATTCCATGGACTTAATTTCATCTATTGGCCTCGTATTCTTGATAAGATTCCACCATTGATCAGCTTCAACTTCCAAATGATATACTGATAAGATGACTTTATCATGTTTAGAACATTGATGAACTGAAAATATATTTTCAGTGGTACTGATCCATTGTTCAGCAACAAGTGGATCAGAAGACCCACTGAAAGAAGGTGGACGTTTCCTCATGAAGGACTCAATAGAATATTGTTCCCTTCTCTGCTCATTTGGAAGTCCAGAATGATTCATATCTTGTGTATGTATAACAATAAGATTTTGCACTCCATCTCCCATAACATTGTTTTGTTTAGGAGGAAAATCATTGCATTGTCCATTACATTGATCAACACGGTTCCTTCAGGTTCCAGCCATCGTCTAAAACCCAAAAAGAATAGTGTGAGAGGAAAAAATCATGCTAGGGAAAACAACATAATAAAGGGGGAGTAACGTCAATATCTATCATCTTAGGTTAAATTCTAAGATCATTGCTGTATTTATAGGACTATATACTATATGTATACTTCTCCTTAGGGACATCCCTAGACATAGCTTAGAAATATCTCTAGGGATCTCACTAATGTTTTCGCATCCTAGTTTCCAAAGGTTGACTAAACCTTTCCTCTGATACCAACTATAGAGGCCCAAAACTTGACGTACATGAACATTACATTAATTTTGCGGAATAATTAATACATAACAAAAAAACACACAAGGACCTTAATAGTTTATTGTCTTTGGAAACTCGGAATATAAAATTCTAATCATGTTGAAATATCTTCAACAACTCCCATAACGATCATCCCCTTTTTGTTTCCTTACCTAAAACCTTTATTTATTTCCTGGGTAAAATAAAACATAAAAAGGGTGATCTCAAATGCTCAGTAATGGAAAACACAGATAACGTAAAACAATCCATAAACATTTGGAAGCAAAAACTTGAACATGAAATTTAAACATCAAAATCTTGAGCAAAGATACAAATCGTGGAAGTACGTAAGGCATATATAATAATAGAACATAAACCATGATAAAATATAATGGGAATAAAACATGTAATTGTGGAAACCATTCATTACATGTTATGATTTCCATGGTAGCCAAGGCATTACTGCCAAGACCATCTTAGTGGAAAAATTCCCTTTCTGAATCGAGTTCACTCCTCGTTTCAGTCCTGTAACACTGAACCGGATTAACTTACCATTCCATCCATGTCTATCTCTTGAGATATAAATCTTTACCCAATGAATTGGAGGGAGATATAGGTCCCACCCATCTCATAATGAAATCATTCTTACTTGTGCCATAAAATAAACATACATCATTCATAATAACCCAACGAATAAAATGGGTTTCATAAACATAATCCCATAATCACATAATCCATATAAAAGAAATGGATATCATTTCATAATAAGAAAAGTGAAAATATATAATTCATAGAGACATTATACTGTAAACATACAGATATGAAATAATGTCATCTTAGATGAAAAATGGTTTTTATAAAGCACTTGCAATGAATTTTTGAGGAAAATATACTATCTTCTTCAAAATCATTTTTATTTCACAAAATTTCATGAAATTTTAAAAGAAGGGGATTTTGTTGAAAATAGTCATGAAATATTTTTAAGGAAGCTTCATGAAAATAAGGCTTTATAAAACCGTAAGAATATTTTCATGCCGTATACGTTAAAAAAACATTCTTCTCGTACTTTTTCCAGAAAAGTCAAACAGTACCTCGTAAAAGAAAGATTCCATACATACCATGTAGTAAAAGTCAAAAATGGTTAAAAAGGACTTTAAACATACATGAAACCATTTTTAGAAAACAGGTACATGGATGAAAAATATAACCCCAGTGAATACTTACGAATAAACAATCTCAGATAAGAGCGAGATTGGAATAATTATCCCTTACCTTAGGTCCGATATGCTTCGTACGTTTCTAAACCTCATGTATAATGATTTAAATAATGTCATTGACTTATTACAGAATCATATTCATTATTATGATATCATATATGGTTCACTTATGACTTTATATTACCCGTTCTTTTGTAAGTTCCATGTTAAAGCAACGTTTTGGGTTAAATCGTTTTATTTATCGTACATGTTTGGACTTGTTGTTCTTGATATTATTACTTATATCCTGATTTACTTAATTACAGAATGTAAAAAATGATTTATATATTTCAGTATATACATATATATATGATAGATCGATTAAATTAAATGAAATACACCGTTCATGGAGATGGTAGTCTGTACATACGCATGAACGCTGTTTTCGTTTCCTTATTTAATTGAATGAAATTAAGTAGATGACATACATATATATACACATAAATACAGTATCATTATTATGTCATATATTTCATGATTACTTATTATATATACTTTATAATCATTCTTGAATAGTTAACATGGAGAATGAATCTCATCGCGTCGTGGAGACGGTAGTCCATACGTACGAACGAGCGATGATATCATTCTCATGGTCATGGAATTGTATTGGAGTGTATGTATACTATTTCCAAATCAATATAACTTTACAATAATCATATATAGTTAGTATTTAAACCATTATACCCATCCAAGTAAGGTGGTGGTGGAAAATAGATTACACCACAGCGTGGAGACGGTATTCCGTACGTACGCACGCGTGGTGATTTCGTTTTCCGTTGGATGGATAGATGGTGAAATAGGGTTGTTTCATAATTATAATAACATATAAGTATATGAGTTATACTGATGTTATTAATTCATAAAGAAACAACTAAATAAGAAGAAGTGGAAGAAGAAATAAAGTTGAAAGAATCATTAACGTATATTACCTCCTCTTTGAAGCGCCTCTTTGAGATCTCCTCTTAGGGCACAAAAATTGGTCTTTGAAGAATACCAGGACCTTTAGGATGTTTCTAGGGAAGTGGAGAAGAGAATTTGGTAGGGTTTGTCCGAGCTTGAAGGCTCAAAGTGGTGTGTGGAAGGGAGGGAGGAGGTGCCCTTTTATAAGGGAGGAGAGGGGCACCTTTGGAATAACTAAAAATATTATTTTATTATAAAGTCATATTTGGTTTTTAATAGCTCGAAATTGAGTTATTATTAAGCTAAGGTATGAATGGGTCTAAATCCTCTCATCAAATATAATTTAGACAAGTTTAGGTTTCTATGTTAACCTTATCATTTATATTTAACTTTAAGTTAAATAATTTTTCTTTTATCGTGTCTTCTTGTTTTCTTATACAATAAGATTAATAAACTTACTATAACATGCCAAAGGAACCCCAAGTGGTTTATTATTAATATATATAACCCTATCTAAGTCAATTGGAGGAACCTTAGATTTTTAGGAATAAAATAACAATTAATAATATAATATTTTTTTTAAAAACTATTTTATGTCAATTTTGACACTATTTGGTAATTGATTTTTTTGAAAATCATTACAGAATGATTAGTTTGAAAAAAGTTAATTAAATAAATAATAACATGTCATATTAACATATAAAATTATTGGAATTCATAAAAAGTCTCAAATTACATTTATTTAGGTATTTATAACATTAATTATGTCAATATTTCATTAATAATATTATTACTACATCATCATTGTGTCATAACTAAATTAAATTATTTAAAGTATAAAAATTACAAATAAAATACCATTATATAGGAAATATTTTTAGATTTCTAATTAATATTTATAGTCGAATTTATCTTATGTATAACCCTATATTAAAAATTATTTACTTATTAAACTTTGATTTTAACTATTTTAACCCTTCTTTAAATAAATTAATAATAAATGTCTTAATCTAATCCAAGTGGGCATAAATGGTCATATTTTATTCCTAAGGTTGTTTTTGGTCGAATAAAACTTATCCAATAGAATTAGGACATGTGTTAGGGTAATAATAATTTCATTTTTACCCATAATTACCCTATTTACTTTTAACCGTGGTAAAAAAAGTAAAAAGTTACTATTCACCAAAAATTATTTTCATCTCATTGAACCACATTTTACTTACTGAAATCAACTGTGTCTCTTGGATTTTTGAAATTCCACTCACAGAAGCGGTAAAATTATGTTTTATGTGAATTTGGAACTTATTCTAGGAGGTGGGTAAAAGACGGTCAAAAGTTCACTAAAATTTTTATATATCTAAAATTATTATAAAATGACTCTAATGAATTACATTGAACTTATATAAGTATTATGTGTAAATTTTGACCTAAAATAAATTTAAATATAATAAATAATTATTTAAATAAAAAGTCGGATTTTAAATAGTAACCTAGTGTTTTCACTATTCATCAGAAATTGAAAGCTTTCAGAAAAATACCAAAATTTCACCCTAGGCTAATTTCGATATTCCGAATCCAAAAATGAAGTCCATTTTGAAAGATTAAATTTTCAAAAAGTTGTTATTAAAATTCATAACGGCTAGTTTTAATAATATTTTAATAGCATATCGTTGTTTAGTGAAACTCGGTATTGCGTACAACACACGCTTTCGAGGAAGGTCGCGATTGCGTGTAATGCATCCAAGTTAGGGTTGCCTGTTGTTCAAGACTTTTTTATTGTAGCGTACAACACAAGACATCAATAAAATTAAATAAATATTTTTCATAAATCTCGGGGTGTTACAATTATTATCGTGAACAAGCCACTTCAAGTCATATGCATTCTTAGATGACATGAATAGTGTTTTCAAGCATGGTTTTAGGGGAAAGTAACACAATCCATTGAAAGAGTTTTCATCTTCTGTTTCTTCTTTGGGTTTCATAAATTTATACTATCATTTTTTTCATTGAATAATAACTTGTTTTATGGAATCTTATTAATTATTCATTATCATACTCTTCTCCCTAGTAAATCATGAAATCATTAGGGCATGGATGTATATTTTTATAATGAATTGAACATTTGTTGATGACTTTATTCATCTAATAGAATGATGCAGGGATCTTGGATTTACTAAATAATTCATGAAGAAACTCTAAAACAATAGAAATTTATTTCTCATTAATTACATAGAGACACTTGTTATGAAAAGTAGAAAATATAACTTTGAATACTTTTCACACCCTTCATACAATTCTTATTGTCTGTCTACAACTAATTCATAAAAATATTTTTTTTGTTCACTGATGTTTTGGGAAATATTAACCATATAAGGATTAACTAAACATTATTTTTAACTATTAAAATCATGTATATTTATTCTATAAAACGAAATTCGTGATTTGACAAATTATGGGCAAAATTATCCTCTCTCGAGACACATTTTGTCTCATTGACAGTATTTTCATTGTTTTAACTTTCCATAAGATTTGATTCAACATGAAAAATCAAAAATATATATCAACCAGTAATATGTATCAGTATGCAGTGAATTTTGTCCCACATTATATACTTATTTTCTATTCAACCTTTGCATTATTCTTCATATTTACCCTAAAAATGGTGATAGGTAACTTCTCACCTTTCTTCATCCATACTTGTTTTGAATTTATCTTTTAACCTACACTTCTTGGGGAAACTTATTTAGAAACATGAGTACAAGATGGTTTGAATGGTGAATTATTCTTCTTAGATACTTGTGACAGATCAATGAGTGAAGCCGTGATATTATTATCACCTGTTGGAGGTATTTTGAGAGTAGAATAATATAGTGATCATTGAGTAGAAACAAACACTATTTCTTAAGATAGATCATTAAGAGTTGTCGTAATATTCTTATCACATGTTGGTGGTCTCTCAATTTTAGGTTCGTCTAGTGAACTATGAGTATCAGTTGAAACTATTTACTTTTTTTAAAGACTCAATATGTGTCCTCTCAAGATTGGTCATCTGAGCATCCAATTTTAGACTTTTCATATTGAGGATGATCTTTTGTTCTTCAATGATAATCATCTTCTCTTCACAAGTATTCTTCAATCTTTCAACCCCATCTTCATGCATCTTAACTTAAAAAAAGAATATTCTAGATCCTTGAAATTTTTGGATGTTTCTTTCAAATATAAACCTCTGTCTTCATTTCTCTTCTTCAAATAATCTACAATTTCATGAATCCTTTCTTCCAGAGTCTTATAGACTCCTTATTTCTTTTCAAAGGCTTTAATCTTTATGGAGAGATTATAAAATTCTCGAATTTTTACTACCAAGTCCTTTTCTATATTTTAAGCTTCTCTTTCCAGTCTTTTGATATCAAAATGAATGCATTGAAGTATTCTCCTAACAAAAATAACTCTTTCTTAAAGAATATCATGTAGATAGATTCATAATTTACCCTGATCACTTTCAATCTCATGTTAGGTAAAAATTTGATCAACATCACCACTTGTGCTGGAATCCATATGTTTAGTGGAAACCTGAGATACTTTCTATTTAATTTCCAAGACTGATATTTCATCATTTTTGGATGGGCATGGAGAATAAGAAACATCTTATTCTTTAGAAATGAGAGAATTCTTCAACTGTCTCTTCTCTTTATTTTTCTTGTTTTTCACAGCCTTGCTAGATATAAACTTCTAATCAAGAAAAATGAATCTTTATCAACATTTCACTTCATTATTGACTTAGATAAGAAAAATCAAATTATCTATTAAATATAATTACTGTATTTTATCCAAAATACATAAACCATTTACTTTGATGATAATTGAAGGACCTTAGACCACTTTGAGAGGTGGGTGGGGGTGAATCAGGGTGTCAATTGTTTTTCTTATTTAGTGGATATTGTTCCCACATTGGTAGGAACTTGTTTAAAACTATATTATTGATATGTGAAATAACTAAAACATTCACATATAGAAATAAAAAAGTGTAATTTTTACTTGGTTTACCACTAAGGTCTACATCCAAGGAGCATACACTGACTGGTTTCTGATCATACAAAATTCCACAAATATTCACTGGCTCTGGATTAAAATGGTTCAGGCACAGTCACTATGTCTCAAGAACACATCATTTACAAAGGTTCACGAATAGTCCACTCCTTCCATCGGATAACTTTCGTTGACTCCCCATAGCGCACTTCCTTGGTAGAGATCTCTCCTAGTTTATATACTTGAAGGTCGCTTCAACAGATTGGAATGAAAGGTTTTTGCCTCTATTCAGCACGAGACACTACTTGCATCAATGTCCGGAATTGAATCTCTTTTACTTTTAGTTTTCTCCTTTAGTGAAATTATTGAATGCACTAGAACATCTTCCATTTTTTTCACTAGAATCAAAAACTCCATTTATAATGTTTTCATTTCTGCAAGGTGTCCCTAATTATGCCGACTGTCTCTAATCTGTGTAGCACGCCTGCTCTACATACCGTGCCTAGTTCACGTACCATGCCAGCTCCATGTACCATGCCTTCTTAGCATATCGTGCCTGATCCACGTACCACATGTGCACCACGTACTGCCTCTTCTCCACATACTACAACTACACCACGTACCATGTCTACTCCATGCACCATGCTTTCTCCATACACCATGCCTTCTCCACACACTTCCTTCACATACTGCCTCTGTGTATGGCCTTTGCGTATCGCCTCTACATACCGCCTCTGTGTTCCGCCTTCGCATACTGCCTTCGGGCACCACCTCTGTGTACTACCTTGGCGTACCATTTATTCCTTCTTCAGACATATTCTACAAATTCTATGAATTATTTCATCTTTCTCATAGCACTTTTTTGTATGCATAATCTCTTCCACAAACTACTCCTTCTAATTTCGTGAATCATTTCATCTTTCGAGTACCATGTCATCCTATATAGAATCTATCATGCGTACCACTTTCAGACATAATTGAGTTATTCCATAGTGAGGATATTTTTTTATCTAATTTTCTCTAACTTAATGATGGGATTATAACTCCTTATATAAGAAAATAACCCAACAAATTTTTTTAATTCGTTTTACCCAAATTTTTAATGTGGGACAAAATTCACTACATACTGAACTCCATCCACATACTGTGATCCTCCACTATGTACCATTAACCTTCCACGTACCATAAGCCAGTCATTCCACATAATGTATCTCTTCCACCAATGACATGCCATCATGAATACTGAAACTTCCTCAGGTGCAAACTATCATCATTCTTTGAACCGCACACCTTCTCCATGTGCTGTTGCTAAAAAACGTTTTCTATTCTGCGCACTACTCCACATACCGTATTCACTGCCAGGTGCATGGCTGAGAACCATTCCCAAAACATGGTACGAGGTTCATGATTTGAGGTATGTAGTTTAATTCCTTTGCTGATTTCCTTTTCCATTCCTCATATTGTTCACTCCTATGAAAAAATACCTCCATTTCAAAAAACAAAATACTGATTTGGAGGTCCAAATATTTGGTAAACATTGGGAAACCTAACCATGTTAAATATATGCTTCAGAAAGGACACACATTCTTCTTAACTGTCATCTTTATTCTTCAACAATTAGTTTCTTTCATCATGAACCTTATCTATCATGATATATAGTCTTTGATTGATCATCTTTAGCATCATCCAATTTGTAGTGGAAAGTATTTCAACATCACTGTTTTCTATAAAAATCATTCTTTCCAATTAGAGCCGAATATGATGGGCATGATCTTTTCATCTTTTCATTATCACCCTTGAATAATCAAATCTCCACACAGTTCCTCATGCAATAATTTATGTCTCTTCATGTAACCTCCTTCATTGTTTCTTTGAATAGTGAGATGTTGTATGATCACATTATAACTTCAAGACCCCTAATTCATTTTTATAGACAATGTATCAGCTTTTATATATGTACTTTTAACATAGTATCAGTTCTAAAATAATTTGAATTAGATTCTCCATAAACTTTCGACTTCCTCTTCATCTCCTTCTTCATTTTGACCTGCATTGACAGCTGTTGACAAAAAATACAATATTTATCTCCTTATCCTTTTTGACCACCATTGACAACAGTTGACAAAAAATAAAATATTAATACAAAAAGTGGTACCAAAACTATTCCCATATGTTATTCGGCACCCACACATTCCCACTGAATAGGAGGATCTCATTCTTGTCAACAACCGAACCAGACTGTGGGTTCTCACTTGAGACACTGTCCCTTGAGACATGGACCTAGGGTTCTAAAATCTGTCTCATATACACCCATTCTATAATGAAGGATGTCCCTATTAAATCATATAAAATATGTTTCCCATAGAATTAATGAACCTCCAGATACATCTCATAAAACAAGTCCATCAAGTGCCACTCATTGTAGCCTCGTAGATAGCCTATGTCTGAGTTTTTTGTCTCAATGCATCAGCTACTGCATTTCCATTTTTAGGTTTATAAGAAATCTCAAATTCAAACTAATGTAGGTATTATACCCACTTGTACTGCCTCATATTCAATTTATGCCATGGGGAAATGTATTTGAGACTTTATTGATTTTTGTAAATGAGGAACCTATCACCCAAAAGATAAAGTCTCAAATAGTGTAAATCATGAACCATGACGAATACCATATGGTAGTGTGTAGGGTAATTAAAATTATTAGGCATCATCTAGTAGGACCTTTACACTATAAGAATATCTCCATGCATAAAAAATTCTCCTACCTCGATTCCTAAAGCATCACAAAAAACATTATAGATTCTTCCCGACATCAATGGAATAAGGATTAGTGTTGAAGGAAGTATCCCCTTTAACTCTTGAAAGGTTTTATCACAAGATTCATACAATATGAATTTCACACCCTTTTTAGTCAATCTCATAAGATGAACTACTAGGAATGATAAATTCTTAATGAATCACCTATAATAACCAGGTATCTCCAAGAAACTCAATATGTTAAAGATATTTTTGGGATACTCCCAAAAAATATAGTGCTCAATTTCTCTGGGTCAATAGATACAACATACTATGAAATCATATTACCCAATAAGTGAACCTTTTCCATCAAAATTTGGAATTTGTAGAGCTTCACATATAGTTGGTGCTATCTCAGTGTATTAAAAACAATCTCAAAATATTTTTTTTGTTCATTTATTGTGTTAGAATACACCAAGATATAATGTACAAAGACTACCGTAAATGAATCCATGTATGGGTGGAAAGTCCAATTCATCAAGGCCATAAGGAATGTTGGCGTGTTTTTAAGGCTAGAAAACACAAACAGATGTTTTTAAAACCATATCTACAATGAAACACTATATGTGGTATATCTAAGGGACTCATAATCACATAATGTTATCTTTACCTCATATCAATATTAGAGAAAACTGTCTTTCCTTGGAACTGGTCATGGAGGTATTCTATACGAGTAAGAGGATACTAGTTATTAACCACAAGTCATTTAAAGTGGTAATAATATAAGAAAAACCTAAGGGTACAATCCTACTTCTTGGGGAAAATGATAGGTGAAACCCATAGAGAAGTACATGATATTATAAAACTTTTTTCTTCTAAGTCTTCCCAACGATTCTTGTGTTTAAAGAGATCGGTAGGTTCCATACTATAGAGAGTAATGGACATTGGTTCCACTTTTTGAACTAGCTCAATGGTGAACTCCACCTCTCTCAAAGAAGGTAAACTAGTTAAATTTTTAGGTAACAAATCCTGGAAGAGATCCACCATAGTAGGGAATCCTACCAGCTACATTCCCTGATCTCTCATGAAGAGATTAGCGATTTGGGTTGTTACCCTTCTGAACCCATGAAGCTCTGTTCCAGATCAACTCGCATGTATATCCAATTCACCCTTATGTGTATATGTTCTTCCCATGGGGAATTTAAATGAAACCCTTTGATGACAAAAATAAACATGGGCATGATGAGGCACTAGCTAATCTATACCAAGAATGAAATCAAAACAGGCCATCTCGAGCACAAAGAGATTCTACAAATATTGGTACAGACCTATCTTAAGGATAAACTCCTTAATCTAACTTATACACTCTAATCATGCCCCTAATGGTGTGTTTAGAGTCATAATTCTATGTAAGCACTCCATCTCTTGGCCTAGACTTTCCATAAAAGAACAAGATATAAAAGGGTGTGATCCACCTTTATCAAATAAGAAAGAAAATAATGTAGAGGATACTAGGATTTTATCTCACAATATATATGGACATGGACTCTTCTCCTCATGTGTAGAATAAAATCAATAAACATTTCCAGATCCACATCCTAGAGATTAAACGTAACTACCCTAGGTTGGTTCACTCTGATGGAATTTAACCGTAGAGGGCATAATATATCAACCAAAACCACCTCCTCTGGATGATTATCTGGTAGTAGATATAATCCCATATTTAAGGGGAGAATCTAATAATATACCAAAAAGTGTTGAGATTATGTATCCCTTATGACTAGATACAAGAGGGAAATTACAGTAGAAACACTTCATGTGACCCATCATTCTGTAATATTAGTACTTGATCAGGTTCCTCATACACTAGGGATTCTTATACCCTACCCTACCACACTGGTGTAACCCTACATAGCTATTGGAACATCCCATCTAGTAGGTAATTAACCCATGTGCACCCTCAATATGATGTTTTCAACTGCTAGATAAACTTTCTCCCAACCTAAAAGATGAGCCACCCTCACAAACACTACCACCTTCTCTTAAGTTCCAATCAGTGAAAAGGGCCTTGTTCACTATCTATGAAATGATAGTATTCCTAAAACATTCACCTGTGATCCCATAGAATATAAAATCCCATCCTCAAACCAATTTGAAGTTGTCATTTCATCACTAGAAATTGTTGGTGTGAAATGTAGATGTTTGGTGAAATGAGTCGAATACTCCATTACACTATAGAACCCTGCTATAGGTTTATAAAATCTCAAGTGTAGTCTTACCTCAATTTATGGGGGGAAAATTAACCATAGAAGGTAGTTCATAAGCATTCCTAGACCATACCCTAATCATTTTCATCCTATGTAATGACATCACACCAAATTTTAGTAGAATGAGGAAGCATATAGTTAGTGAGATTGACCCTCCACTACAAAGGCATCTCCAAATGATCAAAGATAGATAACATGGATTATAACCATGAATCAATATCATAAGGACCTCGATAACTCATGAATGCGGGAGTATGTTGCTATTAGAATTCATATGTCATCTCTTACATGGTAGATTCAGGTCTCAAAGATCTTTTTATAGACTACATAAAGCAAAAAAGACTATCTCAAAACAGATCATCGATACCCAATGGGGGATCAACAGGAGGTGCCTCTGGTGGCACTATAGGAGGTAATACAGGTGGATTAGGGCCCACCAACTCTAGAGCATGGTATTCACCACCCTCCAAACATATGACTCGAGAATTTCATTGCGGAATAAATTTACAATTACTAAGTGAACACCTTGGATAAGAATTAACAGCAGATAGGAAACAATGAAAGAAGGAAAGGAAATCCATATAAAACTTTTATAAATGGTTCACAACTCTCTTCCTTCTCCTTAATCCATGTATAGTTGATAAAGAAGAACATATCATCCTCAAGATCCACTTCATACTGGCCCACTACTAAGGTTTGGTTAGGGACAAGGTCTCATTCAACACAATAGAGGTTCCAGAATCTTGATTGTTAATTTAAATGTATAGAGGAAAATAACTTTTACTTTGAAATTTGAATCCCATTTAGTGATCACTATTTCTTTTCAAAACATTAGTTTATTATGGTTCACTATTATTTATACAAATATAAATATCTCAATCCAATTAAATGCATTTCCATTCCCAATTTATAAAAGGCTCGTACTCTTTATAAATTGAAATTGTTAGGTCAAATAATTGTGATTTAAAATTTATGTACACTATTGGGATATAAAAATTCATGTATAGTAATTTTATTTAATGAAATACCATTCCCAATATATATATATAC
Source organism: Viscum album (assembly GCA_963277665.1). NCBI lineage: Eukaryota > Viridiplantae > Streptophyta > Magnoliopsida > Santalales > Viscaceae > Viscum > Viscum album. The sequence continues at coordinate 1,280,364,430 of OY728159.1, forward strand.
TTTCTTCATAAATTAGAATGTGTGTTCATTAATAAAATCAACTAATGTTTCACCCCATAGAACGAGTAGTTCATGGCTCAACAATCACATAATTGGATAATTAAGGTTTCATTATCAGTCCATGAGGTAAAACGCCACTGATATTGATGTAGGAAGTTTAATTAATCCAATTATGTTATCCCTATAAAAATATTTATCACATTTTAATATATAAAATTTCCAAGACACTCAAACAAAAGACATGGAACATAGGAAATGAATGTTGTAATATAAATATGGAATTGCATAATACATGATATGTGAATTCCTAGGTTCCTAGTAGGATTCATGAAATTATATGACATTTCTATACTATTCCAAGGGATAATAAAAAACTTAATAACAATATGATCAATTAAAATAATGTTACAAAACATGTGTGTAACCCAATGGTGAAATCAGTAAAATGTAATATGTGAAAATCATAACTAATAACCTATTGTAAGTAATTTGTGTTTCCCCTTTACATGGGTGAGATAATACATAGAACAAGATCATTAACAAATTCCATCACATTCTAGTTATTTGAACCAAGGATGTTCTTTTCTGGAAATAGAGTTTGGTTTGTGTTTTTTGTCAATCCACAATGGGATGATCAAATAATTTACAAGGAAAGTGATTTTATAGTACAAAATGACTACATTATTTAAAGTGGGGGTCGTTTAATAGTGTTTTCAAAAAAAAAATGGCTCAAATTCTAGAGGAAGAGGATGATATAATCAAAGGTGGTTTTATAGAATCAACTCATCATATATATGGTATATGCATGGGTTTTGTGATGACAAGGTTTTGAAAAGGCGAGGTTCACCTGTTTTTCATGGGTTGATGGTGGTATTAAAGACTATGATAAGTGAATCATCATGAATGTGTGATGATTTGACGATGTTATCTATGACTATGAAAAATATCATTAGACCTTTGTGAATGGAGGAGCTTCGTGAGGATGTTTTTGAAAGATCAAAAAAATACAATAATTGAAGTGGAGCATTGTATACAGATGAGCCTATAAATATGAGGCTACCATCACTTAATTTGACATAAAAATAATTGGAGAAAAGTAAAAATCCTTAAGGTTTCATAAAGGTTGCAGAGCTTTGTGAATCTAGTTTTTTATTCTATCATGAGAATCATGAGAAGAATAGTTATGTCTTTACTAATGACAATTCTTCTGAGTAATGGGTTCATTCCAATGACTTGGAATTCTATGATTACTCAGTGAGCTCCATGAAGGTAGTTTGATCTTTGAAGGCAGTTAGCTTCCCAAAGGATGCGTGCTTCATGAAGTAGATTTTTGAACATCAATTCTAATCATCATGTTTAAGTGAATGGTGTTATCAAAGTGCATCAACTAAGGTCTATAGTGCAAGAAGAGTCTTGTTCTTGTCATAAAAAAGTATATAATTCTACTCTACTGAAGCAAATATCATGTTGATAAACTGAGTAAGACATCACCCCACACAGTGAGAATGGTTCAAAAGTATATCTGGAGCCCAATCCCATTCCTTTGTTCAAATTCATCTCCACATTTCATCCAATTTCAAATAAGAATGATGATGTGTTATGTATATTAAAAGACATGGGACCAATTTTTTTATTCAAGGGAAAAAATGTAAGTGCTAGGTGGGAATCACATTAAATATTAAGATGATAATCCAATTTTATCTTTTTTATATTTTGTTTATTTTGTTTTTTTACCCTAACAGAGTTGAAAATACTAAATCTGGGATAGAAAACTATGGAGTAACAATCCTCAAGTGTCTAATGCCACATATATTGTCAATTAAATGCTCTATAATAGAGATGTAATTCCTAAATATAGGAAAGTAAACTATGGATTCATGATTAACAAGTGACAACTTCCACAAATATAGCCAATTGTAGGTTCTACATGGGCATATAGGACCTTACATGAAAATTTTGTCTACTTTAGTTCACTACCCCATGGGTTTGTTCTTTAGTAAGCCTCACTGCCCACTAGGTTATCTCACTACCATCCCCATTTTTAAAAATCCTTTTTTATGGTAGGAGATATGGTTGGGGTTTATATATCAATCCCAACAGCCCTCCAGTATTTGATGTGGGACAAGGCCCATGCACCCAACAACCTTGACCCATAAGGCTTCACTACGTTCATTTGCGATTCCAAAAATCTCTCCGAGTTCTTTCCCTTTGAATTAGGGTCTTTCCTACCTCCTTTGATACTAATTGTTGGATCTACATTAGGGTTGAAATACCTTACCTCATAATATTATCTACTTTGGTTTACTACCTCATAGGTTTGTTCTTCGGTTGGGATCACTACCACACAAGGTGGCTCACTAACACCCCTTATTATAATGCCGTCTAATAGGAGGAGGTATGGTTAGGGATTATATGTCATGCCCAACATACCTCTAGTCTCTGATGTGGTATAAGGAACATGAACCCAAAAACCTTGACCTTTAGGGTTGTAATAAATTCATTTGGGATTCCAAAACTAGTATCCTTTTAATACCCAAATAGCAAGATAAAAGAAAATGTTTTTTGAAATTACTTTGTAGCATCCCTTCCAGGAATCCACCTAGCATTTCACCAGGATGATTGGACACATTACCTCAAGTGCTCCTCCCCATATGCCAGAGGCTACTGACTAGTAGTAGGGGCCTAGGTTGTGTTTGTGGAGAGACTATTCCATAATGAGTTAGGGTGTAGCACTGTAGTAAAATATATATGAAAGAAGAAAAAGAAACTAAAGACAACATCACCAGAATAATAAATAGTAAACATCAATGTAAATTAAATAAGTGGAAGTTGAAAAATAAATCAATACAAATGTGATGATGATAATTTCATGTAGTTATAAAACAATGAGTTACATGGAATATAGGGGAACATTCATATACAACATGATATGGAAAAAAATACAAAAAGGTCTAAAATCTACCTCTACTAGTATCATAAGAATAGGATCGATCCATTACTACCATAATACAACATAGTACTAGAAATCAAGCATCATAAGCTGGATGATTTCCTTGTTCTACACATGTAGTCATGAATTCATCTCTATTACCGAGGATGAACCAAGTAGGGTGTGAGATATATGCAGTAGGACATCACCAATGGTGTCTATAACATTTTAGTATATTAATATAAAATTATTAGTGTACCAATAGTAATAAATTCAAGGAAATAAATAAATAAATACATTAGATTGAGTTTCTTGTGGGATAATCGACTGACTCTACCTACTTCGGCCTAAGCTAGATGTATCTAAACCTATGGAACCTGTAAATGAATGATATAAATTATATTGAGAAATCATAAATAAAGGGTCAATATGTAAATAGATCCCAGACAAGTGATTTTTCTTTGAGGATGCATCAATTAATTTAATAAATTAGCATCCTTGGGTTTATATAAAAAACAACCTCTTTAATTTTAATAAGAATTATCATGGGACCATCCAAGGTGAAACATATCAAGGAACCCAACTCTTTCACCAAGAAACAATAAACACTCAACACCATAGGAGTCCATCCAAGGATATCCCTAAATTTAATCATAGGTATCATTCCTGAAATGTTGTTTAGATGATAAAAACCTCAAAGTGTATCCCTGGTATCGCACATAAGGGACCAAGTATTACTCATAGCATGATACAACCATGTTTCTACGGATCCAGAACATAGTGATTCCCATAGGGAACTGATATCAATCATAAGGAGGTAAAGGAAAATTCATAGTGATCCCATATACAGAATACATAGTATCACTTCCAACATATATTCAATCTAATTAAAAATTCTTATTATAGGCAATGATGAGCCTATGAAAGGAGATCTATAAATGGAATCCCAAGTATTGCACTCAACCTAAATGAAAGGTTTATTTATCAAAATCTCATATCATTTAATAAATATAAAATTCATATAACTTTTTCCAAATAGTTAAATTCATTTAATTCATGAAATTCAAGTTCTGATATAAGCCCAAGGGCATAACTCATGCCACTAATTTCCCTTAATTCAATTCATATTTAAAAATAATTTGTTTCATGGATAAACACATACATAAATGTGGTTTAACAACTTAAGAAAAGTTTAAACATAGTCCCTTATAGAAGGTCACACCCATAGGGGTGGATCTTGTTAAGGAAAACACCTGATGGAATCGATTCACAGATTTCTAGAGTCCTATTAAATATGGAAACAACTTTTAATTTAATTAATTTATCAATTTAAGGAAAACTCCATATGTTATGGCATGAAAAACAACATCACATTATATAAAATCTATAAGACATTAGGTAAAAAACTTGACCACCTAACATATCCCATTAGCACTCTCATAATCCAATTTGGAACCTAAAATCGAGCTGGAATGATAGAAAGACAAAGAACATATTGATTCCTTGAAAATATGGAAAATGATATCACACCAAAATAACATAAGATATGGTGAGATAAAAGAAGAATGGAAATAAGAAGGTTAGGGAGATTACTACTTCATATCCAAAAAAACCAACATAGATGAAAATATAGGTTGGAAATAGGAGTAAACGATAATCCTAGATTGAATTGAAGAAGGAGCTTCATGTTTAGGGAGGTGGCTGTCCACTGGAGGATAAATTAGGGAGGATAATTAATTATTTTCTAAAAATATTGTAGGTGGAAATAATAATTTACCCTTATTTTAAGGGTCCATATGGTTTAGTCTCACAGTTGGACAAATGATGAACCAATAGTGTCACCACCAATACACCGGGAGCACCCACACACGGGCTAGGCACACAGTTTAAAAAACCATTCATAACCTATGTTAATTCACTCTATCAAAAAACTCTGCAATACTGCACCAGCCTTCATATCTTCTTTTATAATTTTAGAAAAATAATGTGGCCTCCTAGGTGAATTACATGGTTGAGTTGCATGTTTATCACCAAATATTCTCCAACTATGTGCCTCAGTCTACCTCCTCAAATTCATAGGCAATGAATGATTCATAGAATCCCATAAACCACTTCTTATCATTTTAGGTACATTATTTACATAAAAATATGGGGTTTTAATAGTAAAATTAGTGTTTTTACCCCTATTAATATCCATGAAATTACATTAGGGAGTCAATAGATGCTTTAGGATGAATCATATGAATAAACCATGGTGTTTTAGTTAAACAAATGCAGTGATTATGATCTCAAAATTAGATAACAGTGAGATTTTTCCTTATATTCTTGTGTCCAAGATTTGTTCATGTGGGAAGGGCATGATAGTAATTTGAGGATGTACCAAAAAAATCCTTATGGATGATTATTAAAGTTTATTAAAAGGTGTGATTTGTATTCTACCACAACTTCTTCAGGATGATAATTACTATGGTGAGTAAAATGTAACATACCATATTATTATAAGTTCAATTTTTTGGAGGTAACATGAAATTATTTATTGTTGGATGGGTTTTCAGATAACTAGGCACTAAACTTGGATGCTACCTATTTTAACTTCTTAAAGAGGAGTTTTTACTATTGAAAGGAATCCTAGTGGGTTACTCAGATCTTGGGAATTCAATTTAAGAGGCATAGAATAGAAGGAGTTGTTGTTGCATCCACCAAAAATCCATTGAAGATGGTAGTAGACCTTATATTGAATATTTATTTCAGAATAGTTGGTGATCTTATATCAGGTGGCCGACGGATCACCAGTTAGATGGTGAACCCCAACTGAATAGCTAGTAAGGTGCAATGGGTTGCATTTTAGTGAGGTTATTTTGGTCAATGAGGTCCCATTGGAATTATTAGACTTAGTTGATATTTTTATATCCATTTGGTTGTGAACCTCTCCCATCATTCCTCTTTTAGTTCTATTTAACTCAAGGTGGATCTAGGAAATTTGTGGTGCTAAATTTGGGAAAGATCTATTGTTTTTCATTTGTCTTGGATCCCTTCTTCCTTTTGTGACTATGGGTCATTGTACCATTCATCATGGGTGATTACATTTGGTAAGTCTTGGCCCCTATAATCCTTTTATGTCTAAATTATCTTGAATCCAATTCTATTTGGTTCTATTGATCATTTATGGATAATTAGATAGATATCGATTAATGAACCATATGACAACTCCACTGGATCATGGTGGAATTTTTATAAAATGATAGGGACTTGGATTAACCTTCCTTGAAGAAGTTCTATGACAAAAGAATGAAATTTTATTGTGAATTTCTATTAAGGAATATCAATTAGTGTTCCTTCTATGGATTTTGATTTATTGGGATGGATTTCCACTGGATCATGGAATTGAATTGGGTTTTTTTGAATTCCTTAGAATCATGAGTGTGCTAGGAATGGATCTAACTCCATTGTATAATCTTTCTATTTGGGTACGTCATTTGGATGAATTATTCTATAATTTACAATTTTATTATTTTTAATTTTACTTTTTCTCACTGTCGCATGAATGGGTTTTTTATTAAAATGATATAGAAAGAATGTTACAGACCTAGAATGTGTGGTTGGACATTATTCTGGATAGGCGATGATAACCATAAATCCCTTTGACAAGTATTCCTTCCACCATTTAATGTTACTATCCTTGTAATGTTATTATTAATATAAATTTAGTAATTATTAATTAAATTGGATTTCTTGGGTATGAGTTAGAACCTAGTTGAGATCAATGGAGCTCAAACATACTCAAATAAAGATAATGGGATTTCTTGTATTGGAGTTGAATCCTTGTGAGGTAGTAAGTCCTTTGTACTCAAACCCATGGTATTGTACATAGTTTTCTATCATGTGATATGAGGTTCTCTACCATGGTATAATGATCATTAATTCATAATATATTACGAATAAAATTAATTCTTAGTTAGATCCTTAATTATCAACTAATTAAAGGAATTTTGCCTAATGTAACTAAAAAAATTTCAAGGTCGACAACCGAACCTTGTTCACTGACTTTTTCTCCAACCACTGATCCTAAAGGATAGATCATTAATAAGTAGATTAGATTATATGGACCCCTTTTGGTGTGTTTTTGTTCTAAATGAGACTTATTTCCAATAATATCAAGTTTTATGATTTGATGATATGTGTGTACTTGAGTTTTCTATGATACAATCTATGATGTATTGATCACATGTGTGTGTGTGTATTTCTTATGATACCATGTTTGTTACTTGATCATTTTGGGGTAATTTGTATCCCATGATACTCATATGTGATGAATTATTTTACGAGTGTGCTTATGCACCTCGTTATACCATGTTTGATCATGATCATATTCCATTTTTTCTACTAAATACTCATGATGATATTCTATGATTATTCCCTATATTTTATACCATGTCCTATGTTACTAACTTTTCTTTGGAGGAATTTATTTGGTAATCGGAATAATTGGACCATCATATAATGGTTATCCCTTATAGGGTTGGTATTTATGACATTCAATGACGAATATGATAGATCTAAGAAGAGGTTTTGGGAAAGATTCCCTTATAGATAGACATGCAGTAGAAAAATTGGGGGTACGATGACCTTGTGGTGTAACCCAGAAAGGATATAATGACATTGAGGCTTGAGCTGTGACCGAGAGAGGGTTTTATGATCTTGAGTCATCACCTATGTTAATGGGGGGATTCTATGACATTATATCCTGATCTTAATCAATTACTTGTGATTTCTAATAGAATAATTCATATCCATGAGGTTTGACCTAGACTGAAATGGCCATGAGTATAGTTACAATATTTTTTATAACTAACATATTTTAAAATTTTTATTTTGGTATAGTGTCAAAGCATGTTCGACTGAGGGTTCAAAGTGTCTTGGTAATCGCAACACCAGTTGACATGTGGGTATTTATTACTTACATGTATATTGGTGATTATATTTCATGTTATGGAGTATTTTATTGCCTTTTTTACTTTCTACTCAACTTATCACATGCACAGAAACTACACTTACCTGTTAGGTACTAGAACATGTTGTTGATGCCCTACTGAGGTATACTCACACCCTACTCAATAGGCCATTCCCCTTTGGTAGTAGATTATCCCTCACATTTTTTGTACTTGTTGGGTTCAGGCTTCAGCTTTATTGTTGATCTAGTTAGTTCTCTACAAATTTGAACATTGGGAGGAGGTGAGGATTTGAGTTACAAAGAATTTTGTACTTTTATTTCCTTATGTCCTAAGTATTGGATCAGCTAGATGGAAGACCAATGTCCTACTTTATGCTATTATTGTTGAGAATATTATTTCCACATTCGTTAATTATTGATGATATGATATTGTCTCCTAATCACATTGTTAGGCGCATCAAATTAGTTGTTTAGTTTAGCTAGAATCTCTGCAGTATAGCAGAAACTCTAGGTCATCTCTTGACAGAGCCTTAGATCATTAATTGAAATAAGTGTTTTGATTATGAAAATAGAAGGATAATGGGAATTAATAAAACATTAGGTTTTATGATTAAAGATTACAATAGAAAAACTAAAGTAATAAAACAAAGTAAAAATGAACAAGATTAATTAAACGTGATCAACCTAGAGGAGTATCATGATGCTCATCCTTCATCACTTAAAGAGAAAGAGTATAGATCTTTTAATACATGGTTTGTGACACCTATTACCATAATGTTACTATGTTTATACTAGGATACCTCCGAGGGTTTAGTCGAAAACACACAATGATTCATCGGACACCGCCAATGATTGGGTGACTTGTATTCAACTTCATAACCGAAACTCACCAAGGAAACACACAAATAAATAGATGTGTTTTCTAGGTTTGTATGTTTTTTTTGGGTGATACAATTTCATAAATGTACATGGCCATGACAGTTCTTATGTGTGTTCAATTGACCATTATGAACCACATAAACACCGTAATTGAATGAGGGAGGAAAAAGGGATGAACGGTGTGTGAAACACCACATGTTTGAGTATATAATACCATTATATAACTCAATCAAATAAAAATATAGAATGATTAAAAACAAAATAAAACCAGGAATTAAAAAGATCATTCAAAATAATACAAGTATGAAGCTCGGGATTACATCACGTTCCTCTTGGGGTGATCACAAGGGGGTTAAAGACCCATGGGTGGGGAGGAATAAGAAGATGTTGAAGTAGAACGTACCATAGACTCAAGAACTTATAAGAATGATGGAGATACACCTTTGAGACTCCAAAATAGAATCACCTTTCCTCCTGGGATAACTTTAAATGGGGTTCCCAAGGTGCCAATTTATAGGCAAAGTGAGAAGTGGTTTTGGGAACCTTGATTTCACGAATATTCTTGGTCTATGGTTTTGGCAGGTAATACATTCATAAATAACTTTGAAAAAAACAAAAAAAAATTCCTGACACCTTTTCTATCTCCATGTCAATGTTGGAATCCAGATATGGAATATAATAATTGATATTTTCAAAATACAGAGGCAATGTTTTGACCCCATGCAGATCCACTTTATTGGATATATTAGTCTGTATGGGCCTCTTAATGGACGAATTTGGATTCAGTTCTTTCATATGAAATGTAGATAATTCGATTTAGGACCATACCACAAAATATCAGCCCATTTAAATTCATGGTTTATATGAATAATGCATTTTATTCCACTAGTGTGCTTGGATCATGTTTAGATTAGCCCATTTTTCTTGGACATCATCATGGGTCCTCCAAATCACCTCCACCTACAATATAATTATAAAAACAAGTAACATTTAACTTTTTAAAAGTGTTAAACACAAAATAATTGAATCATACTTGGAGTTAAATTTTTATTATACTTGTAATTTTTAATACACAACCAATTTAATACATTGATAAAAGGGTGAAACAAAATAGTGAATTGTGGTACGATCACACCCCCAAACCTAAACATTTGAACTCCTGGGAAAAGTATAATATCCTAATCATGTAACATTCCGAAATCAAAGGTGTGAAAGCCTCCAAGATTCTTTTGAAATGAAATTCAACATGTCTCTTTTATGGAATCAATTTTCCTAACATTTTTCTTTTCTCACATTCAAATTTGTTGAACTTCATTTGTTCACCTATGTAACATGTCATAACCTACCTCACCTAAAAATTTGCCCTCTTCGCTCAAGAAACATATGAAAGTGGATTTATTCTCTTTTCACAGAGTTCATGTGATCTTACCATATGCTTGACAATATTCTCATTTATCTACCAGTAGAAACAAGTGTGCTACTCAAGAGGACTTCCAACAAGTTGTTTTGATGTTCAAGGGTTTTTAGGATTTAATGTTTAAAAATCTGAGGCAGAAGTGGAGTGTTTGATTTCTTATGTATAAAAAATGTCAAAATTCAGTAATTTTTCACAATGAATATACACACTCAACCCCTCCCAAAGAGAATCACCTCCAACTCACTGTCCCCATTGTCCAACTATGTGGGTCACAACCATTTAGTGAATAATAATGAGAAAACCTCCTCTTTTCTCCATTTTTTCTTCTTTTGTTCTATTTTTTTCAATGTATAGATCTATATTTTTTAAATTTATAGATTTTTTTGGAGATAAAGAGGGGAACATGTGTAAAATAATTTTCTAATATGTCTTGTGAACCCATTACCCATGGAAAATGTAGGCACCCTTTATATAAACCCATAACAATGATTATCTTACAAAAATTACCAAGGAAAACACCTTCTCTCCCACACATACTGAAAATAAAACAAGAATATACACAAGATATAGGTAGTAAGGGATATATTATCTCGTAATGTGGATACCTAACATGCATTTCATGGTATCTAAGGATTAAGAAGTATAAATTGTAAAGGTGGACAAAAATAGAGGATAATTGTACAAAGGGATTTTCAATGAATGATTACCTCTATCATGAATGTATAATACTTGAATCTTATGGTTTCAAATTGAATCAAGGAAAGTCCTAGTTTCCCTACATGACCCGAGACTCTAAATAAAGTGATTCAAATTATGAATATGCAATAAAGTTATTAGAATGTATCTCGGGTAAGGGATTAATATATTCGTCAGGGCTAATGAGGCATGGGATTCAAAAATCCATTAAACACCTAGGAATTATTTGAAAATACAAATTCTAGAAAAAGATTCTATATCAAAATTCATTTGAAAAACATTTTTCAAAAAACAATAGAATTTTCCACACAATTGACTCAATCATGAAAAATGATTTTGGATTTTTTTAAGATTAATTGTTATCTAAAAACACAAAATAAGAAAAAAGAAATAAAAAATGAGAACACATTTTTTATTTTTTATATTTTTTTTTATTTTTTGTTTTGTTTAATCCAAATTATGACATATCACCCCCCTCACCTAAGATTTAAATTGTCTTAAATGAAAGTATTTTAAATAAATAGATAATAAATAAAGGTAGGGGGAAGGGACAACCTGCTAAGTGGTGTCATATGTGGCTTCTATCAGTTGGATTTCATCCATGAGATTCTTTGGAAAATCCTTATAGAAGTGTTTGAGCCTCTTCCCATTGACAATAATACCTTTTCCACTATTTTCATGCAAAACTTGTATAGAACCAAAAGTGTAAAAATCAGTAATAATATAAGGACCAATCCATTAGAAATGAAGCTTACCTTGGTGGAGGTTTAGCCTAGAATTGTACATGAGATCCTTCTCACTAATATGAAACTTCAAATAATGAATCATGCAATCATGGATTGCCTTTTTTATTCTCTTTATAGATCTGAGAGTTCTCATATGCATCACGTCGAATTTTTTCCAACTCTTGAATCTATAGATTTCTATGCTCACCTACATCTAAAAGAATCATATTAGATTGTTTAACAGCCCAATATGCGTAGTATTCTTCCTCCACTAGGAGGTGAAAATCCATTTCAAACACAATTCTGTATGGTGACATTCCGATTGGGGATTTAAAAGTCGTATGGAACGCCCAAAGTGCATCATCCAAGCGTAAACTCCAATATTTATTATTGGGTTGTACTGTTTTTTCCAAGATTCTCTTAAATTCCTAATTTTAGATTTCTTCTTGTCCATTAGTTTGGGGGTGATATGCATTGGAGACTTTATGATCAACCCCATACTTTCGATGAAATTTTTTCTTGTTGCAATTATAAAAATGTGAACCCTGATCACTAATTATGAATATCAGTAAACCAAACCTACTAAAAATTTGGGACTTCCCAAAGTCAACAACCACTAGAGAGTCATCTGTCATGGTGGCCTTTTCTTCTGACCATTTAGATACATAGTCAACAACCAATAAGATATAAAAAAACCAAAAGAATTTGTAAAAGTCCCCATGAAGTTAATGCCCCATTCATAAAACATTTCACAGAATAATATGGGATATTGGAGCATTTAATTCATATTGAAGATATTCCATATGAATTAATAATGACTACATGACTTACAAAACCTATGAGAATTTCTATACAACGGTGTCTAATAAATTCCTGATTCAATGAACTTTTGAGTCAAATCTTGAGAGCCAAAGTGGTCCCCACAGGCCAAAGTGTGACAGAATGTCAAAAAAGTGGTGAACTCATGGTCAGGGACACACAGGTGAACTACAAGGTCACCACAAATTCACCACAAATATGGGTCATCCCAAATGTACCACCTAGAATCATGCTTAATTATTTGGAATTGTGAAGTGCTGAAATCAGTGGGGACCCTAGAGGTTTCTAGAAAATTCATAATATCCGCATACCATGGGGTAAGGTCCACAAAATCACAATGGTTCTCATGGGGGAATAATTCTCTAATGGGGAGGGGCGAGTCAACATGATGGTATAATGGTGGGGAAATCCTATTAATGTGATCAGCTACCACATTTTTCACTCTTCTCCTGTCATGAATCTCATGGTCAAACTATTGGATGAGGAGAATCCACCAAATGAGGCGGGGCTTGGCATCAGTTTTCTTTAGGGGGAATGAAGGGAAACATGATCAGAAAAAAATGATTTTTTACCCCATAATATATGAACGAAATATTTCCAAGGCAAACAAAATAGAAAGAAGTTTTTTTAGTGGTTGTGTAGTTCTCGTGGGCTGGGTCAAGGGTATGTGAATCATACGTAATGACATGAGGTGATTTTTCAACCCTTTGTGATAAAACTGCCCCAAATACAAAGTTAGAGGCATCACACATAAGCTCAAAGAGAAGATACAACCTTGGTGTTTAGATGATGGGAGGTGATGTGAGACTTCTTTTTAGTGAATTGAAAGTATCCTCACATTTTTTATCAAAAAAATTCAGAATCCTTTTGCAATAATAGGGATAAGGAAAGTGCAATCTTACTGAAGTCTTTAATGAATAAGCGGTAAAAACCAGCATGACCCAAGAAATATCGCACCTCAAGAACACAGTTTGAATGTGTAAGGGTTGAAATTAATTCAATTTTTGATTTATCCACTTCAATTCCCTCTTTTGAAATAACATTCCCAAGAACTATCCACTTTGCAACCATGAAATGGAATTTCTCGTTATTTAATACAAGATCTTTTTCTTTGCAATGAAAGAAGATAGAACCAAGGTGAGCCAAAAAATCATCAAAGGAAGTTACATAAACTGTGAAATCATCTGTAAAAACTTCCATGAAATTCTCTAGGTACTCAGAAAAAATACTCAACATACATCACTGAAAAGTACTGGGATAATTACAAAGACCAAAAGGAATCCTTTTGTATGAAAATGTGCTAAATGGACAAGTAAATGTTGTATTTTCTTTATCATCAGGGGCTATATGGATTTGGAAATAACCCAAATATCCATAAATGAAACAATAATTGGACTTACCAGCCAATATTTCTAACATTTGGTCAATGAAAGGTAGAAGAAAGTGGTCCTTCCACGTGTCTTGATTCAGTCGAAGATAGTCAACTCATACTCGCCAACTGTTTTGCACATGTGTTGGAACCAATTCGTTTCTTTCATTTGACACAACTATTATTTCTATTTTTTTAGGCATAATTTGCACTGGGATAACCCATTTACTATCAGATATAGGATTAATGTTCCCCACATCAAGTAATTTTTTGACATGCAATTTTACCACTTCAATGAGAGTGGGATTTTACCGGCATTGAGATTGTATAATAAGATTAGCCTCATCATCCAAAATTATATGGTGCATACAAATATATGGTCTAATCCCATGAATATCATCCAATGTACATCCTGTTGCCTTTTTACACTCTCTCAAAAGTTTGAGCAGTTTTGATTCCTATTGTTGAGAGAGGTTATTAGAAATAATGATGGGAAATTGGTCAATACACTCAAGATAGGAATATTTTAAATTAGATGGAAGTAGTTTTAATTCCAACACCTAGGGTTTTTGGAATGAGGTAGGGGATTTAGGGGTAGTGCGGTCCATGAAACTGTCGATCTACTCATTTTCATTCTTTAAAGATAGATAATATATTGAAATGAGATTTGAAAAATCATCGAAAATCATGGGTTCCTCAGAATGACCACACTCATCAATTAAAGCACAAAATTTACACTTTTCAGAACCCACACAACACTCAAAACTAGAATCAAAACTCAAATCATCCAAGGGAGAAGAAGAGAAAAATGAATTAGAGTATGTGTTGATGAGATAATTGTGTGTGTGTGCATCGTTTGAGAGAACTTCCATCGAATAGAAAGGAAGAGTGGAGTGATCGTCAATTGGGTGTTTCATAGACTCAAGGATGCTAAAACATACCTTTTCTCCTCTGAACTCCACGGACATCGTACCATTGTGAATGTTGATGATCATATTTTTTATTTTGTGGAATGGCCTCCAAAGTATGATAGGATCATGTCCTTGGGTTTGGGTATCTTTCATCTCATGAATGTAGAGATAAGCAGGGAAGATGAGATTCTTCACTTGTACAAGGACATCCTCAATCACACCCATTGGATGCATAGTACTTCGGTTGGAAAATTGTATGACAATGTGCATTTGTCGAAGCTCTCCAATCTGTAGATAAGTGTACACGTATTGAGGCATTACATTTATGGAAGCACCTAAATCTAGTGTACCATCAGAAAAGAAGGTCTCTTTTATGGTATACGGTATTGTGAATGTTCCCGGATCCTTTCATTTGAATGAAATTGATGGTTGAATCAAGGTTGAAACATTCTTTCCTGGGTTGACTCTCTCATTCCCCATTATTCACCTTCTATGAGTGAAAATATCTTTAAGAAATTTGGAATATCGAGGGATTTGTTTAACTGCATCCAATAAAAGAATGTTATCTTGAACTTTTTTAAATGTATCTATTATTTATTTATCAATCTCATTATCAAAATTCATCTTAGATTTAGTGAGTCTTTGGGGAAAAGGAAGAGGAATAAAATGTTCTTTGAATCATCATTGATAAAATGATTACCCTTTTTTTATTGTTTTTCATTACATGAAAATTTTAAGGGTTGGGAAAGAGAGTTTTCAAGAGGGGGAAATACCTATTGTGCAGAATCAGTAGAAGGAGAGAATTTTTTACCCCTACAAAGTGTAACTACACATATATTAGCCTTTTCCCTTCGTATTGAAAATGGGTTGATATGTTAGTTGTCTATAACCTTGAATCTTAAGCTCACCAATTTTGTTATCCAATTGTCCCACTTGACTTCTTAGGTCTTGAATTACTGATTTTGTGGTCTTTTGGAACTAGAGGTTCTGGGCTTCCATTTTTTTCACCATATCCTAAGGGCTTGGTTTTTATTTTAGAGGAGGAGGATGATTGATTTTAGAATTTGAAGGATAATAAGGTTTCATACCTTGGCCTTGTTGATACCAATTATGCTTGGGGTAGCTTGATTTTCTGCATTGTTACTGGGGTTGTGCTTACCACCCGAGGTTTGGATTCAGCCTGAATGGTTCTTTCTTGATGGGAAGTGCTTATTGGTATGGACTCCCTAGGAACATGGCTGCACAAGACTCAGGTGGATCTTGAAGTTGTGGGAACTGGTCAGAAAAATGAGTATTGTCAGAGAAAACACCACAATGTAATGGAACTAAATAAGAGTGTGAGTTAACTTGTGCTTGAGCTAATTTACTTATAAGGGTATGAATATCATCAAGTTTATTATCTACCTTTTGTTCTAGGGATTAATTACTTACCTCATGAACTCCTCGGGTTGGTGCAATTGGTCATGTACCAAATTATTGTGCATCTTGAGCCATATTGGCTATTAAATAATGAGTGGCAGAAGGAGTTTTATCAACTAAGGCACCACCAGCCACTACATCAATCATTCCATGGTCCATGGGTATAAGTCCCTCATAGAAGTATTGGATTAATAGTTGTTCATTAATTTGGTGGTGGGGGATGCTTGAGTGATTTCGTTTGAATATCTCCCAGTATTCATGAAGGGCACTCCTTGTGAGTGCCTAATGCCACAAATTTCTTCTCAAATTGATGCAGTTAAGGTGGTAGGGAAGAAATTCTCAAAAAACAGTCTTTTCAAGTTATTCTAGCCCCCAATTGTGGAAGAAAATAGTATATCTAATATTTTTCTACACCATCAATGGAGAAAGGGAAGACCCTAAACCTAATTAGGTCCTCAGAAACATTTTGGGGTTTCATGGTAGAGAAAAATAATTGAAACTTCATAAGGTATTTATGAGGGTCTTTTCCAAGAAGACCATGGAATTTAGGAAGAAGGTGTATGACGCCTGATCTCAACTCAAAGATGGTTGCTTCCTTGGGATATTGGATGTACTTAGGTTGGTATTCCACATCCGGGGTGGTCAGTTCCTTTAAGGTTTGATTATTTGTAACCAGGTTTTCATGGGTTTGTTTGGATTCAATTTTTGATTGGTTTATGAGAAATTGAGGTTCCACAATGGGTTACTTACTGTTACTTGATTTCCATTCTCTACATTCCTTGATTTGTGTGTGAAGTGTCTTTTCAATTTCAGGGTCAAATTCAAGTAGTTTTTCTTTTTCTGATTGGGTCATGAAAATAAGTTGTGAAGTTTTTTTGTTATTGAATATGGGTAAAATCACTTAATAAGGGTTAAAATAGAATAGAATGTTATAATATAGAATTATATAGAGAGATATGGAGAGGAAGAAGAATAATTAGAGAGAGAGAGAGAGGAAGAACACAGAAAAACAACAAAAAATAATGAAAAAAACCCAAAACAAATTCAATAAAATTGGGGTGGGGCATTGAAAGGAGTAATAATTAAGAAGTAAAATAAATAAATAAAAGTAAATAAAGAAAAATAGGATCTTGGTTCTCTGGAAATGGTGCCAAAATTTGATCTCATTGTTGAGCGCGTCAAATTAGTTGTTTAGTTTTAACTATAATTTCTGCAGTATAGCATCAACCCTAGGTCATCTCTCGGTGGAGCCTTATATAATTAATTGAAAAAAGTGTTTTGATTATAAAAATATAATGGGAATGGTAATTAATAAAAATTTGGGTTTTATGATTAAATATTACAATAGAAAAACTAAAGAGATAAAACAAAGTAGAAACGAACATGATTAATGAAACGCGATCAACCCAGGGGAGTATCGTGATGATCATCCTTCATCACCTCAAGATAAAGGGTATAGATATTTTAATCCTTGATTTTTAACACATATTACCATAATTATATTGAATTTATACTGTGATACCTCTCATATTCTAGTCGAAAACACACAATGATTCATCAGACACTGCCGATGATTGGGTGACTTGTATTCGACTTCATCACCGAAACTCACCAAGGCAACACAAGAAGAACTCAATGTGTTGTCCAGGTTTGTATGTTATTTATTTTTGATACCATTTCATAAATTTACATGTTCTTTATAGTGATTATGTGAGTTCAATTGACCGATATGAACCACACAAACACCGCAATTGAATGAGGGAGGAAAAAGGGATGAACGATGTGTGAAACATCACATGAAAGGGTACCCCCAAACATGATCATTTGAGTTTGAGTATAACATGCCTATATATAACTAAATTAAATAAAAATATAGGATGAATAAAAACAACATAAAAACTAGAATTAAAAATATAATTCAAAATAATCCATGTGTGCAGCTTAAGATTACATTGCATTCCTCCCCCAGTGATCACAAGGGGTTTAGAGACCCATGGGAGGGGAGGAAGAAGAAGATATTGAAGTAGCACTTCCCATAGACTCCAGAACTTTTATGAATGATGGGGTGACACCTTTGAGACTCCAAAATTACTACACTTTTCCTCCCGATTGAACTCCAAATGGGGTGCCCAAGGTACCAATTTATAGGCAAAGTGGGAAGTGGTTTTGGGCACCCGGATTTCAAGAATCTTCTTAGTCTATGGTTTTGGTAGGTATAAAAGTCATAAATCACATTGGGAAAAACTAAAAAGTTGTTTCAGGTTACCTTTGCTACCTCCATGTCAAATGTGGCAGCTAGATATGGATTATAATAAGAGAGAGTTTCAAAATACAGAAGCAATCTTTTGACCCCATGCAGATCAACTTTATTGAACAGATCAGTCTATATGGGACTATTAATGGACGAATTGGGCTTCTGTTCCATTAGATGAAATGTAGATAATTAAATATTGGACCAGTCCACATAGTTTCAACCAATTTGAATGCACAGTTTAGAAGTAGTTTATGTTTTAGTCCACTTGTGTGCTTGGATCATGTGCAGATTAGCCCATTTTTCATGGACTTCATCATGGGTCCTTCAAATCACCTCCACCTACGATATAATTATCAAAACAAGTATCATTACCCTTTTTAACATTGTTAAAAAAATAATTGAATCAAACATGGAGTCAAATTTCTTATTATACATGTAATTTTCAGTACAAAACTAGTTTAATACATTGGTATAAGGGTGAAATAAAATAGTGAATCATGGTACTATCATTTCCTATGTAATCTGACTTTTTATTATTAAATTATTGTTTATTTAACTATTATTGTGCACTTAGATAAAGGTTATAGTTTCTCCATGACTTCACTTAGAACCTCACCAATATCAAGTAGGCTCTGACATATGGGTAGGCATTCATGAGGTCATGTGGGACTCCATCTCAGGCCCAATGATTCAGGTCGGGGTGTTACAGTCATCCCATGCCTGTATTAAACACATAAATTCAACATTTTAATCTTCCATACATGTCATCATATGAAATTTAAATAATCCATGATTAATTTCATGAAAAAATATTTAAACATTAACAGTAAAAATTTGGTTTCTTCTTGTTAATTGTATATTTTAATTAACCCATATCATAAATCTTATGATATAAATATACCATATAATATGATATAGTAGAGGTATTAATGTGGTATTTCTTTTACCACACTATAATATATGCCATACCAAGGTATAAAATATGTATTAGAATTATATTTTTGTATAAAATGAAATATATATATAATCTCATATGATATACTCAAAGAAAATCATATGTTTTTAAGGATTTAGGTCATATGTCCATATATAGAAGAGTTATAATCTTTACTTCTTTTCTCCAAAAAGGTCATATTCATGAGAAATCCAAGATATCAAAAAAAAATAATACCCACAATATCTGAACATCCTAGATTTCCATAAACATTCCATCTCTTAGAATTAAAAGTGTGAGACCCGTGACATACCAATGTATGTGTGTCTCTTGAATGAATAATAAATTTTATGGATTAGTTTCACCTTATTAAGAAAGCAATGTAGATCAAGGGAGTATAGACTCCATTGATGGATGACCAATGACTTGTATATGGGGGAGTTATTTTATAAGGACCCAGCCTTAAAACATTACATAATATTGAATTAAATGAATAATTCATAATACGGATCTTTTTAGGTTTAGATTTTTAGAGAATTAGGACATAACAATTACATCTCAAAATATTACAAAGTAGAAACTTCTACTTAGTTTCCATTTTTTCATAAAACAAAAACTCACAGAAAGAAACATTTCTAATTCCATGTTTTAGATAGCATGAATTTCCTTGATCCCATCCTTGACCCTACTCATCTTTAAGTGTTGTGGAAAACATTTCAAAAACTTGGGATGAGCATAAAAAGCTCAGTAAGGGATATAAAAAAATAGGAAGAAAACATTAGTCCATGTATACATAAAAATAAATTAAATAATTCTTTACTCATAAAACATAAGCACTTTAACATACCTCATGAAATCATATGATTTATGAATAACTCATAGAGATCATAAGACATAAAGGTAACATGAGGAATTCATAACATTCTTACGTAGGGAGAAACCCTCTTGGTTATATTTGGAATACCCATCAAAGAATATTCCCAAAATATCTTCGAAGAAACCTTAGAATTTAACTCCTTCGCATTAACCAATGAATTGGAGAGATATCATCGGCTCACCCTCCATTAGTTTATCACAGAACCACCCATCTTCATAAATAATGTCCAAGAACCATAACATAATCGTATCACATAAAACATGCATAAAGGAAACATAACATTTCCACATTTCAATCATAAGATATCAATAAAACTCATTGATATAATAAAAATGTTATCAAAACCATTTTCAATAGAAAAATAATGTAAAAGTAAAACATTATATTTATTTTTCATTTAAAAAATTTTATGGCTTATAGAGGAAGCTGAAACTCCAATAATGGTTTTGGCGGTGGAGAAGTCGTTGTCTCCACATATGTAAGACAAAAACATTCTCTTTTGTCGTTTAGTAAAAAGCCTCGTATGAAAATATTACTTTTTAATAAAAGTAAAAGTCAAAGGGGTTTATACACCATATAAAATAAAGTTGTGTATAAAACAAAATATGCTTCAATGAAAGGAGATTGAGACAAAGTCCCTTACAAAGACGGTATCATTAGATTAAGGATAAACCAATTATGTAATTATGTGTGAAAAATATAAATACACCCAATATAAGTGGATATTAAGTGTAAAACAATCAGATTTCATTCACATATATTCATATCATGACATAATCAAGAATTAGAGTTTTAACCTAAAGATTTGAAATTGGTTTAAGAAGTTCCCTTACAAAAATTCGACAGCCTAAAGACGTCACATTAAAATTCATAAAATGAGTTGATGAGAGATAAAATGGGATATCATCACTTGTACAAACAATTTACATAAATAAGGATATATAAGAACATATCCCTACATAATAAGATGTAAAATAAAAGACATAACAAAAATAAGTCTTTTAAAAAGGGGAGGGTGAAAGGTTTCCTTACCGGTTTGGGTATCTTTATGAAATGTACACCCCATGAAAGAAGGGTCATACAATGAAGATATAAATAAACATAAATTAAATTATAAAACACAAATAATACAATCATGGGAAGTACATACAACATATGAAATAAATAAGTGGTGAACAATGGAGATCTGACAGAATTAAAAGTGAGATAAGAAATTCCTTACGCAAATTCGACAGACTAACTGCGCCACTTAAAACTTCCAAAAATGGATTGATCAAATTAAATAGGGTCTCTCATCATATGAACATAAAAGGACAGTATGATGGATATAGATATCATACCCCAAAATCAGAAAAAGTAACTTGAAAGACTTGACATGAAAATAGAACTTTGAAAATGAGAAGGGTGAAAGGATCCCTTACAAAAATTCGGAAGCCAAACGGTGCCACTTGAAAATTATTAAAATGAATTGATGAAAGAAAGAGGGGGTATCTCCTCATATTAACATAAAAAGGAAAGTATTATTAACATAAAATAACTTCCCCAACATAACAACATGGAGCTTAAAATAAATGACATAAAGAGAGTACTTAAAAATAAAGAGAGAGGTAGGATCCCTTACCTAAAGTCCGACTTGTCTTGTTCGTTTCTTTATATTACTGAATAATAAACTTTGGTAAATTAATACTTTCTTAAGGAACTCATTTAAATTTTATTATTCAATTCATATCACATATTATAATGTTATAATAATTAGTTAATTATGTGAGTTCATATCAGACGTTTTTGTCGATGTTTGGTACATGAGTCAAAAATGAATTTGTTTGAATGGAATTGTCCATGTAGTTATAATTACACCATCTCCTTAATATTATTAATGATTTAAGTATCATATATATCCAGTATATATTCATTTTATACTATTCCATAACATTTGGGGATAAGAAAATGAAATGCACCGTTCATGGAGATGGTAGGCCATACAAACGCATGAACACTACTTTCATTTCATTATCACATTAATGGAACTAAAAAAATGATATATATATATATATATATATATTATAATTCCAGTATACTATATATGTTATATAGGTAACATAATTTCATTAATTTCATTCTTTATACATTCCATGTATTGCATGAATGAGTCACATCACTTGAGGGGGCGGTAGTCCACACTTCCTCAAATGAAATTATCGCATTTGCACAACATGAAAAGCATAAAGGTATGGTTTAAATGTAAAATATAGAAGCATATTTAGGAAGTAAATAAAATATATATCATAAATAAATATAGTTCCCTCATAATGTCCACCATGAGAGGTGGTAGGAGAAGATAGAACAATCATCGTTTCGTGAGGCAGTAATTCACAATCCACGGAAACAATATGTTCTTTAACCATTAGATAGAGGTGTGTGTAAGTGTTTCTCGAATAAATCTCATAACATCATCCTAGTATTTTTATGATACTTGTGTTGTTACAAAATAAAGGAATAAAAAGAGTTTAAGGGGTTGGAGAATCAAAAACAAAAAACAAAAGAACATAAGATAAGACATTACCTTTAAATCGGGTAACTCCCTTTGGTTTGAACCAAAAGGGTTTCTTGAAAAGAATTATAACTAAGGTAAGGATTCTAGGATGAAGAGAGGGATGTGTAGAGATAAAATGAGTAGAGTTGGGTCGATCCAAAGGCTTGAGAGGTGTGGGTAAGGGGGTATAGGTGGGGGCCTTATATAATAGGGAGGAGGGTCACTCTTGGAAAGTCTTGAAAATTTACTTTATTATAAAATGATTTTTGGATATTAAAGGTCCCACAATTATATATTTCGAGTATAAAGTGATAAGAGTTCAAAATAAACCCATCCAATAGTTTTTGGCAAGTTTAAGTCTAAGATTTTACCTTATCTTGTCATTTTATTTAAAACGTTCATTAATGAGGTAATCACTGCATCATCACGTTGTTATAAATAAATTTATTTATTTAATGTCTAAAAATTATAAAAAAATTAGCACCATGTAGGAAATATTTTTATCTTTCCAATTAATTTTTATAGTCAAAGAGATAATTTATGTTAAAATAATTAAAATTGTTTTACTTAAGTGATACATACTTTGGTTACATTTTCCTTTAAAAAAAATATGATAAAAGGTCACTATCACAATAAAGTGATTCCATGGGGTCCCAAGGTTGGCCCAAGGCATACCATGGTCGTCCATGAAACCAACAATAGAATTAGAACATATGTTGGGGTCATTTTATATTTTTATGTTATTATTTTGTTACCCTTAACTACCAAATTACTAATTAAACACGATAATTAAAGATAATTACCGTCGTTACAATTCATAATGTCAAAAAAAGAGAGTCTTAATTACATAATTTGGACTTTATTATTTCAAATATGGAATCCATTTTATCATATTCCAAACACAGAAATTGTATTAATTAATTTAAAATAATTCCCGTTGTTAAAACCAAAGACGGATTTTTAAGAAGTAAAATCTACCATAAGATTGATTTGTTTTTACATCCAATTTAAAAGTGAAATTACATAAAATGACCAACATTGTATTAAATGATAAAAACATAATTAAATTACACCTTAAAACCAATTAAAATGACAATCTAACTATATAAATAAATTGGATGAAAATGTAGTTTTGAATTAAAATGGAGTATTTTTCACTATTCATTAAAAATGAACATTTTTCAGAAAAATACCAAAAATTAAACCTAACCTATATTTTATATTCCCAATTCAAAAATTATATCAATTTTACCAAATTAAAAACAAAGAAGTTTCATTAATTAATTTTATAATGAATTCCTACTGTCAAAACAAATAGCGTGTTTTTAAGAAACAATATCTATTAAAAGATTGACACTTGTTTATGTCCAATTTCAAAGTGAAATTAATTAAAATGACCACCATTGGATTAAATGGTAAAAATATATTTTAATTAAACTTTAAAACCAATTAAAAAGTTAATATAACAATATAAATAAGTTAGATTAAAAGGAGGTTTTGAATTAAAATACAATATTTTTCACTAAAAATGATGTTTATCGGAAAAATAACAAAAATATACACAAAGTAAATTTTGATGTCTTGATTCTAAATAAGGATTTTATTTTGTCAAATATAACACATAAAATTCTCAAAAAGTATATCTATAAAAGGTTCGCCATCAAAAGGCATTTAATCGACCTTTTAACGAATATTAAAAGATTTATGCTTAAAATTAGATTCATTCGCCTTTTAAGCCTCTAACATTTATTAGATAAATGTAAAAATATTTGACAAAAATATATAATAATTTTGTAGTTAGTTATGTTCATTTCCGCCATTACAATGGCTAGGCGTTAACTACCATTTAAAATAATAATATTATATTATTAGTGTGCAACATATGATTTCAAAGAAACTCGTTGTTGCGTGTTGGTTACACTATCGAACATAGAATCCCCTTTAAAGTAATATTGATATTTTATTCACAAATATAAATAAATATGGAAATGTCATATTCTTTATTTACCTGGGATGTTACATCCTTCCCCCATTTTGGGAATTACGTCCTTGCAATTTTAAAATAGGGCTCAGAAACTTCATGGAAAGTCCCACATCGGAACAAGAGTCAGTAAAACTATCACTTAAAAAAAAGAAAGAGATGTGCATAGGTCACAAGAGTTAACCCATAAAAGGATTATATGTAGGAAAACATGGATATGGATGAAAAAAAGGGTCATGTTTTGATGGAGAGTGATAAAAAACATGATTAGGAGAAAGTTAACCCCAAGAAAATCACAAACTTGTGATGGGTTAAACAGTATTTGATTTCCCAGTAAGAAAAGTTAACAGACAACATTTTTGTTTTAAGTTACTTTTCATTGAAGAATTTATTTATGAGCTTAACTAAATCATAAGGAAACATACTTACTTTTCGTGTAGACTTTCATCTCTTATTGGATTTCTTGCACAAACTCATATTTTCTCCAAAAGACGAGTATTTAGGACGACTTGTTCATATTAGGAGCGCTATAATCAACTTCTAGAGAATCACTAATTCACAAAAGAGAAATATATATTTCCCGTGTCTTTAGACCAAAACCGAAACCAAAATTTTTAGTGTGAGATTAGATAATACCCAAAAAGGATAATCCTTTATAAAAAGAAAATCTATTATTAATCTCCAAAATTTGTCCAACAAAACCCAAAGTTCAACAAGGACCATTTGATAAAAAATTGTCCATAAAAATATTCAAAGTAAACTAAACTAAGATTGAAACGCAAATCTTTTAAGGATTTAATCCCATAGTCTTCCAAGGTAAATATTAACATTTATCTCCAAATAACATCAGTTGCTCTTAAAGTCTCATATTGAAAAGTAATTAACCTTAACATGTATCCTCCATGATAGGTCAATAATTTCCTAGATAACCCAAAATCAACTTATTCTTGATTCATAAAATCATCTAAATAAAACGAATTTGTCATACTAACCAGGGAATTAACGTAGTCTAGTGTAAGGTGATATATACCAGCCGCACTTTGGTTGTGGGTTCGATTCCCGTAGCTTCATTCGATGCAATGAGTTGTCACAAGGTCTTCGTGTTGTCCTTTTTCCAAAACCATATAATTTTATAACATTCCTCAAAACAACATAAAATCTTCATTAATAACCATAACATAATTTAACCTCAATTTTACCTTATGCCTTTCATTTTCCATCATATTGTAACCCATAATTACCTCAAAAGTAAGGATCATATAAACCCTAATGGTTACCATTATAATTATTACCTGAACTTCCACATAGAGTTGGTTCTCTCGTACATGATGAATTAGAGAACTCACCAAAGTTCAAGTGGTTAATCATGACTCCTTGATAGTTGTTCTAGAACAACCACGAGATTTCTCATTGAATCCCCCATTTCATCCAGTCTCTTGATCAGAGAACCACCACAGTTTCCTTCATACCCATTGTCACTTTGGTGCCTACTAGATCCATCCATTTACTAAGACCAAAAATGTCAGTGTGAGTATATCAAAAAAATCACAATGTACTAATGAGGAAGATGAACACTAAGATATACTTATCCATGTTATCACAAACTCATTCAAACTTTCAAAAATAACAATGACTCCATCTAAAATACTAACCATTGTGGTTATACACAACTTTTCACTTATGCTTAAACAATATTCTAACCTCTAAAGTTAAATGAATAATATTGAATTAAATGAATAATTCACATTGAGGATATTTTCAGGTTTAGAGTTTTATAGAATTAGGACATAACTATTACATCTCAAAAGATTACAAAGTAGACACTTCTACTCAATTTCCATTTTTTTATAAAGCAAAAAATCATAAAAAGAAACATGTCTAGTTCCATGTTTTAGATAGCATGTCTTTCCTTGATCCCATCCTTGAACATATTCATCTTTAAGTCCTATGGAAAACATTTCAAAAAACTTGGGATGAGCATAAAAAGGCTATTAAGGGATATAAAAATATGAGAACAAAACATTAGTCCATGTATATATAAAAAACAATGAAATCATTCTTTACTCATAAAACAAAAGCACTTTAACATACCTCATGAAATCATAATATTTATGAATAACTCATAGAGATCATAATATATAAAGGTAACTTGAGGCATTCATAACTTTCTTACATAGGGGGCAACCCTCTTGGTTACATTTGGAATACCCATCAATGTATATTCCCCAAATCTCTTTAGAGAAAACTTAGAATTTAACTCCTTTGCATTGCCCAATGAATTGGGGAGATATCAGGGGATCACCCGCCCTTAGTTTATCACAGAAGAACCTGTCTTCATAAATAATTCCCAATAACCATAACAAAATCATTTCACATAAAACTTGCATAAAGGAAACATAACATTTCCACATTTCAATCACAAGATATCAATACAACACATTGATATAATGAAAATGTTATAAAACCCATTTTCAATACCAAAATAAAATAAAAGTAAAAAATTGTATTTATTTTTCATTTAAAAAAAAGTTATGGCTTGTAGAGGAAGCCGAAACTCCAATAATCGTTACGGCAGTGGAGAAGTCATTGCCGCTTCATATGTAAGACAAAAACATTCCGTTTTTTTGTTTAGTAAAATGCTTCATATGAAAAGATTCTTTTTGAATAAAATTAAAAGTAAAAGGGGTTTATACACTGTATAAAATAAAGTTGTGTATAAAACAAAATATTCCTCAATGAAAGGAGATTGAGACGAAGTCCCTTACAAAGACGATATCCTTAGATTAAGGACAAATCAATTATGTAATTATGTGTGACAAATATAAATACACCCAATATAAGTGGATATTATGTGTAAAACAATCAGAGTTCATTGACACATATTCATGTCATGAAATAATCAAGAAGTAGTGTTTTAACCCAAATAATTGAAATTGGGTTAAGAAGTTCCCTTACAAAAATTCAACAGCCTAACGACGTCACATTAAAATTAAGAAAATGAGTTGATGAGAGAGAAAATGGTATCTCATCACTTCTACAAACAATTTAAATAAATATGGATATATAAGAAGATATCCTAACATAATAAGATGTAAATTAAAAGACATAACAAAAAGAAGTCTTTTAAAAAGAGGAGGGTGAACGGTTCCCTTGCCGATTTGGGTAACTTTCCGAAACGTAGACCCCATGAAAGAAGGGTCATACAATGAAGATTTAAATAACCATAAATTAATTTATACTACACAAATAATACAATCATGGTCAGTACATACACAATATGCAATAAATAATTGGTGAACAATGGAGATCTGACAGAATTAAAAGTGAGATAAGAAATTCCTTACGAAAATTCGGTAGCCTAACGACACCACTTAAAACATCCGAAAATGGATTGATGAAATAAAATAATGTCTCTAATCATATGAAAATAAAAGGAATGTATTATGGATATAGATATTATACCCCCAAATCAGAAAAAGTAACCTGAAACATTTGACATGAAAATAGAACTTTGAAAATGAGAAGGGTGAAAGGATCCCTTACAAATATTCGGCAGCCTAACAACGCCACTTAAAAATTATTAAAATGAATTGATGAGAGAAATATGGGGTCTCTAATCATATGAAAATAAATATTATAGTAGGATGAACATAAAATAACATCCCCAGCATAAGAACATGAAGCTTAAAATAAATGACATAGAGTACTTAAAAAGAAAGAGAGAGGTAGGATCCCTTACCTCAAGTCCGACTTGTCTGTTTAGTTTCTTTATATTACTGAATAATAAACTTTGGTCACTTAATAATTTCTTAAGGACCTACTTTAAAGTTTATTATTAAATTCATATCACATATTATAATTTTATAATAATTAGTTAATTATGTGAGTTTATATCAGATGTTTTTGTCGATGTTCGGTACATGAGTCGAAAATGAACTTGTTTGAAAATAATTGTCCAGGTAGTTATAATTACACCATCTCCAAAATAATATTAATGATTTAAATATAATATATATCCAGTATATATTCATTTTATACTATTCCATAACATTTGGAGATAAGAAAATGAAATGCATCATTCATAGAGACGGTAGGCCGTACTTACGCATGAACACTACTTTCATTTATTTGTCACATTGATGGAACTGAAACTAAATGATATATATATATATATATTATAATTAAATTATACTATATATGTTATATAGGTTACATAATTTCATTCTTTATAAATTCCATGTATTGCATGAATGAGTCACATCACTTGAGGGGGAGGTAGTACACACTTCCTCAAATGAAATTATCGCATTTGCACAACATGAAAAGCATAAAGGTATGTTTTAAATGTAAAATAAAAAAGAATAGAGAGAAAATAAATATAATATATATCATAAATAAATATATTTCCATCATAATTTCCACCATGAGAGGTGGTAGGAGAAGATAGAACAATCATCGTTTCGTGAGGTCGTAATTCACCATCAACGGAAACAATATGTTCTTTAACCATTAGACGGAGGTGTGTGTAAGTGTATCTCAAATAATTCTCATAAAAACATCTTAGTATATAGAATATACTGGTTTTTTTACAATATAAATGAATAGAAATAGTTTAAGTGGTTGTATAAGAAAAAAAACAAAAGAACATAAGAGAA
The DNA here is from genome assembly GCA_963277665.1 of Viscum album. Lineage (NCBI taxonomy): Eukaryota > Viridiplantae > Streptophyta > Magnoliopsida > Santalales > Viscaceae > Viscum > Viscum album. The sequence continues at coordinate 1,280,393,779 of OY728159.1, forward strand.
GTCATTAACTTTAAATCGAGTAACTCCCTTTGGTTTGAACCAAAAGGGTTTCTTGAAGAGAATTATTCCTAAGGTAAGGGTTCTAGGATAATTAGAGGGATGTGGAGAGATAAAATGAGTAGATTTTGGTTGAGACAAAGTCTTGAGAGGTGTGGGTAAGGGGTTAGAGGTGGGGGCCTTTTATAAGAGGGAGGTGGGGCACTCTTGGAAAGTCTTGAAAAGTTACTTTACTATAAAATGCTATTCGGATATTAATGGTACCAAAATTATATATTTAGAGGATAAGGTGATAAGTGTTCTAAATCCACCCATAAAATAGGTCTTTTACAAGTGTAAGTCTTATATTTTACCTTATCTTGTCATTTTATTTAAATCGTTCATTAATGAGGTAATCACTACATCATCACGGTGTCATAAATAAATTTATTTATTTAATGTCTAAAAATTATAAAAAATTACTATCATGTATGATATATTTTTAGATTTACAATTAATATTTATATTCAAATATATAATTTATGTAAACAAAATTAAAATTGTTTTACGTAGGTGATACATAATTTGGTTACATTTTCCTTTTTAAAAAAAATATGATAAAAGGTCACTATCACACTAAAGTGATTCCATGGAGTCCCAAAGTTTCCACAAGGCATCCCATGGTCTTCCATGACACCAAAAATAGCATTAGGAAAAATTTTGGGGTCATTTTATATTTTTATAATATTATTTTATCTCCCTTAACTACCCGATTACTAATTAAACACGATAATTAAAGATAATTACCGTCATTACTATTCATAATGTCCAAAAAAAAAGAGAGTATTAATTACATAATTTGGACCTTATGATTCCAAATATGGAATCCATTTTATCAAATTTCAAATACAGAAATTACAGTAATTAGTTTAAAATAATTCCTGTTGTCAAAACCATAGACGGGTTTTTAAGAAGTAAAATCTATCAAAAGATTGATTTGTTTTTACATCAAATTTAAAAGTGAAATTACACACAATTACCAAAATTGTATTAATTGATAAAATAATAATTAAATTACACTTTAAAACCAATTAAAATGACAATCTAACTATATAAATAAATTGGATTAAAAGACATTTTGGAATTAAAATGCAATATTTTTCACTATTCATTAAAAATGAACATTTGTCAAAAAATACCTAAAATCCACCCTAAGATATATTTGATATTACAAATTAAAAAATGATATCAATTTTACCAAATTAAAAACATAGAAGGTTCATTAATTAATTTTATAATCAATTCCCGCTGTCAAAACAAATCTCATGTTTTTAAAAAACAATATCTATTAAAAGATTGACACTTGTTTATGTACAATTTCAAAGTGAAATTAATTAAAATGACCACCATTGGATTAAATGGTAAAAATATATTTTAATTAAACTTTAAAACCAATTAATAATATAATCTAAAAATATAAATAAATTAGATTAAAATGAGGTTTTGAATTAAAAAACAGCATTTTTCACTAAAAATGATCTTTATCGGAAAAATAACAAAAATTTACACAATGTAAATTTTGATGTATTGATTCTAAAGAAAGATTTTATTTTTTCAAATATAACATATAAAATTCTAAAAAATTATATCTAAAAAGGGTTCACCATCAAAAGGCTGTTAATCGACCTTTTTAAGGATATTAGAAGATTTATGCTTAAAATTGGATTCATTCACATTTTAAGCCTCTAACATTTATTGGATAAATGTAAAAATATTTGAAAAAAATATATAATCATTTTTTAGTTAGTTTTCTTCATTCCCACCATTAAAATGGCTAGGCATTAACTACCATTTAAAATAATATTATTATATTATTAGAGTGAAACGTATGATTTCAAAAAAAAACTCGTTGTTTCATGTTGGGTACGCCATCGAACATAACATCCGCTTCAAAGTAATATTGATATTTTATTCACAAATATTAATAAATGTGAAAATGTCATATTCTTTATTTACCTGGGATGTTACATATTTTCATGTGGGGGGACATTACATTATCTTATATGTACTGATCCATTGAGTAACCAAATCCATGCTTAAGAAGGAGAAACTACACTTTGTGTACATTGGGAAGTAGATAACTCTATAGAGTATGTAGGGGACATGTGCATTGTCCTTAGTATTTCTTCAGGGGAGAAACTAACCCTATTTCTAAGCCAAACATCTCAATATAACCTAATTATCATCTCTATAGAGTTAAAATTCTAAAAATAAACAAAAAACTCATAACTGGCCTTTGATAATGAAGAGGGACCTACCATTTTGTTCTATATTAAAAAATACTTAAAATAGACTCTTCTTTTGTCCAATTTCAACACCATATAGAGAATATATGAAATTAACTAAAGGGTTAAATGCATAGAGAATTTAATTTAGCTGACACAATGAGAGTAGTAGATGGAAATTCACTACTATAGGCCAGTCAATTCATTTAACATACATGGTGTATCCTCTTGGTAACCCAATCTGTGAATAAAAGAGTTATATGGGTGGGAACTTCATGGATCATATCATGTCACTCAGTGGGAACAAATTTTGATAATGTGAAACAAATAATTTATGGTTGTTATTAACTTAAATATTCAGGATAAGTGTCTTAGTGGAGGCCGAGATATGGGCCAACCCACATTGCTTGAGGCTAGGTCATGTTTGTTGAACTATCTTGATCAATGGACCAACCTAAATGATTAGGTAGGGTAACTTAAGCCATTACATAATAGTTTTTTATCGCTTTATCCTCCAAAAGTTTTGACCAGAAATCATCATCCTCTTTGTTCACCACGTGGTGGGAAGATGACCCTTAATACCAAGCCAATCCAATGGCTAAGGTGAAAACCCTAATTCCCCATCCTTTTTTCAGAATAGTTAGTCATCAAACTTCCTTGTCACCACCAGCATCATTTTATCATCATTCCACCTTAATTATGTGTCTATTTGACCACTAATGAGCTACCTTGAAAAATATTTACAATACAACTCATTGATCCCGACCTGAGCCCCAATTTTGTACTATCTTTATTGATCATCACCTAATCCCATACCACCACCTCTAAGATTATCTATTATGCCACCATCCATCACCAACCACTCAATCTTTCACTGCATAATCCACCAATTCAACCCCTTTCATATTCTTTCTACTACCTCCTTTTAATAAATGACCATTACTAAGGCGGATGGTGGTTCATTTATCACATGAGAGAAGAGGGATATATATATATATATATAAGAGTGAGAGTTTTTAGCAACATGGGAGTTTGATCCACCCTTTCTGACTTGATCAAACTAGAAGTAGTGTGCTATGTTTGGCATACAATCCAATATTTGTGGAGGAGAAGTGTACAATGGATCCAACAACCCATAATTATTCTCATATTCATTCTTCAAAAATATATTTTATAATATAAACAAAAAATAATTATTATATATAAAAAATAAATCATTTCTAGAATAAATACTAAATAGATATGAAATCTGAAAGGAGTGACATGAAGAAAAAAGATGTAATACAAAATTAATACCCTAATAATGATTCTTCATTGACTCATAATCTACTTATGATTTTAAATCTTACGGATCTACCTCTATGAAAATTAAGAAATCCAAATTTGTCTAAGGTTATAGTGCCAATAATGGATAATAATTTAATTATTGTATTAGTGAGATGTTTATAACGATAAGGTTAAGTCAACCAACTGTATTTTTATATACTATAAATGGACATGGTCTGAGTTCCAAAACCCAAATATAAATTACACCTCTCATAGGTAAAACTACAAGTCTGGAGATAAAATTATGATAATTGAATTTCCATCTAGAGACACATTTCAGAGTTATTGGAATTAAACTAATTTTTATGTATAAGATAATAAAATTATATTTTAAAATATTAAATATTTATTGAGATCCCATGACATAAATAAAATAACCATCCATGTAACCACATAATTTAATATTAAAAAGAATATTTAAAGGATATTAGATTAGAATATTATAAGTCACTAAAAATATATTATTATTATTTTGTGTTATTTTTTCTACATAACTACCATATCCATGTTTTATGGATGAGTTACAACATTCATTGAGGGATGGATATGTTGATTCTCTTGATAGATTTAGTGTTATAACTATGGCCTACTTTGGGAGACCGGTGGGAAGATTGAGGCATGAGCCAAGGACTTGGGTGTCAGGTGGCCTATGGAAAACCATAATTCATAAAGTCCATTCTTATTTTGATATTATGAGTTGTAAATTGTATATTAATATTAATATATTTTTATTTTTTGATAATTATTATTTTAACTCGTGGATAACATAATATGAAATAAATTAGGCATATTAGTGTGATATCATAAATGATATGTGTTTGGTGATGGATATATTCCCTAAAGTCCCAATATCATAGTGTATGAAATTTACATTTCATATGGTATAGAAGGCATGGGTATGAGGTATTTTTTATTGGATAAAGTATATATCATAAATAATTTTATAGTGAGGTGTTATTTCTACTTTAAGTCTATCCTATTATATGACTGAGCTACATTGAAGGTTTTGGGCATAGTGAAAGTTCCTATTGGGCATGGTCAACTATGATTTTTGTCATAATAACTGAATAATTAATATATAAATAATGAAAAAATCACGCAAAACAGAATTAATTCAAGGGTTAATTAACATTAACCATGACACTAAAATAATAGGATCATCACATATAATTTATAATTAATTTATAAGTAGATCTAGAATTACCTAAACTTGTAATTATTTCTTCATTGATGATATAGTTGACTTGATCTCATCATACCATCATTTCAATTAAGGATATATGTGTAGAATCCCACTATCAGTGATCAATATTTGTAGCATAATCCATGAACATCACCATAGAATTATCGGGTGATAGCACATTTCATCCTGAACACTTGAATCATTCATGGTTGATAACAGTATAATTCTCCACAAGGATGAATAATTATTTTTTGTTTCTATTAATTCCTAAAAATAGAAGGACGATAGAGCACATTATAGATCTATAGAACTCTTTTTAAGGTTATAGAGAGCTTCTCTATATCCATTTTTAACAAAAAAAAGTATTTTAGAATGTAATATAACTAGATTTTTATTAAGGAATGATTGAGGTTTACTATTTTCATATAATACAAGCTACCAAATCCTTAATTATTAGTGAACCCCATGACTTATTAATAATATAATTATTTTTCACTTGACATTTTCATCACTTAATAATACATAGATATCATTTCTATCATTTCTAATCATACCATTAATGTCAGTTTTCTAATCCTCCTCAACAATTACTAAACCTTTACTAATGACCATTTATTTGATAAATAAATATCACTTTATTATTCATTTATAAATATAATAAATATAATATTTTTTAAACCATGAGAATAAATATTTTATTTATTATTTAACATTCACATTCTTTTTAATAACATGTGATTAAATTTTATCAATCAACCAAACCTGAATCATTATTATGCCATAATATAGGAATTATATTTATTCTAACTTATTAAATTAAACATTGAATTTAACTGAGATTTATGATACACTTAGTGTGTGACGTAATAGGACTATTTCTTTATGGAAATTGATAGAGACACATAATGTTTAAAGGTAGCATCTAGAAACATGCCAAGGCACCCATAAAGAAATAATTCAATGTCAAAATGATTGAAAAACACTTATGAATTACCATTGTGTAATATAATTCCTTTAACATGATATCACTAATAAAGTAAGTTTCATACTAGTGTCATTAACATATGTTATTGATGTAACTTTATTTGAATTTCTAGAATTAAACATGCCCCCAAAACACCATGGTCATGGATTTATCCAAGATATTCCATTATTTTAAATGGGACCAAGAAATCAACTTATATCACGGTATATAAAGGATAAAACATTTTTCACATTATCTGTTAATAAAATAATAATCATGATGCACCCAACATATCCTACTTTTCCATAAGAATATTTCATCACATTTTTCATCAATACATCAAAGTACTTGAATTATTTTATTTATTAATAACATTATTAAATTATAAAGATAAATACAAACATAAATATAGATAAAATTCCAATTACATATATAAATTTGGATTTACTACCAACGGACCCTATTCCCGTAATCTCCTACACTAAAATTACCAACAACGCACACTATGAGAGGGTGCCTCAAAGTCCTATAAGTCTCCAACCTTGATATCCTTTATCATTTTTGTGCCATTAAATGATATCAGCTAAATAAATAACAAATATATTTTAATGAATAATGTTTTGGAACCTCTAGGTCCTGATCACATTGGAGAATAACAATAACCTTTCACTATGATAGATATTATTAGGACAGTATCACATACTATTTAATGTAGATGAACAATAATGTTCAGATAAAAGCATTATTAATATTCATGATAATAAATACAAGTAGTCATAAAGTAATTATAATTCAGTTTTAAGAAACCAACTCCAATATACTCCCACTTTAACTAGATCCAATTGTAAAAAACCTTTAGTCCACTTGCTCCCAAAAAATACATGTGCATATTTTGAGATAGAAACTTCGTCTAGTGGTTTACCATGTTTTCCTCCATGGATAATCTTCTCCCATTAAAATCAAATCATTGGGAAAAAAACCACCATGGGATGAAAAATCTAAAGCTTATGCTTTTTCCTTTAATGTGACCTTGACTCCTTGCAAAGAGTCATCGTTGTGGTGATATCATAATAAATTTTGAAAGGGTATTGACTAGTTTAATAGGTCCACATGTCATATATATTCATGTTGTTGTTTTTCATATTATTTTCTAGCTAAATGTATTGGTTTGTGCTATAAATTCATGATAGTTTTTCTTTGTATGATATATCTATATTTTCATGATGTTGTGATATATATTTATTATCATTGAATTAATTAAACTGAGTATTTTTTTTTTGTTTTAGTATATATATGATAATTGTGACTAACATGCATGGATAGTGGCCATGGTTATTGCTAGGAGGGTTATACCATGGGTTAATGGTAGACTCCTAGGTGAACATTGTGTGATCTCATAGACTAGATATAAGTTTGTGTTCAATCTCAGTAACCTGAGTTGTTAATGTAATACCCATATTTATATCTCTAGTATGAGAAGTTAACTATGGGGGGGGGGGACTTAATATCGTTAATTTTTAAATGTCAAATAAAACCCCTTTCATTAATAAATTACAAGTCTTTTTTATGTTAAAATGCAGTCTTTCAATAAAAATCACCTTATGTTTTTACCTTGAAACACATTGGAAGAATACATTGAATATTTTTTGAGTTAGGCACTAAGTTAACATGGAAATATGAGGCTTTTATATAATTTTTATTATTTTAATAAAAACATTAAATATATTATATTACACATGGAAGAATTTTCAAAAAAAATTAAATATCTCATAAATGATGTATCGTATGAGAAATCTGAGACCACCATTGGGTCTAGAATGTAAGGTTTGACCATGGAATGACATAAAATTTATGTGTATCAGTAATTTGGATAAATCGAACCTGAGAATAATTTATTTAATACTGTTATTAATTTTTTTTGTAAAAAAAATATCTCATAAATGGTTTGTCATATGAGAAATCTAAGACCATCATTAGGTCCAAGATGTGGGGTTTACTCTAGGCACAACATAATATTTCTGTGATTTGAGTGTTTTGTTACATAACACATAAGGGTAAAACTAATTATTATTTTATTATTAATTTTTCTGAAGAAAAAATAGAAATTACACATGTAATTAAATTTTCTTAATTAATGAGTGACTCTTCATCATGTGTGAATATTTATTTTTTATAAGGTTAGCTAAAAATGGTGATATTATTACCTAGTGATAAATAAATAAAAATGTATGGTTAGTATTTGTTTATTAACTTTTATGATCATTTAATAGAATATTTATTTTAAAATGTTAATGGTGGAAATGATGTGAGATATTTAAAAATAATAATAATTTATTGTTATTATTATTAAATTGGTAAAATAATATCTGTATGTGGAAAATTTAATTGTTTATATATATGGATTATATATATACATATCTACAGCTGAGTGTATGCATATTAATATGTGTGTTTTAATGTCTATATATATAACATGTATATATATAGGTTATATATATATATCATTGTGTGTGTGTGCGGGTATATATTTGTACATCTGGGTGTTTGTATACATATTTAATATGGGTGTATTGAATAAGTCTTAACATGGGGAATTTAAAAAAAAATCATGAAGGGATCCATGAGGTGGCACATAGATTTAAGATGAGAGAGAAAATAAAAGTATTAAATTTGATAATTTAAAACAATTAAAGTGGGGTGTAAATGAGGGGGTACCTGAAAACATGGGTTTAATATGGTAGAGAAATATATAATAAATGGTATTAAATAAAAAAGACAAAAATGTATAATAAATTATAATTGGGGTGCACATTGGGGTAAAATTTATCACCCTCATGCCAATCTACTCCCCCTCATGTCACATTCCTCTATGTACCATCTATTATTATTTTTTATTTTCCATTATTATTTTTCAAAACTACATTATTCAATATCATCTTCAATATTGATCAGTTTTATGTGTTGTTGGAGCCACTAGATTCATCTCGATGTGTATAATTTTATTCCTAATGATATTTTCAAAGCTATCAGGGCAATTTGTTTTGATTTAATTTAATATTTCCATTTCCATGTTTTAAATATCATCAATTACGACAATTCTAAAACATGTCAAAATGATATTGTTTCTTGGATTTAGTGGAAAAAGTGACCTCGGACATGAACCCTTATCATCAAATCATCATTACACCTAAGTTAGTATGTTCATTACCTTTTCAAGACCTCATTTACACATTTTTACATGTTATAATTTTTGTGTAGACATAATTGATTACCATGATTGATTATTATTGCATTTGGGTGTGTGTAGGTGGTCTTGTGCTCGCTACCTGGTGGTTTTATGCAAGTTTATTGGCATGAGATATGAGGTTCAACACTTTGGGTGAATGATAATTAGTTCATGTTTTATAATAAATAATAATAATTATAAATTAATTAATGAATATTGAGTTTTAATTGAATAATTGAATGATTTTTAATAAATTTAGAAAGTGACAATGGCCCTATTGGACCTTATGTGCTAACTTGTTGTTTAGATGACGATGGTTCTATCTTGATCACATATGAGTATGTTAGACTATAAGGACAACTTGAGGCGTGTTTATGTGCTACTTGGGACCTAGATCCATTATTTGTGATGACTTATTTCATTATTATTATTAGATATCCTAATAGACCATTTTTTATTTTAATCACATGTGTAGATATTGTAACTCATGATGTTTTTCATTCTCTATTTATATGTGCACTCATGCCTTGATGTGATATATGTACTAACATAACATATTAACCATGCTAGATAGTGATCACAAGTTGGTGCCTGTGTAGCCATGAGTCCCTTTATGATATTATTTTTAGGACTATACTTAAGTTGCTTGTTATTCTATGTTCAATGATTATGACATGTGTTTGTTAATTTCTATGAATAATCATGATTTTATGTCATACTATTATTGATTTTTATAATATAACTTATTTGATGTTACCCTAACTTTAGATGCATGGTTATTTGTGAATGGAACTGGTGGACCATCATGACAGGTTTATCCCTTAGAGGTAGTGTACACATGACATGTGATGATTGTGGTGATGGACTTGAGAACATAGTGGAGACATGATGATGCCAAAGACATTCCATGTTGAGGATGCATTTGATGCCCAAATTCTATGTTCCATGTTACTCATTGCATAGTGAACTGCTGAGTAGCACGCCCAATTCTTGGTTTTATACCAAGTAGCATGTTATTATATTTTCATTTTTCTACCGAGTATAATGCTAGATACCTGGTGTTATGCTGTGTAGCATGTTATTCAATTCTCGTTGAACAGCCAAGTATCATGCTCGTTTCCCAGTGTTATGTCTAGTATCATATTATACTTGAGGCTTATAGAATGTCGACTTGTATGCACACACAATACTTTAAGGATATTGGAAAAATAATTCACTATCCATGTGAATATATTGGTTACATTAGACATCCGTTATGATTTATCCTTCCATCATTGAACCAAAGTAGATATAATTGGGGTTTATAGTGTCTTGGTTAGTTCACAACCACTCAGTTTTGAATTGTATGTTTATTTTATTATTAAAAATTTCTTATTATTATGTAATTCACTTGTATACTTGAGAAAAAATTGTTAAGGATGCATTGGTGGTGTCCTACCAAGTCTTGTACTAACATCCAACTTAAGAATTTTGGAGCACCAATATATTTCTTGAGGGATTCAATGTAGAGGAAAGGCCCCATGGTAGATGAATGAGTAGGGGAGAATGGAGCTAGTAGTGGAATATTATATAATAAAAATGGCTATATATATTTATTTATTTTATCTGAAACTCTATACACTGGACATGCTTTCCACTTTGAGATCCATTTATTTATATTCCCCATTTAGTTCACTTTCTTCATATAATCTGATTATGTTTATTATATTGTTAATTATTATACATTGGTTATTTATATCTTCCATGAAAATTGAAAAATGGTATAGTATCCCCATGGTTCCACTTGAGATCCTCAATGGCCGTTAATAACCACTTGCATATAGGGAGGCACACATAAGTTTATGTGCAATTATATCCCAAACTTGATGGTTTGGGTTTATATGTTACTGGTGGTATGTTTTAATTATAAGTAAAAGTGTACCTAATGACCTCTACAACCCTTTATAGAAACGATATGTGAAATGAGTATCCATGTATGATAAAATAATCTGTGGGACTCCATGAAGTCATACAATCTCTCAGACATAGATCCAGCCTAGACCATCCATAGAAAAGGAATAATTTATGGAAAATAGTGAGAGGCCTCCGTGATCCTATCAATGATAACCCATACTACATCATTTTCTCAAGGGGATCTCAATAAGAAAGTCATTAATTCCATGGTAACATTATTACATTTCCACTTAGTAATGGGTAATGGGTGTAGAAGCCCAACTATTTACTAGTGTTCCACCTTTACCTTCTAACAAGTGGAACACCTAGTAACAAAACTAGCATTCCATTTTTTCATACGAGGACTCCCATATTGTAGATTTATATGATGATACATCTTTGTAATCCCATAGCATACCACTCAATTAGAATCATGATACTCTCACATAAATTCCTCCTAGATGTTTATAAAAACCCAAATTCATCCATGTATGTTCAAGTAATACTACTACAATACCACAATTTTTATTTCAAACCACGCATTGCCAAAAGAGAAAAATTTCAAGGGGGCATAAAATAGTGTATGCTGAGTTTATCGACCATCAAAATGATATTGCTTAAATAATGAAGAGAACCCGGGCTAGCAAAGATAGAACACTGATCCCTATTAAGAACCCAAGTGGCTAGAAAATCCGCCACTTTATTCCCCTCATGCCAAGTATGCAAAATTCCCACCCCTGGATGAAGAACACCCATTAATCTTTTGGTCAGGTAAGGGATGGATCATGTACATTAAATCTTATCATGTATCACCCTATGAAGCACCATTGAGTCAGTATCCACTAATTCCAAGGAAATATTATGTTCCTGACAAAGCGCTATTACCTTCCAATTTTCATTGGAATCTACCACGAGTTAATCCCCCAGACCAAATCCACCACAAAAGTCAAGATTAACTACACTAATAGGATCACGTACCACACCCCCTGCATAACATAAACAATACAAGATTCTCCTACATTTAGTTTGAAACCATTTATTGGTGGATTCCACTATACACAATTACCCTTCCTAGGTGTGTTTTATGGAATAGACTGAGCATAATTCCCAACCACAAACTTTCTCAGAGGAGTAAACCCATCCCTGATTTTGAAAATAAGAACCAAATCGCCCATAGTGTTGCATGTCTTGATTGTTAGGAATAGACATGAGTAGGAAACACTAGTGTTTCGGTACTAATTCCTCCCCCTCCAGAGTGTCCAGCAACCCGCAATGACCATGAGCACCTTATCCTTTCTTTCCTTCAACTGATTCTATAACTCCATAAACCCAGACTTTAAAAAAGAATTCATAGAGAAATCCCTTATTGAAAATCTGATGAACTCACCAAGCAACTCCCAAACAGTCATAGCCCAGTCACTAGTGAAGAAAAGATTCCCCACCGATTCAACATTGGTGTTCTTGCAAAACAGGAACTTAGATTCGATAGAGATACCATTTTCATGACTGTGTGACATGTAATGGGATAAATGACTTTAGATTCTTAGGGAAAAAATATACATGAAAAAACAACCATAAAGAAAGGTGTTGCATATGAAGTTGGCTGGACCGATGGATTTCCGATCATCAGGAAAAGTCCGCATTTTCAAATACAAGGGTTGAATACAGATTGTGGGATCTCTCAGATCATGTTCATATGCTTGTCTATCATGAGTAGGGATCAGAGGATATAAATCACTTTCATTATTCGAACTAGTGGCTATCGGATAATAGCTTCATCAGTGTGGTCCTAAAATCATGGATAAAGCCATTGTAAGATGGAAAATGGGAGTGAATTCACAAGAAAACTTCAAATATTGAAATTAGATCTTCACTCATGGTATGAAAATAGATTAAGCTACCTATATGACATTCAAGGATTGAAGGATGATATTGTTCAATTAAAGGCGAGGCTGGAACTAGGATGGAATAATGAAATTTTTAGCACTTTGTTATAGAAAAAAATCAGTTAACTGAGGTGATTCTAGAGTAAGAGAGTATTTCCCATGAGATATCTAAGGGAACATGGCTCTATGATGGGGATATGAACTCTGTGTCTTCTAGTTTTTCATTAATGAAAGAATAAGGATCTGTATTTTGGATATTCGGTTGAAGGATGGGTCTTTTTCTCATGATTCCAAGATTGTGGGTGATATGGATACTAATTATTGTAAATATTTATTGGCTAAGCCTAATCCTTTTATGTAGTGGGGTTACCCATTTGAGAAAACTAATTTTTTTTATGAAATTCCTGTTTTTGTTTCCCAAAATATCAATGAATCCTTTGAGAGAATTCCTGATGAGGCAGAGATTTGGCATGCAGTTTGAGCACTTAATTCTGAGAGTGCTCTGGGCCCAGATAGGTTCCAAGGATACTTTTATATCTAGGTCTAGGGGTTTGCGATGGTTAAGCTAATGGAGGCCATTCAGGATTTCCTTAGAGGTGGGAACCTGCCCTGAGTTGCCTATGCTTCGACCATGATCCTCATTCTAATAGTGAATGATCCATCTTCATTCATCCATTACTGGAATATTAACATGTGTGACTTCCCATATAATGTTTTGTAAACCATAATCAATAGAAAACTCTTAGTCAATCTTTCAATTTGGATCTTAGATAACCAACAGGGCTTCATCAAGGGTAGGTCAACACAAGAATCCATTTCCATTATTTAGGAAATGGTGGGGGGAATTAATTAAAAAAACCTGGTTCAAAGTGGTGATCAAATATGATATAAACAAATCTTATGAAAATATCAATTAGAGATTTATCAATAAAATGTTGAGCTGTATGGGCTTCTATAGAGTGGTTGTTGACATATTTTTTAGGGACTTCATCTCTCCTTGGTTGGAAATTTATTTTTACGGGGACAAGGTGTGGTTTCTTCAAGACTACCCATTGTCTTAGACAAGGGGATCTGATCTCTCATAGCCTTTTAGTTTTGGTTCAGTACACTCTTAGCATAAATTTGTAGAGGAAACTTTATAATAGTACCCTCCAGCCTTTCCATAGTAGATGAATCCAAAGTGTCATTTCTCACATTTTTTGTGAATGATATGGTATTTTTCCTTAATGGTAATAGAATTATTCTTCATGAGTTCAATACGATTATGGAATTGTACTACAAGTGGGGTGGACTGTCCATCAATAGGTCCAACATTAATGTGTTCATTTCTAAATGGTGTTCAGAGAGGCAGGTAAAAAAATTAGGAAGGTATACGTATGAAAAAATATCATCTTAAATGGATTTTATGGGTGTACTAGTTACACCATGAATTATTCAGGTTCATCATTATGATGGGTTAGACCAAAGGATTTCTGCTCGCATCACTAACTAGAAAAACCGGTTTCTTTCCTTTAGGGGACATATCGTGTTGGTTAATTGTGTCCAATCCTTCATCCCTATGCATGTGATTTAGGATCTTAACGTGCCAAAGTTATTCTTGAAAAATATTGAAAATATATTGACTGGATTCATTTTGGACATTCATGGGGAAGTCATTCTCTATTGGGTCTCTTGGTATAGGATAGCTAGGATTGTGGCTAATAGGGGGCATAAGCATAAGTAATGTTAAGGATGTTATGTCCAACATGCACAAAAAAAATTCATGCTACTTTTTGGAGGGTAATTATATCTGGGACAGATTCATTATTGGTAGATATGAGTGTCAGGGGTATCTTTCTCACGGGGGTGTTTCTTGTCTTTGGTATGGGATCTCAAGCCATCTTCATGTCCTTAGGAGTAACTCCATGTAGATTGTGGGACATGGGCAGATCAGTTTATGGAATGAAAATTGGGTGGGGATGTATGTGAAATTCCACATCCTCATCAATGATATAGCATAGTGGCAGGTCCCCACCTAGAACAGTTTAACTTAGGTTTAGGCCCTCAAGATCCGATAACTGCCACATTCTAAATCTCTAAAAAAGTAAATACATCACTTCCAAGGATTTAAGGATAAACTACTCAAGATTCTCCTGGACCTCTATGCATATCTTAGAAAATAAGTCCATTAACTTCCACTCATTACTGACCTCCTGAACTACCTATTTTTGAGTCTTCCATGTAAAATTATCCACATTATCATTACCTTTACCAAGCATATAAGAAATCTTGGAATCAAAGGAAATCAGATATTCAACCCATATTCATTGAATGAGATTCAAATCAGAATACATGAATATGTCACTATGTTTGTTATGGTCTATAAAGACCACAAAACACTCTCCAATAAAATAATGCATCTTAAAATAAAAAACATAAACCATATCTATCATGTTGAGGTCATTCATAGGGTAATCCTACTGGTGTGGAATAAACTAACGAGAACCGTAAACCATGAATCAATCTTCATGAATTATAAATTCTCTTATCCTAATGCCTTTTGTGCCACATTATGCTATATAGATTCTTCCCACCTCTAGAATAATTAGGATTTGTGAAGAATTTGATATCTCTTTTAGATCTGGATAGGCAACCTCAGAGGATTATAACTATATAAACTTCAAAACCTTCTTTTTCATTCCTATGAGAGGTAATTATATGCATGAAAAGTCTTGAATAATTTATATATAATATATACCCATCCCTAATAAACATTACATTTCAAAGAAAATATTAGACTGCTCCTATCTAACTACATATCTAACCTTATCTAGGTCAATATATAATCCTACTTCTGAAACAATGTCACCTAAGAAGTTCACCTTATAAACCCAGAAGTAGAATTTGGAGATATTATTAAATGGATGGTTCTTTTCCAATGTGTTGAATATAGTATAAAGATATTTTACATGTTTGTGTTAGGTATGAGAATACACCAAGATATCATCCACGAAAACCACTAAAAATGAATCCAGCTATTGGTTGAAAACCTAATTCATCAGTTCCTTAAAACAAATAGGTTTATTCATCAAACCAAAAGGCATAACCAGATAATCATAAAGACTATACCTCCTATAAAAAATATTTATGAGGTATTTCCAAGAATTTAACTCACACATGATGGTATCATGACAAAGAATCAATATTGTAGAAAACCCTCACTCCTCATAGTTGGTCAAAGTGGTTGTCTATACGAGGTAGTGGATAATGATTCTTAACCATAAGCTAGTTCAACCTATGGTTATCCAAAAAAATCATGAGGGTTATTTTTACCTTCCTGGTAAAAATATAGGTGCACCAAAGGGTTATGTAATTATCCATATAAAACCCTTAGCTTAACAGTCCCCCGAATGCCTCTTGGGATCCTGTGACTCAGTGGTATCTATCCTATAAGGAGGAATGTACAATGGTGTAGCTCGTGGAAATAGATCAATAGAGAACTCTACCTCTATCTTATGAGGTAATCCAAAAAATTATTTAGGGAATACATCCATGAAACAATCTACTTCAAAATAATACTGAAATATTCACTGATCATCCATATAAAAGATAGAAATATGGGCTATCTCTCTATATATCCCACGATGGCTTGGTCCATCTCTACTTTCCTGGAAATCCCATTCCCCCTTATAAAGATAAATATCACTCTATGGTGATGTGAAAGATTCCCTATGGTGATATTAGTCTATATAAGTATGATATAGGACCAATTATTCCATACTAAGAATGATATAAAATCCAACCATCTTGAGGATGAAGAGATCCCATAAGAAATGATAACTTCCTACCTCATGGTGGAATTACTAAAATTGGTGTACACTGTCTAATAAAACTCCCACCTGAGTATCAAGTTTTATAATTCCATATAAATATTGGGTCTCAAGAATAATTATTTATATGATAGTCATGGAGATAAAATAATATGAAGTTTCAGTATAAAAAATAACATATACTAAATTAGAGGCTATAAATATTTTTACCCTAACTATAGAAAACATGACACCCTGATTCTTGGGTAGAGGCTACACCACATGCATATGTTCTTATCCATGGCTCTGAGATGCACCGAAACTACTCAATGTTGGTCTACTCAACTGATTTTGTGTGTCCTAAGTCTAGCCTCCTCTACCATGTCCATCTCCATGGCATGTAAGACTAATGGTAGACTACCTTCTAGTTAGGTGTCGATATACTAATCCAATTATTGAAAGTGGAGTTGGTTTGAACCCTTACCCACTAGGAATAGATGGTAAGATCCAACAAAAACTCTAAAGATAGTCCATTACACCATAGGCTTATCACTCAACCAGGTATTGGTAACATAGAGTCTTTGTATAATCGTATCTCCCACACTAATGGAATATAATATAACTAATAGAGTGGATACTCTAGTTGTTAGTATTCTATCAAGATCAATCTAGGTGAAGTTTCTACCCACTAGATAAACTACTACCATGTCTTGGAACTAACATTCTATTCCCTATACAGTCAATTTCTCTCAGGTTAGGCCCAATGATGACGGCTTGGTTCATAATTCAAGAAATGGTACTCAAATAGAAAAAATTTACCTAAGACCGTATGAAATAGCTAAGCCCATCATCAAAAGGAATCACTCTCTAAATCTCATTAGTAGTGAGGGAATGTGAAAAACCTTAAATTTCAGCAAAGTGAGATGAATAATATAATGTTATAGAGGTTCATGCTCTTAGTGCAGGAATTACCAAGCTCGGTCAATTCTTTATATCTCTGGAAATAAATAGTCATAGAAGTTAGTATGGAAATCTCTTCATACCATATTTTGAGGATAGTCTACCTGAGTAGTAACATCCCAGAAATGATTTTCAGAACCATAAATCATATTAGTGGTGAGATTGACCCTCCTCCTTAGAGGCATCTTTAGGTGCTCAAATATAGACAACATAGACTCTATCCATGTCTCATAAGCCTGTGGACCACCATCCACTGAAAATGTGGGTGGATACTACTACTGAAACACTTTCATCATCGATTTTGTAGTTGGGTAAGGTCATGGAACACCCAAAAGAGTTATCCTAAACTATAGGAAACCCTTTCCAAACTGGGTGTTATTGCTCAAGTTAGGTATAAATAAATGTGTAGCAGCTGGAAATACTGGCAGGTAAGGTTCCATCACATTAGGAACATGGTCGCTTCCACCTTCCTATAACTCAACATGAAGATATCATGGTTTCATATCTCTAAAAATGTTAATAACACACCTAAAATAATATTAAAAATGATAAAAAGTGTAGAGATAAGAAGAGGATAGTTATAAGCCTTACCATTTTAAGAGCCACACCCCTATGCCTACTCATAAATATGGGTTTGGGTGCCATATAAAGCCATGAAGAATCAATATATATACTAACTAATAACCACTAATAAGTTCATCTATGGGTCATGTTCTGTGTTTTATATTTTGGGTTCTAGTATACATTGTGTCATTTTCAAGTTATAGAGAAAACACCCTTTAAGTTACAATTGACATCAATATTTAGCGACAAACATTTATATTTAAATTTATAAATCAACAGTTCTTAAATATTTCATTATGTCTATCCATATATATATCATGTTCCAGTTAGATGCATCTATTTTTCCCAAGTTATAAATTTCCGCCCTTTCTAAATTTAAAAATGGTACTACCTGTAATTGAAAATAGATTTTTATGATTGTTCAATTAGATAAATCACCATCCTTAATTTATGGAGGTACAAACGCTCTTAAAATTTCAATTGGAATACATGTAATTGCAACCAACTAACGTTTTAGATCATGTGACCAGTGGTCCATAGATCAAACATAATATTATTGGAAATCTAAGGCACCATAAGCAATATATATGGGACAACATAATTTAGGATGATATAGAAAATTTAATTTTTTCAATTATTTTATCCTTGAAATAAATGTTTTCACAATTACAAATATAACTATCAAAGAACAAAGAATATGCAACCAACACTGCATGTATTAAGTAAACATTCCATTACATAATGCATGCCATATAAGTACTCAAGTTCTTATAATTATTCACGAGACACTAACTCATTTCCATTCCAGGACAAGGATAAAAATAAATTCCACATTAATAATAAAAACCACAATCCATTTGGGTTATCAAATGGTGAAATTAGTACAACCATAACATGAATAATTCAGATCATCAATACCTACCCCAAGCAATTTTCCTTTTTCCTCTTGCACGGGTTAACTTCTCCTAGGAACAATCTCATTACCAAATTCCAACACATCCTAGTATCCAATATAATAACTCAAACAATAAGTCAAAAGTAAAAGACCTTTGATACTAATTTGTAAAATCCCAGCCCCAATTCACCTATACGTAACTGAACTTTGTTGGTCACATGGCCTCAAGCATGCCTCCCCGTACACCAGAGGCTACCAACTAGAAGTAAGGATCCATTATGGTATTGTGGAGAGACTATACCCTCATGATCAGAGTAGCACAGTGGTATGATATTGAATAAATGGGTAGATATTAGAATCATAATAATGAAAAAAGAAAAAATAGAGATAAATCCTCCAAACATTAATAATACATCAAGCCAAAAGTGACACTATATACAAAATGATGAGTATTTCATGAAGCTATTGAAAAGACACGCATACAAACATACATGTATATTAAATTAAAAAATTTTAGAAAGGATATATTTTTTAGAATTACAAGCTAAGGCTTGGTCCCACACTCCTAATATCCCATTCTTTAATCAATCAAACATCCAAGACTAGGAAATTTTTCTTATCCCTACCTTCTTTCATGAAGTCTTTCCTAGTACCAAACAACATCCTGAACAAGGTGTGAGATATACTTAGTAGGACACTACCAAATGACATATATAAAATTACAATATGTGAATATAAAATTAGTAGTGTGAAGATATAGAGTTTATTAGTGGTGAAACATATGTTAAATAGTAATCACGTTGGGCTTGGTCTCCACATGAGATGCCTGGCTAGCCATACCTACTTCATCTTATACCGATAATGTCTGAATAAGGGACCCATAGGAGGTTTGGGTCTTGAATATATTATTAATTTTTAAAAATTTAATAAATATGTATAAATTTAGATCCAAATTATAAATAATTAATCCAAGTAGTAATGATATTATAAGAGGACCCATAGAGAAACCAATGTGTCCTTGACCATAGAAGGTCAGGCTAGTTCATAGCTATAAACCATAAAGCCTAGTTATAGGTGTCTCAAAGTAATCCAAGTGGGTACACTCGATAGATTTCACCAGAATAGTTTCTAACCAAGTCTATGGATCAGGTACATAGTAAATCCCATGAAAAGTATGTCTAGGAACAAAGGGAAGAATCCATGGTGCCTCTTGTATGAGACTTTCAGCTGAATATTGGGAGTGTATCCAAGGAATTCTAACTATCTGAATATAAATCAAGTGAATATTTGACTCTACACCAATAAATTCATGTATAATATGACATTTCCAAATTCCAAGGAGGGTATCTCCATTTGAACCATCCCAATAAATCAAGGTGACATCCTATGAGTGCTCAAGGGATTCCCTTGGGAATAAAATGTTGGCTCATGTCTGAACATTCTTTTAATAAGAAAAAGGTCCATAATTCCAAATTGCACCATACATTAAATAAATTACCCATGGTCCATGTGATAAAAATAAAAATTCATTCACTTTACATAATTCATGTCTTTACTTATTCATTCAATAATGATAAAGGGATATACAAAGAGGTCCATACCATTAATCATACCCTTCAAAATTAATAATTTCCAAGATAATTTTCCCCCCAAAATAATGTTTTAATTTATACATATAAATTAATAAAATCAATTATCTAATTATAAGAAAACACACAAATGGGTGTTTTGGTTATTAAAAAGTAACTTGGCGCATAATTATTTCTATGGGGCACCCAAAGGGGTGGCTCAAGTTGAGGTCCCTTACATATAACTATAATAATAGGGCCTAATAGAGCAATTAAATTCTAAATTAAACAAAAAATTCAAGGAAAAATTATTTTAATTGAAAAGCAAGAGTGAAAACAGTGCATGGTACAATGGGGAAATTTATAAATCAATGAGACTTGAGGGAAAAGTTATAGACCACCCACCATATGGTATTATATGATAACTCATGTAGTATCAGCTTCAGATTTAGAGAATAACTAGATAATGTAATGAAATAAAAAAAATCCTTGAAAATAGGTCAAAATAGCTTGCATGAAATTCACACAACGGATGGAGAGAGAACCAAAAAAAATGTATTGGATCGAATCTCTTACCAGCGAAGATCCAACATGACAAACAAAACTTGATTCAAATGTTGGATGAGGAATAAACCTCAAATCCTTGCTATAGGAATTGGTTGTATCCAATGGGATAAGGGGGAATTTTATATTGGAAGAGGAGGAAAAATTAGGGGTTAATTTATAAGGGTTCTTGGGAAAAACCATAAATTCACCCTATATTAATAGGATTCTTAATTTGGATGTGAATTTAGAAAGAACTTGTGCCAACCCTGAAATATAACTATTTAAAAGGGATCCAACCCTCGCATGAATATCCCACATGTTTTAGAAAAAAATATTCTTCAATTATTTGGGGTCACTACCAAATTTCCACATAGGGCATGGGCTAGGTTCGCAATTTAGAAACCTAGGCACAGCCAGTGTGGGTTCCCTCAGCAACATGTCTATATTTTTTCTCAAAACCATACTTCCTCCCTAAAATGGTTTTTAAACTATTATCCCATACCTATTGTCCATACTATAGAGCTGAAAATTTATTAATAACTGTACGTCAACCATGTTCCTCATTCCACCGCTCTAAAATTTGGAGCTTTGAACTCGCAACAAGCCCTAGATGCTTCTGAATCCTTCCATAATACCTTTTGTCACATGTATATGGTTTCAAAGGAATATTAAAACTAAAAATTAATGGCTCATACCTCAAAAGAGAAACTTGGGTGTTACATTATATTACTTTACATAAAGAAGATAAATCACAGTTTTGAAAAATTTGTCTTTTTTACTATTCCCTAAAAAAAATCATCCTTTTTAGAAAAATCATATAAAATAATACTAAGAATTTTATGAAATTATGATTTCAAAAATTATATCAATTTTGAAAAATATAGTTTATAAATTAGGCAGAATTTAATTATATATCCATGGAAAAGAATAATATGATCCATTTTGGCAGAATATGTATTTTTGAAGCACACAATGAATTTATTATTATTCTTGTCCTATTTACAACAATTAAATGAATGTTAAAATTCCTGACTGAATTAATTATTTAAATTAATTATTTTTTTTAAAATGTATTTCATAATGTGGTTATTTCCATTCATATCCACCAACCTAACAAATAGGTTATCACATTTATATATAAATATTATTTCCTGATTCATTTAAGATTGGTGTTGCATGTGGTGTATGCTATAAAACATAATCGTCCTTTAAAATAAAATATAAAAAAATTATTGGGGTATTACATTCTCCCATACTCAAATAAATTTCATGCTCATAATTTTACTTTTTTTCCAAAACTATAAATATCATTACATATTAATAAAATTAGATACATATTATATCACGAAACCTAATTTGAATGTAATGACTAAGAAACATAATATAAATGTAACACTATGTGAATCATACTGAAAAATGACTTTTTGAAGTCATTCCTTTGTACTTTAGTGTTACCTTCCACATAATAATTGATAAATTTACTTTGTTTTGATAAATTATTTTAAAATTTGGATAAAAAATATCATAATATTTACTAACTTGATTTATTCTAATTATATTATCGTGATTTCATACTTCTATGTGAATCATCATGATCATGATTATATTTTGATTACAGAATCATTAAAATCATTTTTAATTGACTATAAGATCAAATAAATGATGAAAAGTTATTCCCTCTATCTAAAACCAAAATTGATATCACAGGATTAAATAAAAATAAATGTTAATAAAAAATTATAATAAAATTTAGCTTTGAAAAATTAATAATAATAAAATTTCCACTTAAAACTCCTAAAATATTTTTGATTAAATTGGAACCCAAAAAATAAAATTATTTTATCAGTTATTCTTAATTATAGTATCATTTTTTATTTAGAAACATCCTATATCACTTAAATATGTATGTATCCTAACTATATATTCTACAATACATTTTTTCTTAGATAAAATACAATAAAATGCAGTAAACTTCAGCAAGGATGACCATTTAAAATAAAATAACAACCTTAAAGGTAATTTAAATGTTCTTCAATAAATATCCCTAAAAATATGAAATTTTTATAAAAATAACTTTTTATGTGATTGATGCCATTCAAAATATGTTCCCAAAGTTCGCATTTTCCAAATTTTCTATACAACTAATTATTATTTGAAAAATGCTTGTATGTTTTCTCTTAATCCTCATACAAAAATACGATTGATAAATGCCACTACATACTAATCATATATTCTACAATTTAACCTATATTCAAATCCTTAATGGTTACACTCATCCATGAGATCTATTATGTGATTTCAATTTGTATTATAATGATTAATAAATGTCCCATTCATGGAAGCAATATCAACATTCACACTTACAAAATTTCTTATATAACTCATTTTACTCAAAACTATTAAATAATAATTATCAAGTGATTCCAATTATCTATATAATATTTAGACTATTTTCAAGATTTCATCAATGAAGAAAATTATCAGGGTTATCCTTTATTCTTGTGGAATTATTTTATATAATTACTTACCTCCTTACTGTTAAAGCACTAGACATTAATATATCCTATACTGCCTTCGAAATTTTGATCTTGATTTACATTTTCTCTCCACATGTAAAAACACCCATTACCTTTAATAATTCACCAATGTTCTTATTCCCACATTCTTAACACATGTGATGTTGAATATTTTTCCTTCGATGGCCTTTATCACATAAATATTCATGAAACACTACTTTTATATTGTTGTCAAAACATTCAGTTAGGTTTGTATTTTTTTCATAACATCAGATTGTGGGATAAGAATAATCATAGGATCCTTTACTCTAAATTCTCTACCATTCCGTTTCTCTATTCATACTTGTATATTAATCACAACCTGAGTTAGTTTCCCCTATATTTCCATGGTTTTATCATCTCTAACACCCTCTTTTTTAGCATACATAGCAGTGTAATCACTACTTTGACCATGTATGTGAATTCCATTCCTTAATCTAGCTTCTATCCCTAAATAATATTTCTCACATACTTATCCCAAATTCATCATGAATATTGTGACATGGAATAAAAATTCCTATTATTTTCTCAAATACAATATCAGATTATTATAATGCTCATGTTAGTTATGTTTATACAAACTCTAATTTCCAAGGTTCCTACTAAACTTTCTATGATAACAACTATAGAATCACAAACTCTAGTAACCAAGAGGTGGAACTTACTTATAACTTCATTATAGGATAAAATGGATAACACCAACCACGATAGATCAATTTATCATTCTTGGGAATCTAGACACACACATGATTTTTATATTACATTGAAAAAATAAAATATAGAATGAAAAAATTTATTTAATCCATGATTATAATTAAAATATTCCTTCTTTTTATCTTGAGGAAAGGAATGAAATAATGGTTGAGATTATATTCTTATTAAAAGTTTCTTCTAGTGGAAGCTATCATGATTAAATAAGTCATAAATTTAATGGTATAGTGGATAATCAAAAAACAACTCATTCGATTGAAATATTGAGTTCAAAGTACAGACATGGCTAATATCAATATAGCAATAAAATTAATAATGAAAAATAAATTCCCAATAAAGGTAATGTATAAATTTTTAAATTCATGATATTAAAATCAAGGTATGATCCATCATATCATGAATGTTACTAGGAAGGCCTTTTTCAAGACACTGTAATTGTATATGTTGGTATACACAAATTACCCAACTAATGTGGCCACTTGTTTTGTCTTATGAGACATATCAATTTATAGATGAGATATCTATAACCAGGACCCACGCATAACCTTTAAATCTTATTTATTCCTCATAAATTGAATGATCAACAAAATGTATTCTCAAAATTCCTTATAAATTTATATTTATCCATATTGGATCAAGAATATAGAATATTTTCCAGTCAATGAAATAATTTTAATAATAATATTCATTAAATTGATAACATATATAAAAATATTATATGTTTTACACAACATCAGATTAGTGTAAATGATGTTGTATAAATCATGATACCTAAAATATGGACATGGATGAGGAAATAATATCCAATTAAATGATGGAGTGTGATAGGTAATGTAATCACGAGGAAGTTAAGAAACACTGAATCATAAATAATTAGAGGATGAAATAAGAACATATATTCATAATAAATTATGGTATTTAATAAAATAAAATACTTTTTATAATTAGAGTTAAAAAAATAAGAAAATAATTTAAAATAAAATTCCTTAAATCTTTGGAACTTTTCTATAAAAATGAAATAATTAATCATTCTGAAAATTACTTTCATTATTATAAGAAAATAATACTCTTTTCTTTTAATAAAATTTTGAATAAAAGTTTCCAAAATATTGAGTAAAATATTTTTTTATGAAAATATTCACGGAAACTTATAAATGAATCTTCAAAGAAAAATACAGTCATATTGGTGGAGAATTTTTCCTTTTAAGTAAACATTAAAAAATTGATTCCTTTCACATTTTTAGTAAAATTTACAAAAGTACCTCATTCAGAAAAAGATATGAATATTTATTTTAAAACACTAAAAGGAATACAAAATTAGTTTTTAAATTACTTAAAATAATCATTTGATAATTCAAAATTACATTCTCGAAAACATTTTAAAGAATATGGACATGGATGAAAAAGTTCATTTAACATAGTGAAAATAAAATAAAATTTTCAAAAAAAATTATTGACCCTTATAAGTAGAAAAGAGAGTAAATTTTAGAGGAAAACATGAAAAACCCATAAATAAACATAATATATGAAAATATATGGTGTTTAAAGAGAATGTATTATTATTTTTTTAACAAAAAATTAAACATAAATGATATCCACTAAAATGGCATTGTGAAACAAATTCATAATCTTGGTAAAATTTCAATAAAAGCTCATTTAAAGAGAAATATGGAATAAAAATCTATGAATAAAATGAATAAAGATTTATTAATGAAACTATATTTAAAATATGATGTATATACATCATAAAAAACAAATTAGGTGTATAATGTAAAACATGTCTCATTTAAGTGGGAATGAGATGAAATATGTCTTACCTCAAATCCATCTTACTTTATATGTGCTCTTAAACTCTAATATAATATATTTATATTTATTATAAATCAATGATAAAATCATAATCAATTTTATAATATCATATATTATTTCATTACAATAATATATCAACCATTTATTAACAATTATTTATCAGAAATATCACACCGAGTGTTAGGTGTTCATTTTTTCATACAAGTGTCTGTTTAGTAATTATGGTCTTTGTATATTGGACATGGTTTCATAATATATATAATATTAATCAGTAAATAATTATAATTTTTTGAAATTAAATAAAAATTTAGAATCATTAATTAAGGGTGTACATGAAAAAAGAATCACATCACTCCATGGAGGTAATAGTCCACACATATACACAAACGCCGTTATCATTTTCCAATGAATAAAAGAGTAACAAGGTAAGTAACATATTATATTTTATTAATAATATTAATTTATTTAATATCATACATATTCAATACATATATCATAATAACAAACCTTATGAGGTTTTGATGAAAAATGAAACACATTGCTTCGTGGAGTTGGTAGTCCACACATACTCACGAGCAATGCTTTCATTTTCCATAGAACGGAAAAAAGAGATGAATATGGGTTGTGATATAAACATAATAAAATTTTATTGTATATAATATATTTATTATATTATACAATAAATGTTAGTATAGAATCTAAGGAGGTACATGAAGAAATAAAATGAAAGAGGTTGGTTAAGAGTAAGACTTATTCTTTAGAATCCACCTTTGGCTTACACCTTAAGCCATATTAGGATATTATCGGGGATTAAAATAAGATACAGTGTGTGGAGAATGTATCTAGGAAGGTTTTTAGGTATTTGGTTTCTCTAAATGGTTTAATATTTGTAAATAAGAGTGGGGAGGAGGTTCCCTTTTATTATTAAGGTGGTTGAAAACATGTAAATACTTGAACTATTAATATATAATATGTGTATAAATATTTTAAAATGGATAAAAACTGAATTATATTATAATATAATGAGTATAAAGATTAAATATAACCATCCAATAAATTTTAGACTATTTTAGGTGTCATTTTAAACCATAGATTTTAGTTTTTCCCCCTCGTTAACCCTGTTTAACCTTAATTCTTATAACAAATTTTTAACACTTGAAGAGTCATGAAATTAATTCTAAAAAATAAAAATTGAAACATAAATGAACAAAGAATTATAATATTTAACGTTTCTATTAAATTTTATTCAATATAGGATTTTATAATTTTATAATTATTTAAAAATAATTTTTAATTAGTAAATTTGAGTTAAGGTCATTTTCAGACTATTAACATATATTGAATTCAAAGGCATAAAAATAATGATGTAATTATAAAATAAACTATTTCAATTCAAATATAAATTATTATTATCCATAAAATTATTCAGTAACAATATTCATAAAAAATATATTATTTTTTAATGTTTTTAAAATCATTTGTTTGATTTTTCTATAGCTTACACAAGCATTGCATCAGTGTTTCTTAGGAATTCATGGAAATTATTATATCTATAAAGATAAAAATAAATAACTACAATGAACCTAATATATTAATATTAAAAATAGCCATTTAATAAGTAGACATATAATTTTTATCCTTATGAAAACATATTATAGATATTAAAAGAAAGAGAGCAACATTTTATAATTTTTATGAACTTAAAATAATATAAATGTCATAATCATAGAAAATTGGCACTAAAATTAGATATTTTAGAATTTGGGATGTTTATGTACAAATTAATCTCATAAAAAGGAAATTAAGTTATGTTTTAGGTTGATTTTGATAACTTATATCATAGTTTTTAAACTTAATTAACATGTTTCACTACAGGAAAACGGCCATTTAGCGGCGGTTTTTTCGTGGCAGTTTTATAAACCGCCGCTAAACGTGTTTCGGGCCGCCATTTCACGGTGGGTTTTAAACCGCCATGAAATGCCTTAATATTTTTTTTATATTTTTTTTAATTTTTTCAAAATTTTTTCAAGGATTATCGGCGGGTTTTTTTTAAAAACTGCCGTGAAATAGCGGCAGTTTGGGTAAAACCGCCGCGAAATGAAAAGAAAAAAATAAAAAAACAAGAGAAACCCCGAAATCACTAAAACGACCATAACTTTTGATCCGGGAGTCCGTTGAAGCGCAACGACCAGTAAAATTGAAGCTTATGAAGATATCAAGATGCAAGTATAATCAAACTCATGAGAAAGTCTAAGGTGTGGAAGATATGCAAGTTATAAGAAAGTTGAAAAAAAGTTCTCCAACTTCAAATGACCATAACATTCGCTCCGGGTGTCCGATTGGGCTCTACCACATATCAAATCGAAGTCAATGAAGTGAGGTACGCACCAGTTCGACAGAAGAAAGCTTCTGTCATGTTTTTCGACCCCAAAACCCCTCATAAGGCCTCTGAAACCCTGTTTCCGTCACCGGTGTCCCGTCGAACTTGTCTACAAACAGACCTGACTTTCGATCCGCATGTCAGTTCAGACTCCTCCACCTGCCAGATTGTAACTTGTTCTATGAGATTCAGTTTGACTAGTTGCGGTACCCACATGCACTTCTTGATCATAAGTTGTGGTCTTTTTAGTGGGTATCAGGTTTGTTATGTTTTTCGATGCCTCGTTTCTAGCACCCGTTCCCCGCCAGCTTTTTTTTTAAATGGTCGTAACTTCCGATCCGCCTATCCATTCGGACTCTTTCACCTATCAGGTCGAATATCGTTTCAGGATCTTTGATTTGACAGGTTGCGGATCTGAAATGGACTCTCAGATCATAAGTTATCTCTGTTAATGTGAGTCCAATGTTTTTGTCGCTTTATGACCGTTTTGACGGGTTTTAACGGTTGCTTCATTTATTACTGTTTATCTGTGTTTCCATGACTTGTTATCTTTATCAATGGTTTTTTGAGGGTTATTATGATGATTATCCTGAATTCTTAAGGGGTTTTCCAGAGTTGTCATGAGTTTTCATGCATTCTCATTCTTTCTAATGCCTCATTCTTCATGCTTCTCCATCCGTTTTCATGCGTTTTCATGATTTTTCATCCCTTATTACGTCTTTTCATACTTTTTCATGTGTTTCATTTATTATTTATTATATATTATTTATAATATACTTTAATTTATTTATTATATATTATTTGTTACTGTTTATTTATTAGTTATTATTTATTATTTATAAATTATATTTATTTATAATTTATTAATTATATTAATTTATTATTTATTATTTAAATTTATTTATTATTTATTATTTATATTTATATTTATTTATTATTTATTATATATTATATATTATTTATTATTACTAATAATAAAATATTATTATTAATAATAATATTTGTTATTGGTTATTTATTATTTATTATTTATTATCTATATTTATTTATTATTTATTATTTATTATTTATTATATATTATATATTATTTATATTTATATTTATTATTTATTATTTATATTTATTATTTATTATTTATTATTTTTTATTTAATATTTAATATTTATATTTATTTATTATTTATTATTTATTATTTATTATTTATTATTTATATTTATTTATTATTTATTATTTATTATTTATTATTTATTATTTATTATTTATTATTTATTATTTATTATTTATTATTTATATTTATTTATTATTTCTTATTTATTATTTATTATTTATACTTATTTATTATTTATTATTTATTATTTATTATTTATTATTTATTATTTATTATTTATATTTATTTATTTTTTATTATTTATTATTTATTATTTATTATTTATTATTTATTAATAATGTTATTTTATTTATTATGTGTTATTTATTATGAAATATTTTTTTATTTCGTATTTATTTTTTATTGTTATTTATTATTATTTATTATTATATATTATACATTATATATTATATATTATATATTATATATTATATATTATATATTAATTATTGTTTATTGTTTATTATTTATTATTTAGTATTTATTATTTGTTATTTATTATTTATTATTTATTATTTATTATTATTTATTGTTTATTATTATTTATTATTATTTATTATTATTATTTATTATTTATTATTTATTATTATTTATTATTTATTATTATTTATTGTTTATTATTTATTATTTATTATTATTTATTATTATTTATTTAATATTTAATATTTGTTTATTATTATTTATTATTTATTGTTTATTGTTTATTGTTTACTTTTTATTATTATTTATTATTTATTATTTATTATTATTATTTATTATTTATTATTTATTATTTATTATTTATTATTATTTATTATTATTATTTATTTATTATTATTTATTTATTATTATTTATTATTTATTATCTATTGTTTATTATATATTATATATTATACATTATACATTTTTTATTATATATTATATATTATATATTATATATTATTCATTATATATTATATATTATTTATTGTTTATTATTTATTGTTTATTATTTATTATTTATTATTTATTATTTATTATTTATATTTATTTATTATTTATTATTTATTTATTATTATTTATTTTTTTTATAATTATTAATTATGTGTTATTTATTATTATTAATATATATTATATATTATTGAGTTTATATCTATTATTTATTTATTATTTGTTTTCTCAATTAATATATATAAGTATATTAAATTCTGTTTGTTAAACACATGACGAGCTTAATGGAGTGGTAAAGTCTTTGGAAAACATGCAAGAGGTTAGGGGTTCAAATCTCACCAAACGCAGTATTTCTTTATATTGCATGGGCATGTGCATGAGCATGGGCATGCATGGATAAATAAAGTAATACGAAATAAATAAATAAAATAAAATAAATAAATAAATAAATAAATAAATAGGAAATAAATAAAAGAAATAAATAAATAAGATAAATAAAATAAATAAAATAAATAAAATAAATAAAATAAATAAATAAAATAAAGAAATAAATAAAATAAAATAAATAAATAAATAAATAAATAAAATAAAATAAATAAAATAAATATGAAATAAATAAAATAAATACGAAATAAAAAAAAATAAAAAAAATAAAAATAACAAAAATAAAAAAAATAAAAAAAAATAAAAAAATATAAAAAAATATAAAAATATAAAAATAAAAATAATAAAAATAAAAAAACCGATGTTAAATCATTTAGAGGCGGTTTAAACCGCGGCTAAAAAACCACCGAGAAACGTTCTGTGACAGTTTTGAAAACCGCCATGAATAGTTTCCCAAAGCATGATTTCACGGCGGTTTTTAAAACCGCCGCCAATCTATTTAGCAGTGGTTTAAATCGCCACGAAACGTAAAACCAAACCGCCGCTAGATGCCTTTTTTGTTGTAGTGTTTTACCCATTACTATGGTGAAAACCTTTACCATGGTTACTATATATTATGTCTAAAATTGAAATTGAACTATTTAACATATTTAAAAATAATTATTATAAATATTAAATTCATTTTCAATATTAATTCCATATAATTAACTAGTATTTATTTTAATATAAGTACACAAAATGCATCGAAAATAGTTTCTCGAAAAAATGTGTTCTTTATAATAAAAATAATCTTATACAAAAAATAAAATAAATTTCAATTAGTATGAAATTAATTGGATTATTTTTAATCAAATCAATATTTTATTAATTTAAAATCAAATCCAAAATATTATGGGACTTTTAAAATACTTGATTTAAAGAAAATAAATGACAGTTTTGCAAAAAACGTCATTTTCACAATTCAATCAAAAATCAACTCTCTGAGAAAAATATAAAAAATCAATCCTATGATTATTTTTACATTATGAATTAAAAAATAACATTAAATTTCAAAAATTAAATTTAGAAAGTAGTAGAAATAAATTATAATATTTAGGTAAAAAATTTAAAAAACTATTTTTGAAGAAAAGGTATTTTTAAAGCATAAAATGCATTTATTCATATCATTTTCATAGTCACAAAAATTAGGTGGATGTTAAAATTATTGATTAAATTCATTATTTGTATTAATTAGATCTTAAACAACATATATTTCGTAATGTAATTGTTCTTATTTATACACGCCAACCCAATAGCTTAGTTATAATAGTTATAACTAAATATTATTTATTGGATCATTTATGCTTAGTGTTATGTGTGGTGCATTATATTAAACATGGTGTTCTTTTAAAATGAAATATAAACTAAGATCTATGGATATTACATTATCTCCTCCATATGTAAACTATATCTTCATAATTTTAATTATTTTTTTCTAATCTAAGTATATCCTAACATATTTTAAGCTCATATATAAATTTTATCATAAACATTAATTTATATTTTATGACTAGGAAATTTATTATTTATATACCTCTATAGGACTCATACATGAAAATTAGTTTCTAGAAACATGCCTTGGTATTCGAGTGTTACATTACATATAATACTCAATATATTTATCTTTAGTTTTTTTGAGTTTGATAAATTCTTTAATATTGGGATA
This sequence comes from Viscum album, assembly GCA_963277665.1. NCBI lineage: Eukaryota > Viridiplantae > Streptophyta > Magnoliopsida > Santalales > Viscaceae > Viscum > Viscum album. Next base: position 1,280,426,478 of record OY728159.1, read on the forward strand.
GAAAATATGATAAAATTTACTTTATTTATTCCCATTCTATAAGAAATATTTTATCCCTCTATGCACATCCTCATGACTGTGATGAATTTTTCATTCTTAAATCACTAAAATAAAATTTTAATATACTATAATATAGAAAAAATAATGGAAAATTATCCCTTATTTCCGAAGATGAAATTTTAAGCAGAAGCTAAAATAATAACCCATAAAAATAGATATTCATAATAAGTTAATATTTAAAATATTTATAGTATCCAAAGATCAATTGAAAACTCCTTAAATGTTATTTATTAAATTTGAACAAAAAAATAAGAATGTTTTGATCACTTATTATACCAAATTTCCTCATTTTAATCCCCAAATAACCATTAACACTTCAATATGTATATTCCCAATTGAACCAATCTAAAATATAATTTTTTCAAGATAAACTACTAAAAAATATAGTAGAATTCACCAAGGATCACCTTATCTTATCACAGAAAAACCATAATGGAAATTTAATCATTCTTTAATAAATATATTTAAAAATATCACATTTTCATAATAATCACTTTTTAGGGTGATTCATACCATTAAACAAATGTTTCCAAAGTTCACATTTTCTAAATTTTTCATAAAATTGAATATTATTAGATTTTTTTAGATGTTTTCTCTTAATCCTCATACCCAACTACCATTGATATATACAACTCCATCATAATTATATATTCCACAATTTAACTATAATTAACCTATATTCAAATGCTTAAAGGTAAAATTCATCCATGAGGGATATTCTTTGATTTCATTTATCTTAGAAAGAGAAATAAATATTCCATTCATGGAGATAATATCTACATCCACACTTACTAAATTTCTCATATAAACATGTTTTCTATAATTTCATTAAGAATGATTGTCTATTAATTATCATGTTATTCATAATATTTAGATTATTTTCAAGATATTAGTAATAAAGAAAATATTAGGGTCATATTTGATGCTTTGGTAATGGTTTTTATAATGACTTATCTTCTTATAGTTAAACCACAAGAAATTAATTGATTCTTTCTTGACTTTAAAATGATGAACATGATATTACTTTTCTCTAAACATTTAACAAACCCTTACTTCTTTAAATAATTTACCCAATTGTCTCCTCCCACATTCTTGACATGTGGGATGTTGAATATTTTTTACTAACATGGTCTTTATCTCTAATACATTCATGAATCTTCACTTTTATCTTATTTTTAGAAAATTTAGTTAGGTTTATATTTTTGGTCCTAAATTGAGATATTTGGTTAGACATATTCATAATATCTTTCAGTATATCATCCCCCTATTTGGTCACTCTATTCATGCAAGGATATTAATCATTACCCAATCCAGTTTTCCTAATATGTATATGGTGTGTGAAACAATAACACATAATGTATTAGAATGCTTTGTATGGTGATTCTTAAATTGAACATGGGTGTTGATTCCCTAAATTATTCTATGTTTGATCCCTGAACAATTACACTCACTTAGTTATCCAAAATTCATCATAAATATTGATCCATGGAATAAAAATACCAAAAGAAATTCTCAAATACTCTAAGGGATTACCATAATGATCATGTTTTTTATGTTAATATAAAAATAATTCCCAATATTAATACTAAACTTTATATGATACCAAATTCAACATACCGAAATCATGTAACCATGAGCTGTTTTTTACTTGTTACATTGGTACAAGATAAAAGAGAGTGAATCACCCAAGATCGATCAGTTTAGTAGTCCTATAAAATGAGAGATATATATGATTTATTTATTACATTGGAAAGATAAAACATAAAGTGAAAATATTTATTTCATTTGGAAAGATTATTTACATATTCCTTATTTATATCTCTGGGAAATAAAAAAATAAAATCTGGGCCCATATTCTTAATAAGGGGTTTTTACAATGGAAACTATAATGAGTAAAAGAGTAAAAAATAATATAGTATATTTTATATTAAAAACACATTTAATTCAATCAATAAATTGATTTAAAATTACATTCATGGAAAATAACAATATATAAATCACTTAGATAACGGAAAATTAATTCTAAAAAAAAGAAAATTAATAAATTTGGACATTCATGATCATATCATCAATGCTCCATCCAAGATATCTTGAATATATTCATAAGGCCATGGAAAATTCACATTAATTATATGGGTAGGTATACACTAATTACCCACATAATCTGGCCATATGTTTTGTCTCTTGAGAATTTTCAATGCATCGAGGGGCTATCTATAACTATGAACCACTATCAACCTAAATATCATGTGCATTCCTCAAATATTGAATGATCAATATAATTCACTTCTACAATTCCACATAGATTAACATCTATTGGTATATAATCAAGAATATTGAATAATTTACTATTTAATGAAATAAAATTCCAAGTAATCTTCCTTCAATTGATTCCATATATAGAAATGGTATATAACTTTGACAAGGTAAAAACCCATGTTTTTTGGGTTTTTAAAATGATTGGAAATTTAAATTTTTTGTTTGGGATTATCATGAGGGGTAAAATAATCATTTAGACCTATTATTTGTTCTTGGAAATATATTTTTACTACTCTTTTAGTCTTGTAATAGGGTGTTTACCTATGTATAGGAGTTTGGTGGATATATCTATTATTATAATTTTCACAGAATATTGAATAGTAAATTAATTAAATATTAATTATTCATCCACATTTTTTCATTTATAACATTTAAAAAGATAATAAAATTGATATTCCGACTTTTTTGTTGAATTTGGAATTGGGGGGTTTTTATTACTCAAGAAATAAAACCATCGTTGTTTCCAAGGTTAGGCACATATACCTTATCCTTATCCTTTTCATTTATTTATCTCATTTTACTATTATTTTTCTTTTCCTACACCCCCCTTTTTGGTTCCTTCTCCATCATTTATGACCCTAGGGGATTCCCTTTATAAATATTTTGAGTGTAGAGTAAGAGGGGGGAGGTACCGTTGTGAAACTCAGGATGTGCCAGATCCTTCAACTATGACTACAAAGCATATATCCAACCAAGGATTCATTGATTTTTACTGCAAGGTTTGATGGTTTTATTTTTCACCAAAATCCTTATATAATATGTTTTTATGTTTTTATGCTTCTGAGACTATTGGGTTCCTTATAGGGATGATATAAGGTTAATTTGGAGAAAATGGGGATTTATGAAGGATCAAAAGAGTTTTCCATTTAGAAAACCCAATCACACTACTTGTAGTTTGAAGAAAATGCATTGTTTGTTCTTTCTTTCTAGGTAAAATAGATATTTTGGGACCAAAAATCATGTAATATGAGTACTTGATGTGTCATAGACTGTTGGTGGTGTTTTTAAGTACTCATACAGACTCCCCATGTGAGTGTGACATGGTAATTCAATAGTATATGGTTAGACCCTAAGTGTTCCCAATGATATGTAAACATACACAATAATTAAGTCACTTTTCTAGATGATATGTGAAGTTCATGACATAGTACCCATGTGAGGTTCACAACATGTGGGTTTGATGTACATCATGTAGTTGGTGAAGGAAATTCCATGTTAGTTCGTGTAAATGGGAAAGGTGGATATTTTGGATTACATGTCTTGTACTCAAGGAACATGTCATATAATCCTCCATTGTTACACTTTTATGGTTTTGAGGTATTTTTTCACTTGAATCTATAATTGAACATAATAGGATTCCATTTGGAGTATTTTTTTCACATAGAGTGTAATGGTAAGATTACCTTAGTGAATTTATATCTTCTGAAATATGATTTTGGGCCGATGAGTTATAATAGAGAGACATTTCCTCCAAGTGATGAATCAAGTGTGATTATAAGGGATATTTGGTTTGAGAAATATGTAAGGGCTATGAGGGGGAGTAACAAATTGGTAGGGTAGAGTTCCAAGGGCCCCAATTAAGATATAGTGTAAAGGACATAGTGGACCCATTATAGGAGCCTTGTACACCTCTAATAGAGTTTCATGTTATATTTTCATGGAATGACCCTATTAAGTATTAGAAAGTTGATAACGAGTTAGGTTTTTGAAACGACCTCATGAAAAATTAGCTTTTTATATGGGATCTATGATATATCATGGGAAATATGACATTGAAACATGTTTTGAGGATAGTAGGTCCATGATGAGATAATGATGACGTTGAGGGTTATTCTACCCTAAGTAATGAGTCTTTACCTAATAAATTCTTTTAGAAACCATAAAATTCAGTATGGGTGTATGTTCTTGATAGGAACTAGGGGAACATGGTGGGTTATCCAAAGACTTGTTGGCCCTAGAGTGAGGGTGCTTATGTCTATGGGTAGATATGGTTTAGGGTTTCACCTCAGAACCCAAACTGACATGTGAACCCAATAGGGCAAAGATGATGGTGATGGGAATGGGCATTCTAATAACCCTTGGTATTTTTTTATTTTATTTTTGGTTTGGTTATGTGATTACTTATGAATAATAATAATTTACCATGGGTTTTGGAACTATTTTTATTTATTTGGATTATTGGGAATCACCTGTTGAGATAGATGACATTGGGATTCCTAAAATTTTTAGGATCCAATATCAATGTATATTGGGGAGGATGCCTAGTTTTATTAGCATCAAGTTCATTTGGTTGATGTATATATGGATTCTTGAAGATTCTTGCCAAGATTTAACCCAGATCTAGTGATGTAATGTATAAAATAATACCCAAGATTCTTAAAATTTCTTGTTATAGTAATACCATTGTGAATTCCTAGGTTTCATGAGATTTGAATGGCAATACCATTTGACCATAAAAAATTCATGGTACCCCCAGGATTCAAATGGTGTTGCGAGGAGTTAGGTGGGTGTATATCCCCATGAAATATTGTTGGAAGTCACAAGGTTGAATGTTAGATCCCCTTAATAGATTACTAGGATACCCTCAAGGGTCGTGTGGATGGACCATATATGGTATGGATGGGGAGTCATGAGATGTTGATATTGATATGAGTGACTTGGGATCCCATAGGGTATTACATTTGATTTCTAATATCCCATAGGAATCAATATTGCTAAGATGTATAAGAATTCCATGCCCCCACCCTCATAGGAATCAAAAGTCAACATGACAATGAGAATTCCTATGTACAATTATGGGGTTATCCTTTGAGATTAAAGATGGGGGATAACTGATAACACACCCGGGTCTACTAATAATCATGTTAGAGGCATGACTGTGGGATAATTTTATTGTGGATAAAGGTCCCCAAGTGATGATCATGCTCACATATAGTTTGGAACTGGTTTAGGAAAGTATGGTTGATCAGGGTTGTGGACCCTAGGATCAACAATTATCACTGGAATTGACCTAGGTTATATGTATACTATCATTGGTGGTTGTGGTATTATTTATGGGGTTTTTCCTGTAATGTTCTCAAATACATTCTACCTCTTTCTGAAGTAGGTTTGGTTGATCAAGGTATCAGGACTGAGGATCAATACTGGCTTGGTATTAGGGTATGGCTTCGTTCCCATATGTGGTTGTTTATTTGTTATTTATTTATTAATTTTAGTTATTTATTTATTAGTCCATGAATATTGAATATATAAAAAATTGAAAACATATCATTGAACCACCATTGAGGGTGGACTATTGAGGATTATATTCTCACCCACTCTACAAGCACCCTGGTTTCTATGTAGACTATATGTATTCTTTCAAGACGAGCATATTTTTTATAGTGGATATGGTGGAGGCTCAGTGTTACATGATCAAGTGAAGATTATATTGTGGAATCTTGGATCAAGCAGGACCAGTTTGACAGTTGGGGGTATTGGGTATATAGTATAGCTCAGAATTATAGTCGAGTCTGATATTTTTTTATATGTTTATCTTTCATCATTGATTGTCCAGGAAATAAAAAAATTATTATTTGTTTTAGTATTCTTCAAGTCTGTATGATTGTATAAAACATTTAATTTTATTATAGAAGTTTCCATTTACAATATTATTTATGCATACATTGATGTTTATGAATTTTTATGATGTTTGGTTTCATTAAATATGATCGTGAACTCTAATATGGGAGTATAGAAACCTTATATTACAACCTTATAGCCTCGCTGCTAGTCAACCACCTCTCACATACATGAAGGTAAGCTTGAGGCCCCAATCAATGGTATAGGGATATGTGATAGTACAAAATTGTATCAGAGGATTTTATTTGTCTTACTATTTGGGGATGATATCCATTAGATATATGAATGTTTCAAATAATATGAAGGATATCAAGTTGGTTCATTATGAACACCTATTCTGATGAGAATTCAAGGTTTCTATCATCTTGGTATTTGTGTTTTATATTTTTTATGTTATAATTGGATGAGTTCACCTTGTGTAATTCAAGTTTTTTTTGAATTTATGATCTTGGTTTATTATGGATTTGAATCTTAGCCCATAGAGTCAAGAGGAACCATAGGCATCATGATAGTAAAAAATTATTCACATGAAATATATGGTCCTTATAGCTTGCAATTTGTTACAATGATGAGAGGCTTAGTTGTTTAAAGTATCAAAATTTACTCATATGACATTTTATACAATAAGTAATTGGTGGAATTATACCCAGTTGATCCATGTTGTATATATATTTTCTTCTTATGGTCATCCTAATTAGATGATGTGTGACTCAAGATATCATGAGATTGGTTTCAGTGATCAGGAAGTATGTGAGAATATTCCAATTATGATTTAGGTAGATCGAGGTGATGCATGATGTTTATATGTGTAACATATTGAATTTTAATTTATTGATAGTTTTGGGTGGGTCTCTTAATTATGAAGTTTCTTAGTTTCTTATAGGGCCAGTAGTATAGAGATTCTATCAGTGTGGCTTAGATGTAGTGAAACACATCCATGTTTGGATTAATTTTATGAGTTTTTTCTAAAGGAGATGCGTAACTAAGGATATATGGTGGGGAATCGGCTAGTGGTTGGTTGGGGTTAGTGACCCATATTTGGGATAAATTTTAGTGAATGATGTGGATGGGTTTCCCATGATTTTGGAAGCTGCAGAAAATTAGTGTTTATATTTGTAATGAGTTATGAGAGGGTTTCTTAATGTCTATAAATTATGGTCATTAATAGATGAGTGACGCGTGCTGGAGTTTAGTGTTTTTTGAGGTGGTGATAAGTATACTCTTATAGTGGGGAGTATCAAATAGATTATGGATGAATGCCTCTAATTTTAAGGGAGTTTTGTGGGTTATATAAGAATGATCATGGATGGTAGAGATAATATCAATTGTGTAGATTATTTAGGTGAAAGTATGGGTACTGGATGACCACGAATTATTTTTTGGGATGATAAGGGTAATGGGGGGGGGGGATATAAAACTCCATGTTTTATGGATTTTAAAACTGATTAGAAATTTTATTTTTTGGTTTTGGATGCTTGTGATAGGTTAAATAGTCACTTTACTTAACTATATGATCTCATAAATATTTTTTGGATATTCATATGGTCTCAAATAGAGTCTTTAAACTAGAATAGGAGTTGGTGTAAATTTGAGACATTCGAATTTTCATGGAATATTGAATATATAATTCATTAAATACTAATCACTTGTTCCCATTAATTTGGTGATATCATTTGAATGAAGAATCAATTTGAGATTTTTGGAATTTCTTATGAATCCATAATGGGGAGATTTTCCTTAGTGAGGTATAAACTCATCACGGGCACCGAGGATGGGCCCAAAACACTTCTCTTTCTCCTTTACTTATCTTTTTCACCTTTTTCTTTTATCTTTCTTCCCCACCACCCTTTTTGGGTATTATCATATATTTTCACCCTATGAAGGATTATACTTATCATGGTCAATAGAGGAGAGGGAGAAGGATAGATATATAGGGATGGAGGGATTAAATAAGGTTCCACCACAGAGCTCAAAAGGAACCAGATCAAGTTGTTGTGGTAGTAGAGTGAAGATAGGACTGAAGCATTGTTGATTTTATCCAAGAGGTAGGATGGTTTTATTTCTTCACCTCAATCCATCTAGAATAATTTCTTTTTATGTTTTTAAGTGTTTAATAGATTTTTTCAGACCCCTATAGTGTTGATCAATGATTAATTTGTAGATAATTGGGAATTTTTGATGATCACACTAGTTTCCCATTTAGAAAACCAAATCACACAATGTGTAGTTTTAAGAACATGTGTCATGTGTTCTTCATGTTTAGAGAAGATGTAGATTTTTGGACTAAACATTATATAGTATGAGTAAACTCCATGTAGTTGATTATTAGAAGTCTGGTTGTGTACTCAGCCAGACACCTCATATGAGGGGAACATGGTCATGCAGTAGTGCACAACCAGATCACATGCGTTCCCCACAGGATTTTAAAGTACACACAATGTGAGAAACTTTGACAAAGTCTTTTTGTAATACATATTCTAGTGATTGTGTGAGGAACACGACATATATGTTCAATACACACCATACATTCAGAGAAGGATACTCTATGTTGGGTCATGTACATGGTCAAGGTAGGGATTTTGGAGTATATGTCATGTAACAAGGGTACACACAGTGTATCCACTCATTTGTTACCCATTCAAGGGGTATGAGGGATTCTGTTACTCAGAGTAAAAATTGTAAATAACTGGATACAATTTTCATATTTTTTCATGTAGAATGGGATAGTTAGAAGATCATTGTGATTTTATTTCCTTTGATTGATGGTTCACGGATGTTGACATATACTGAAAAGAAATTTACTACATGTGATGAATAAGGGGATATACTATGGGATATGTAATTTGAGACATATGTGAGGTTTGTGAGGGGGAGTAACATATTTGAAGGAGAGAGTGTAAAAAATCGTAGTTGAGACATAGAGGAAAGGACTTGGAGACCATAGTGTAGGAGCCTTGGACACCTCCAAATAGAGGTTCATGGTATCTTATCATCAAATTAACCAAGTAGTCCTTGGGTAGTTTATGATGGGTCGAGTGTTTAGATAGACCTCATGATGTCTTTTTTTAGATGGTCTCTATGTTATATCCATGGAAATATTCCACTGAGGCATGTTTTGTGATGCCAACAAGGCCATGATGAGATAATGACGTTTTTGAGAGATGTGATGCCCATAATTAATGGGTATTGGCCTAATAAATCATATAATAAATAAGAAAAACAAGGATGGGTGTCCATTCTTGATGGGGACTTTTTGGAAACTAGTGGGTGTATTATGGACTTATTGACCCTAGAGTGTGGCTTTGTATGGATATGGGCAGAGATAGTTTTGTGTTTCAACCTATAACCTGAAAAGATGTGTAAACCCAATGGTACTATGTTGATGGTGATAGATGATGGAATTCTACCAACCTTGGTATGTTTAAATTTTATAGTTGGATTTGTTATGTGATTGTATAGGATGCATAGGAATTGACTATGGGGCCTAGAATTATTGTGATTTTCAATAATTCATGGGAATTATCTGTTGAGATGGATGATTCCCTAGGTTGATCAAAATTTATGGGATACAGTCTTATAATACATTTGGGTTGCATGCGTAGTTTGAATAGAATCCAGTGCACATGGTTGATATAGGTTTGGAATCCTAGACATAGTTCTCCCACTCCTCCATCAATGCTGGTGATGAAATGTGTACATAAATTATTTGGAATCATGGAATTAATAGATATAGTGTAACCATTTTAAATGCATGGGGTTCCCAAGAATTGAATAGAAATACCATGAGACCCTTGTGAATTATTGGGACCGACAAGATTAAAATTATGGTAGGAGGTATTAGTTGGGAATATATCTTTGGGCATGGATGTTTGAAATCCTAATGGTGATAGTTTGATCCCTTCGATTAATGCCTAGGATACCCTTATGATCTGGTGGATACACCAGATATAGAAAAAATGAGGAGTTATGAGACGTAAATTTATGGGCATGTGATCCCAAGATCTAGGAGGTTATTCCATTTTATTGAGTAGGTTTCCCATGAATCATCCAAGCCTAGAAATATATGATTTATTAGGGCCTCCCCCTACTAAGAGTAATATGTCATCCAGACATCAATAATGCATAGGTATTATCATGGGGTTAAACATTAGGGATTGAGGGTAGGGGGTACCTAGTGATTCCAAATGTCTTTCTAATAATAATGTTGGAGTCTTGAAAGTGGGATCCCTTGAGTGTGGAAAAAGGTCCTGCGAGGTGATTCTTATGCTCATAAACATTCTAGAACTAGTTAGAGTAGGTATGGTCAATCAAGTTCATGGACCCAAGCATCAATGTTGGTTATTTGGATTGACACCAGCTATATGTATACACCCTTTGGGTGGTTGTGATACTACAGTTATCATTCTCCCCACGATGTTCTCAGATACACCTTGACACAATATAAATTACTTATGATTGATTAGGGCCTCAGACCTATGGATCAACACTGGTTTTGGGTCAGGGTAGGACTTGATTTCCATTGGTGGTGGTTTATTATTGTTTATTTATTTTATTAAACTATATATCAATTAGGATATAAATATTTCATATGAATGAGATTGAAAATAGATCATATGTACACCGTTGGGGTTGTTTTACTGAGGATTGTATTCTCACCCCCTATATGAGAGCATTGGTGAAAATATTGACTTCGTGACTACATTCATGATGAGTACAAGACCCAAATTAGATAGGTTGGAGGCCCAATGATTTGTGATCAATAAAAGATAATCATGTGGAATCATGGATTGATATGGATTAGTTCTACAGTTAGGGAGATTAGTTATGTAGTGAGAATAAGAATTATAATTGAGCCTAGTGTTTTCATTTAGTTTTTTATTTTTATATATGATCAGCGAGATGGATGATCCGTTTTTGTGTGTTTCAGAATGCTTGAAGTTTTTATGAATTTATGTCACATTTTATTATTTTATAGTTGGTTCTATTTAATTTTTGTTTATGTGTTCTTTGATTCTTATATATGTGTATTATTTTCGTTTTATTTAACAATGATTAAACACTCCGGTATGGTGGTATAGTCTCCTCAGAGTACCACCATAAACTCTCACCCCTAGTCATTATCCTCTGGCATATATAGAGGTGTTCCATCAGTATTATAGTGATCCTTGGTATAAGAACCAATCAATATTTTTAGGTAGTCAGATGTTATGGAGAACAACAAAGTGGTGGAAATTATGCTGTATAAATACATGATGCTTAAAATATGGACTTTTAGGAGGATATAATTTATAATGAAATGATGTATTGTGATAATAAATGTGTTCATTAGATATTTAATGGATAAAAAATCATAAATAAATAATGTAAGAAAGAAGAACATAAATTTATTAGTAATGGAGGTTTTTAATAAAGATTTTTTTTGGAATTAGAGCGGAAAATGAAAGCGATGATTTTAAAATATATTTATATAATGTTTTCAACATTATTAAAAAAATAGAGTTAGAAATCATTTCAAAAAAAATTCATTACTTTTAGAAAATATACCCGTATATTTTGATAACATTTTAAATAGAAATTCTAAAAATATTAAAAAAACAACCCCAAAAATAACCATCAAAACTACATAAACTTTTAATAAAATAATAGTCATGATGGAGGGAAAAATCATCCATTTGGAAAATGCTAAAAACAAATATTCCTTTCAATATTTTTAAAAAAATGTATCAAAGTTATTTATTTGGAAAATGAAAATATGCTTCCTTTTAAAACATTGAAAATAGGGTAAAATGTGGTTGGAAATGACTTTAAATGATCATTTTATCATAGAAAATAAAATACAGGAAAAAGTTTTCAAGAACAAGGAGGTGGAAGAAAATGTTTGTCAACTAAAGAGGAAACAAATTCAAATTTTATTCAAAAACAATTATTGATCATTTTAAGTATCAAAGAAAGGGAAAATATGATGAAAACATTGAAAACCCATAAATAAATAGAATATGTTAAAATATATGTGGTTAAATAATAATAGAGCATAAAAATTATTTCAACAAAAATTTAAACATAAATAATCTTTATTAAAAATGAAATTGTGAATTAAATCCATTCTCCTTTGGTAACTTTTGAATCAAACCCCTATAAAATATAAATTATGATCATAATCATTTAACAGTATTAATTAAGTGTAGTTCACGATATTAAATACCCAAGGGGTAGTGTATATGTCATGATCCATCCTAGTGGGGATCGTGCTGTGACTCCCCTAGCCTACCTCAAATAGGCCAGAGGATGGTGACTAGCACCGAGTAGGAATGTCACTAACATGGGAAGCATTGCCTATATACATGTACACATGAACACATCTCCACACTCACAAAATTAAAAAATGTAAAATTCACTAAGAACCCAATACATGCATACAACTATATCTCAAAACCAAAGTATAGTAGGAAGTAAAGTAAAGTAAATAAGACTAGAATATAATACCACCAAAAAGAGTATATAACACAAGTCTAACCTATAAGTGAAGGGATTGGTACTACTGTTTGAACGACGTAGGAACACACCTCATCCTGTCTGGTCACACTAAGACCACCTTGTCCTTTTCCACCTAGGACTTTATAAAAAGTACAATCATCTGCACAAGACATGACATGTGCGGTCAAAGCCTATTCAAGGGTGAGTATAACATTACTCAGTAGGATACCTAGAAACCAAAAAGAATATAATGACGGTACAATCTGGTATACATAGGTATATGTATAAAACACATAAAACAAGTATATTTAGATATACTCAATCCAAGACACATAGTATAAAGGTAAACCACAACCAGAATATAACAACCCTATAATTATAGCTTAAAGATCCCATATAGCACTCATTTGGGAAAACAGACTCCTAAGTCCGATAGCACTGATGATGTTCATCTAAGAGGTACTGCTTATTGGGTAATTTCATGATAGAGATACAGTGATATATCTGAAGATATTATGATACATAGATTGGGATCATAGACTTGGCCATGTAGTGATACTAACAACTCAATATGTATTAACCCTGCTAAGTAGAGGATTGAAAACCACAACGTTTTGGTCATGTCAATATCAAGAACTCCACCCAGGACCCAAATATTAATTGAGGATCCTACTCTAGGACTCTCGGGGTGGATTCCAAAAACCCTATTTAAGAAGTCTTGCTGAAGGGATCACAGTCCTAGGAGTAGGAAATGATTCTTACCAACCTTCAAAGAAACAATAAAGGGAAGAAACCCTAAGAAAAACTTGTCCAAGATATGATGTACAAGAGATACAATCCATGTATACAAGGGGTACATGGAATATAGTATGGTAACACACTGTTTCCCTTAACCCCAGGTACTGCCCATGTATAATGACCATTGTCATGTCAAACTAGGTCATGTAAAAGTGTACATGGTGTGTGAATGGATTACATGACCTTTCCCTATATTCTGGGTCCGCCCGTGTACTCTAGTCATGTGCTAGTCCACAATATCATCTTGTGTGTCTGTTCCCATGTACTAGTACACGGGGCAGCTCATGTACCCTGTCTCGACCAATCAATTTGGGGGAGTACACACCATGTAGGCAAACCATGTACTCCACCCCATGTTTGTGTACATTCCCTGGTACATTCCAAGTTCATCCAAGGAAGAAACACACCATGTAGTCAAGGACTACATGCTATGTGTATCAGGTTTTTTCAGAACCCATATTCTTCCTCCTACTCAAGTCATCGATCTTTGGGCATCTATTCTAGTGGTTGATTTTACAAAAAACTCTAGATATGATGTTGTTCAGTCATGAAATCATCGAATTAGTATGATTTGGGCCTTCAATTGGTTGAGAACATGAATAATCTTAATTACCTGTTACATGCCAAAGAATGTGAAATCAGGACCAACTGTCATTTTATCCACTAATAAAACCACCATTTCACCTCCGTTGAGTCCTTATAATGTTGCATCTGTGGTTTTAGATCACTTTTCCATGAATAGAATGTGAAATAATTGATTGTTCAAACGGATATTGAACCATGGGGAATAATGAATAATTTAAGAAGAATGGTGAATTAGGGGAGAAAAGCACACAACAAATGAGATAGAAAAACCTCGATCAATGTTTGTATGTATATTGGTTCATCACCATTATAAGGATAAATGAATCTAATAAATATCTAGATCAAATTCCTAATAACTCCAGAAAAATAACCCATCCCGCAATATGATCAAACCATGGATCAATTTATTAATTGATTAGACTGTATTCATCTTAGAATTCAATAATGGGGAAAAGAAAATAAAAATAACATATCCCTACTCATTAAGATTAGTCGCTAACAAAGAAATATCATTGTATCGTCGTCGTTGGTGAGATCCATTCAGTCTGCTGCACGTTGATCGTATATCCATGATCTGTCATCGTTTGTTTGATAGAATCCTTTAGAGGTTCTCTCTAGTGGCTATCCCGAGATTACAGGGTTATGATTCTAATCCCGGATCTCAAAATATAGGTACTTGTAATGATTTATGGTCACTACATCAATGAGGTGAATAAAAATAATTTTATAAATAATTATATTCATTTTACACATGTGGAAACCTTTTCAAAACAACCCGCACCGACCAATGTTAGGACGTGCCTAGGGTAAAAACACCATTCTGAACTCAATAGTCCCCTCAGATTTATTATTCTGGTTACTATTTAAATGTTATTCCTCATTTTTAGGATATAATCTTGGTAAGTCTATATAATATTTTAGTATATTTTAAACATTTTTTCTGGGTACACCGGGCCTCAGAATCGCACATTGTATCAGGACCTGGTCTCAAATTAATTCGTATAAGAATTAAAATTAATACATGAAAAAATTTGGGACATTAAATTCTCCACACCTTGGGGATTTATCTCCCCAAAAACACAAAACAAAGTATACTAAAAAATATGTCGGTACTGAGAATGAATCTGAGACTCCCACTCTAAAGTGCTCTTCTGGAGATTCCCGAGCTTCCATCGGACACGTACCAAGGGAATCAATCACCCATGAAATAACTTGTCCTTCCGATCCTCGATCTCCACTGGGTACTCAACAAAATTCACTCCATCCTCAATGTCCAACTCACCCTAATCTATTACGTGTGATGGTTCAGGCATGTACCTCTCCAATCGATAATCAGTTTGTTAATGTTTTCTTCAAAAGTGACAGATCTTTTTTCTCACGTTGGTAGGAACCAATTAAACATGTCTAAAGGGAATGTGAAGAAAACAAACAACCACATTAAAATAGATCACACATTAATTTTACTTGGTTCACCAATAAAGGATAGTACTAGGAGAATACACCGGTAGTGCATCAATCATACCTAAATCCACTAATCTTCACTAGTTGTAGAATAGAGGAGTTCAAACATAGTTACTCTATTCCAAGCACACTAGATTTACATGATTTTAGGGATAACACAGTATGTCCCTTGCAATACTTCTTTCACCCCCCCCCCCCGTGATCACTACTTTAAGATAAGTATAACTCATTTTGTCGACTTGAGGGTCTCTTAAATGGATTGAAATTAAATACTTTTTATGTTTCTTAGAATGAGAATCTGATTTCACTATAGGTCTGAGTTGATTCTCATTGAAATATCTATTCACTGAAAACCTTATATTCAAAACTGCCTTTTATAAAGGTACTTCATGAAGCTCACTACCTTCCCAAAGCTCACTGCCTTAGTGGAAAAAAATACCTTCATGAAGATCAATATGTTAACATAGAATACCACATCATCTCAAAGTACTCATTAATAAAAATCATTGGCCTCAGTGAAGACAAAAAAATTATTTTCATGATGCTCCAACTCACATGGAATTTTAGTTTTGTGGAGCTCTCATGGATTTAAAAAATCATATTGATTCCGTATTTTCCTTGAAAAAATTCATGTAAAATTAAGAGGGTTCTCCTAATATTTTTAGGCATGGATGTTTTCAATTATCCATGACCTCTTTGTAGATTTTATAAATCTTTCAAAACCACCATTGCATAAATCCTCCATTCATGATGATCCATTGTGATTTATCATTTTCATGAAGCTTTCTATCAAACCATAATGTTCCATAATGCTCCAATTATCATAATTGTGGAGATCACCACCACCAATCGTGAAGCTCCAATTATTCATCATTCATGATGCTCATCGTTATCACGTAGATCACCATCAAAATTATTTAATCCTTCACGAAACAAAATTCTTTTGTTATCTTGAAATCTAAGATCCCTTTCCTTGCAAAATACCCAATATTATATGAGAGGATTGAAAAAAACAAACCATACTCCATTTCAAAAAAATAACACGCTTGGTTCCAACAATATCCCCTTTAAGTTTGTTGGGAATCTATAGATAAATTCAATAAAGCACTAGCCACTATGAAACCAAATATGAAAGAGAAACTCAACCAACACTCTAGGTCTTCATGAAAAATGCTCGGTGTCAAAAACAAGAGGGGATGCATGAATTGAGTTATTGTGATTTGAAATGCTTAAATATGACCAATCTATTGTCTGATTGTTTCCTCATAACACTGAATTGTTTTCTCCATTCTCATTCTTTAACATTGCAAACTCATTATCCAAAATTGTAACTCATCATTATATCCCTTTGTAACACATTGAATTTATCCATTCTTCCCCTTAAAGAATAAACCCATAGAATATTATTTATACTTGTAGAGCTAAAAACAAACCCCCTAGATCGTATCTCCACTTTAAACCTACATCGCTTCCAAAAACATATTAATATAGTTAACAAAACTAGGTAGAGGGAAGTATTCATAGCCTCTTCATGCATGGGGAGGTGGATGAACACTGAGGTTTAACTGATGATTCTCAAACACATGAGTCACTAATGGCTAAGTTAAAATGTCTACCACTTGGTCACCAGTTCCAACATGATACATTTTAATCATGACTAGTTCAAATTTTTATTTGATGAAGCGATATCTAATTTCAATATTTTTTATAAGATAATGTTGAACATTAATCTTCAGAAGATCTATCGCACTCTTATTATCATAGTGAATCACCATTGGTTATTTCACCTCATCGCCACTGCCAGCCAATTGTTTCTTCATCAATAAAAGATTAGTACAATCTTATGTAGCAGATATATACTCTTTTTCTGTACTTCTAAGATAAGTACTTTCATACTTCTTACTCAACCAACCCACAAATTTCCTTCCAATAAAGAATGGTCTACCACTTGTGCAGTTTATATTAATAACATCTCCAGCCCAGCCAACATAAGAGAATGATAATAGTTTACTATCACTTCCTACAAAAAAGTATAATCCCTAATTTTTAGTTCCTTTAATGTACCTCATTATTCATTTCATTTACTTCATATGTTCTTCCTCTGTATTATATTGAATGAGGGCCTCTAAGAACATTACAAATACAATATATGGTTGTTTCATTTTCAAGTACAATAAGCTTCTGATGATTCTTCTGTACTATGTGGGATCTATAGATGTCCAATCCTCATGCTTTCCTAGTTTGTTCCCAACCAAAATCAGACTCAAACTTGGGTTGGAGTTTTTTATATTTAATATCTTCAGCAACTTCTTGTCATACTTTTCCTTAGAAATAAAAGGTTGGAATTTCTTCTAAATCACTTTTAGCCCTAAGAAGTATGTGAGTTCACCAATAATAGAAATTTTAAATTCTTATTTCATGTGATTATAAAATTAACCCACTGATCCATTCTTGCTCTCAATAAATATAATATAATCTACATACACCAGTACCATGAACCGATATTTCTGAGAATAATTCACTTAGATATTGTAATCCACTCATCCTCTTTTAAATTCGACCTTCTTTAGATAATAATACAACCAATAATACCATGATTTTAGTGCCTATTTCAAGCCATATAAGGGATTCTTTAATATGAAAACCTTAATTTCATAATTACCAAGTAGAAAGCCCAGTAGTTGTTCAATGTAGGATTATTCTTCAAGAACACCATTCAAGAAAGATCTTTTGACATCCATTTGATACAATTTGTATCCTCTATGAATTTTCATGCCAATAAAAAGTCGGATTGACTCTATAATAGCTATTGAATAAAATGTTTCTTCAATATCAACACCTTCTATATGTGAAAATAATTTACACACCAATCATGCCTTATTCCTGATCACATTACCATGCTCATAAAATTTATTCTTGAAATTACAATTTGTACCAATCACATCGTGACATTATGTTCTCATAACAAGATCCCATGTATGGTTCTTGTTAGTCTAATCTAACTCTTCATTCATAGATTTCACCCATGAATCATACTTTTAAGCTTATTCAAACGAGGTTAGTTCCACAATTGATCTGAATTTAGATTGTACATTATTACTCATCTCCTTGTCTATGTGGGTGCTATAAAATCCCCAATGATATTGGATTGATCAATTTAAGATCTTCAATTTCTCGTATGATGTTCAGAACAATTTTCTTTATGCTTGGTTTCCTCTTATGATATTTTTTCTGAATCCACATCGTGTTGTTACCTCTAAATGTTTTGAACTCCTTCCTCTAATTCTACATTTGAATCTGTTCCATGTCCACTGGCTTCTAAATACTGAATCACATTAGAATAAGACCCCCTAAAGTTATTTTTGGTCTTATATTAAATGATCTTAACATCAATTCATTCTGAAATTATTCCATAGTAGTTATTGAAATTTTTTTAGGGTTTTCATTCTGGGAATATTGGAGGAATATTTCATCATATTCAGCACCACCAAACATCTCTTATTTTCATTCTTTATTTAGAATGAATAATTTACTTTAAAAAATGTAAAAATACTTCAAATAGGTATTACTACCATGACACAACCTATATAGTGTCTCTGATTCTCCCATATAAATACGTTTTCAATTTTGAGTATATACTGAAGCTTGAAAAGTCTATTTCTAGTAAAGGCAAGAGATACGACTCTCAATCAGCATACTTCTGGCCACATTGTTCAAATGTTGATTCCTATGCTCAACAACTCCATTTTTATAGTTATCACACCAAGAACCTCTATTTTATTCTATATTTATCCAGGTAATTTTCAAAATCAGTGGATTTGTATTACCCTTCATTTTTAGATCACAAAACGTTTATTGTCCATCCAGTATCATTCTCGACTATTCATTGATAAATTTTCTTGCAATCATGAACTTTTCATTTCTTATGTATAACCATCACACAAGATATTATACTATAATAATTAATGAAAAAAATTAAGTACATTTCTCCATATGTACCAGCTACATTTATCAAACCACATACATATATATAGACAAGATTAAGAAGATTTGATTCCCTTTTCTTCTTTGGTTGATTTAAACTACAGAACAAAATCCCCCATATTTAAGCATCACTAGTCTTTTCCCATTCATAATTCATATTGGGTATATCCATGACTATCTTAATATTTGATATCTTTCTATGTCTTTTTGATTAATGTGACACCACCTTTGGTTCCACAAGTTATTTTATTCCTCAACCGTCATGTAGAAAATGTTCTCTTTACTGTCAACCTAATATAATTTTCCATTTGTTAGGCATACTTTCAAAATATAATTCCATGTATTTCCTATAATAGTGCACCCATTTCGATTAAATTTCACCATCAGTCTCGAGTCACATAGATGAATCACACTCAGGAGAGTGTCACACAAACTGTCCATATTGAGAAACTCTATTTTCTTTAGCTCACCATTATCTAGTTTAGTACTTCCACTACCTTTGATCTAAAAATAACCATAATTACCATACCTTACTATTCCATTAACCCTTTTATTAACATTTATTAATAGGTATTCATTTCTTGTCATTTGGGATGAGCATATGCTATCAAGAATCAAGGTGTTACTATTATTTTTACCTTTTTGAGTGACTTCTGCAATATTGGATTTCTCTAATTTCTTGTTTTCCTTCCATGAGATATTTGATTGAGTGGAAGATAAATATGGTCTTTCTACTATATTTTCGATGTGTATTCGTTTATCATACTCATACTTTTCCTCCAAAAGAGAAAACATGTTTATAAAAGAAAATTTGTATGGTAGGCGAGTATTGAATTATCTCTGAGTTCTACAGGTATCAGTTCCACATTTCCTCTTCCTACAATTAATACCTTTATGGAAAAATTTAGGGTAGTGAAAAAATATCCATAAAATTTATTTCTTCTATAATATATAAGATATGAATTCATTATCCTTTGATGAATTCCTAGGTCTTCCCCATTCAAATAGTGCCTTACCTCTTCAATGTATGACATGGTGTGACTCAGATAGATTGAAAATTGACATTTCATAAGAGGAAACATATTATAACTTATATTCAGCCACATGTACCCTTCCTTAGGAAAATAGTTTGACTACCAATCATTTTTTATAGTTGGGAATAGTTTTTGGTTCTCCTTTCAGTTTGATTTGTGGATTTCATTGTTAGAGCTTCATGTGACTTTGTGATATGTCCAAATTTTAGCTTTCCTTTATTTTGGACTATTTTATTTCCAGAATTTGATGTTTTAGCATCACAACAAACTCCACTTTTCCCCATGAATATGGATCTTTGATCATTCAAATAATTATCTAAACCTTTATAACCACGCTTAGCTCTCTCAAATATCTCAACATATAAGAGTATTAGAAACTTTATTATGTTCTTTATTTATTATATCTTTAATTCTCTACTATGTTAACTCTTAAGAGTAACAAATTCATCTTCATGTACCTCAAAATTATTGTTCTTATCCTCCAGTCTGTATGTAAAGTCATTGATGAATGTTTCATGTTATTCAATTATAAGCGTATGTTCTACTATATCTTCTCATCTTTCAAATGATGTTCAATGTTACTTTACTACTTCTTCAAGTCGATTAATTACATATTCTGTTTTATCAAAAAAATTATGATGAATCTTCCACAACTAATCTTCATTTTGTTCTTCTTTTTCTTTGACTTTCAAGCTCACTAAGAGCATTCTCATGCTTCATCTCGAGATCCATTTCATAAATCATTTAATTATATCTATTTTTATATTTTGATGGATCTGTCTATTCAACTATGTTCATCATATATAGTTTTATTATAGATTTAAACATTGGGTCTTATTACTCAAAAAATTCATTGTAATCATCTTCTTCTTTATAGACAAAACTCGTTCTCTTTAATTTCTTTTCAAATTTAAAGTATTTCTTTTGAGATAAACTTTTCTGAGGATTATGTGATTTTTCTAATTCAAACTCTTCATTATCAAACTTCCTTGAGAATTGTTAGGAATTGTTCCCATGTATACTATAATGAAAACATTTCAAGGGTATTTTTTCTTCAAATCATCTTTTTCCTCTCTTGAATTTCTTAGTAATGAGATAAAATATTTCATCTTAATCATTACCTTTATCAACATTGTTTCTTGAAATCTCATGTTTTTCCATAGAAATGGATTCCATATCCTTGATAACACGATTATTTACATCTTTTGGTTTTACTCTCATTTCATATGCTACCAGACTACTCGTCATATCATCCATGTAATGGTTTGAATGATCCCTTTTCTCAAGGGTTGTTACTTTAGGATTGTAAATAAGTGATAATATTATCAAGATTTTTTCTTTAATGTCAATGTATTTTATTTCTTCACCAAGAACTTGAATCCAAAAACATTAATAAATTGATTAAATAAGGTATCTAAATATTCATCAGGATGCATCTTTGGATCCTCAAACCTATTGTGAAACACTTTTAGTTTTTACTACTTCACATTTTTATCACCTTTATATATATTTGGATGAGGTGAAACTCATTAAACTTATATAGATTTGATCATATAGTTATACAGTAAGGGAATTTTGTGCATTGGCATCTACATCAAGAATTTCCCTATCTATTTTAGTTATAGACAATACTGTCGCATCAGTTACTTGAATCCCATGTGCAGTAGAAAAGGGTACTTACATTCTAAGAGATATTAGATGAGATATCATATTATTCTTCAAAACATTAAAGTTTATTCAATATAATAAGTGGAACCCCATAACATTAACTAAGTTCTCCTAGATATCAATGAAAGAAAGATTTCACACTGGAAACCTGTACCCTCTGATACAACTTTAAGGACCTCAGAACACCCTGAGAGGGGTGGGGTGAATTGAGGTGTCAAATTTTTCTTTAAAAGTGACAGATATTGTCCCAAATTTATAGGAAACAATAAATATTCTCTCAAGGGAATGTGTAGAAAACACATAACCACAAGAAGAGAGATTACACAATAATTTTATTTTGTTCACCACTAAGGGATAGTATAAGGATTACATACAGACAATGTGTCGGTTGTACCCAAATCCACTATTATTCATTGGTTATAGAATAAAAGAGTTTAGAAATAGTCACTATATGCTAGGAACACAACCATTAAAATAATTTTGGGATATTAGACTATGTCTCTTGGAAAAATTTTGTCGACTCCCCCTATCTCGCTAATTTGAGAGAAGTCTAACTCATTTTATATACTTAATGGTTTCTACAATGGATTGGAATTAATTTATTTATCCCTATCTTAGCACGAGAAATTTCTTGAATTGTATATTTGAGTTGATGCTCTTTAGAATCCATATTCACTAAAAAATGATATTCAAATTCACCATTTGTGAAGCTCACTACCTCGTAAAACTCACCACCATCACGAAGTTCAGTACCTTCGCAGAACAAACTGCCTTCACGAAGCTCACTAACTTCACAGAAAAAACTAACTTCATAGATATCACTAAGTCAATGAGGAATAACCCATAATAATTATGTACTTGTTAATAAATATCATTGGCATACGTCAAGACTCAATAAGTCTTTTCATGATGATCAAGCTCTCATGGGATGTCAGTTTCACGGAGCTCCCCTTGTTTTTTGACATTAGTGCATTTCTAGATATTACATGGAAAAATTCATTTAAAATGAAGAGGGATAGCCTTATATTTATATGATTGTCTATTATTATGGTTCAAAAACCTCTTATAATATTTTATTGATCTTTCAAAACCAACTTTGTGTAGCTACTCTATTCGCATTTCTCTGTTGTGATTTATCGTTGTCATGAAGCTTTCAATCAAAACATCGCGTGTTGCAATTATCCAATTATCATAATCATAGAGGTAAACATAATTTTTGGTGATTCCCTAATTCATATTTGTTCATTATTCTTATCAATTTTAGGTAGATCACCATAAAATTTATTTGATCCTTCGCAAAACAAAATTCACGGATCCCATCTTTGCGAAACACATTCCTTTTGCATATTTTTATTTGGTATTCAAGGAAATCCACTTTTTACAATGCAATACATCCTTTAAATACTATTTTCATATTGAAATATAAGATCCCTTTACTTTAAAACTCCCAAATAATACATGCGAGTATTGAAAAAAACACAAACCGTGCTGCATTTCTAGAAAAGAACAACCTTAGTTCCAATAAATCACACCAACTTTGGTCCCATGAGTGCTGACTCACCTGGATCAGTCCTAAAAATTGGTGACCTACATGGTTACCTGTAAAAGGCCTAAAATGTTCCTATACTAATAGAGTAATGGTTTCTATTTTTGAATGATAACTCAAATAGTGGTAGGTGATCCTCCCAACTATGGCCTAAGTCTAACCTGAAAGCTCACAACATGTACTCTAGAACTTTAATGGCCTGATATATCTGGAAATTAGTTTTTGGGAGAAATGTTGGGCTCAAGTGTAACTATTACCCAAATTCATCCTATAATCCCTTCCAAAATAGGTATGTAAAGTGATCATTGCAATCATAAATAATCGTCGATGGGAGTCTAATTTTCTCCTGAAAGTAGAGGCATCCTATGCTCTATTATAAACTCTAATCTCAGATAGATTGGAAGTTAGAGGATTACCAAGATGGTCGACGATCACCCAGATGGAATCATGTCCCCTTGAAGTACGTGGTAATTTCTTTCTAAAGTACATAGATATCTCATCCCACTTCCATTTTGTAATCTGAAGGGGTTTATCCAAACCCACTATAACTTGGTGTCCAGCCTTCACTTACTTTTTAGTAAGGTATTTAAAGACAAACTCTACAACTAATTTCTTCATCCCTGGCTAGTAAAATAGATTTCAGTGGTCCTAGTACATATTTTTCACCCGTAGATGTACCACCAAATGGTACATATGAAACTCTCTCAAAACCTCCTTCCACAATATCAATGGTACTATCATCCACCCAATAAATGAACAATATTCTCACTACCTTTAGAAAATACATTAGGAGAATTCCCTATGGATATATGAGAACGTAGGGTATCAAAATAGGTATCCACAAGTTGTAACTCCCTTACTCGCTGTAATAGTGGAAGGGTGACAACCATCGACTGGAGGTAAGATGATCCACTCAATCCAAAAAGGACAACTCTAACGAGGCTAAATTATCTAATGCATTATTTATAAATTGTGAACTAGATCTCATGATAAGAGAATCTTCCCCCACATTACTCATCCTAGGAGTATATACAATCTAAAATTTATAGTCCTGGGGGAAATCTCTCCATCACCTCAATCACTGGTCGAGATCCTTCTAAGAGAATATACACCTGAGGCTCTTATGATTAGAGTAGACAATAATTCTCACTCCCATTAGGTAGTGTTCCCACATATTCAATGTGAAGACTATAGTTGCTCACTCAAGATCATGGGTCATGTAGTTCTTCTCATGTGGTCTCAAATAGCATGAACCTTTGGAAATAAATTCTTTACCATGCATCAAGACACAACAAAGCCTATTTCATGATGCATCACATAATACTACATACTCTGCACCCTCCTCCGACAATCTCAAGATTAGAGTGCTAGTTAAAAATTTCCTCAACTACTAAAAAGTCGGAAGTAACTTCTCCACCAACACAAAAATCTTCCACTTTTGATTCAAAACTATCATAGGTGGTGATATCCATGAGAAATCAGGTTTGAATCTTTGATTATATGATACCAAACGAAAAAAGGTCCATACATATATCATACTCTTAGGTGCCTCTCATGATCACACTACTTCGACCTTGGATGGGTCCACTTACACTCTATCTACTGAGATAAAGTTTCCATGAAAATTGAAATCCAAAATCCAGAAGTTAAACTTTGAGAGATTTTTGTAAAGATGGATCTCTCAGATTATGTCTAGAACAATCATTAAGTGTCATGTGTGATTCTACTCAAATGTTGAGTACACAAGGATATTGTCGATGAAGACCAAAAAAATTAGGAATAAGTAAAGATTTGTTTCATGAGTCCCGTGAACACTTATTGGGAGTTCATCATACCAAATGGAATAACTATGTACTCATAATTACTGTAATGTCATAATGTTTTCTTTGGTATATCTTCATCGAGTACTCATAGTTGGTGATAGCCGGATCGGAGGTCAACCTTTGAGAACCATCATGCCCATATCAACTAATCAAAGAGGTTATCGATTCTTTGTAGAAGATACTTGTTCTTCATTATCACAAGGTTCAAGCATTGGTGGCCCATACACAACCTCAAAGATCCTATCTTATTTTTTGGAAAACAAAATTGGGGATTCCCAGGGTGAAACACTAGGTCTCAAGAATCTCTTCCTCTACAAGTCCTCCAACTGTACCCTCATCTCATGAAGCTCTATGGGAGACATCTGATATAATAGCTTAGATATTGGTTCCATCTAAGGGTGTATATCGATGCATAATATTTCTACTGGTGGGGTGGTAAACCAAGAACATATCCAAGAAAGACATTCTCAGACACCACCGCCACTATAGGAAATTGTAAACTCACAATCTAAATCAAGGGATAGGCTAGCCAACTGATAAGTAATTGGTTACAACCTCCTATTCACGAGTCCTTCCTGTGCTACCTAGGTTTCATTTTCACCAAAAAAGTTAAACCTCATTCCATCACTGTAGAAACACCACACCCCTCCCCTAAAATAGTCAATCTGGGTATGGACTATAGATAAAAAATTCTTACCAAGAATGATGGCAAAAGGCCTTGACACCACTACCAATAGGTTCCAATTAAAACTCTCACCACCAAGGGTAAGGTGACACTATCAGAAAAAGTGTGTGATTATTGAGTCTCCTCTAGTAGGTGTATCCAAGCGTAAGTGTAAAATCAATGGTCTAACCAGAATCTATAGGTCTTATAAAAGGTATTTTTTGAGAAAGCAATGTCTAGAAAATTTGTCCCTCAGTACTTCATCTAATTCAGAAAATTCATAGATCATACGTAAAATCATTCCTAGAGCCCCTTGGTCTTAACCCTCAACCGCATACAGCTATCCCCAAAACTGTATTCCAGCTCCCTGAGCCTATCATAGACCACCAAGGGGTGGTGGTTGTAACAAGTTGAAACATATACCATCTCACGATGCTCTCCCAACTCCTCTTCCATATCTGATGCTGTAAAAATCTATCTTCCCTTGTCTCTATCACTTTTTTTGTGGTCCATACACAATATCTCTATCAGTAGTATAAAATTCTGGACAATATCTTGCAAGATAACCCATTAAATCACATGAATTACTTGAACCCTCTATAGGATTACTATACCCACCCTTTGATCCATGAACTACAGATCCTCTATTAGAGGACCTCCTCCTAAAACATCCCCCATGTCTAGGTCCCTGAGACTAATGTTTTCTTTCTTCTTCTGATGTCTCTTCTCCTACTTTACAACTACTAACTATCACTAGATATATCTTTTAAACAGGAATATATCAACCACCAAATCCCACTCAAACACTCTATAATAAGTATTAATTAATAGAGGGATTACTCAAGATCATATGTCTCTATATAAAGCTTGGTCAAAAGTCTAATGCATGAAGATATAATCTTGAACCACATCCATCGAGTAACTAGAAAGGATGAAAAAACATGATGAATAATCAGCTACTAACATGTTTCCGTGATGAAGATGAAGAAGCTCTTGAATACATACTTCCCTTAGCATAACTTTTGAGAAATACCCTCTGAATAAGAGTTCAAACTCAGTCTATGAAAGAGTTGTGTCGTTGTAAGACTGGATAACCAAACTCTACCACCGTTCTACTGGGTTGTGTTGAAGGCTCATCACCAGGGCCACCAGCTGATATGTTGATGTATTGAATAGATTGAAAACTCATGACACCACCTCAATCCAGTCCTTAGAAACTTGTGGGTTGGGCTCAACTTAGAACCTGAGGGGTATTTGATGCGGAAACTTGGGAAGCACGCTCATCCTGTGCACCTCATTCAATTGTACTACAAGTATTACATGTTTCTCTATAGGTGTTAGTATGGATAGTGCAACAACTGGAGGTACAATCTCAAGAACTGATCCCTATATTGAAACCTCATTACTAAGGGGGAAATCCTTGTGATCATGCTATTGAATCCTTGTTGGTATATGTTGTGGAGGAATCCTGAAAGAAAACAAGATTTACCATGGTCAATGAGTATATCTGGAGTACAGTCTTAATATGAACATGGAAAATATAACCCAGTCATATATAATGAATATAACATTATTTTCTTTGAAACTAGTGTTCTCAAGTATATAGTCAAAAAGTACGTTATCAGATTCTTTATATATGGATATGTCATCCGCCGCACCAACACCGGAGTCCCTAGCCTGAATTCCTACCTCAAAATACTTAACATGGTTACAATAAACCAGTATCATAGACTCTCAATCCTGAAGTATAACCGACCACCTCTGATACCACTCTATCATGACCCGTCCTGGTGGGGCCCATTTCGCGACTCCCCATGTCCACATCCAATAGGCCCAAGGATTATGACTTGAATCGAGCAGGTATACCACAATCATGGGAGACATTTTCTATGTACCTTAACACAGACACACACATCTCCAAGCTCACAACATGCATGAATGTAAAATCCACTAAGAAACTAATTCAATCATAGAACTATATCCAACAAATAGTGTATGATATGAAGTAAAGTAATGTAAATAGTTCCATAATACAATCCAACCAAAAAGAGTATGTAATACAAGTCTAATTTGTAAGTAATGGTACTGGGTATTTAATCTAAATTTCACAGGAACACAGCTTGGCCTATTTAATCTCACTAAGAAATGCTTGGTCCTGGTCAACCAGGACTCTATCAAAAGACCGATTATCGTCACAAGACATGACATGTTCCATCAAATCCAATTCATGTATGAGTATAACAATACTCAGTAGGACTCCCCAAAACCACAAGGAAATATAACAAAGTAATGTACAATCAAATATATATAGGTATATGTCTACAAAACATATAACAAGAATATCCAAACACACTCAATACAAGACACATTGTCAAGAGGTAAACCACAACCATTATATTCCAAACCACGAATTATATCATTAGGATCCCACATAAAAATCATCTGAGAGAAAAAACTTCTGACTCTGATAGCACTGATGATGTCCACTCGAGAGGTAATTCTCATCAGGTACTATCATGAGAGAGGTACATTGATAGATCTGAAGAGACAATGATATAAAAATAAGGATCATATCCAGGTCCATGTGGTGATATCAAAAACTCTATCTGGATTAAACCTTCTAAGTAGAGGATCGCCGCCCTCATAGTGTTGTTCACTTCGATAAGAAGAACTCCACCAAGGGAATGAATATGAATAGAGTACCCCAATCTTGGACTCTCATAGTGGAGGGTGGGATTCCAAAAAATATATCCTAGAAGTACCACTGAATGGATTGTAGTTCTAATAGTAGGAAATGATTCATACAACCCTCAAGGAGACAATAATGGCAACAAAACCTAAAAAACTTGTCCACGATATGGTGAAAAAGAGATTCAAGCCATATAGAAATGGGATACATGTCGTTTCCCTTGACACCAGGTACTGCACATGTAGAACGACTCATATCATTTCAACATATGTTTTTTAGAAGAGTACATGGCATGTGAATGGGTTACACACCTGGTCCTTATATATAGGGTTCACCCATGTACTCCTGATGTGTGCCAGTACATAGAGACATCCCATGTATTTGTGCCAGTGTATGAGTACACTGGGTAGCCGGTGTACCAAGTATAGGCCAACCCATGTAGGGGAGTACACACAGTGTAGGAAACTCATCTAATGCACCCCATGTTTGTGTACTTCCCAAGGTACACGCCGAGTTAATCAAAGAGGGACACATGTAGTGTTTCAAAGACTAAATACCGTGTGTATTAGGACATTCCAAAACCCATATTATTCCTCCTTCCCGCAACGTCGATCTTCTAGATTCTATTTTGATGGTCGGTTCTTAATGTAACTCTAGATTTGAGGTTGTTCGGTCTACCATCACCGAATCAGTAACATTCGCTCCTTCAATCTGTTGGGAAATATAATTGTCACCATTCTTCATTACATGATGAATAACATGAAATAATGACCAATGGTCATTCCATCTGCTGCCGTAACCACCATCTCACTTACATCAAGTCATTCCAATGCCGGATCTATGGTTTCAAATCCCTATGCCAAGAATCAAATGCACAACAATCAATTGTTCAGAGGGATATTGAACCATGGGTAATAATGAATAATGCATGAAGAACGGTGAATATAGGGAGAAAATAACCAAACAAAATGAGAGGTTCAAACCTAGATCATTGTTCATGTTGATCTTGGTTCACCACCATTAGAAAAATAAATGAATCCAATAAATCTCAAAATCAAAATCCTAATAAATCCCACCAAATAACCCTTCCCGCAATACGATCAAAATGCAGATAAATCTGTCTGTTTATTGATTCTTGTTCATCATGTATTTTAATAATATAGAAAATAAAATCAAAATAACATGCCCTACCTCTATTTGGATCAGTATTTGATGAATAAATATCACTTCTTCATCGTCATTAGGGAGATACGTTCTGTCGGTTGTGTGTTGATCGTCGATCTATGATCCATCGTTGTTTGTTCGAGTGAATTATTTAGATTTTATCTCTAATGGATCTCTATAGTTTATAGGATTTTGAGTATAACATTGGATCTCAACATAGAGATCATTTAAGTATTTCTAGTCGCTGTGTCAATGTGTTGATTGATAATAATTTTATTAAATAATTTTATTAAATAATAGTATTCATTTTACACTAGTAATAATATTTTCACAAACGAACCACGACAACTAATGTTAAGGGATTCCAAGATTAAAACCATATTTAATAACTCAATGGTTCATGCTATTTTTGATCTATCTACTCTTTTAAATGTAAATCCACTTTTTCTGGAAAATAGAGCGCACATTCTATTTAATATTTTAATATACTAACATATTTCAATCATTTTTTTCCGAGCACAATAGGCCTCAGAATCACATGTTGTCTCAGTGCATAGTCTCAAAATTAAGACATATAATATTTAAGAATAATACATGTAAAAAAATAGGACTTTACAATATACAAGATATAATATAAATTAGATTCATAATGTCAAACATGTCTCATTGAAGTGGAAATGAGACGAAATTACCCTTACCACATGTTCAACATTCCTTTTAAATGATCTTAACATACTTTATAATAAATTTATATTTATTTTAAATCTATAATAGAAACATATTAATATTTATTACAGCTTATATGATTCACATATAATGTTATAGCACTTTTTTACAAAAATTATTTATTAACATCATCATCTCAATGTTAATTGTTCGGTTTTTTATACATGTTTCAGTTGATTAGTTTTGGTCATGGAATCTTGGACATGAATTAATTATATATATAATATTAATCATGAAATAATAATAATTTTTATGCTGTATATAACAATTTATAATCATTCATGAAATGTGTGCTTGAAAAATGAATCGCATCGCCTTATAGAGGGGGCAGTTTATGCATATAGATAAATGACATTTTCATTTTCCAATGGGTTAAAGGGTAAGGAGGTAAGTAATATAATATGTTTTAGTAATAAAAATTACGTCATTAATATAATACATATTTATTAAATCCATCATAATAACCAACCTTTTGAGGCTGAGATGAAAAATGAAATACATCACTTCGTGGAGGTGGTAGTCCACACATTTGCATGAGTGATGTATTCATATTACATAGCATGGATATAGAAGTAAATACAAGTTGTGACATCAAGATAATAAATTTTTACTATATTCAGGATTCTTATCTTATTATAGGATCATTTTTTGGACAAAATAGTAGTAGGTAAAAATATATATAAAATTGAATAACTCAGTTTAAATTTATACCTCTTCTTTGGAATCCTCCTTTAGCTTTCACCTTAATCATTATTAAGATGGTATTAGGGGAATAAAGAATCCAAAATATGTGTTAATTGAATATTGGAAGGAATGATTTATCAATTTTAGAGAAAAGTGACTCAAGGTTTGTGAATAAGAGTGGATGAGAAGTTCCCTTTTATAAGTAAGGTGTGTAGAAAAATTGTAAATACTGTGAAATTTTAATATATAATATGTGAACCTTATATTAGAATATAAGGAGGATAAAATTTAATTATAATGAACCAATCAATTTCAGAAAATTTTATATTCCATTTTAAAACTTATCTTTCAATTTGACCCCCACGTTAACCATATTTAACCATTACCATTGTAATAATTTTTTCACTCATTAAGAGTCTAGAAATAAATTTAAAAAAACTAAAGTGGAACATAAATGATTCATGATCGATAGGATCAAACAAATACCATCAAATTAATTCAATATATATGTATTTTTATAATTTTTTAATGATTTAAAATTAATTTATAATCATTAAATACCATTTATGGTCATTTTCAAGGCTATTCACATATCTTGAATTTAAAGGCATCATGATAATAATAAAATTTGAATATAAAAAATTTCACCATCACATGTATATTATAACTATAAATTAAATTCATGGGTAACCATACTTAATACCAAATATATTACTTTTAATTTTTTTAAATCATTTATTTGATTTTTATACTACCTTCACAAGTGTTGCAGGAAATTATACTATCTCTAAAAATTAAAAAAAAATTACTATCATCAAAATAATTTATCAATATTATAAATAACTATTTATAAATGTTCATATATTATTTTTATCCTTATTATAATATATTAAAGATATTAAAATATTGAGTGACATTATATAATTTTATTAACTTTAAACAATATAAAGGTCAAAATCAAAGGAAACTATAACCAAAATGACATATTTTATAGTTTAGTAATTTTATATCTAAATTAATCTAATCCAATAAAATAAATTCATGTTTTGGGATGATTTTGAGACATTATACCATAGTTTTAACCATAATTATCCTATTTTACCAATTACCATGGTGATAAAATTTTACCTCGGTTGCTATTCATTATGACTAAAAATGAAATTGGAGTATTTAAAAAATTTGAACCTCATGATTATAAATATGAAATTCATCTTTGAAGATTAAATTTATATAATTTTTAGAAATTAATTTCAATATAAGTACGTAAAACACATAGAAAATGGTTTCTTGAGAAGTGTGGTTTTACGCATAAAAATGAACTTATGTAAAAATAAAATATAAATATGATTCTTGTTGAATTAATTAGATTATTTTTAATAAAATGGATTATATTTCACATTAATATAAAATTAAAAATTTCATGGTTCTTTAAAAATACATGGTTTAAAAAAAGAAATAATAGTTTTTTTAAAATCAACAATTTTTATTATTGACTCAAAAATAAATATTTTTAGAAATATCCCAAATAATTAATCATAAGAATTTTATGAAATGATTATTTAAATAATAATATACATTTTTTAAAATAAAATTTATAATTTTTCATAAATGAATTATAATATCCATGCAAAAAAGTAATAAAAATCATGTTTTGATGAAAATTCATTTTTAAGCCTAAAATGAATTTATTATTATTATTTTTCTAGTTACAAAAAATATTTTAATATTAAAAATTTTAATTTAATTAATTAATTTTATTAACTAATACTCATATTATATATAGTTTATAATTTGTTTATTCATATTCATACTCACTGACCCAACATCTATGTTATAACAGTCATATATAAATATTATTTTGAGGATCATTTAAACACAGTGTTACTTATGGCGTATGCTATAAAAAATAGTCCTATATTAAAATAAAATATAAAATAAAATCTCATGGTATTAAATATAATTAAATTATCAATATGAAATACTTATCTACTTACCGGAATAGCCTGAAGACCTTATTTTTTATTGATTTTTGATAACACCCCTTTTAAGGGATGAGGGGGAAACCTTACAAGGACCATAGTCATAGAGATTACATGACCTTCAGGTCTTAGGAAATATATAGGAAATAACTAAATGGAACTTCTCATCTCTATCTTTTTTATCCTAATGTCAGTTATCCACCTTCGCATGGCTATTTTGGCTAGGCTTCTCGTGCAAGCACAGGTTGGTCCCTATGAAACATTCCATACCCTCTCTTTTTGACAAAACTGCATTAGCTTCAGCTTTGTTGAATGTGTCACCTCTAAATCCTTATTTGGATTTTCCTCCTTGTAGAGTCTGTATGGTAGTTAAGCACAATTTCAGGTGGCCCGAAGGCCTTGAGGTGGACCGATGGCCTGGAGGTGGCTCGAAGCCATTGAGGTGACCCGAAAGCCGTACTGGCCTGAACGCCTTATGTGGCCCAAATGCCCAATTAGATGAATAGTTATGGCTATTACAGTTCTAAATAGTGTCAGCTATAGTGCATGAAATAAAACCTATTATAGTGTCTGCTACAGTGCTTGTTACAATACTGCTACAGTTCTCAGAAATATGTCTCTTCCAGGTTTTGAACTCAGGTCTCTTAGATACACTTTTTGAGTCCTCACCAACCAGGCTGAGGCTCTTTTAATATCCACTTACATAACAAAAACCTTTTAAGTTTAGAGTCTTATAGAGTTAGGTTAAAAATGTTTTTACTAAAAAACATAAATATTTAAAATTCAATTGTCATTTTTTTCATTATACCAATAATTTCTTATTCATCTATAATCCTTCATCATATCCCATAAAATTATCTAAAAATGTTACCCATCTAGACATATCATGTTTAATACTCTTATTGATTTACCTGGGTAACAAAAAATATAATATGGCTCACATCAAATGCTCAGTAAGTGATAGTATGAATCATATGCAACATGGAATAAAAAAAAAATAATGAATAATATTGAAGAAATAAATAATAATAAAATAATTCCATATAACTAATATTATGAAAATTTAATATAATCACATATAATATAACAATTTTGATAATCACATGGATGAAAATAACCTATTTCATAGTGATGGAATGAAATAATTTGGACACTTTAAACATACTTTCAAGGCCTCATGATAAGGATTCTTACATACCACCAATGCCTCGTTCCGATGCATTATTAATAAATGGGAAATCATACACAAAATTCCAAAACTAGTTTGTCTTATGTAACCTACTGATGAAATAAGGGGCTATATAATTTCATCTCCCAACCATAGAAATGCATTTTCATGGGATCCCCAAAATGGTGTGGTATTTTTTATAAATAGGTGCAATATAGTGGATAACCAAGGTTGTTATCTACGGGTGGAGTACCTAAAAAACATATTAAAGTTATTTTTAAGAAAAAATAAAAAAATCATCACAAAAAATGATTAGGGGTCTGTATAATGTTTATAAAATAAGATGATGTATGTTTGAAAAATATTTTGTTTTTTTATTTTTGAAATTTGATTAATAAAATATAGAGAGAATATTTTTTAGAATATTTTATTTAAAATGTGTTACCAATCTAAATATAGATATTTATTGAATAATTAATCATTATATTTCAAATTAAAAACCACTTTGGTATGATCCCAAAATTTTGTAACCCCTGAAACCTATGAGAATTAAATTAACCGTAATGGTGAAATGAATTAAACCATAGGCTAGATTTGGAACTTGAAATCATAGTACCCTGATTTGACAGATGTTATAAGGATAGATTATATTTATTGGGAAATTAGAAAACATATATATTCTTTAAATTGTGATTAATTGTGTTTTTTGATTGTATTTTAAATCTAAAAATTGTTCCCATGTTTTGTTTTACCTATTAAGATCTCACTATCAAAATTCACACATTGCTAGACCTCATGTGTTTTGTGTTAATTGTTCAATTACATGGGTGAATATTTTGAATTTAAAAATAAATTCATATATCCTTATAATTTAACTAAAATAATATCATTAATTGAAATCAAATAAGTTAATAATGTTATATATAGATTGATTACTAAAAAAAACTCTTCCATGAGAGGTGTAGTCATTGTAAAAATGATTTTCATCTGAAATGGTTTGGAAAGGGTATAACCCAATAAAATTTATAAAATTTATTTTAATCCCAAATAAGTTAATTAATAAAGAATAAATTTTAACAAAATATAAGGAATATAATATAAACTAATAATTTTATTACAAAAACACAAACATTACAATGTGAATAAGACTAAAATGATTTGATGATGGGATTCTAGAATCAAGAGCTCTCCCACTTGAAATGATTGGATAAATAGAGTGAATAAACTTACCCTCAATCCTAAATCTCATAATTAAAATCCATATCCCACCAAAAGAAAAAAAATAAACATTTATAGAGGGGATAGTAGGCTAATGTTACAATAGGTTACAAGTGTCAATGGGAAAATTCAGAGAAATATTTTAATCTAATTTCACTATATTTTTGACCTTTTAAATGCACAAACCAAATATCTTTACATAATTATAATATTGTGAAATTTATTCTACTATATAATATCCATGTTTTAGACCAATTAATTTCTTGATGTAGAAGATAAGTACCAAATGCTGTGGTGGTATCCAATTTAACATCATCAGTCCGACATTGACTTCCTATCGCATATACTCAAATAAAATGAAAGATAAATATCATATGTCCTAAATAAAAGTTGAGTCATATTGAATTTTGATTTATCCTATGAAATTTTAGGATCAAATAATTCATATAACAATATTTATATCCAAAACACTATAGTTTATTTGAAAGTATAAAAAATGGGATTCTCATAAAATTTAAAATTGAATGATCTAACCCCAAATATTCCATAAATAAACATATTTAATAAAATGTGATGAAATTATTTCATTTCTGATCATTAAAATATCCATTAAATTTTTTTATTAACTCCACCACACATAAACACTGGTAGGCCTAAGTAAAGTCACATGTCATGTATTTATGAGAATTTTTACAAGAAAAGCATATTGACATTTCCCAATCCATAGTGGAACTATCACAAAAGTATTAATATCATCTAAAAGTAAATATAAATAAATTTTAAATTCTTTTTCTCATAATTTTGTTTCAAAAGAAAATTTGATGATATTAATGATGCTAATAATAGAAAATAAAGTTATTAGTTAACAGTGCCATTAATTCCCCTCATATGTGTGTGTAAACCATTTCATGCTTGTATATACACTATTTATGGAATATATTCATGTCATTTAAATAACTTCTTCTTACCATCTCTAATTCCACAGGATTAATTCTACATTTATTTTGAATCAAATTTCAAGACCCACTCATTTAATAATTCTCAAAAGTGAAACCTTATAATCCCGACCTAGGTATCCCAACATGTTCTACATTTCATCCCTACCCTATTTATTAAGATAATTTTTTTAGGACACACAAATTTCATATATCTGGTACACATGAATATTTTAAATTGGTATATCAATGAAATTTATAAAAATATAAATATACATATAGATCAACCATTGATTTATTATGAAAAAAAAATCCAACATGACTATACCTTTGACTGGGTAGAAATTTTTATACAATTCTAGGTTGCATGTAAATTTTTATAGAGAAAAAAATGAAACAATTTACCATGAACAAATATAAAAAATATCAAAATCTAAAAGGTTTTATAATGACACAACTAGTCAAATCATCGAAAACTTACAATATTATAAGAATGAACCACCAATGATGAGATATTTCTCATTATTATCAAGAAACCAATGAATTTTGAAAAATTAAACATTTATTCTCTATATGATTCATATAAAAATGAGAATGTTACATTATGGTTTTTTTCCTTTTTTTAAATAACACAAAACACACATAGAAAACAAAAACGAAAATCCTAAAGAGGTTATCCCAAAATGTTGTCCCATACCCCACACTTAATATATTATATTGTCCTTAATTTGAACCTTTGGGATGATATATGAACCTGAAATATATATTTTTTAAATAGTATAAATAATATAAAATTGTAATATTTAGGGATATCCTGATATTCCCAAGTGATGATGGTTCCATAAAGTGTAATGAAATAAACTACATGCATGGTAATTTCCTCAATATATTACATAAACCACTGCCCATTAACTATAAATATCTTTTTGGTGTCTTCTTGTGTGATATCAACTCCACCCTAATGAAACTATTATATAGAACATAAGTATCTAACCATATGTAATGAATCTTATCGGTCATTGAGTTCAAGGATGAAATATAAAAAAATAAATTTATCACCATTATTAAACTCCATTTTCTAGATCCTCTTATCATGAGTAAATTTTATACTCTTTATATAACCTTGAGTTCTCATATAATGGTAATTTGATCTCCTAGAGCTCTTGAAGTTGTAGCTTCATTTTTTCTATATATTGAGTTAAATCCATATTGAACTTCTTTGTTCCCCAAACTTCCCTATTATATAATACTATGGGAGGTGAAAAGATTTCCTAAAAAAATTTTTAAATAGATATATACCAATGGGATTCTTGTATTCCATCATATAAGATCAAAGTGTATTATCTGATCAATTTATTTAGTCCTTTGAATTTGACTTCATGGTTTTATCCAAACTTTGTGTCACCTTCTAGTTTGAATCTTGTATAGGGAATTTGTATGGGTATGGTACAGAGTAGAAGTTTTATTTGTCACCCCATACTTCTGAATGACGTAATCCATATTTTTGTTATAAAAGTATAACCATTATTCAATGATGTTAGCCTTCGGTATTAAAAACCTAAAAAAATCTAATCCATGAAAAAATCAACCACAACATGAGAATCGTCAGTCTTAGTGGTCTTGGAATCCTGAAATTTTCTAACATAATGAATAGAAACAATGATATTTAATAAAATGAATGATCTAGAAAATAGACTCATAAAATCTATTACCCATATATAAAAACTCTCATATTATAATATGGTTTTTTGATGCATCTCATGTATCCAACAAATGTTACCATTGTGTTGGAAACTTGATCATGAATTACAAAACATATCTAAATCATGGAACAAAATAGGATAATATAAACCCTAGAATAAGACATTCCTGAATATTTGTTAGAGTTCAAATCTTCCTCCATAAGAAATTATATAGAAGAAATTTAGAACTGACTCAAACTCATGATCAAGATCACAGCTCCTAATAACTTTGTCATTACACATGTGTGATAGGTAGAGATCATTCCACAAATAAAACCATGAATTAATATTTAATATTTGGACTTGATGTAAATTAGTAGGAATATTAGAGGCAACTTGTTATTTAACTAAATCATATTATAAATTATATGTACTTGAGAGTTTATAAATATTATCATCGAGAAATGCGTCCTAAAGTGGTATATTGTATAAGGATTCCCCCTATAGTGTTTGAGTGATCGTACTCATGTGGAACCCCCCCCCCAATTTCTCTAAAACCATATTTCCTTTATTTTAATATCAAACTCTTGAATACAACATATAAAATAAATAAGTATGATATTTTCATTTGGATTATTCACGATATACCTTATAGATTCTTGATCATAAAAAAAACCACCTTAGATCCAAATAAATAAGAATATAATTTATCTAAAGTAAATAAGACAGAAAGGAAATCCTTTTACTTGGTTTTTTAGATTTATTGGGATGAATCCAATGTCTTTCATAATTAGGTGATAACATGTCAATGTTCCACCACCCTCTATGATAGTATTCCTCTAACTTCAAGGTTGGAATCGTTACACATAAGCCCGAATAGAATTTACCACCATTGGGGACAAATGAGGGGTGGTGCGGTGAGACTATACTTAAGATCATCAAAGTAATTTCTAGAAGAATAATAAAACACAAAATCAGAATACTTTTGAAGATATCCTGATAAATAAATAGAAATATTATTGAAATAACTGATGAAGCGTCGATAGAAACCTTTATGTGCTAAGAAATATATAACATCACACACACTAGTAGGATATAGAAATTTAAAAATAATTTCTACATTAGATCTATCAACCTTTATTACTTGTTTTGAGACTACATGACCTAGGAAAACTCATATCTTTACTATGAAATAAAATTTCTCAAAATTTAAATCCAGAATTTTCTTAATGGAATGATGCAACACGTTACCCAAACTCAAGATACACTCATCAAATGAGGCACCATACATAGTAAAATAATCTATAAATACCTAAATTAATGTCTTAATTAAATCATAAAAGATACTCACCATGCATATCTGGAAGTTTATTGGGGCATTAAAAAAGTCTAAATCGTATCATTTAATAAGAAAATGTGTTGAATGTGTAGGTGAATATCATCTTTTACTGGACCTCTTCTACAAAGGAATCCTGAAAATATATAGATAAGCCATCCAAGAATCAATAATGTGTCATAACTATAATCATATTAATCATATGGTCAATAAATTAAAGGGTTAAATGTTTTTGAGTGTGTATTTACTCAATTTCTTATAATTTATACACACTTTCCAACTATTTTACACTCTCCCAATAACTAACTCATAATTTTGATTTTTTATAATAGAGAACCCACTAAGGCTCAAAAATGGGGTAAATGATACCCCCCTCGAGAAAATTTCAAACATGTTACTTTAAAACTTCTAATAGTTGGGGGTTAAGTATCCTTTTTGGTTGTCTAACAGGTTGAGCCTCCTCCTCTAAAACAATTTTATATATGAAATAGAGGGACTAACACACAATATTTATTATAAGGTCCACCAAATTTTCCTAATATTATTCATTAAAATATTTTAAATCCATGTTTATTATTCATAAAGGATATTATTATGAATTATTATAGGAAATTTCTTATCATTCAATGGGTATGAATATTTTGTAATTTGGGGCAATGGTGTGATATCTAGTTTGGGTGGTAGCTATACTGAAGTAAATGGGATTGGAAGTGAGATATGTGTACAATAAATGTTGGGTTTTGAATATACATTTTCTATATCAGTGAATAATGCATCAAATACATATACAAAATAAAAAACCATGTTATAATTAGAAAGTAGATTCCAATGGTTATAATTCACATCAAAATTAGCACTAATAAAGGAATTATGATGAAAAAGATGGTGTGGAAGTGTTATGAGATATCAATTCATCCCCAATACTCAAAATTACCTTAAGTATAGAATGAATACCTTTTGAAAAATTTTAAAAATAATTATTCAGATAATCATCACAAGATGGGTCAGAATGAAAGATGAAGAGACAAGAACGGTCTTTTTAGGGTTACTTCATAGATACTAAAATGTTAAATCTTCTGATCTCATCTCTAAAATCCAATGAAAATATACCCTTACAAACATTTATAATTTCCTCGACATGTTTAAGGTAGTTTCTTATGATAATTATGGGATCATGAGAACTTAACTAATCATATTCTATATTTTTCAGGAATAAATCCACATGAATGTTCTTGTCCCTTACCCTAACAAGTACATCATCAAGGAATCCCTCCGAGTATTCCATAGCTCTATTTTTTAGTTTCACCACTAATATGGTTGTATTCAACTCACCAATATAAAAATAGGGAAAATAGAGTGAGTCCTTACATTTATTAAATATCTCAAATCATATAAAGCATTAGAAAAGTGAAATTCCCTTATAGTGCATGGAATGGTGAATGTCCTACGATCCATTTACTTCGTTAACATCACCAAGGATAGTGTTACGAGTGAATATACATTCCTCATAAGTTTGATTCCATCATTTAGATTTATCTATATTATATTTTTAAACTTATCTTTCAAAAACATAGCTTGCCTTATAATTTTCCTGATTGCTTCTATTATAGGGATTTTGATCTCACGTACTTGAATATATCCAAATAACTCTTTTTGAATTACCTATTCATCCATCTTATTATTTTGTATAAATATATACATAAATGAAATGGGGTTAGTGGGAAAATCACCAATATTTATCTTAATATTATCTTTCTCATTTTGATACATATCAGTTGGTCTTGAATAAGGATTCGTTGGGATTAATTTGAATCATGGCAGACAGATAAAAGAAAATGCATCTACCATTTTCCTTCCACTTCTCAGTGTGATAGAACTAATGTTCTCGAAAGGATTTAGAGTAGGTTGGGAAGAATGATTTCTAGAGTACATTCTTACTAGTTCATGGAGGGAATTATAAATCATGATCATCTATATCTTAATTTCATTGGAACTCTCCAATGATATGTAGATTTTTTATACATAGGAGTAGCAGAGTGGCTGACGAAGGTTGTTCTCTAAGGATTAAGTACTTAAAACTACATATTAAAGTAATTTTTAAACTAAATTAAGTAAAATCAATAACAATAATGATAGAGGGTTTGTTCAAGGTTTATAACAAAAGAATTTGTATGTTATAAGAATATTGTATTTTTTTAATTTATTTTTTAAATTTGATTGATAAAACACAAAGAGAATATTTTTTTTAGAAAATATTTTTTAAAAGGAAAAAACTATCCAACTATACATATTAAATTACTTATGAATAATTATATTTAAAATTAAAACCCACTTTATTATGATCCCCTAATTTTTAAACCTATGAACCTATGAGAATTAACATAACTGCAAATATGAAATGAGTTAAGGACTAGGCTTGCTTTAAAATGTAAAATCGTAGCACCATTCATAGATTGATTTTGTAAGGCTATAATATGGTCCGTGGTAAATTAGGGAAATATTAATTCTATAAATGATGAATAATTAAGTTTTGAAATTTTATTTGAACTTTACAATTTGATCCCATGTTGTTTTTTAATGATTAGAAATTGTTCTGTCACTATTCACACATAACTCAACCTGTCATGTTTTGTGTTAATTATTCAATTTAATGAGTGAATATTTTAAGAAAAAAACTCAATTCATGGATAATATTAAATTAATTGCATCAATATCATTGATTCAGAACAAATACATGAATATGTTAAGAGGTAGATTGATTACTAAGAGAAACTACTCTTCCATGGTCGGTGCAGTCAATATTAAAATAATTTCCATTTGTGAAGGAATAAAAAGCGTATAACCAAATCATTCTTATACTCCTGATTTCTATCCCAATGAAGTGATTTAGTTATGAATAAAATCAATCAATATAGAATAAATTGTAGATATAATAAGAATTTTATTACAAAAATACAGACATTACAATGCGAAGAAGAAGAAAAAGGCTTCGATGAAGGGATCCATACAGCAAGAGATCTTCCTCTTCAAATGAATGGATAAATAAACTTAAACCACTTTCCCTATTCCATCAATAAAATAATTCACTTTTTAACCCATACAAATAAAAAAATAAACATTTATAGTTTAAAGATCCTAATTTTACATGTATTTTTTTAATTATATGGAAATATTATGTGTTCACAAAAATTGACAGCACGTGATTCTCATGCCCGGTGTTCCCAGAATGAATTTCTGAACTTTATTTGGTACATTCAGTAAACGTGCGAGAGGAGTTTTTTAAAATTTGAATTGGTGCTCGGAATTGAAATCTGAGGACACTGTTGAATTCACAGCGCCTATATTGGCTTAAGGAGACCTACACATCAATCGTAGTAGGTCGGGGGTGGAAGTTGGTTTTCCGGTTTTTCATGGGAGAGTTAAAAATAATAATAAATAAAACAATTAACTTTTATTTTTATTTAATTGAAACCTCCCATTTGAGACCTGGTGGTGGGGACCACCCAAACTCTTCTTTTAATGTGAGTTTAACTCTTAGAATTATCCCAATTAATGTGCCATCATTAATTGAATTAATTAACTTATCTCAATTAAATATTGCTCCACAAATCTCATGGTGGGGGATCATTGGAAAAGTGAAGAATTGGGAGAACCATTGGGAGAGAATCCTTCAACGAAGAATGAACCTCCGACGAAGATGACGCACGAGCTTAGATTGGGAGCATGTCACGGGAGCGATGAATGTCGACGTCTTCATCGTCTTTGTCTTCTTCCTCAAGCCATATCCAACAATTGAGGGAGGGGGTTTATTTTGAGATATGATAATTATCTTTTTGTTGATTATTCATATCCTCGATTATCAACGATGATAGACAAACGAACATGACCATTGATCCACCAAAATACCTTGATCTTTACTATTTGTTCATTGCGTGTTCTTCATGCGTTCTTCAATGAAAAATAATTAAGCATTCTGAAAAAACAATGTTTTGTTGAGCGCAACATATAGACGTGAAGATCTCTACTCGAGGATCATGATTATGTCGTCGGCATATTTTTTATGGCTTAGAACAAAGCTATGATGACTAGCGGATGAGGAGGGCAGCCAAAAACTGGATAGATGCATTTTGAGTATGTGGATAAGGAGGACTGCAGCCGACACTCCAGTTGACCGTGTGGAGGCGGGGTGGCACCCGTCTACACTGCCTATCAAGGAAGTGGTCGCAGCGGTGCACCCAGGGGGCAGTTGAAACCTAGTCGGCCGCTGGAGGACAACGTCGCTATCACCCCACTAGGAGGATAGCATACCAGAGCCCCGACCAGTCAAGTCACACTGATCAGGACCGCTCTGGTGGGTCCTGTGTGCCAACATGCGCCAGCTGAATGGTCCACGGACCATTCAGATTATAGGGGGGTGCCCCCAGGTAGCGGCTAAGGTGTGCCCCACCACGACGGACTGCACCAGCCGAGCGGGCTTCGCCCTAGTGGGCCACACCGAGCAGGTCGCGCCCCTCAGGCCATACTGAGCGGGCCACATATCTATACACCATGACCCTGACTTCTGATTCCCAACTTAGTACACGAAAACACTGATTACATGTGTGTTTTTGAAAAGTTTTCTTTGTGAACTATTTGAATTATCTCACCAAGTATAACATATTGACGTTGGCGCACATGTTTAATTTTAGGATGCCTCCGCACAGATAGCCAGCCACAGTTCCATGTAGAGTACACGATGAGCACCAACCGAGAAATGAGGCTTCGGTGCAAGGACCCCTTTCGACAGTTGTACCATCAGGTGGTGTACCGGTAGCACCACTTCTCATTGGGCAGCCGATGCTACCCACCCCAGCAGTAGAGGGTGCATGCCGATTTATCCCATTGCATGAGTTCCAATGCCAGAGGTCACCAAGGTTACATGTAGAGATGGATCCACAGGTGACTGAAGATCAACTGGAGGCTGTGGTTAGAGTTTTTCTACTTGTAGGGACACCAGCCGATCTCAGGGTGATCCTTATCGCTAGTCTTCTTCAGGCAGCAATGGGCAGATGGTGGAGCTTAATGCTCTAGGCTCATGATGAGGTCACTATCATCTAGTCAGACTTCGAGAGCCTTTTCAGGATAGAGTTCATCCCAGAAACTCTACGCTCTGTGCATATACATGATATTCTCCACCTGCAGTAGGGAAGCATGACCACGGCTTAGTATTCAGTGAGGTTCACTAACCTCTCTCACTAATCCACTGACATAGTAAAGGACCCTTTAATTAGG
The DNA here is from genome assembly GCA_963277665.1 of Viscum album. NCBI lineage: Eukaryota > Viridiplantae > Streptophyta > Magnoliopsida > Santalales > Viscaceae > Viscum > Viscum album. Next base: position 1,280,471,367 of record OY728159.1, read on the forward strand.
CCCCAGACCTTTGACATTGGGCTCACATGGGAGAATATAACATCTATGATTTCTCTCAACATCCTGACATAGGTGGGGGTGTTAGAACGAGCACTCTTAGTGTAAAGATTCCTTGCTGAGCAGTCCCCGACTACGAAACCCACCACCAGATGTCACATTGTAGAGTCATATGCCACTGATAGCAGAAAACTAACATAGAGGTCTAATAAGACCGGACCTATAAGTTGAAGACTGTAGGATATAGGGTCAGTTGGGCGGGGCTCTCGAGACAGAGTAGGACAGGTGAGGAGTAGGAAGTGTTACTCGTGCGGCGGGCAAGGTAACATGGCTCGTCACTGCCCCACTCGTCGTACAGACGACCAGCAGACGGTCAATGGACTGCCTGGGTAGAGGTGAAGATTCAATTGAGGAGGTCCATAGGCAGCAGGAGGATGTGACAAAGGATTTTTCTGTGCAGCAGGTAGTGGGTGGTGGTTTGAGGTTTTACCGCCACCACCTCCAGGTGGTCCACCCCGACCACAGGGAGCACGTGGATAGGGATGAGCTCAGCTTCAAGTAGCGGAGGCCTATGACCACGATGCTCTAGAGATGACATGAGGCATGATCTGTTTCTGTACCACCCTAGATGCAGTACTTATAGAAACAGTTTCCAGTCACTCTTTTATTACCACTACCATCATTCGGAGCTCATAGATTCTGGGGGAGCCATTGGCTCGATCTTTACAGTTAGAGACTCTATGAGAGAGGATTCAATTATTACACATTAGTGATGGCAGTGTGAGCTTACTCTAGGATACAAGAGCTTTGGCTGAGATCTTCTAGTAGTGGCATTGAGGCTTTACGATTTCATCTTGGGTATAGAAGGGTTACCTACATTCCATGCTCAAATTGACTATATTAGGTGAAAAGTGAGGTGTGTCCATGAGGATGGGACCAGGTTTTCCTTCCCCAGTAATAAGGGAACCCTTACAGAAAAGGATGGACTTACCCATAGGAGGGTGCAGCCGATCACACATCAGATGGCTAGCCTAATCCTTAGAGCAGTTGATGTTTAGAGTTAGAGCTATCTTTTAATGGTGGAATAGTACGATAATGTTTTCCATGATGATTTAACAGGTCTACCTCCTCATGGAGAGGTGGAATTTTATATCCACTTGTACCCTAGGACAACACTGATATCTATACTAGCATATCGGGTGGCTCCCACAGAGCTTCGAGAGCTGCGAGTACAACTAGAGGACTTGCAGAGCAAGGGGTTCATTAGGCCCAGTGTTTCTCCTCGGGTATCCCCGATTTTGTTTTCCAAGAAGGTGGATGGGATCTTGAGACTCTGTGTGAACTGTGGGTGCTGGAACCAGGTGACTGTGAAGAACATGTGTCCACTTCCAAGAATTGACGACCTTATTGATCAGCTGAATGGAGCATGATGGTTCTCAAAGATAGATCTCAGATCAGGCTATCACCAGCTCAAGGTACGAGGTGAGGATGTACAGAAGACAACCTTCAGATGTCAGTATGGACATTATGAGTTCTTAGTTATGTCATTCAGTGTGACAAATTCCCCAAAAATGTTCATGGGACTCATGAACAGAATCTTCCTGCTATACCTCAATCTCTTTGTGGTATTCTTCATCGACGACATCCTGATATACTCAACTACAGAAGAGGAGCATTCCTATCATATGAAGATAGTTTTGGACACACTTAAAGAGCACCTGATTTATGATAATCTCTTGAAGTGATAGTTCTGGATCTGAGAGGCCCACTTTTTGGGACACATCATCTCATAGGTTGGAGCCATGGTGTATTCAGTGAAGATTGAGGCTGTTCTTGCTTGGGAGCCACCCAAGAGTGTGACAAAGTTGTAGAGTTTCTTGGGATTGGCCAGTTACTACCATAGGTTTTTTTCCTGACTTCTCTAGAGTTGTGACACCTTTATCAGCATTTATGAAGAAAGGGGAACCCTTCCTGTGGTCGGAGAGATGCCAATGGTGTTTCCAGGAGCCAAGGTAGAGACTAACGAGTACCCCCATATCGAGGTTACTAGAGGAGGGAATTAGGTACATATTCTACTGAAACGCAGTAGGGACCAGGAGTGGATGTGTCTTGATGTAAGAGCAATTAGTGGTTACGTATGGTTCTCAACAGCTAAGAAAACATTAGCAGAACTACGCTACCCATGACTTGAAGTTAGCAGCAGTGGTATTCCCGTTGAATATGCAGCAGCATTACTTGATGGGTGAATGTTTTATAGTCTACTATACTCACTAGAGTCTCATGTATATCTTCTCTCAGAAAGACCTGAAACTGAGACAGTGGTATTGGCTTGAGTTCCTCTTGGACTACGACTTTGAGATAATCTATACTCCTTGGAAGGGGAATGTAGTAGCAGATACACTCAGTAGGAGATATGGTATACAGTTGCTGAGTGAGGCGATAGAGAAGCTAACCGATTTGAAGATATCCTTTGTGGATCAAGATGGAGAAACTTATCTTCAGTCTCTAATAGTCACTCCTCCACTCCTTCAGTGAGTCAGGGAGGCGCAACTTGGAGACACTGACTGCGAGGATCAACGTGCTCAGATATCCACAGGACATGCACCTGATGGATTTTCTGAAGGTGGGGAGAAATTCATCTTCTTCAGAGGGAGTACTATGGTACCAGTGGCGCTATGTGAGAAAGTGTTGAGGGAGTTCCATACGTCCCATCTAGCGGTACATCTAGGAGTTGCGAAGATGTACCATGACCTTCGGCGTCAGCACTGGTGGTCTGAAATGAAGAAAGAAATGGAAACGTTTGTCTCACGGTGCCTCACTTTTCAGCACATGAAGGTAGAGAATCATGTTCCAGTGGGATTAGTTCAACCAATAGTGGTGCCAGAGTGTAAGTGGGATAGAATGTACATGGACTTTGTGACATGACTTCCACACATGTCCAAGGGGCATGATTCCATCTAGGTGATCGTTGACCGACTCACCAAGTCAATCCACTTCCTACCTATTTGAGAGCAGGGATCGATAGAGGTATTGGGATGCCTCTACATGCTTGAGATTGTAAGGATTAATGGGGTAAAATCTACAATTATCACTGATTTTGATGCACGTTTTACTTACTGTCTATGGAAGAGGCTGCATGAGGCGTACTGGTCTCATCTTTGACTGAGCGTCGCCTTCCACCCTCAGACGGACGATCAGATAGAGTAGACTATTCAGACCCATGGGGATTTGCTGCGTTCTTGCATCCTTGATTTCATATTCAACTGGGAGGATCACTTGCATTTGGTGGAATTTTCTTACAACAACATCTATCACTCGAATATCGGTATGACACCATTTGAGGAACTGTACGGATGACCTTTTAAATAACCTATGAGCTGGACTAACCTGGGGGAGTCATCACTCATGGGACTAGAGATGGTAAGGACTACCACAGAGAAAGTATAGATCATCTAGGAGAGGATGATGACTGCAAAGAGCAGATATAAGTCTTATTCTAACAAGGGATAGAGACCTCTCAAGTTCGAGGATGGTGACCATGTCTTTCTATGAGTCTCACCTCGATGAGGTTTGCAGAGATTTGGCTGGGGTGGAAAGTTATATCCCAAATTCATCATACCTTTCAGGACCTCAGTAGAGTTGGAGTTGTGGCTTACCGCTTAGCTCTTCCAACTCAGTGGCACCGGGTGCACAATGTATTCCACGTATCTCAGCTAAGGAGATACGTACATGGTGCTTCACACATCATAGACTAGGGTGGGATGGACAATGATGATGGGGAAAGATTTTCGGAGGTTCCAATGGAGATTGAGGATCAAAAAAATAGATTCCTTTGTGGGTGATCGATACATTTGGTGCACGTATGTTTGATGCATGAGAACCTCTAGAAGAGAACATGGGAGCAAGAGACTCAGATTCGAGCATAGTACCCCCACTTGTTTCTCTAGTTTGTGGTGTGGATTTCAGGGATACAAATCCCTAATGTGGGGAGAATGTAAAGACCTAGATTTTCCTTGTAACTTTATTTAATTATATGGAAATATTACGAGTTCGTGAAAATTGATGGCGCATGATTTCGAGGCCCTATGTGCCTAGAATGAATTTTTGAACTTTTTTTCAGGTACGTTTAGTAAACGCGTGAGCAACATTTTGTAACTTTTGAACTAGTGCTCAGAATTAGAATATGAGGACACCATTGAACTCGCAACACCGATATCCGCTTAAAGAGACCTTCACCTAGACAGCAGTAGGTCGGGGGTGGAAGTTGGTTTTCTTGTTTTTTGTGGGAGAGTGAAAAAAATAATAAAAAATAAAAAATTTAACTTTTATTATTATTTAACTGAAACCTCCCATTTGAAACACGATTGTGGGGACAACCCAAACTCCTCTTTTAATGTGAGTTTAACTCTTATAATTCTCCAAATTAAGGTGCCAACATTAATTTAATTAATTAACTTAAGTCAATTAATATTGGATCCTCACCTCTCATGGTGGGGGATTGTTGGGAAAGTGAAGAATTGGGAGAACCTTTGGGAGAGAGTCCTCTAATGAAGAACAAACCTCCAATGAAGACGATGCATGAGCTCAGATCAGGGGAGTGTAGCGGGAGCGAAGAACATCAGTGTCTTCATCGTCTTCATCTTCTTCCTCACGCCATCTCTAATGATTGAGGTTGGGGGTTTATTTTTAGATATGATAAGGATCTTTTTGTTGATTATTCATATCCTTGATTCTCAACGATGATGGCAAAATGAACACGACCATCAATCCACCAAAATACCTTGATCTTTACTATTTGTTCTTCACGTGTTCCTCATGAGTTATTCAATGCCAAATAATTAAGCACGCTGAAAACACAATGTTTTGTTGAGAGCGACATATAGACACTGAGATCTCGACCTGAGAACCACAATTATGTGGTCATTATATTTTTTCTCCCTTAGAACATAGCTACAGTGACCCGGGGAAGGGGAGGGTGGCTAGAAACTAGTCAACCGCGGTTCGAATAGACAATGGAGGAGGACGGCGGCCAACATGCCAGCCAGCCGTGTGGAACCAGGGTGGCGCGTGTCCACGTAGCCGGTAGCGGGGGAGGTCGCGGCCTGTTGGCTACGACAGAGAAGGGGGTGGTGGCCGGCATGTCGGCTGACCGCATGGAGGCCGGGTGACACGCATTCGTGATGCCCGTCGAGGAAGAGGTCGCGATGGTGCACCTGAAGGGAGGCTGACACCTGACCACCCATGGGTGGACAACAACATCACTGTGCCGCTGGGAGGAGATCCAGTTGAAGCCCCGACCAGCTGTTTTATGCCGAGCGGGACCAATATTGTGGGTCCCGCATGCCAAATGAATAGTACATAAATCGTTTAAATTATCGGGCCTCCCGGGTAGCGGCTAGGGTGGGCCCCACCACGGAGGACCAAACCAGGTCAGCGGGTCGTGCCCCTTGGGCCGCGCCAAGTGGGCATCGCCCAACGGTCCAGGCCGGTCTGTGGCCAAGCGGGTCGGGCCCGCCATGGTCTCGCTCGATTGAGCCAGACCCGAACTGGGTAGGCCGACCCGAACTGGGTCTGGTCGGGCCGGGTCGAACCAGACTCGGGCCCATCCAGACCAAGATAAGACTTTTTTTTGGCCATATCTGGAGAACCCATCATCCGATTGATGAACCGTCTGCGGTGCCAGAATCCTTTGATTGAGGCAGTACTTTTGGTATAATACACTTGAGTTTTTTTATAAAATTGGAGTATGTCCAGGTAAGATCAAACCCGAATCAAACCGGGACCTCGAAACTAAAAGGTTAATAACATACAGACCGGGCGTCTGATTTACGCACCGTCAATTGCATTGGGTTCCATATGACATGGAGGACCTTTGGGATAATTCTTAGTGAGAATTCATAGTAGATGAAATATTGACCTATGGCATGAATAGTGGAGCCTCCCAGAATCAAGGGTGATTAGTGCGGGAACCCTATTGCTGGTTGTACTTGAGGAGTCTTAAAATCCTATGTGGGTCATATTTGGATCCTGTGGGAGTCAGTGCTCAGCAATCTTGTGTGGGTCAGTGCATACCAATCTTATGTGGGTTATCTAAAGATCCTGTGTGGGTCATCTCCAAATCCAGTGAGGGTCATCTTCGATCCTTTGTGGGTCGTCTCTAGATCTTGTGTGGGTCATCTTCGATCATGTGTGGGTTAGCACCAGAGCTTCTCAATGAAGTAAAATGATCTAGCAATACAGGTAATCAGCTGTACTTCCGTACTTAAGTTAAACCTGGTGTGAGCTCAGCCATTACCTTTGTGTTATTTTTTTATGTGGTGATACCATTGTGGTATTCTTCTGTGTGGCATTACTTTTATGGTATATACCTTCATGGTTTTACCTTCGTGGTATTATTTCCTTCATGTAATAGTTGTTCTTTGGACTAATGTGTTGGGCCTTGGGTTTTCTCATAAATGATATAGTTATAATTGATAACTTAGGTATATGTATAGGCATATACCTAAGTAGGGTTGACTGTTGTTTTCATACTTTGTGGATTATCCTTTGTGGATTTTGATAGACCTTTGGGGGTCTCAGGGTCCCAACTAAGTATCGTTATACTCAACCCTACACGAGATACGCCCGCACCTTATCATGTCATGTGTAGATGACAGACAACGCTGAATAAGGACGAGGGTACCGGGACCGGAGGCTACTCAGAGGTATACCATTAGACCAGATGAACCGTGGAGATGGACATTCGTGAGTTGTACCTACCCTTCAGGTAGGAACCTTGGTAGGTGTTCGGAGGAGCTGTTTCTAGTTTCAATTGTACTCTCCAGTTGGTCTTGTATTCTGGCCCCCTTTACATACTACACACACCCTGTTTACTATTTAATTTACCTTGTTCTTGTTTCTTGTTGTGTGCTTGATTTGTGTGAGTTTACAAGTTTATAGGTAATGCCTTCTCGGTTTTAGGGATATGTCTTTTCGGTTCTAGTCTGCAGCCCCTGGCCTAATGAAGGCGGGCTTGGGGTAGTCACGACACGGGCCCTGGGGGACGGGTCATGACATATAGGGGTTGGGAGGAAATGTTTTTAAGAGTTTAAAATTATGGATGGAAAAATTCATCCAAATATTTTAATCTAAATTATACTAACTTGTATCCTTCTAAAATAATTATTTATGAATAATTTTGTCCTCTATATAATTTACAAGTATGATACCAATAAAATTTTGAGTGTAGAAGATATAGAACAAACGGTGAAGTGGGGTCCAATTTGACATGTCCAGTCCAACTTCAATTTTGTGGCCGATTTACTCAGATCAAATGAAAGATCCAACTCTAATGTCCTCAATTAACATTGCACCCAATTGAGTGAGGAATCCTGTTATGAAAATTTAGGTTCAAATAATTCACAAAGTAATATTTATGGAAACAATACTACAATATACTTTAAAGAGTCAAAACTAGATTTTTCATAAAATTTACAAATGAATGATCTAAACCCAAGTGTTCCATAAATAAGAATATTTGACATAATGTGAGAAAGTTATGTCATTTATTATCTAAATATTTTTCAATAATTTTTTTATCAGCCATCAATTATTATTTCTAATGTATTCATCATATGAAGGAAGTAATGAAAAATACACTAAATATCTGACATGCCTTTGTAATCAATAAATATTAGCATTGAAATAAATGTATAAATATTTTTGATATTTTTCAGGGGAATAAATTAAATATTTTTTTGGTAATCACCCTTAAAACAGACACCAAATAGTGTAATTTATATATAGATAAGTCAATAAAAGATAACACACTATAGAAATTGTGGAAGTAATATATAATATATTTCCATGAAATTAAAGAATAAAAACATGAAGTATAAAAATAAAGTCAAGAGTCATATAAAAAGTGATAAAGAAAATAACACTAAAGAAAAATGTGTATTATGAATTCTAAATTCATAAGATCATTTAGAGAGTAATACATGGGACATAACTCCAAAGGAGATACATCTTTCAGAGTTTGAGAGGAAAATGGGATTGGAATTATAAATTGAATTTCCATAAATATTTTTGCTATATGGTTGTATAAAAAAACTTCAATTCCAATTTCAAAATTCCATTTGAATGGGTGGAAATAAGAAAATTACAATCTATATTTTACAAGAATTTGAAGTATGAGAACCTTGAAAATAGATGGATTTAAAAATAGAAATTTGGAGTAGAAGATAAAAATATACACAGTATAATGAAATACGTTTCTTTATTCTTCTAAAATATTAACCTTTACTTTTAAAATAAACAATTCACAAAACAATTGGAATATTATTTTGTTTTAAATACTATATAAACTTTGAAAAATCATAGTAATGAATAACATTCATGGTGATGGATTTTTTTTTAACTTGGAATACATTAAAAACATTATTTTCACACTCTGTTAGATAATTTCATAAATGAACCACATAGAAACATTAAAATGGTTCATTTTAAAACATTTATAGTAAAAATAAAATATATTTTAAAAATACCTTATAAAATATTTAAAGTGTATACATAAAGAATCATGAAACAATAAAAATAGTATAGACATTGAGTAAAAGGGTTCGTGACTGTAAAGAAGAGGTGTTGTCAAGTCCACATATAAGGAACCATTTTATAAAATTGTGATCCAAAGGGAGGTGATATGTGAAGAAGGATTGTAATACCTATAAGGAAATAATGAATATAATATAATACTGTCATAGGGTGGAAGAATCCAATATTATAATTATGAAGTTCAATAATAAATTTTATAACTCACTGAAAGTAAATTAAGTTATCAACTAAAATCCATACGATTTAGGTAATTTATGAATCAAAGGAGGAGAAAAATTGAGATCTTAAATGAAAGAGAAAATACCGATAATAAAATATTTTTTATTCTATTAGAAGTCAATAAGTTTGTACTTAACCTATTTAAAAGTAATTTTGTGAATAATAATAAGTGTATCTCAAGGAATTGAAATTGAGACAATGAACCCTTACCTTTTTTCTCATTTTATTTCATCACATTTGTGACTCCTATATAATAGACTTTTATTATTAAAACATTAATATAAATGTGAATTATATTCCCTTTTCTTCATTATTTATTAGTTATATTCATTGTAAATTTTTTTATTCCTATTTTTTTGAAGATATATCGACATAACTGTATATTTTCATATAAATTTACTTATTTTGTTTTGATTTTAGGATTTCGATTATTTTTAATATATTATAATAAAAAATAATACATTAAAAGTGTAATAGAAATTTCTATTATAAAATTAATGATAAAGAATTAGTATTAATGATTATATTCATGATGTGGGGATATCAATAAGAAATAATACTTTATTATGGTTTATAAAGGGTTCTTGAATTATCCAAAGTATATCCCCTGGGAGTGCTAAACTAGGTGTGCAGTTAGGCTCTCTTATCATGCATAGAGTAATGGTAAATTTAATACTCCAAAACCATTTTGAGTGTTATTAAACATAGTATCATTATATATAAATCTTGAATATATTTATTTTTATCCAGACAGATATTTCATTTCTAGGAAACCACATCCTCTTTACCAATTTTGTTTTGATATTTTATGGCTACCGATGTGTTTGGGCATTATAACAAATATGAATATTGTATAATGAGAGGGAATAATTATCTCTCATTAAAAATATGATAAATAATTTATAAAAATTAATCATAAAAACATTTATGATTGAAAATAAAAATAAATAGAATGATTTCAAAATTAAAGGTAGAAATGCAGTTTGAACCCTTACCTTACAAAATAGCTTCTTAAGGATTGATAGAAACACCCAAGAAGCTTGGGAACTACATAAAAGACACTTGAGAGGGGTAATGAGATATAATTAATGAAAAATTTATTTTAATTGGAGAGGAATGAGATGATGTGTTGGTATTTATACTTAACACTACTATAATCTTGACATATAATTATGGAGTTATAGTCATGGTCTCTTATTCGTCACAATTTTAGTAAAAAACAATGAGTATAAGGTAAATTTTAATAATGGATTTAAAAATAATGATGATATGATACCCTCAAATCAAGGTTTTGTTAAAAATATGATTATAGGGTTCTTATCTGAGCATTAGACAATTGTTTTTATGATTAAGTGTGAGGGAATAACTTATAGTCATAGTTTTGTTACAATAGCTCCAAACCCACACTCCTAAATTCGGTACAAAAATTAGAAACTTATAATTATGGATTGAAATCAATATATGTAACCCAATTTTATCCATAAAATAATTAAAACATAACAAATGAAATATTATATCAATTACATACCCATGGACCTTTTAGGTTTAGAGTTTCAGAGAATTATGACAAACTCTTACATTGATAATACCAACTACCTCATGTGACTATCATTACCACTATACCTATATTTTCATATTCCATATTAAGTATTAAATATATCCCATATAATTCATTATATATGAAATATTTTTAGACGCAAATCCTATAACATCATTCTTCATGACCTGGGGAAAAGGAATCATAAGAAGGATGAACTAAAATGTTCAGTAAATAAAAAGATAAGCATTAATAATTTGATGTCATTAGTGAGAATAAGATAAGAATAAATGGTATGATAACATATTAAGAATAAACTATTATATCATAATAGAATTCATACCCATAAAACCCTAGATAAAAAAACAATAAACATGTCAAAAAAATATTTAACAAAGTAAAGAGCCATGAGAATTAGTGATTTTGAGCCTTGTGACGTCAATCTAGATAACGAGAAACATTAAAAACCATAAAAATCATAAATAAAACATCATGGTAACATGGAATATTTGATACCACTATTACATATGGAGTAACCCTTATATATATGCATGATATAATCCACACAATTACACATTTAATAACCATCCTAGTATATTCTACAATCTCTCAAGAGGTCCTAGTTGGATAAATCAATCGCATATTTGGAATAAACATATATTCAATTTTTGTACCCAATTAATTGGATGGATATCACTAACCCACAAATATATGGTTTTTTATAGAACCACACATTATCATAAATAAATTCCATTAACCATAACATGAATAATTACATAACGATATGCGTTTCATCATAAAAATCATAAAAATCATCACAATTCATTTATTAAATTTATTATCCCGTCGAAAAGAAATGGGTTCTATGAGAATCTCTTTGAAATAATCACAATCCACCTAGGAAAATAATGATATTTATTTCGATAAAAATTAACCCTAGTGGATTAATGTAATATCATGGGGTTTTGACATTGATGAATATAAATACCACTAAAATATTATTATAAACATTTTTGAGGAAAAGTCACTTTTCAATTTGAAATTATCTTTAAAATATAAAACTGAAAACATTTTAATGAAATCATTTTCTATGAGATTAATCTTGTAAACTTTTGAAGGAATCATATAATAATTGAGGTTTCATGAAAGTGGGAAAATACGTCCATAACATTCTTTTTGATCATTTTAAAATAAAAATCTACATAGACACATGTGGAGAAAACTAATTAATTTTCATTTTAACTCCATCTATAATAAGATTAAATATCATGGAAAATATATTTAGGAAATCATTTATGTTTATAAAATATAATTTTTAAAATATTTTATAGAATATTAATGTGTAATAGAAAGATTCATAATATAAAAGAAGATACAAGATTAGTATCTCTTACGAATAACAATATTTTTGTTTCTTTATTAATAGGGGAGGAAATAGAAATTAAACAAGAAAAAAACTCATAAACAATTGTAGGTAGAAGATATTTTTTTCAAGAAAATAATATCATATTATTTCCCAAATAACTTTGAACATAGGGAATCCTGAAATAATATGAGAATGTATCATAGAAATCCATACCATTTTGGGAACTTTTTAATCTTATTCTCATGATAGAAATGTCATCAAAATAAATATAAAATACCATGAACATAATTAAATACATGATATAAAATTTAAATTGGAAATGTATAAACCTCTTAAAATAATATGGGTGCATAATAAAATGTATGTCCCAATGAAAGAAAATTTGGTATGAATAACCCTTAAAAATATCATATCAAAGAGTTGAGAATTGATCAATGGATTGATTATGTAAAAAAATTAAATCCAAATAAAAAGAGATAAAATAAAAAATAAATCAAAAAAATTCATTTGGAACAAAATATTTTCATAACATAGTCAATGAATAAGTGTTATAAACCAATGAAATGAAATTGAGTTAAGAAAACCCATTACCACTTTGTAATATTTCAAGTCAAATTCAATTGGATGAAATAATTAAAGTTTCCTTATAGAATAAAATATAGTATAAATAAATTATTATATAATTTTAAAAAGTGTATTATATACACTATGAAATCTAAATTATATGAATAACATTAAAATATGCCTCAATTAAAAGAAATTGAGACAAATTCTCTTACCTTGAGTTCAGCCTTAATCGGTATTCCCTTCAAAAAATGTATAATAATCATAGATAAATTATTTTATCCATTAAGATAATTTTTAAGGATTAATAACATATCATTTTAAAAAAATTATTCATTATAATTACATATTTAATTACTTAATCAGTTAAGTCTATATTGGTTGTTTTGATGATATTTGGGTCATAAGTCTAAAAGAGCATCAGTGTGTCGACTATGGTCTAAAGGGGTTATTATTACCTCATATAAAAAAGAATAATAATTTAATAATTATAACTTTTATACATCCATTATACTTTTAAATACATCCATTAAATATGTTTATGAAAAATTAACTGTGTTATAAACTTGGAGATGGTGGGTCATACATATGCATGAGTAACGTTTCCATTTTTAAAAGATCATTATAAAAATAATGTATGTATCATTTTACCATTCCCCAGTTATAATTATATCAAAAATATAATATTAATTCTATATATATATATATATAATTCATGTGATGTGGTGATGAAAAATGAATCACATCAGTTCATAGAGGTGGTTGTATAGATTTACACAAGAAAAATGCTATCATTTTTTATTGAATGGAACAGTAAGAAAGTAAATGATAAATTTTATATTAATAATGACAAATATTTCAATAATAACATATATATACCTAAAATCTTTCATTATAACTGGTCTTTATATATTGGTAAAAAATGAATTAAATCGGTTCACGAGGTGGTAGTCCGTCGGACACACGAATGATAAATTCCTCTCCCATTTGATGGAGGTTGGAGATGGATATAGGTTATTGTATTAACATAATTACATATATATATATTTATGATAAATTTTTGTTGTTTTATCATGATTTATTAATATGGTAAGTAGGAGGAATAAAAAATAAAACTTAAACATTTTGTTAAATACTAAACCTATTCTTTTGAAAACCAAATTTTCTTCCCACCTTAAGTAGTCTAAGGAAAGAATTATGACCAAAATAAGTCCTATATAATGTGATTATTAATAATGGTAAAGTATTTATATATATATATTCCTACCCAAATGGTTCTTTAAGTGTGTATAAAATTTGACATGTTGTTCTCTTTTATAAGTGAAGGGAGTAGAAATTTTGGAATTTCACAAAATATTAAATTAATATAAATTTATTTTCGAATCCAAATAGTTGAAAAATGATTTTTTATATTCTAGAATAATTATGATTTTATCTAATCTCATAATTTTTTTTAAAAGTTTTTATCACATTTTAACCCTTATCTTTTTTCTTTAATCCGTTTTAACCTTTTTTGACAATTACTACAATAATGCTATTTTTACTAGATGTCGATATAGTTTATATAAAAAGAAAATTGGTTAATAAATTTCCCATGTTTAATATTTTATACTATATCTAAATACAGTGGAATACCATATGATTTTTTTATGTTTTAAACAATTTAATAAAATATTATTTATTATAAAATAACATTAACGTTATTTTTCATACTATTCATTTAATTTGAATTTAAAATATACAAGAAAAAAGGAATTAAAATATAATTAATTACCACATTTTTTATCTTTTATTTATATCATATAAAATAATTCAAAAATTTAAATCACCCAAAAAATAATATTTTTAGGGTTTTTAAAATCATTTTATTGATTTTTCTTCTCTTTGCACAAGCACAACTTCAGTGCTACATAAGAGTTTAAGATATTTAATTTATATATAAAAATTAAAAATAAATAACCATTATAAAATTTAAAATAAGTAGGATAACTATAATCTTTTATATTTTTAATTATATATATTTACCCATATCCATGTCAATATATCTTATTTAATTTTTCATTTTGAATTTTTTATCCTTTTGCAAGTGTTTCCCAAGCATTTGGCTAATATTATTTTTATATAACTCATAAATTAGAAAATATCCATAAAAATTATAATTTATTATAGATATTTAATAAAAAATACATAAAAATACTTTTTTTACTTCTCAATAATTTTCTATAAGATACCGAATTTGACTTTTCTCATGTTGTGGAAGTACTACATCGAAAGTGAAAATGATTTTAATATTTATCATGAAATAATTAATAATTTAAATTTTATGAATTATTTTTATGTGATACTTTTATTATAAAATTATATATTAGTCATTCCATAATTATAAAAAAACTTTATAACATAATTATTTCTTGATGATACTTCAAAATATGTCGTATTTCATAAAAAATCATATTTTTATTATACACAAAAAAGGTTAACTTCATCAAAAAAAATTCAAAAATTCATCCTAGGATCAAATAGACATGATGAATCTAAAAACATAAGTCCATTTTATCAAATTTATTTACCATAAGTGACATAGATTACTTTTATTATAAATGCCTAAAACAATGGGATTTTTTTTTATAAAAATGTGTTTAAGTCTTAAAATAATCTTATAAAAAATAAACTATCAACATTATTCTAGTGTAATTAATTTTATTATATCTATGTAAATAATTATTATATTACTTTAATATAAAATTATAGTAACAATGGGACTTTATTAATTAAATAAAATAGTAATTTTACAAAAAAAATTATAAAATATTGTATTTTGACTATTCATTGGAAAATCAATCTTTTTAGAAAAATAAAAAAATATTAATAAAATTTTGAAATTATGATTTGAAAAATTATTGTATTTCTGGAAAAAATCTAAAATTTTAATAAATTATTTATAATATTCAAAAGAAATAGTATATTAAAACATTTCTATAGAAAGACATATTTTTTAAAAATAAAATGGCTTTAACAAAATTGAGTTCTTATTTTCTAATAATTAATTAATACATTTTTATTTCCTAGGACCTTTAAATATATATTTTTTAGTTTATTTACAACTATTAATTACCACCAATTTAATGGATAGGTTATAATGGTAACATTTATATAATAATGATTTTTTTTTCATTTAGGCTTAGTGTTTCATATATTATACGTTATGAAACATTGTAATTATTTTTAAATTCTTGAGATATTACATTCTGTACCCCTTTAAGAAATTAAATCCTCTCAATTTGAAATCAGGTTCAGTAACCAAGGTTTGAATTTTTAAAATACCTTTATTTAAAACCCACATTATAAAAAATGGGTCAATAAATGTTCCTCTTAAAATGAGAGAAAGGGAAGTATGAAGGTCATCTGAAAAAGAATATAGTTGGTTTCCAAGGAAGAAATAATTGGGTAGTAAAAACATGGATATAAAAGGAAAACCTAAATCTAAAGTACTAATATGGTATGATATAGAATATGGTCATGAGAAAGTTAACCATCACAAAATTGTAAATTTGTGATCGGTTAAAAGGCTATTGATTTCTTGGTAAGACAAAAAAACAGATGATTTTTTTTGTTTCAAAATCATTTTCAAAAAATTGATGAATTATTTTATTGTCTATACTAATAATGTAATTAAATATACTTACATAACATGTTGAATTTAATATTTTAATCAATTTCCCCCACAAAACCATCTTCGCTTCAAAATACAAGTAAAATGAATGTTTCATGCCTATATCACTAAAATAAAATTCTAACAAATCATATAATCAAGAATAGAATAACAAGTAATTCCTTGTATCTTTAAACATTAACCAAAACCAAAAATAGTTAGCATAATGTTTGATAATTCCCCAAAATAATAAACTTTAATATGAATAAATATAATATTAATCTCTAAAATCTCAATAATAACATTAGAGATTTAAAATTTACCATAAATAAATAAATCTATATCCAAAATAACCTAAAAAACCTCAATATTAGAGAAATTTTTAATTTCATTTTTTATATTTTACCATTTATCTTACATATATGAAAAATGTAATAACATTACTTCCCAAATAATGTTTCATGTTAAACCTCTTGATACATCTAAGTGCCACTTGTACCATAGCCCAATAAAATGTTACTAAAAATATCATTAGTCACCTTAGAATCCCAAAACTTAAAGCTTCAAAAGGTGAAGTGAATAATTTGACCATATGATCAACCTTAGAGGTATAATCCAATGATGGTAATAATAAATCTTAATATAACCTATCATGAAAACATCTTAATCTCAAATGTTATTTTAAGGACCTTACCTTAAACCTTACATATTCATATGTTTTTGAACTAGTATTATAATTCATAAAATTCTTAGGATCTTTCCAGTTTAATGTTTTATAGATTTATGAAATACTCTTGAAAATTAAATGCATACTTTACAAGTAGAAACTTGTACTCAGTATCTATTGTTTCCACCAAAAAACGTCTTTAAAATAAAATGTGGTTTCAATTTATGAATAAATCTTTATATTTTTCTCTCTTATCTCATTCTTATCCCCACTCCCCTTAAAACCTCTGAAAAAATTTTAGAACCTGTAATGAGAACAAAAGTTCAGTATGGTATATAAAAAGAGGAAAAGAAAACAATTTTTCCATGAATACTTATAGATCTATGAAATAATTTTTACAAAGTTATACTCTTCACCCATAAAACATAGGGTCTTTAGATTACCTCATGAAACCATAAGTTTCAGGTAAAAATACATATAAAAAATTAATAATATTGGTAAATTATGTCATGATTTCCATATCACTCTTACATTTACTGTATCACTCTTGGTTACATGTTAATTAACCTTTATAATTACGTTTGGAATAACCACCACGTTATATTCCCTTAATCTATTATGAGAAACCCTACCGATTAACTCAGTCTCATTACCCAATGCATTGGTGAGATATAATACTCTCACACACCATTGGATTCTCACGAAACCACCAGTACTCATAAAAAATTCCAAATAACCATAATATAATCATGACGTAAAAATTTTGAAGTAAAGAAATATAACTATTGCACTTTGAAATCGCTTTTCATTTTTACAAATTTGCGCACTCATAAATGAAAACAGATTATTTTAAAATAATATTTAAAAATTGTAAAGGAAACTTAAAAAAGTTAAAGATACATGAAATTGATAAATTTGGTTCATTTCATATATGTTAAAAATTTTCATTTTCGATTTTGTAAAAAAAATTCAATGAGTAACTTTAAAAGAGGGTTTTAAAAGAAAGTCCCATACCTTGAATCCTTCTAATCAAGTACAATATTTATCTTCATAAATAATAAACATAATTCACTACAACATAAACAGTGTTTAGCGGCGGTTTTGTGGCGGCGGTTCACAAAACCGCCGCTAAACGTTATCCGTGAAAGATTTCACGGCGGTTTTTAACAAACCGCCGCGAAACCCAACCTATTTTGAAAAGCCGCGACGCTTTCCCCTCCCCCATCGCATACCCGTTTCCCGATCCCCCTCACAAACCCTCCCCTCTTCCCCGATCCCCGTCCCGCTACCTCCGGCGACACCCGCGCCCTCCGGCGACACCCGCGCCCTCCGACGACACCCGCGCCCTCCGGCGGCCGCCGCGGCCCCCGAGCCCCCTGGCGAACCCTGCACCCCCCCCCTCGACCGCCGGTGACCCCCGCGCCCCCGCGCCCCTCACGCCCCCCACGCCCTCCGGCGACCGCCACACCCCCCGCGGCCTCCGGCAACCCCCGCACCATAATTTCAGTCCTCCCACCATAATTTTCAGGTTTATTTATATATAATTTTTATTTTTTCCACATTTTAATTAGGGATATTGTGATTTTTATATTCCAAATATCGTTGTAGTGTGTTTTGGTCTTCATTTTGGCTGGTTTGAGCTGTCATCATCAAAGGATTACATGTGTATTCATAATTAAGAATCTATATATAAGTTCTCCATTTATATATATTCAACCTTGAAAGTATTAATATATATCATGGGGCTATATGTGCTTATATGTGTATATGAAAATGAATATGTGTATCATTGAAAAGGGGTATATGAAAGTATAGTCAAATATGTATAGATCCCTTATACATATTTGTACACCTTAATATGTATATATGGACTAGGTATCATTACATATAAGTTAAGGTGAATATGTGTGCATTTGAAAATATTAAAATTTGAGATTCCATCATCTATTTTAGCATGGCTTGAGTTTTAGGTAGTTTCCATATTCATGTTACCATTATTTGAATTCCATGATAGCATGGATGTTTTTTAATCTGTTATTCATTATTTTATCAATTGAATATTGTATATCTTTTTATATATATTATTGGTTTTATTTCTCGGAATGTATCTCCCAATGTGGTTGATATAAATTATCCTAAACATTTAAAATGTGTTTTAAGGTGTAAAGCGTGATTTCAAAGTGAGTTTTCTATCGTGTGATTTTCTATTTAGAGATAATGTTTTGAAAAAATGGTAAGATGGTGTCAAGCGTTTTGAGTAATGTGTTGTGAAGAGGATCGGGCCGATGGGGAATATATTGGATATTCCATGATGGTATGACTTTATGTGAATTATTTCTTTATGTTTCATTTTAGGTGATGTTTCATAGACTTCTCTATAGAGTCCATGTGGCTGAATTTTTGTTGGAGGCCGAATCATCCTTTAAGAGAATCTAGTACATTTTATGGATCACAATGGGATGGTTTTGCAAGGTAGTATTGTACCTTTTGTTCTAGTTTTATTACTACATAGTAACATTAAAGAAGAGACATGGGAGGGGAGATGAATATGTAGGCATAGTGGTCCAATCTCTTTTTTAACAAAGCTTTTATTACTATATAGTACCATTAAAGAAGAGACATGGGAGGGGAGATGAATATGTAGGCATAGTGGTTCAATCTCTTTTCTGACAAAGCTTAGTGATACTTTGAAATGTGGCTCAAAGCTAAGACATTTCATGTTAGGGAGGGTATGATATTCTATGATTTTTTCAGGTACTTTATCATTTCAATTTTACTTTAAATAGATAATTTTGGGATATCAAAATGTTTACTGGATGTATGAACAGTTTTTGGGGTGTCCAGGGTTTTTAGGACACAAAAGGTTGAAAAAGTGCCTATCCAGCTCAAGTAATACGATCAGAGCCCAGTTAGTAGTTATTGTGTTCCCTAACCATGATTTACAAGAGGTGGGGTAAATTCAATGAAAAAATAACGAAAGGGGGAGAATAAACCAAGTGGAAATGGATAACCCATTCCTCATGGTTATAGCATGACTTAACAAACCATACAGGCTTTATCGAAGATCATGTGACTAGCCCGCATTTCTATCCAACAGTCCAGCATTTCTAAAATATTACTTTTGAATAGCATGAATTGTCTTTAAAGTTTCCACATGATGAACTTTTTCCCAACAATACTCATACACTGATCCTTTCTTTTCAGCTTCATTCCATCTCTCATAAATCAGATGAAGTGCCAAACAATAACTGTAATCCTTTGCAGAAAATCTAGATTTTACCATTACAGCTAAAGCGCTTTTTATCTTGAGGAAGAACTAAAGTATCCATGATGCTACGTCCGACCACAGTGGTAAGCACAGGATCGTAGCAATGAAAAATGGCACCCATAATTAGTACTTTCCGCAGTTTAGGATCCACCAGAAGGATTGACTGGGCACACCGGCTGGCCGGTGGTGTCTCACCAGCTGGCTGGTGGTCATCCACCGGCTGGCCGGTGACACCAGGCAATGGGAAGGCCTACTGCCTGGCTCCTCCGGCTGGCCGGTGGGTAGGAACCGGCTGGCCGGTGCCCATACCGGCTGGCCGGTGGAAAGCCACCGGTTGGCCGGTAGACTTAGTCAATCCATTTTCAGCTTTCTTGGGCGAGCTCCTAGGAAATCTTTTTCCTAACATCAAAAACACTTGAAAACAAGTTAGAACACAAATAGAGTGATTGTGATCATTAAAATCCAAGAGAGAGGGGTACAACAACTATTGTTTGTTTTATATTCATGGACTAGATTATGCATTAGAAACCATTAGTGGTGGACTACTTAATTTACCTAACACACCATATCGAAGTTCCACCTGGCCTTCCCTATGAACCCCCAAACATGTCCCTTATAGGTTTCTATTTGGAACCTTGATTCCTCCACATCAACTCTACAGTTTTCTCCACATTTTCATGACTAACATAATTCTCTCCACCTTAGGAGGGTCATTATCACTAATTTATTCAAGAAATTCAAACACCATGTCTCATGCTTCCATCACAAGATGAACCCCAAAACTTAAATGTGGCCATTTAGATTTCCCTAGAACAATAAAACAAACATTACCCATTGTGAAAATGGTTTCAGTGAATGTAGTTAACTTGATTTAAAATGCATTATGATCAGTTTCTATCACACATCAAAGGGGTGTTGTTTGAGGCAACATAAATGTGTGATCGATGGTGTTATGATAAGTGTGTATCCCGATATTCTTATTGCTCCTAAATGAGGTGTTGACGCTGTCTCCTATGGACCAGACTTGTTCAGTTGGTCTGAAATGGTAAATGTGGTCAATGAATCATCTTTATTATATTATGCATACTTTATGGCCAATGGTTCATCTTTATTATATTATGTTTCTGTAATCTTACACTATCGTATATTTTGTGTAGGCACATTGTGATATACATGGATAAAAGCTGGATCGCATTACCGAGGAACACATCTCAATATGTTAAGGGTTTGAATGGGTTTTTAGATTTTGAAATTTCTAATCGATCCGTTGAAGGGAGAATAAGATGTCCATGTCCTAAATGTAAATTTAGAACATGGTTGAAGAGAGATGAAGTTTATGAACATTTAATACTGAAGCAATTCCCTGAGCAATATTTGTGTTGGATTTGGCATGGAGAATCAAACAATACAGAAAGATTGAGGACTGATGTTAATCCACAGAATGAGGTCCCATGTTCTTCGACAATGGAAAATGAAATGCAAAACCTCATAAATGATGTATTCGGCACTGCAAGATACCACTATGAGCATCAAAACATATCAGAACAACCAGAAGAGGGTGCTACAAATTGCAACGTGACAAGTGATGTTTCTGAGACTGTAACACAAGCAGATCAAGATTGTAACATATCATTGGATCCTCTTGATTCTGTGGAGCCAAATGTAAGGGAAAACTTCAGTGAGGAAAATGCATTTCATGATTTAGTTGACGATGGAAATCAAGAGTTGTATAGTGGGTGTTTGAAATATTCAAAGCTTTCATTTCTACTGAAGTTGTACCATATCAAATGTCTATGTGGAATTACAAATAAGGCAATGTCCATGTTATTGGAATTGATTCGTGATGCATTTCCTGAAGCAAAAATCCCAAAATCGTTTTATGATATGAAAAAAGTTGTTAACAAGCTTGGTCTGAATTATACAAAAATACATGCGTGTCCCAATGATTGTATGCTTTACTGGGGAGAGGATTCAAGTAGACAGAATTGTAAGAAATGTTCTTCTTCTAGATGGCAGTCAAAGGGTGATGTTGGAAGTATGACTGAACATAATTTCACGGAGAAGAAGAAAAGGAACACACCTGCAAAAGTTTTGCGTTACTTTCCTTTGAAGCCTCGATTGCAAAGATTATTCATGTCATCAAAAACCGCCGAACACATGAAGTGGCATGCTGTAGATAATAACAATGATGGGTTAATGAGACATCCACGGGATTCCCAATCGTGGAAGACATTTGATTCATTACATCCAGATTTCTCAGCTGATCCTAGGAATGTTCGATTGGGATTGGCTGCCGATGGATTCAACCCATTTGGGACTTTGAGTACGAGTTATAGCATTTGGCCAGTTGTTTTGATCCCTTATAATCTGCCTCCGTGGATGTGTATGCAACAAACATCTTTTATCATTTCGATGATTATTCCTAGAAAACAAATGCCTGGAAATGATATTGATGTATACCTGCAGCCTTTGATTGAAGAATTGCAGGAGTTATGGAGCAACGGTGTTGAGACATTTGATGTTTCTTCTAAAACAATGTTTAAAATGCATGCTGCTTTAATGTGGACCATTAGTGACTTCCCTGGGCTTGGGAATTTATCTGGTTGGAACACTTATACGGGTTTGGCTTGTCCCGTTTGTAACTTTGATTTCGAGCCCAAACGGCTACCTCACAGTAGAAAATGGTGCTTCTTGTGCCATCGAAGATTTCTTGATGCATCTCATAGATTTCGGCTGAACAAATCAAAATTTAATGGTTGCATTGATCGTAGACCACCTCCAAAGTTGTTAACCGGTTCTAAAATATTGACACAACTTGAAAATGTTAAAACAGAATTTGGGAAGGTTCATCATTTGAATGATAGCGGAAAACGAGTGCGAAGTGCATCGTCAAGTGAAATCAGAACGCAACAATGGAAGAAAAAAAGTATATTCTTCAAACTTTCGTATTGGGAATTTAATTCTTTGCGCCACAATCTTGATGTGATGCATATTGAGAAGAATGTATGTGATAATTTGATTTTCACATTACTTAATGAGCATGGAAAGTCGAAGGATCATCTCAATGCTCGCAAAGACTTACAAGTAATGAACATAAAACGTGATCTCTGGCCAGATGAGAATGAAAAGTATGCTCCGGCCATTTTTTCATTGAAAAATAGGGATAAAGATACGTTCCTTCAAATTTTAAAGAATGTGAAGGTATCTGATGGGTATTCGAGTAACATCTCGAGGTGTGTTGACTTGAAGAATCGTAAGTTATATGGATTGAAAAGTCACGATTCACATGTTTTGTTACAACAGTTACTACCATTGGCATTGCGTACATTATTACCTGAAAAAGTTACTGCTGTTGTACTCCATTTCTGCACATTTTTCAGACAGTTATGTGAGAAAGCTCTACATCCATTTCAGCTGGACAACCTACAGGAGAGGTTTGTATTGACCCTTTGTGCAATGGAGATGATCTTCCCTCCATCGTTTTTTACTGTCATGATGCATTTAACTGTGCATTTGGTTGACGAAGCTAAATTAGGAGGCCCCGTTCATTATCGATGGATGTATCCAATTGAGAGGTATTTTATTTATATGTTTCCAGTTAAGTAAACATTTTTTGGCATTTAAATAAATGCATAATATTATTATTATTTTTTCACAGATATCTTGGGCATTTGAAAGCATACGTGAGAAATAAAGCTCAACCAGAAGGCTCTATTGCTGAAGGCTATTTGGCCGAGGAGTGTCTCACCTTTTGTTCCAGATATTTGGATGATATTGAGACAAGATTTACTCGAGTTGGACGTGTTGACGACACATCAACTCAATCTCAAATGCATCAGAAATCAAAAATATTTCCTGCTATTGGTCGATCAGTTGGGAGGACCTCATACGCGACACTAACAGAATTGGAATTATTACAGGCACATAGATATGTGCTGCTGAATAGTGAAATTGCAGATCCATTTATTGAAGAGTTGAGGATACAAACAAAGAGACGAATGAGAAGCCGAACACGAAATGAAAAAGATATAACGAAAGCTGTGAATAAAGAGCTGGTAGAATGGTTTGCACGACGTGTAAGTTTATAAATATTGCAATAAATACGAATATTACTTTGACACATACAATTTGCAAATCTATTAAATTATTTTTTTTTTTCAGATCATGAATACTGATACTCGAGCTGACTTTTCAGAAGATTTGAAGTTTCTTGCTAGAGGTCCTATAAAACAAGTTAGAAAGTTCAACGCTTATAATGTGAATGGTTTTAGATTTCGTACAGTCGATCGAGAAGTGGGTTTGAAAACACAGAATAGTGGTATTTTTACATTTGCTGAAGTGGAATACTATGGAAAGCTGCATGATATTATTGAATTAAACTACCACGAGCATTTTTCTGTTGTTTTATTCAAATGCAAATGGGTCGATTTTATCAGAGGTGTTAAAAGAGATTCATTGCAATTTACTTCTGTAAACTTCTCTCGCTTGATGGATGTTGGTGATCGTGAACTGCATGATCCATATATCTTAGCATCGCAGGCAAAAATGGTATATTATGTGAATGATGTTGTGGATGAAGGGTGGAGTGTAGTTACTCACGTAATACAAAGAGATTTGTATGATATGGGTGATGAAGTGGAAGATTTGACCTCTGCAATTGAATTTCATCAACAACAGGAAGCAGAATTATTTGTCCATCATGATATTGAAAATATTGGTCTAGCAAGGATGAATGAAGTGGATGAAGCAATGGAGCAGGAAACCGACATGATTGAAGGGGAAAATGATTGTATGTACAATTATTTATTCATTCAGCAACTACTTGTTTTATTTCTGTAGTCATTCATTATCATTGTTATATATATATTGTTTGTTAATACTGGGCATCTATTATCATTTTTAATTTTTTTTCTGCATGAATTTTTTGAAATATATATTCTGAACTTAATTTTATTTGATTAAATGACAGGAATGCCAAGGAAGAAGCGGTACACTATTCCTTCTTCTTCTGCGACAGATGACGATCCGTCTGTCCCCACAGCATCATCTCCCCCTGCACCATCTCTGACACCATCAGTGGATGCCTCATTAGAGGATGAGTCATCGCCTCCCCCTACAGGAGCTTCAGCAGCGGGGCAGCGACACGCCCACTCCAGTTCATCACGGACATTCTGGAGGGTCGCAGTCATAGGTACAAATTTTAATTAAATAAATTTATTGCATTTTGTTTATAGTAATTGTTTGCTCATTGCAGATGAAGATAATGAAACCGTGGAAAGAGACATAAAAAGTTCTGATGTTTGGAACATGCATGGCAAGAAGATAGTGGTGCCATTTGATTCTTATGGGGTCCCGACGGATGACGCCGCAGGTTTACTTGGTCAGATTATAGGTCAGCTGGCAGCGGAGCCCGTTTCCCTGCCTATTTCGTATGATGATTGGAGGCATATGCCTCCAAACTGGAAAAATGAAGTTTATGATTCTCAGATAAAGGTAATTTTATTACTTTATGGTTTAATTGAATGTCATTTTACTAATATATTCAAAATGAATTTCTGTATACAGATGTTCTTCCACTTTACCGTTGCTGATGTGATAGCACGGAAGTGGACATTGAAAAATCTTGGAAAAAAATGGAAAGATTTCAAATGGAGGTTGTGGTGTGATGTCAACGATTCTTCGTTGACCGTGCAGGAGATGTATGAGAAGATACCCAGTGGGGTACCGAAAGAACAGTGGAAGGTTTTTGTCGATAGACATCGTGATGAGAAGAGGATGGTATTGAAATATATATTATTATATTATCCTCATTTTACATTTATAAATGTACATGAAGAGGAGATAGAAATTGAATACAATACTATTAAATTGAATTTTATTTATTTCAGGATCTCTCAAGAAAGAATGCTTCAAACCGGGCGAAGCAGGTAATCCCGCACACTGCGGGTTCAAAAAGCTTTTCAAGAAGCCGAATGTCATTGGTAATCTTTTAATTAGTTTAAATATTTATAAGATAATATTATCAATTTAACATATTTTATTGATGATTTATCTTTGTTTAATGCAGTCACAGAGTTTAGGGCATGAAGCATCCCGAACAGAACTGTGGCTGGATGTTCATAAAAAAACAGATGGAAGTTTTGTTAATGAACCTGCCAGAGAAGTTGGGGTATGAAGTCAATTATTTATTATAATAACTTAATATCAGTTTTTACTGTGTTAATATATATTGATATTTGATTTATAGGTAAAAATTAAAGAAAAATGGGATGCCAATCCTGGGCAATCCTACTCAGTCTCCCAGGATGACCCGGTTGGTCAAGTCCTTGGGAAGGAGCATCCTGGTAGAGTGCGCGGGATGGGTTTGGGACCCGTACCATCTGAGGTCTTTCGCATGCCATCAGGGATTTCGGCCTCATCTACTCCTGGTTATAGTCATTTCATACCTGAAGATGCTCAGAGGGAGATGTCTGCTCTACGAAACACAGTTCACCAGCAGGGGAATCAGATATCTGATTTGCAGAAAGAGTTGCTTGAAATACGTCAGCATATGAGCAGATATGCCCCCGGTGGTAGTGCATCGGGTAGTGGTGAGCAGGTAAATCACAAAAAAATCAAAATCATTTAGTTTGCAAACTTTTATTGGTTTTAATTTTTATTATAAATATGCAACAATATTTAATTTTCAATATAATGTTCTTACAGGTGGCAGCAGGTGGTAGAGATGAAGGTGGAGAGGGTGACGATGCAGCATCAGATGATGAGTAGTAGTATTGTTGATGTGTTGAACAAGTATGATAACAATTGGTTTGTAGTAAAAGCATTTCATTTGCTGAAAATTATTTCTTTTTAGCACTCTAGTGTTGTTCTCTATGTATTAAGATGGTATTCTGAGACTATGTTTGGAGTAATTAATGTTTAATTATCATAAAATCAAGAATTATTACCCATTTTAATTGTAGATGATATATTACACCATTTAAAGGAATCTGATAGGTTTTTTATGATTGATATATGGTCTAAAAATCACCCGAGGTGGTTGAATGATGAGGTTATCTTGAATACATCCTTCCCTCATAGGTTTGAATACATCTGGTTTGTGGTTATATCATTCAGTGTTATAATAGAAGAAGATATATAAATGGGGCTCACAATATATATGATCTATGAATTCATATACTAGTTCTTAGATGTGTACATTCATGAAATCATTATATACCAATTGGAAGTGGGTGGAAGTCAAAATTGTGATGGTCACAATGTATCCCCAATATTAGGGAGGATATGTGATCATATATTGAATAATGATTTCCTAACATTATATAGAAATCAAGGAGTCCAGTTAAATACATTATTAAGAATGATTGTACATGGATGAGGTTTTAGGACTCCCCATGATACCATAATTAATTGTTTAGAATGTAATTCCTATTTCATATCATCATTATTGGGAGGAATATGGAATCCCTCCATTACCTAAACTCTCTTTAAAATGACTTTCAATCCCTTAATCGATGGAAATCTGGAATTGAATTTCAATAAGTTGTGGGATTTTTTGGGAACATTAATTTTGACCTAGTTGCATTATGGGTGAATAAAACACCAATTTTTTTTTGTTTTCCGATAAAAATATACATCATTCATCTGTTTTTGTGTATATATTCTATGAGTTGTGTTGGATGTTGTATACTTTTACATTGTGATGTGTTTATGTTTTGTTTTGATTCTCAAGGATGATAATTGTTTAATAGATTTTTGTTTTGAGGGTCCAGAATTCAAAAGTCACTCCCTTTACATTTTTCCATGTCTTGTTTCTACTAAAAGGAATTTTAGAGGTGTTTTAGAGTCTTGGTGAGAGTTATGTGCATTCAAAGGGTCACCATTCCATGTTGTTGGTTGTGGTGATGGTTGTTTTGGCCATTGGTTCTTGTAGGTTGTCTATGGAGATGGTTGTGTGATGTTAGGATACACCACAAAGAGTGAAATGGTATGGTTGGTTATGTTGTTGGGAATGGTGAATGGATGTCCACCCTGTGTAACATGGGAAATAGAATATGCATGGTGAAGGGAATTATATTGTTCATTTCACTTTTGGGTACCACCTGTGTAGCACGGGGAGCTAGGTTTAACCATGTCGTGGTCTTGGGTGTGGTGAGGAGAAAACAACCAATCTTTTTATGTTATGTCATAGTGGATGTTCATGGAGGGAATCGAGGGATCCAGCACACCTTGGTCCATTCCATGTTCTAGGATATGGTGGTGGTCAATTTTTTTTAAAAACACATGAAAGGCAGGAAAGAGATATGGGTGACTTAGATCTCCTTTAACCAAGGGAGACCACAGCATATTGGGATGTCTCCACACTATGGAGAACCCATTTGGGATTTCCTCTATAAATAGAAGGCACATATGGACTTATTTTGATTTTCTTTCTTCTAATTTGATATTTGGATAACACCAAATCCCATTGATTACCTTTTACCATCTCTCTTAATGTTTTTATCCTCTTGGATTGTGGATAATTGAGTTCCATTTATTCAAGTTTCCTTCTTCTTTCCTTTCTACCTTTTATTATTCCCAATATTTTGGGTGTTTATTGTTGAGAACCCCTATATTTTTGGTTGAGTTATGAGTGTGTTTGGGTGATGGGATTCTGAGGATAGGTTTTGGTGGGTTTCTCTTATATCCTAGTGAAACTTGATCCTTTGTTTCTTCTGTTGCGATTATGGTTCTCCTTAAATCTCTAATTAAGGTAGGATATTTGAGTTCCCTCATTACTATTTTAAATATGTGATATTATAATACTACTATTTCATCTTGGGTGGAAGTTAAGATATTTCCTAATGAAAATAATTAATTGGATATATTAAAATTAATGGGAAGGGGTGATATCAAATGTGCTTTAGGTTTTTCATGATATTGCTTTTCTATGAATTTGTGTTGGTTGTTGTTTATTATGAATTGTTTTTACTTCTATGAAATTATTATTGTTTCTAAAATTTAATTTGATAAATCACCTCACATTAAAATGATAATGTCTTTACTTATGGTAATTGAATTTCCTATCTGTAAACAAGGAATCATTGTCTTTTCCCTTTTCTTGTGAGGTTGATTTAATTTGATAGTTTGCATAATAGATGGAATTATGGTTATGGTTACTTTATGAGTTTGGATTATGGATAAGGTGATGATTTGTGATGCAAAAATTGTGGGTTGGATGTGTTTTAATTTTATAACATTGTGTCTTGTCTTGTTAGTTACTCAGTAGTTATGGAATTCTTGAAATGGTAAATCCTAGTAAATGAATGATGATGGATAAATTGGATAATTTTGCTTAAATTAGGTTGAAAAAAATGTAGGTCTTTAATATATAATGGATTGTAATTAAATATATAAATATGGTAAATGATTATGTAGGTGGTTGGTAATTGATGTAGTTAAATTGGAACTATGAAACTGGTGTATGGTTGTGTGCTTGGTAAGTGGGACTGGAAGGGTGGAAAGTGTTATAGTAGAAATTTTGATGTGCAATATTAGTGACGCATAGGTTGTGGTAGTTTATTGGCTTTAGTTGTGTGAACCTATAGGTTGGGATTGTGTGTAACTAATATACAATTTATTTTCCTTATTATTTGTATATACACACATTATGGGTTGTGTGTTTACAATGATTCCCAAAGGATCTAGTTTTCAGGTGTCTACCCCAAATATCCAGGTTAGTGATGGTGGATGGTTAGATATCCCATATACCACACTTTCTCTTCCAGGTGATGTTTTTATGCATGGGTTGTGATGGATTGTGGATATAGCGCACTTAAGGTGATGATTGATTAGATGATGAGGTGTTTTATAGTGGGGGGGTTTCCATGGTAGGAGGATGGAATGATGTTAATATCCTTCATGTTCATGATACCCTCTATCCTATTTATTGAAGTGGTTATAGGATGATGTGTAATTAATGGTTAAGTCACATGGTATGATGATGATGCACCTATAATGCAGTGATTTTCATGGGTTGAGATCTAGGGATTGACTGCTATGATGAGGCTTTTGAGGTATGAATTTGAAGGATATGGAAGGGATATGATCCCTAGGATATATTATGTTGGGCTATGAGAGCATAAAATTAGTGGGGCAGTGGTGTAGCAGATGCAACATATTTTTTTTTCCAGTTCAACGTTTAGCGGCGGTTAAAACCGCCGCTAAATGCCATACCTGTGAGCATTTCGCGGCGGTTTTAACCGCCGCTAAATAACCGGGAATCCGTTAGCGGCGGTTTTAACCACCGCTAAATGATGAACTGGGAAGAATTTAGCGGCGGTTTTAACCGCCGCTAAATATATTATGTTGATATTTAGCGGCGGTATTCACCGCCGCAGAATAGGCGCATCAAACGACTGAATTTAGCGGCGGTTAAAACCGCCGCTAAATAAGATACCCATATAACCGCCGCTAAATGACGGACATACGACACATTTCTAAAACCGCCGCGGAATCGAAAAAACCGCCGCTAATAGATTGCCGACGCCAAACTTAGCGGCGGTTTTTGTAAACCGCCGCCACACAATATAGCGGCGGTTTAAACCGCCGCTAAACCGGAAAAAAACCGCCGCTAGGATCGGAATTTGTTGTAGTGATTTAATTATGTAATTTATTTAGAACTACTTTAATGTGTATTATTTCTTTTATATCACTTATATATAATATTATAAAAATTACTAAATTATTTAAGTTCTTGTCGAATGATTTTTCAATTTTTGATACTCGATTCCAAAATGAATTTGGTATGATGTCAACAGTCAAAGTGGAATTAAGTCCATTATCTCCTGAATAATATTAATGAAATAATAATCATTTTTATACATTAATTTTTATTTTAAATCGATCCATTAAATATGGATATAAAAAATCAACTATGTTATAACAAAGGAAATGTTATGTCGTACATAGGAATGAGTAACGTTTTCATTTTTCAATGATCATTATGTAAAGAAGGTAAGTTTAATTTTATATTTCCATAATTATCATAATAACATTAATATCATATTAATAATATATATATATATATATATGTATATCATCCATGTGATGTGGTGATTAAAAATGAATCGCATCGCTTCGTGGAGGTGATAATTCACACGTGCATATGAACCACATTATCATTTTACATGTATTATAAGGTAAGAAAATAAATGATATATTATATTTTAATAATTATTAATATTTATATAATATTATATATAAACTTTAATTCTATAATTGGTACTAGACTTTAAAGACGACGATGGAAAATGAACTATATCAGTTAGTGAGGCGATAGTTCTCCTTACACACAAACGATAATTATTTTCCCATTTGATAGAAGTAGAGATATATTTAGGTTATGATATTAACATAATAAAATATCAAAATATTTAGGATACTAGAGTTTTTATTTCGTTATTTTTGAATAATATTTGAAGTAGTCGGAAGAAGAAACAAAATAAAAATACTTAATTAAAAACAACACCTTTTCTTCAAACAGTCTCCTTTTATCAGCACCTTAAGACCACTAAAGATGGTATTATGCCTAAAATAAGAGATATATAATGTTATTAGGGACTGTAGGAAGGTATTTGTAATATATTTTCTAATAAAAATTGGTTTTGATGTCTTACTAAAATAGAATAATGGTTTCCCTTTTATTTTTGAAGGGAGGGGTACTCATGGAATTCTTCAAAATTTAAAATTAATATAAATTAATTTTATATTCAAAATGGATGAATAATAATTTCTTTATAATATAGTATAACTATAGAAATAAATCCATTTATAAAATGAAAATTATATAATTTTTTATCATTTTCTAATCCTTATCATTTGGGTTTAACCCTTTTTTAACCATTTTAATTTTTACGGTGACAACATGTGTTTTTACTCTTTAAGGGTTATCATTATTATTATAAAATGAAAAAGGAACCATGAATAGATAATTTATAATAGTATAAAACTCATCCCCATCACATTTTTAAATTTTATAATATTAATAATTTTATATCATTTAATAAACTATTATTTATTTTAAAAAATATCATAAGAAAATGATAACCTAAAAAAACTAATTTAACTGATCACTAACATGTATAATCCATCCATAAAATTCATGTATGATATTAATTATCTCAAATTACATGTATTTTAGTATTTTTAAAATCATTTATTTTTTCTTTCCTTTAATTAAACAATTACTGCATCATCATTATGCAAGATTTTAATTTAATTATTTATTCCCTACAAATTAAAAATAAATTCTTAATATTAATATAAACATTTTATAATTAAAAATACAATTTATAGTCGAAGATATTGCCTATATGACCCCATATAAAAAATATTTTACTCGTTATAAAGAAAAGTACAAAAAATTGAATTTTCTATTAATAAAATACTATTTGTGGATTAAAGTCATCCAAGTGTCTCCAAGAGATCAGAAAATAATCCCAATGATTTTTTTTTTCAAATTAACTCATCCAATGAAATTATGACTTGATTATGGTTTATTTTATACGATTTATAATATTATTTTGACCCTTAATTACACAATTTACCTTTGAAAGTGGTAAAAATACCAAAGTTACTATTCATATTATCAAAAAATAAAAGGATATTTTTTAGTAAGTTATAATATTATGATCACAAAAATTTAATCCAGTTTTAAAAATTAAAAACACATTATTGGATAAAAGTAATTTAAATTTAATCTCATTGATGGAATGAGAAAAATGGGTTTTAAGGTGAAAATGTTCAAAATATTGAAATGTTTTTATATCAAAATTCAAATTAAAATTGATTAATATGACCTAAATTTTGTTAAATTTTATAAAATTTATCTAATTATACTTTAAAACCAATAAAAAATATAAGTTAACACTCCAAATTATTTATAAGAAAATATGTTTTCAATTAAAATTCTATATTTTTTCATTATTTCTCAAAACACGAAACATATCAGAAAAATACCAAAAATTATTTCAAAGTAAAATATTATATTAATATTTAAAATAAGTAGTATATTTTTTTGAATCATATTTATAAAATTGTTAAAAATAATTTTTAAAAAAGTGTTCCACCAAAAGGTGGCAAAACTGGCTTTTTATAATGAAAATTATTTTATGCATAAAATTGGATTTATTATTATATCATGTATAGAAAACTGATTGTATGAATGTTAAAAATTATATTTAATATTATTTATATATATATATTATTAATATAATACAACAAGATTTATCTTTTTATTTATTGGTATGAAACACAGTTGTGCACATTTATATTGTTTTTCAGAAAAACATTCCTTTTTATTTTAAAAAGGTTTTTATATTAATTTATAATTAATTGGTAAAATAATTATATATAATTGTGTAAAGATTATTTTCATAATTCTATTAATCCTGTTCATAACCACCATTCTAATGGTTAGGTTATAATGGTAATAAATAATATTTAATTTTTTGTTTAAGATCGATGTGGAAATCATGTACGTTATCATACATTGTATTTATTTTTTAAAAACTAAGGATGTTAAATTCTCCCCACTTTTGGAAATTTCTTCCTAAATTTTTTGAAATTGTGCTTGGTAAATAAGGTTTGACTTTTCAAAAAACCATTATTAAAATTCCACAACAAAAAAAGGATTAAAAAAATATCCACTTTAAAATAAATAAAGGTAAATACAATGGTCACCTGAGAAAACATATATTAGTGTTACTTGTAAGAAAACATGGTTATGGAAGATAAAAATAGATACCATGTTATTATGGAGAGTGATTGGGAGCATAGTCATGAAAATGTTAACAATCAAAAAATATATAAATCTGTGATGGGTAAAAAGGTCATTGATTTCTCAGAAAGAAAATTAAATGGATACCATTTTTGTTTCAAGATCCTTTTTATAGAGTTGAGGAATTCGTTTACTACATGGATTAATAATATAAGGAAACAAACTTATTTGACAAGTATAGTATCGTCCTTTAATCAATTTCTACCACAAACTATACTTTTTTATCCAAACAATGAGTATTCAAGATGAATTTTTTCATACCTAATGCACATGAATGAAATTATTCTGATCAAAAATCCCTCAAAAGAATATCTATCTATAACTCATATATTTAGGAATTAACAAAAACCAATTTTTTTGGATATGATTAGATAATTCACAAAAAATAATATACCTTTATAGGACAAAAACTTCTTCAATATCCAGAATTCAATTGGAATACCCAAACTTAAATATAGTCCATTCGATAAATAAATATCCTTAAAATTCATCAAAAATACTCTAGAATAAGGTTGAAACCCAATATTTAAAAGTATTTGATCATATATTCATCTAAGATAAATTATAAAATTTATTTAGAAATAATGTAAATTACCCCTGAAACCTTAAAATAAAGAATGATTTCCCTAAATACTCTTCGAGATACACTAAGAATTTCAATAAATAACATGAATCACTATAAATCCACAAAAACGATATATAATTCCAAAATATAATTAAAAATTCTTTCCTCCGATAGTATTCTATTTACATCAATAATAAAGGGTTCCCAAAATAGTAAATGTATTCTAAAGTAACATTAATCACTTAATCACAAAATCAATTTCCAACCCCAAGGTTAGATATTTGATAAAACATATATTTCAAAAATTAACTTATTCTTCATTCATAAACCCATTTCAATAAAAAAACAAAATCCATACTAACTTGTAATTTAGGTAGTCCATTGATAGGTGATGCATACATCTCTCCGTTAAGTTGTGGGTTCGATTCCCAAGGATTTTATGGATGTGATAGCTGGTCACCCATCCTATTAGTTGTCCTATTTCTAAAACTATATAATTCTTATAAAATTTATAGAAATTTTATGAAATCCTCAAAAATAACCATATCTTGTTTTAACATCAAAGGTTATCGCATACCTTTCATTTTACATCCCAAAATGTAATAACCCACAATTACCTTAAAATCAATGATCATAAAAACCATAATGGTAATCCATACCTTCATATTTATGTCCAAAAAATGAAAATATAAATATTTATCAAATAAAATTTTCACATGAAAATCTTATGGTTTTCATATAACACAAACTCAATAAAATTATTCTAAATTACTCCCAACATCAAAATAGTGCAAATAAATTTAAACATTTTATCATAAAAAAATCTACCATAACACTTAAACCATTTATATGATTAACTATTAATCATTCAGTTTTCTTCATAATGCCTTAACCATGATTTTACATCATATTATTTAACAATTATTTCCTAAAAAAATATGAATTATATAATAATATTTAAAAATGATAAAATATGAACAAAAAAAAATAATCCATACCTTTCATAGGTCATTTAAAGTTTCCTCATCATTAACTATAAAGGTATTTGGTATTCCAAAATAGATATTTCTATGGTCTTGCCAATACAACTCATTATAATTATTTTTAATACATCTATTTTCATAATTACCATAGTACCCACATTTAAAATATTCAAATGATGACTTGAGAATTACTTCTTTTCCTATCATAGAGTTTATTTAAAGTTTTATACTTAGCATATTATTACTTTAGGTCCTCCTATAACACATTTAAAACAAATTCCCATACCTTTAATACATTTTCCTTGGTGTTTCTTTTCACATACATGATGCATATGTCATTTAATATGTTTATCTTTATTATCATTATTACCTTAACATACAAAATGATTCATTTCTATCATATATGATTCATTAGAAAACTCCCCAAAGTTCAAGTGGTTAATCATTTCTCTTAATATTTGATTTTGAATAACCAAAAGTTTCATATTCAATACTTCCATTTAATTTGATATCTTATTTAGATAACCATCACATTTTTCTTCACATCCATTATTACTTTAGTTCTTTCTGGATCCAGCCATTTACTAAAACCAAGATGGTTAGTATGAGCAATAAAATCTTAATATACCATCTTACGATGATGATAAACACTAAAATATCATTATTCTTATTATCTTAAATTCATTCAATTTATTTAAAATAACTATGACTCTACCTACCATTCCAACCATTATGGTTATATAGAAATTGTAACGTGTTATTAAATAACATCATAGCATCTATAGTTATCTAAATCATCCCCTAATACCAACTATAAGGACCCAAACTTAAACATTATATATTCTAGTGTTTTTAACTAAAATAAAGATTCTTAAAATTATGAGGATCTTTTTAGTTTAAAGTTTTAGATAGTTAGGGACAAAATATTACAAATTAAACCTATAAATTACAAATGGATTGTTGTACTCCATATCTATTTTTTCCACCAAAAACTTTTTTTAAATAAAATATGGGTTCCCATTATGAAAAAATATTAAAACTTTTCTCCTTGAGCTCATCCTTGTCCTTAATCTTCATTAAACCATATTTAAATCGTTTTGAAACATGGAATTACCAAAAAATCTCAGTGAGGGATATACAATAAAGAAAAAACCCATTATTCCATGAATACTTATAAATCCATGATAACATTTTTACAAAGTTATACTTTTCACCAATAAAATATAATCTCTTTGCTTACCTCATGAAATCACAAGTTTCTTGTAAAACTACATAGAAAAATTAAATCAAAAAGGTAACTTGTGGCATAATTTATATATCACTCTTATATTTTCTATAACTCTCATGGATACATGGGAAGTAACCTTCATGGTTAAATTACGAATAACCACCATAATATATTCCAATAATCTCTTAGGAGAAACCCTACAGATTAACTCTATCTCATTAACCAATACATTGGAGATCTATAATGGTCTCACCCACCATTGGTTTATCACATAACAACCCATAATCATAAAAATTTCCCAATAACTATAATATAAGTACAATACATAAATTCTTCTATCAAATAAAAATAACTTTTCCACTTTGAAATCATTTTTTTACAAATATGTGCACACATTAATGAAAATACTTTATTTCAAAATAAATTTGTAATTTTTTAGAAGAAAATTCAAAATATTTAAGAGACATGAATGTAGGAAATTACTTTCATGTTTTATGTGTTAAAAAGAATTTCTTTTGTCTTTTGTGAAAATAGTTGAAAGACTTACTTTAAAAGAGGTTTTTAAAAGAAAGTCCATTACCTTGAGTCTGACTTATCACGTATAATCTTTATCTTCATGAATTGTAAAATTTGATTAATTATATACTTTCATGAATTTTTTTTAAATTATTTTATTCCTTTTATGTCAATTATTATCATTTTATAACAATTACATAATTATTCAAGTTCTTGTCAGATGATTGGTCAATATTCCGTACATGAGTCCAAAATGAATTTGGTATTGTGTGAAAAATCAATATGTTCATAATGTAATAATTTAAAAAATAATATTCATGAAATAAAAATTATTATTATAAATAAATTATACATTTCAATCCAACCATTAAATATTGATATGAAAAATTAACTATGTTGCAGTCATGGAGATGGTAAGCCGTACGTATGAATGAGTAACATTTTCATTTTTCAATGATCATTATGGAAAGAAGGTAAGTATAATTTTAGATTTATAATTAATAATAATATCATTAATATCATATTAATCCTTAAAATATACTTATATATATCTTCTATGTGATGTGGTGATGAAAAATAAATCACATCACTTTGTGATGGTGATAGTTCAACACATATGCACGTACCATATTATCATTTTTTTGTTTATGGAAAGGTAAAAACGTAAATGATATATTCTATTTTAATAATGATAAATATTTAATTAATATAATATATAAAAATTAATTCCATCATTATAACTAGTCTTGAGATATGGTGATGGAAAATAAATTATATCACTTTACGAGGTGGTAGTTCTCCATACGAACGATCAATAATTTTTTTTCCCATTTTATTGAAGTTTAGTTGTATTTAAATGATGAAATTAACATAAAAAAATAATAGTATAATGAGGATATTTTATTTATTATTTCCTCATGGTTGAATAATATATGAATAATTTGGAAGATGAAACAAAACAAAACCACATGAGTAAATGCAATACATTTTCCTCAGACAATTGTTTTACTTAACACCATCAGATCACTAATTGTGGTGTTATAAAAAAAAGAGATCTAGAATATGGGGATTGATTATAGGATGTTATTTTGGAATATGGTGGCCTAAAAATTGGTTTTTAAGTATTATTAAAAGAGAATAATGAGTGCCCTTTTATAAGAGAGGGGCGGAGCACTCATGGAATTCTTCAAAATATTAAATTAATATAAATTAATTTTATATTAAAAATCGATCAAAACTGATTTATTTATAATATATGATAATTATGGGTCTAAATAACTTCCTAAAATGAAAATTATATAAGTTTTTACTATTTTTAATACATATGTTTTTCCTTTAAACCTTTTTACCCTTTTTAATTTTTACCGTGTCAACATATGTTTTTCTCTTTAAGGGTTAACATTGTTACTATAAAATTACAAACAAACAAAATGTGGATAATTTATAACATTTTTAACTTTATACCATCAATTTTTTCAAATTTTAGAATCTTTTGAATTTTATATCATTAATAAAATATTATTTGTTTTAAAATAAAATTTTTATCAATTTTGAAACTTTTCATTACTTGAATTTTTAAAAATATCATAAGAACATGATATCTTAAACAAAAATCCTTTAAATAATAACTAACATGTATAATTCATCCAAAAAATTCAGGAATGGTATTATTTATCTCAAATTATATTTATTTTAACTTTTTTAATATAATTTATTTGTTATTTCCTTTAATTAAACAATTATTGCATCATCATTGTGCAAGCCTTTAATTTAATTATTTCATACATTAAAATTACAAATAATTTATCATGATATAGATAAACAATTTATATTTTCAAATAATATTTATAGTCAAATATATACCCAATAGAACCCCATATTAATTATATTTAACTTGTTAAAATCAATAATATGACAAAATTGACAGTTCTTTGAAAAAAAATACTACAAATGTATTAAATTAATTAATGTGGCCCCGAAAGAATAAAAAATCATCCCAAGGATGATATTTGTTGAATATAACTAATAAAATAAAATTATGTCAAGTTTCAGGGTAATTTTTTAATATTTATAATATTATTTTTACCCTTAGTTATCTGATTTACCCTTAACCGTGGTAATACAAAAATACTAAAGTTACTATTCATATTATCCAAAAATAAAATAATTTTATTTAATAAATTTGTAACTTATTATTCAAAAATAGAATAAATTTTTCAATTTTTTTTAACACATTTTTAGTTAAAATTATTTTAGAATTAATCTCATTGACAAAACGAGAAAACATGTATTTAAAGTGAAAATGTTCAATGGACTGAAATGTTTTTATATGAAAATTCAAAATGATATTTATTAAAATGAAATAAATTGAATTAAATTATATACAATTGATGTAATTATAATTTAGAATCCATAAAAAATATAATTTATCATAATAAATTAAATAGATGAAAAATTACTTTCAATCAAAATTTGTTATTTTTTACAATTTATCAAAACACTAAACATATCAGAATACCAAGAATTCATACAAAGTAAATTTTGATATTACGATTTCAAATAAATAGTTTATTTTGTTAAATATAATTTATAATATTATTAAAAATTGCATTTAAAAAAAGTGCACTATCAAAAGGAGGGGAAACTACCTTTTTAGAAAAAAATTTCTTTTTTTTTGTGTAAAATTGGATTAATTATTATCAGTTGTATAAAAAATACATAATATTAATGTTAAAAATTATATTTAATATTATAGATATATATATATAATTAATATAAACCAATAATATTTATTTTTTTATTTATTTGTATTAAACACAAAAGTACAAAGCTGAGTTTGAATAAAGAGGTGAGAATCTGGATAGTGAGGGTTGAGAAATGGAAACCCACTCACATGGATTCTCTTTGATCTTTTTTTGGTCCTCATCTAGGGTTCCTAGTGTATTTATTTAATGGTGGGGTATTCTCTAGTCTACCCACTCCCTCTCTCAATGGGTTTCATTCTTCCCTAACTCTCCTCTTGGGGTTTAATATTTTTTTGCTTCAAGTTATTCTTTGGTGTCCCCCCCTTGTGAAATCAATTTCAATTATAGAATACCCTACCTTATATATTTTCCATGTATGGCCCCACTTATAGTCTTGTTCACCCTCTTTTCCAATGGTTTGGGATGTGTTAATGGTCACGGTTGGTGTCGTTCTTCTGGTGCCTGGTTAGATACTTCTTTTATCTCTATGATTATGGCTCGCTGCCGAGGATCTTTTTCGTCTCAACCTATGATATTACTCCCATATCTGTTTCTCTAGGACTTATTTTGGCCTTATTCTGTAGCTCTCTAGTGGGGTTTTGGGATGTTTTGGTTGAGATTTCATCTGTTTTCTTGGAGTCTCAAATCATGTTGGTTCTATTCTACATTTGAGTCTATGTTTTATTTGATGGTTTCCTTGTAACTTTTCTGTTTTTTGGTGATCTTTCAAACAACTTGGGTTTGTTCAGTCTCAATTTTTGTTTGGCATCATGATGTTGTGTGTTTTTTGAATGTTGAGCTTAAAACTACTTGTTCATGTCCCATGCTTTCAGGATGGTTTGGTTTCCCAGTTTTTGGTTCTCTTCCTCAATGTCAACAATAGTGTTCAGTGATGGTGTATCAACTCGACGCCAATGAAGTTTTGTTTTTTCTCATTCAATTTGGATTTTATTTCTATCAGGTGATTTTTGTGGAGGCATGGATTTTAACAATCAGTTTTTACCATTGTTTTGGATAATAGTCAGGACATGGATTTTATTTTGTGGTTTTGTTTTTTTGTTTAGAAAGGAAACTGTAAGAAGATTATGGTCTTTTTGTAGTTTTTGTCCTACTAGTGAGGCCGAGTCCACTTCAATATCTACTCTTGATTCATGTTAATTAACTCATCTCAAATTTATCTTGCTTCAAAGATTTACGAAGAGGTTTTGGAATATGCTTCTCGATCAGATGCTGATGTCTCAGGTGGCATGTACTACATCGACCCTATTTCTCCCAAGGATCCCCATATCATAGATTTTATATTTTTCTTTACCATTGGTGGTAGGAGGAATATTAGTATCTATAGGTGGTGGGTAGTTCTATGTGGGGACAAGTTGTTGCAGGGTCAATGTACTGGGCCCATGAATCGATCCTATGCACATGCAATATTCAATTTTAAAATTTAATCTTTGAATTCTACTATTTCAATTATGAATTTGGGTATATATGGTTTTTAGTTGGATTGAATTTTAAATTTGGGTTAACTATAATTAGGTGGTTTTTTCCTATGTTGGTCATACAGGTTCTCACTTCACCTATTAAAATTATATTTAATGCAATAAATAAAATTAGATTTTTGGTTGTATAAAACACAGTTGTTCATATTTAAATATTTTTTCTAAAAAAATTCATTTTAATTTAAAAATGTTTTTAAGTTCATTAATAATTAATTGGAAAAGAATTATATATACATTTATAAACCATATTTTAATAATTCTATTAATCATATTCATACATACCATTATAACGGCTTGGTTAAAATGGCTATAATTATTATTTAGTTATTCATTTAAGCTGAACGTGATATATCCTGTATGCTACCAAACATAGTATTTATTTTTTAAATACTCATGATGTTATAATTCCCAAACCCACACTCCTAAATTAGGTGATAAAATCTAAATATTTATATTTATGGATTGATACTGATAGATGTGACCCAATTTTAACTATAAAAAAACTAACAATGTCAAAAGAAAATATTATATCACTTACATATCCAAGGACTATTTAGGTTTACAGTTTTATTGAATTATATCTTAATAAAAATACCCATAACATTATGTGACTATAGTTCCCACTATACCTATATTTTTATATTCTATATTAAGTCTTCAATATGTCCCATAAAATTCTTTGCATCTAAAATCCTTCTAGACACAAATCATTTAACCTAATTCTTCATAATCTGGGGAAAATGACACATATGAAGGGTGGGATCAAATTCTATTTAAGGGTAAACATAAGCATTAACAATTCGATTTTATCAAATAGAATAATATATTCATGAATGGTATGATGAGATCTTCAAAATTATTGAGTATAATATAAGATAATTAATACCCATCTAAAACCAGAACACAAAATACGAGAAATAGAATAAAACTTCAACAAAGGCATAATATATGAGAATCAGTAATCATGAGCTATGTGACATAAATATAGATAATATGAAACCCTAAATACCCAAAGAAATAAGATCATAAATGTCTAGGTATCTTATAATATTTTCATACCCCTATTACATATGGAGTAACCCTCATGGGAACACTTGAATTAACCCTCATAGTTATAATTATAATAACCATCGTGGAATATTCCATAATCTTTTTGGAGAATACTAATCGGTTAAATCCATCACATATTTTGAATAACCATATGGTCAAATTCTATGCCCAATGAATTATAATACTATCACATATCCACTTGTATTTGGTTTACAATGGAACCAACCATCATCATAAATAATATGTAAGAAAACTAATATGAATAAAGTATATAGAACATGTTTTGAATCATAAAACTCATAGAATCCGTCATTATTCTTTTCCTATCTTTATTAATCTATGGAAAATAAATGGTTTAAATGAAAATATCATTGAAATAATAAAAATCTATCATGGGAAACAATG
Organism: Viscum album; assembly: GCA_963277665.1. Lineage (NCBI taxonomy): Eukaryota > Viridiplantae > Streptophyta > Magnoliopsida > Santalales > Viscaceae > Viscum > Viscum album. Next base: position 1,280,514,035 of record OY728159.1, read on the forward strand.
AGGCTATTATCAATAAAAATAACCCCCAATGGATTGTAAATAACATAAAATGTTTTTGACATTGATGAATAGAAACTCCACTGAAATATTTTTAAAAACCTTTTCAAGTAAAATACCCTTTTCATTTCAAAAGTTGCTTTTAAAACTTACAGAACACCCACATGTTAAGGATTTTTTAATTTTAATTATCCTTGTAAACTTTTAAAGTAAGTATCAAATAATTTAGGTGTAATTATAGTGGTAAAATCCATTCATGATGTAAATGTTAAAAAATGCATTCTTTTCAAACATTTTGAAATAAAAGTCAAAATATACCCACATAAAATTCCTTTATAAATTTCCCTTTTAAAACTATTTAAAAGAATATAGAATATCATGTATAATATATTTTTGAAATAATTTATGTTTATAAAATAAATTTTTGAAAAAACATTTTAAAACATGAATATATAAGATAAAGATTCATGATTTAAAAGGAGACACATGATCAATATCACATACAAAAAATTGTATTGATGTTTATTTATTAGCAAGGGAGTAAATATAAATTTAACATGTAAACAAAGACTATAAAAATAAGTGACTATAAGAGTATGGGTTCAGGAAAATAAGATCATATGATTTCTCAAAGGAATTTTGAAGACAGAAAATCCCAAAAAAAATGATAACGTATCATAAAAATCCATACCATTTTGATTACTTTTTAATCGTCTTCTAATGAGAGAAATTTCATAGCATAAAATACCTTAAACATATGAAATATTTGAAATAAAATGTAAATGGGTTCTATGTATTCCTTATAAATGAATATATGTTCATAAAAAATGTATTTCCCAAAGCAAGCAAATTTGAGATGGATAACCTATACAAAGATCAAATCAAAGAGTTAATAATTAATCAACAAAAATATTATATATAAAAAATGTAAATAAAAATAAAATATGTGGGAATAAAACATGAAGAAAAACTTTTCCTTTAAAACATAATCTTGGAATAACATAGTCAATGAAGAAGAGTTATATACCAATAAAAGCAAATGGAGTTAAGAAAACCCTTTATCACTATGTAATCCTTCAATTCAAATGAACATGGATGAAATAATACATGTTTCAATTTAGAATACCAAGAATTATGAATGAATCAGTATATAATATGTAAAATGGTATTATATACACCGTACAACATAAATTAGGCACATTACATTAACTTATGCCTTAATGAGATGAAGTTGTGATGAATTCCCTTTCCTTGAGTCCAGACTAACTATATATTCCCTTTAACACCTTTATAATAAAATTATATCATTTATTTTTCTTATTAAGAACCTTTACCATGTTTAATAACACATAATTCAACCATTTTTTCATTCAATATAAAAACAAATTTAATTAATTAATTAGGTAAGTCGACATTGGGTGTTTTGACGACATTTGGTTCACAAGTCCAAAATAGCTTTGGTGTATTGAATATGATCAAAAGGTGTCACTGTTAAATAATAAAAAAATAATAATATTTTAATAATTATCACTTTTATTCCTCTCCTATAATTTTAAAGGAAACCATTAAATATTTATATGAAAAATGAATGATGTTACAATCAAGTTGATGGTATATCGTATGTACGCTTGAGTAACCTTCCATTTTTCAATCATCATTATAGAAAGAAGGTAAGTATTATTTTATACTTGAATAATGATAATTATATTTTAACACCCCAAGTTTTTCTAAGATAAATATAAATGCATGGAACTTTTTTTAAAAAAGATATTTTAAATTATCCTTTAAAACATAACTTTTCTACTTTTATATTCTGAATTTCAAGAAACTGTCCTCTATAATTGTGTTCAGTATGTTATTTAGAGTTTGATGAAACAAACTTGTTTTTTTAGTGAATAGTAACATAACCTTATGAATAGTAATATGAATAGTAATATGACCTCATGAATAGTAAATAATATTATCATTTTATTTTCCCAATGAAATAAGATAATGGGATCTTAATTAATTTTCCAATGTCTCATAAAACTAATTGCTCTTCAATATTGTTATTTTTCGAATTAACTGTGACCTTATTTAGAAATTAAATTAATAATATTTAGAAAATTATTTTTTAAAAATTGAGTTCATTTTTTAATTCTACACGTCAAAAAATGGTTGGGTTAAAGTTTTGGTATTTTTCTGAAACTCTTGAATTTTTGGAAAATAGTGAAATATAATAAAATACCGTATAATCGATTTATCAGTAAAAATGCAATATTTATGACATCATAAGTGATTCGAGGACACTTTCTTTGAACTCACATGATATTATCACTATTTAGGGCCACTTAATTTTAGATTATTCATAGTCTTGATAAAAATATTATAATAATGATTAAAATAATCTATGATACCTCCCCTTCTCCATTATAAATACCACCCTCACTCCCCTCTTCCTCCCACACCTCTCAAGCCTTGAGAATTGTCTAATTTCTGCCAAATTCACCCCCACCCCCAATATTCTTCTCTACGTCCTAGAGATGCTGGTCTCACCAAATGACCAAAACCAAAGCCCTTAAGAAGGATCTCAAGGAGAAGAGATCAAGAGGTAAAAAACATCTTTTATTTTCTCTCTTTAATTTCATTTTATGTTATTCTCTTCCATTCCATTTGTCTTTTGTTGGGATATTTCATTAAATATTCCCCCTTACTATCCATATTTTGTATTAATGATGAGATATTCCATTCCTCTCATCAATCTTGTTTTTATGAAATTTTAAGAGACACCGTTAGGCTGCCGAATTTTCGTGAGAAATTTCTCAAGATTTTCTTTTATTTCATGATTATTTTTTCTTCTTTCCTCACTCCCTATTATCCAAGTGGAATGAAATCTCCAGAATAATGTATATTTATTATGTTCTCATAATTAGGGAAAATTCATTATCAGTATTCTTCTCCTCTTCCACTTATTTAAAGAATCAAAAAACATTGTCCATTTGTGTCGAATTACCGACGTCGTGGATGATGTATTTTGAATTTCCATTAATTCTTTCAAGTCTAGTGATGAAACCATTTATATGGTTGATACAGGTTATAATATATGTTTTATGACTCATATATGGTTCTGGAATTCTTTTGTACTCATGGTTCTAATTTAAAAGTCAAAATGACATTGTTATTATCAAAGAACCACTAAAATGAACTAAACGAACATCATTAATGTTTTAACTTATTGTTCATTCTCATATAAAGCATAAAAGTGATAAATGGTATACATTATGGTACGTTAAATATGTTAATACTACTCCATTCCAATTCTAAAGTTTCACTTACAATCAACAAGAACAATTCATCATGAACCGATCGTGAAAATCACAAAAGAACTCACCCAAAATAATGCAAGGAACAAAATATTAACAATTAAGGGGGGAAATGAGGTTATGAAATGACCATATAAGATGTTATAAATATGAACATGTTTCTTCAAAAATACTAATAATGATCTTTTAACCATTATAAAGGAGGTTTTAACAATTTTAATGTAATACAAGCTTAAGGTAAGGGAATTCTTAACCCGATTTCCATTCTTTGGGTTATCCTTCTACTTTATTATTTATGTGCTATTTAAATTGTTTCTGTAATGGGTTCTATTTATATTATGTTTCATTATGTGTATTTATATAGTATATACATATTCCATCCACTCTATTAAGTCTAAATTGAATTATATGATGTTTATAAGAGAATTTTCTTCTAAAATCCTCTTTTAAAATTCCATTTTACAAGATTCAAAAGCAATGTTTTTATGCTATTATTTATGTTTTATGATTATTTTTTGGTTATTGGGAATTTTTTATGATGGATGGTGGGACCTATATTTACCTCCAATGAATTGGGTATGAGTAAGTTGGAGGTCGGCCGTATAGTTACTCCAAGTGTAACTGTGATGGTTACACAAAGCAAGGTAGCCGTGCGGGTTACAAATTTTAAGGTAGCCAATATGGTTACAAGATTATGTAAGTAATGCCCCAAGATACCTCTATGATTATATTTATGTTCTCATGATTGTTTGGATCTTGTTTAAATCTCAAGTTACACTAAGTAAGTATTTATGGGTGAAAATCATGTCTTTTGAAAATGTTTTCATACGTTATGAGTATTCATGGACTAATGTGATTTGTCCTTATTTTCCATACCTTACTGAGCTTTTGTGCTCATCCCAATTTTTTAAATGATTTTTCACAGGATAATGGATGAGGAATACAGGGAAGTAAGACATGTTAAATGTTGAAGAATTGTCAAGGAGTCTTGTTTTAAGTTTTAATGTTTTATATTTTGATAAAAATGGAAACTGTTTTTATGGTATCCACTATATATCAATTTGTAATGTTATGAATGTTTTGTCCTAATTCTCTAAATCTATAAACTTTAAAAGATAATCAATGTAAAAGGAAGTGTTTTCTTGACTAAATTCAATATTATGTATGTAATAATGATGGGTCATTATAGTTGGTATCAGAGGATGGTTTAGATAACATTAGGGGTTATGGTGATGCTAATAGAATACCATAAATGATTTTCACTCTATGTTTAATTTGTTATAGCATTTAAAGATTACCATGTTGCTTCATCTAAGAAATGTTTGTTCTGAATGGTTGTCCGCAGAAGGAACATGGATGCTGAAGAGGAGAGGCACTGACAGAATGACATCCTTCTTGATCTACAACCCGGAATGGTAGGGATTGGAACCGAGCAGTTTGTGACAGTAATGGCTCAGCTAATGCTGGAAATAAATGGTGGTGGCATCCATGCAAGATAACTAATAGAGGTACCACAACGGAACATGATAGTGGTGGAACATTTTATGAGACAACATCCTCCTGCATTCAATGTATCTTCTGACGCAGTGACACCTGAAGGATGGATCAAATCCCTTGAAAAGATATTTGATGTTATGGTATGTTCAGACAATCAAAAGGTAAGTCTTTCCATTTATCGTTTTGAAGGAGAAGCTGATCAGTGGTGGTCAATGGTAAGGAGTATTAGGGGTAGAGAGGATTTTGATGCCTTAGAGTGGGATGAATTTAAAAGTATTTTTCTTGAAAAATATTTTCCTAAGGTGGTGCGACTTAGAATGGAGAAGAAATTCCTTGAATTGAAATAAAAGGAGAAAGATTCAGTGGCTATGTATGAAGTGAACTTCACCCAACAGGCGAGGTATGCTCTAAATTTTATTCTGGATCTCGATAGCAAAATCATACACTTTTACTCAGTATTGAAGCCAATGAATTGAAGGGCGTTGGCCTCCCATGAATTAAAAAGTTATGAGAAACTTGTACGATATGCTGAGAGGGTAGAGATGGAGTTTGCTGATGATCATGTGCATTTTGGAAAAAAAGAGAAGAAGAGGTCTAGTTGGCAAGCATTGGGAAAGAATCAACCAAAGAAATCTGAGGGTAAGAAAATACAATTTCTAGTTTGTGAAAACTGAGGCAAGAAGCACCCTGGGGAATGTCTTAGAAAAAATGGGAAGTGTTTTAAATGTGGTATGTTTAGACATTAGACCCAAGATTACAATGAAAATGATCCAAAGACTAATCCTGATAAGAAAACTGTAAAGTGTTTTAAATGTGGGCAGACATGTCACTATGAAAATTCCTGTCAAAAGAGAAATCCAAATGATGCAAAGAAGCCAGAATACAAGAAGAAAGGTGCAGTGAGATCCTTTGCGACTACGTCAGCAGGTTTTGGGCCATCTAATGAAGTTGTATCAGGTACATTGTTGCTCACTCAGATTTTTCTAAAGTTTTGTTTGATACGGGGTCTACACATTCAATCATCTTTGAGAAATTTTCTGGTAAATTGGAAATATCACCTCAAAAAATGAGACCTGAACTTGTTGTTAAAACACCAGGGGGGAAATGTTATAGCAAAGAGGAATTATAAAAATCTTTCTATTGTGGTATGTGGAAAGACTTTACCTGCAAACCATGTTGTTTTACCCCTAGTTGAATTTGATGTTATTCTGGGGATGGACTGGCTTTCTGATTATCATGCTAAGATTGACTATAGAGCTAAAGAAGTTTTTTTTCAGAAAGGTATTCAGTTTGTATACAAGAATGAACCCATACAGTTGATAACATATCAAGAAGCTGAAAAATTATTGAAATATGGAAATGAAATTTATCTTGCTCATATTGTTGAAAATAAGGAAACTATTCAAATAAATGATGTGCCAGTGGTAAATGAATACCTTGATGTTTTTCTTGAGGAGTTACCTGGTGTCATACCTGATCAAGAAGTAGAAATCACAATTGACTTAGTTCCAGATGCTAAGCCAATTTTAAAACCCCCATATAGTATGGCTCCAATATAACTTCTTGAATTGAAAAATTAGTTACATGAATTGATTGTCAAAGGCTTCATTCATCCCAACAATTCACCATGGGGAGCTCCTATTTTTTTTGTTAAAAATAAATATGGTTTCATGACACTTTGCATTGATTATAGAGCTTTTAATAACATCAATGTTAAAATAAAGTATCATTTTCCTCATATTGATGACTTGTTTGATCAGCTCCAGGGAGCTCAATACTTTTCCAAAATTGACTTGAGATACGGATACCATCAGTTGAAGGTGAAGGAGGATGACATCCCGAAAACAGCCTTTCGTACTAGATATGGGCATTATGAATTTGTTGTTATGCCATTTGGGCTAACTAATGCACCTTCTGTATTCATGAATCTTATGAATAGAGTATTTCATTAGTTCTTGGATAAGTTTGTGGTTATATTTATTGATGAAATTCTGGATTTTTCTAAAAATAAAGAGGAGCATGAAAAACATTTAAGGGTTGTTTTACAAACTTTAGAAGAAAATAAACTATATAGAAAATTCAGAAAATGTGATTTTTGGTTGCAACAGATTTCTTTTCTTGGGAACATTTTAAATAAGGATTGAATAATAGTTGATCCTGACAAAACAAAAGTAGTTGATGAACGTCCAAGACCCACAAATGTTATAGAGATTCGTAGTATTCTAGGATTAGCAAGTTATTACCGATGGTTTGTTAAGAACTTTACATGGTTATCTAGCCCGATAACTAAGTTAACACGGAAATCGGTTAAATTTGTTTAGAAAGACAAATGTGAGGTTTTTTTCAGGAACTGAAGAAGAGATTAGTGAATGCTCCAGTTTTGGACTTACCTTCTTGAAATAGTGAGTTTGTAATATACAGTGATGCTTATTTGAAGGGACTTGGTTGTGTTTTGATGCAAAATGATCAGGTAATTGTCAATGCTTCAAGACAACTTAAACCTCATGAGCTAAATTATCCCACACATGATTTGGAGTTGGCAGTTGTGTTTTTTGCATTGAAAATATGGAGGCATAATCTATACGGAACCAAATGCCAAATATATACTGACCATAAAAGTCTGAAGTATATATTCACTCAGAAGGAAGTAAACATGAGGCAAAGAAGATGGCTAGAACTGATAAAGGATTATGACTGCATGATCAATTAATATCCTAGAAAAGAAAACAAAGTAGCAGATGCCTTATGTCGGAAAAATCATGCATCATTAACCATGCTACATTTGGAACTTAATCCATTGATTATTGATTTGATGACTTTTGGCTTAGAATTTGTTGGTTCAAGGAATATATCTATTTTGTTTCAGGTTTCAGTGCAGTCTTCGTTGTTAGACAGAACTATGAAAGCACAGAGGGAAGACCGTGAGCTACAGAAAAGGTAGAATTGGTTAAAATGGGTAATTTTCCAGAATTTAATCTTGATAAAGAATGTATTTTAAGATTTGGAAAAAGGTTGTGTGTGCCTTTTGATTCCCAGTTGAAGAAATAATTGTTGTGTGAAGCTCATAGTTATCCATTTTCTGTTCATCCTGAAAGTACTAAGATGTACAGAGAACTTCGGGAGTATTATTGGTGGAATGGGATGAAGAGAGATATTGCTGATTTTACAATGAACTGTTTGACATGTTAGCAGGTTAAAGTAGAGTAGCAGTTACCGAATGGGATGCTTCAGCCTTTGCCAGTACCAGAGTGGAAATGGAAGAATATATCCATGGATTTTGTGGTGGGAATACCAAAGACTTCTTGAGGTAACAATTAGATTTGGGTTGTTGTTGATCGGCTAACAAAGTCTGCACATTTTCTGTCTATTCGAGATACAATGACTTTGGATCAGCTTTCTCAATTGTACCTCAAGAAGATTGTCAGGTTACATGGATTTCCTATTTCCATTGTGTTTGACCAAGATCCTAGGTTCACATCTAAATTTTGGAAGGGACTTCAGAAGCCTTTGGGCACAGAGTTGAATTTCAGTAAAACTTTTCATCCTCAATCATATGGGCAGTCAGAACGAACGATTCAGACTTTGGAGGATATGATTCGAGCTTGTTCAATGGACTATCAAGGAAGTTGGGATCATCATCTTTCTTTAGTTGAGATTTCTTATAATAATAGTTTTCATTCCAGTATTCAGATGGCACCTATTGATGCCTTGTATGGGAAGCGGTGTTAGACTCCTGTGTTTTGGGATGAAGTCGGTGAAAGAAAGTTGATGGGGCCAGAATTAGTTGAAGAAGTGGTTGAGAAAGTGAGGATGATCCAGAAACACATGAGGACAGCTCAGAGCAGACAAAAAAGTTATGCAGATAACCAAAGGAAAGACTTCTCTTTTGAGGTAGGTGACCATGTTTTCCTTAAAGTCTCTCCTTGGAAAAGTGCGATGCGTTTCGGTAAAAAAGGAAATCTAAGTCCATGGTTCATCGGTCCTTTTGAAATCTTGGATAAAGCTGGAACAGTTTCATACCATGTAGATTTTCCTTCGAGCTTGTTTCAGGTACACAATGATTTTCATGTTTCGATGTTGAGAAAGTATGTGCCAGATTCATCACATGTCTTGAACCCAGAAGCAGTTCAGCTAGAAGAGAACCTTTATTATGAAGAGAAACCCGTTTAGATTCTTGATTGAAGGGAACAGATATTTCGGAACAATTTAATCCACCAGGTAAAGTTTTTGTGGAGAAACCATATGGTTGAAGAAGCAACATGGGAGTCTGAAAATTCTATGATGGAAAAATACCCTCATTTGTTTAAAAAGTAAATAAAAGTGCAAGGATGCAATTTCAAGAAGGTGGGGGTAATGTAACACCCCCACGTTTTTCTAATACAAATATAAATGAATGGAACTTTGTTTTAAAAAGATATTTTAAATTAACCTTTAAAACAAAACTTTTCTACTTGTATATTCTGAATTTCAAGAAACTGTCATCTATAATTGTGTTCAGTATCTTATTTAGAGTCTGATGAAACAAACTTGATTTTTTGGTGAATAGTAACATACCCTTATGAATAGTAATATGAATAGAAATATGACCTGATGAATAGTAAATAATAATATTATTTTATTTTCCCAAGGCAATAAGATAATGGGATCTTAATTAATTTTCCAATGTCTTATAAAACTAATTTCACTTCAATATTGTTATTTTTCGAATTAACTGTGACCTTATTTAGAAATTAAATTAATTATATTTAGAAAATTATTAGTGAAAATGGAGTTTATTTTTGAATTCTACACGTCAAAAAATGGATGCGGTAAATTTTTGGTATTTTACTGAAACTCTTGAATTTTTGGTGAATAGTGAAATACGATAAAATACCGTATAATCAATTTATCAGTAAAAATGCACTATTTATGACATAATAAGTGATTCAAGGAAACTTTCTCCGAAATCAAATGATATTATTACTATTTAGGGCCCCTTTATTTGAGATTATTCATAGTATTGATAAAAATATTATAATAATGATTAAAATAATCTAAGATACCTTCCCTCCTCCACTATAAATACCACCCTCACTCCCCTCTTCCTCCCACACCTCTCAAGCCTTGAGAATTGTCTATTTTCTAGAAAATTTCCTCCCCAATATTCTTCCCCAAGTCCTAGAGCTGCTGGTCTCACCAAAAGACCAAAATCAAAGCCCTTCAGAAGGATCTCAAGGAGAAGAGATCAAGAGGTAAACAACCTCTTTTATTTTCTCTCTTTTCTTTCATTTTATCTTATTCTCTTCCATTCCCTTTGTCTTTTGTTGGGATATTTCATTAAATATCCCCCCTTAATGTACAAATTGTGTATGAATGATGAGATATTCCATTCCTCTCATCAATCTTGTTTTTATGAAATTTTAAGAGACGCCGTTAGGCTGCAGAATTTTCGTGAGAAATTTTCAAGATTTTCTTTTAGTTCATGATTCGTTTTTCTTCTTTCCTCACACCCTCTTATCCAAGAGGCATGAAATCTCCAGAATCATGTATATTTATTATGTTCTCATAATTATGTAAAACTCCACATCAATATTCTTATCCTCTTTCACTTATTTAAAGAATCAAAAAACATTGTCCATCTGTGTCGAATTACTGACATCATGGACGATGTATTTTCAATTTTCATTAATTCTTTCAAGTCTGGTCATTAAACAATTTATATGGTTGAACCGGGTTATAATATATTTTTTATGACTCATATATGGTTCTATATTTCTTTTTTACTCATGGTTCTTATTTAAAAGACAAAATGACATTGTTATTATCAAAGAACCAATAAAATGACCCAAATGAACATCATTACTGTTTTAACTTATAATTCATTATCATATAAAGAATAAAAGTGATAAATGGAATAAATTATGGGACTGGAAATTTGTAAACACTACTCCATTATAATTATTTAGTTTTACTTCCAATCAACAAGAATGATTAATCATGAACCGATCGTGAAAATCACAAAAGAACACACCCAAAATAATGCAAGGAACAAAATACTAACAATTAATGGGTGAAATGAGGTTATGAAATGACCATATATAATGTTATAAACATGAACATGTTTCTGTAAAATACTAATAACACTCTTTTAACCATTATATAGGAGGTTTTAACAAGTCTGAAGTAAGAATATCATAAGGTATGGGAATTCTTTACCCGATTTCCATTCTTTGGGTTAACCTTATACTTTATTATTTATGTGCTATTTAAATTGTTTATGTGATGGTTTGTATTTATATTATGTTTAATTATGTGTATTTATAGAGTATATAGATATTATATCCACTCTATTAAGTCTCACTTCATGTATATGATGTTTATAAGGGACTTTTCTTCTAAAATCTTCTTTTAAAATTCTGTTTTACAAGATTCAAAAGCAATGTTTTTATGCTATTATTTATGTTGTATGATTATGTTTTGGTTATTGGGAATTGTTTATCATGAAGGGTGGGACCTATATTTACTTCCAATGCATTGGGTATGAGTATGTTGGAGGTTGGCCATATGGTTACTCCAAGTGTAACTGCGATGGTTACACAAAGTAAGGTAGCCGTGAGGGTTACAAATTTTAAGGTAGCCAAGATGGTTACATGATTATGTAAGTAATGAACCAAGATACCTCTATGATTATATTTATGTTCTCATGATTGTGTGGATCTTGTGTAAATCTCAAGTTACACAAAGTAAGTATTTATTGGTGAAAAGCATGTCTTTTGAAAATGTTTTCATACATTATGAGTATTCATGGACTAATGTGATTTTTCATTCTTTCTCATACCTTACTGAGATTTTGTGCTCATCCCATGTTTTTAAATGTTTTTTCAAATGTTAATGGATGAGTGATACAAGGAAGGAAGACATTTTAAATGTTGAAGAACTGTCAAGTAGTCTTGTTTTAGGTTTTAATGTTTTATATTTTGAGAAAAATGGAAACTGTTTTTAAGGTATCCACTATGTATCAATGTGTAATGATATGAATGTTTTTTCCTAATTATCTAAAGCTCTAAACATTAAAAGATACTCAATATAAAAGGATGTATTTTCTTGAATAAATTAAATATTATGTATGTAATAAGGCCGGGTCGTTATTTATATCATAAATATAATACTAATTATTTAAATATAATTTTATATATCATCTATGTTATGTGTTAATTAAAAACGAATCACATCGCTTCATAGCGGTGGTAGTCCACATGTACACATGAATGACGTTACCATTTTTTAGTGAATGGAAATGTAACAATAAGAAGATATATTATCTTTTTATAATTATAAATATATAATTAATATCATATATAATCATTAAATCTATCATTATAACCATTCATTAGAGACGAATATGAAAAAAAATCACATCAGTTTGTGAGGCGATAATCCACTGTACACCCAAACGATGAATTACACTTCCATTTAATGGAGGTTAGAGATGTATATAGGTTATTAATTTCACCAAATAAAATCTATGTATATTAAGGATACTATTGTTCTCATTTTATCATGGTTGAAGAATATTTTAAGTTGGTGGAATAAGAAATAAAACTAAAACATTCAGTTAAATGTTGTACCTCTTCTTTGGAAAGACACCTTTGCTTCCCACCTTAATTACTCTAAGGTTGGTGTTACGACCAAAATAAGACCTCTATAATATGAGAAGGGATGTTGTGAAATTATTTTGATATATTTTTTCAAATCAAACTGGTTCTTTACATTTTTATATAAGTGGATAGATTGTTCTCTTTTATAAGTGAAGGGAGGAACACTTTTGGAATTAGTGAATAAATTAAATTAATGTAACTTAATTTTCATATCCAAATGTTACCAAACTGATTTATTTATAATAAAGGATGCGTATAGGTCAATATACTATCATAAAAAAATTTGTTTAAAAGTTTGGATCACGTTTTTTACCCTTATGGTTTTGTTTTAATCCATTTTAATCCTTTTTGACAATTACCGTGATACTGATGTTTCTTCTAAATAGACGTTAATATAATAACTATATAAAGAAAATTGGGCCATAAATATAACATGGTTTATATTTTAAACTATATCAAAATATATTGGTTGAACATATTATTTTTTGGAGTTTTAAATAATTATATTAAATATTATTTATTATAAAATAACATTAATGTCAATTTGCACATTATTTATTTAATTTGAGATTAAAAATATCTAAGAAAGTAAATAAATCAAAATATAAAGTATTATAACCTCTATAATATGTCATTTTTTCTTCAAAAATAATGTCATACTTTAAATCTACCAAAAAATATTATTTTCAGGGTTTTTAAAATCATTTTATTGATTTTTCTTCTGCTTCCAAAAGCACTACGTCAGTGTTTCATAAGTATTTAAGGTATTTATTTCATATATGAAAAAATACCATCATAAAAATAAATTAATTATTATTAATATAATTCTTTCTATTTATTCATTATATATATTTACTCATATCCATATCAAAAAAACTTATTTAATTAGTTATTTTGACTTTTCTAGATTTACAAAACCATTGCACAAGCATTTGGATAATATTATTGTTAAATAACTCAAAAATTTAAAACTATGAGTCGAAATCATCAAATATAACTAATTTTTAATAAAATACTCGTTCTAAAACTTATTACCTCTCAATTATTATCTATAAGACAGATAATTTTACTTTTCTAATGTTTTGCAAGCACTACGTTGACAATAAAAATGATTTTCATATTTATCATTAAATAAACACTTATTTACATGTTATGAATATTTTTTATCATATTTGTATTATATTATTACAAATGAGTCATTATATAATTTTAAAAATATTATATCATTATCTTTTTCGAAATTTAAAAAAATATCCTTTGGAAAATTGTGATATACTTAATTCAAAAATGATATTAACAAAAATTAAATTTAAATTTTTTTTAGAAATTATTTATAATATTATCAAAAATATTTATAATTTTCTTAAGGAAAACATGTTTTTGATTTTTTTACAAAAACTGAATGTCAATTTTCTCAGCATTGATCCCTAAATATGTATTGAGTGTTACCATTATATATATATATATATATTTTATAATATAGTTAATACTATTCATTATTTACAATTTAATGGCTTAGTTATAATGGTCACATTTAAATTATAATATATTTTTTTGTTTTTTCTTGGTGTTGAATATCTTGCACACTATCGAACATAGTGTTTCTTTTTTAAAATATTAGGATAAAACATTTATACCATATAGTCATAGTTCTAAATAAATATATATAATTTTTTTATATATATGATAAAATAGTTCCTTAGTGTAGTGGATAACCATTTTAATGTAAAACCTATAGTTCTAGGGAAAAAAATTAGTCATTCCTTATTTTTTGAAACCTATAATAATGGTTTTAGAAATGATTACATAAGTTATCTTTTGTCCTGGTTTCGTAAAAGCTATAATTATATCTTTTTAGGGGGATAATAGAATAAAATCTACTTCTACGGTTGAAAAACATAATGAAAATCGCCTATAGTCACGGTTTTAAGGGATATTGTCATGGTTTTGAACTATAGATAGAGCCAAATTTTGTTATAGTTTTAGGAGGGGGTATTTTTAGGTTAAAATATTAATTATTTTATTATTTAAGTCAAGTAAATATTTATGGTACCAAATCTAATGAAATTGGTTGATAATTAATGATGGGAAGATCAATTATGTTCATGAAATACCTCAACCACCTATTTAGAGATGAATACTTTAGATATTTGAGGACCATTTACTTTAATTATAACCCATATCTTATTTTACCTTTACTGTAGTAACTCATTTTTATCTCCGTAACTTACTTTTGTAAATAAAAATAAACCTTACCTTATTAAATAATTTATATATTTTCATTACAAATATGACTTACATTTTTTTATTCAATTCAAAAGAGTGATGAAAATGTATTCTAAAATAATAAATGTACAATGAATCAAAATAGTTTTTTGAAAGGATATAACTTTGGTTCTAAAATAGTGATCTTAGGTTTATAAATATAAATTAACATTTTAAAATTTTCTTTATTAATATATAAAAAAATTCTATTTAAAAAGACTTTATAAATTTTTATGTTATGATCATGTAATTATTAAATCATAAATGTTATGGAATTTTAAAAACTAGAATTTTCACTATCCACCAAAAAATAAAACTTATTCAAAAAAATCTAAAAAATTTACTCTAAGATATTTTCAACCTACTGATTCCAAAAATGTTTTATTTTTTATGAAAATAATTTCTTATCTACGTGTAATTTAATTATTTAAAAAAACATTTGTGTATTTCAAAATTAATCATTTGGAACTAAAAAATAAAAAACCCTTGTTCTAGTAAATGTAATTATTATTATAATAAATATGTGTGTAGATACTTTTCACGGATTAATATAAAATTTTAGATATTAACAGTTATATTACAATCAAAAAAATTATGCATTTTATTAGAGATTGAATAAATAATGATTTCCTTAGTTGACTCGTGAGTATTACACTGTTCGAGTGTTGACTAATTCATATATACCTATAGATACACCCTAGATGAAAGAGTTTGATCTATGATTCTATGGTATCTTGATCACGAATATAGATTAAAGATAATATTTGTGTCCATATTCTTTGTAAGGTCTAACAATATTCATTTTCTTTTTATAGATTATTTTTGCTTCATATTGTGATCTTGGGATTTTGGGTTTCTAATATATTCTACTACATTAAAAAATGTTATTTGATCCTTTTAAGACCATCATTTGGGGTGGTTGGTTTTGTTTTTAATTTTTATATTGATAATTATTATAGAAATTAATTAATGATAGGAGATAGATCACTACCTATGGTGACTATACTATGTCTTATTATTCACCCATGCATGCACAATTGTGATTTTTCCCCTCTAATGTTTTTATAGATTAGAATATGTTGATTGAAGATATTATAAGATATTAAAGAGTAGCAGTGGATATGGTGGAAAACAACATGTAGTCTTCATCAAGGTGTCCTCATGGGTTTCACCATTTTGTACTTATACTACGTACCATGTGCTCATCATGAGTATTATACTTAGATTTTATGGTGTATAACTTCATGTTGTATCTTGAGGAGATGTTTGGCATGCATGCATGAATCATTTTTCATTATTGATTATTATTCATTTAAATTATGGTATATTATTTTCATGTTGATAGGAGGTAGTTCATGTTAAAAGGTAATACCTCTTGTTTATTGAGTGGATACTTCAAAATTCCTCATTAACATATAGCTTATTGGATGCTGGTTTAAAGAGTTCACTTATCGAAAGGTCGAGATATGACATGAATTCACCGTAACAGAGCACATTAAATCATTTGACAAACCTATATTCCTTATTAATTATTATCACTAATCACTTAAAATAAATCATATTTATAAAAAAGGAAACTCCCTTGCATACCTACCCTAATGAACACTCCATAATATTAACTACAAAATTATTATTAATATATCCTCAAATTAATAATCCATTTCATAAAATAGAAAATTAAATAATCATTATCCATTTAAACAAAAAATATATAAAAAATTTCAACTAATTTAGATTCTATAGAAAGTCATACCAGGGGTAAATTTCATATTCTATTAACAATAAAATTATAATTTCACCCATTAGATTTTAAATGATAATAATGCCATTGATTATTTTTCAAACTGTAAGACATGAATTTTAATGTCTCAGTAAATATCTTATATAAAAAATTATTTTCCCTAATTTTAATTAAAAAATATACTCTAACCCAAAAGATAATTCAAATCTCTAAAAATTACACAATGAAATAGAAAAAATGTTCTTTCAATAAAATTAAAAAATAAATTACCATTTAAATTAATAAAAATCTCAAGACACATATTTTATAGCAAAAAATTGAACTTTTCAATGTCGATAATATAAAATATAAAAAATATATTCTGTATAATTAAAAAAACACATGTTTTATATAATAATAAAATATTGTATTAAAAAAATGAAAAATCCCAAAACTATTACAGCACCATGTAATATTGACCAATTTTTTGAAAAAATCATACATAAAAACAAAAGGTTAAGACATTAGAATTTAAGGATTAAAAACTCACTACAAAATTATTCTAAATAGAAAACATTCCTTGATTCCTAATTAAATATATATATATATATATATATATATATTAATAAAAACTATTAAAAAAAAATATTAGAACCATAAGTCAAATAAACTAGCACTCAAAAAAATATATTCAGTATCTTAAAATAAAAAGTGATACTATCATTCTGGTCACATGAAAATGAAGATATATATTTTTATCCTCAAAATAAAATAAAAATAAAAATAAAAAAAATACAATTTTTTTAAATACATTGATCAGTTCATAAATAAAATAATTAATGTCAATTTTTACACTACATTAGTTTAGAAAACAAATCAACAAAAAATATATGATTAACCACTGATAAAATGTTAAAATTTGTAGTTTATTCATTGGATTTTTTTTGAAATTCCAAAATCAATATACTTATTATATTTAATAAAAAACACTACAATCAATTTATAGAATAAGAAAAAAATTGATATGGCTTTTATTTCAAGTATTTTTTACACCTCTTTTGTTGTTTAATTGTGTATTTAATTTAATTTTTTTAATTAGATTTTTAAATGTAATGTTTTGGTTAATTTATATACAAAAATAGCAAATTATTAAATGTATCGTTTAAATGAGTATTTTTATGTTTGAAATATTAATTATTTCATTCATTGAATTTATTTTTCATTTATTTTTATTTTATTTTTAATTATCATTTTAATTGTTAATTTTATGTATTTAAATTTATTCTAGGTTCTATGTAATTTTATCTATTGACTTTTATGTGTCTATTAATTTCTATTTGATGTTTGTTTAATTTAATATCAAATTATTTTTAATCAATATATATTTTATTTTATTTTTGATTCATTCATTTTATTTTGGTTTATCATTTTGAATATTTTAATATACCTCTGCTTCTATTTTTTATAATTATCACTTTCTATTTTATTTTATTTTAAAATTATTTAATTTTATTTTAATTATTTGTTGGAAATTTAAAATTAAATATTATAAATTTATTAGTTTTCTTTAATGTCAAATTTTATTTGCAAGAGAAATCCTATAGTTTAATATTTAAAGCACGTCTATGTAGTCATTTCATTCACATTGATGAATTTTTATGGATTCACATATCTAAATTATAAAAACTCCCAACAAATAAATTTTTAATAGATTCTCATAGGGGATTTATAAATGAGTATTCACGTAGTAAAATATAAAGAAACAATATTCACTTAACCATTTTTAATGCATCAGCTATGTATCCAATTTTCATCACATAGCCAAAAGTCCTACCCTGATGTAGACAATTTACAATGCATACCTCATATCCAAATTATTAGGCTATCCCATGTATCCATCTATTCAAATTGATGAATTCCATATACCCAATTCTCTCTCACAACCATTATGATAAGTCTAATGTTACTGAAGAAGAATCATCATTATCTTCAAGAGTGTAAACCGAACTCAATATATTGAGTTTTTATTTTTTTCTTATGAATATTATTGAGGACCGAAGAAATTATGGTTGATCGATGATCCGTTAAAGGAGAGGTCATCCAAGCCTTCTATGTCTCCAACAATGATGTAGATGAACCCAAGATTGGATGAATTAGGATTTAGACTCTCCACAAGAAGAGAAGTTGATTGAATATTCTAATTGATGTTTAAAGGAAAATATACAAAGTCTAATCAAGGTCAATCTCCTTAGAATAAGAATAATGTACAACCAAAACTAGGACCCGAGTTTGAAGAAAATTATCTCAACTGTGGTACCAAACTACTGATTGAAGACTGGTGATGTCACCTGACTTTTTTATTGTGAACCTGTAATGTCCCATAAATTTGATATAAGTTTATTAATTATATGGAATTATTTCAAGACCGTGAAATATGACGGCGTGTGATTCTGAGGCCCAGGGTGCCTGGAATGATCTTTCGAAGTTTGGTTATATTTTAATTAGCGCAAGTAAGCAGTTTTCCTGAAAAAGTGGAATTACTCTTAAATGGTAACTCAGATAAAAAATACGTGGGCACCATTGTGTTCATGATGGCGGGTTTTACCTAGGCACGACTTAAGTATAGTTGGCATGTGCCTCCTATGAGAAAACCCAAAAATGGAATAATTGTAAATAAAATAATTAAATAAATTATTTTATTTTTCAAATGCTTATAACTCACAAATGGTAAGTCGTAGTGAAAATTTGAGACCACCATTGTACTTGTGAGAGTATAATCTCTTTAAGAAGATACTAACATTGGTCAGCACATGCCACCAATGAAAGTTAGTTTTTGGCCATAAATAAATTAATTAAGTGAATTTTTTTATTATAAAATTCATTACATCTAAACGGTAACTCAGATTGAAAATATGAGGGTAAATTTGGGTTCATTGGGGAATTCTTCACTTAGGCAGATCCTAACCTTGACCAGCGCAGGCCACGGGTGACTGTTATAATTTTTCAGAACTTTTTTTCGGGTACATTCAGTAAACGCACGAGCGGCGTTATAAAACTTTTGAACCAGTGATCAAAATTGAAATCTGATGGCACAATTGAACTCGCAATGATAATATTCACTTAAGGAGACCTTCACCTTGACCGTAGTACGTTGAGGGTGAAAGTTAGTTTTTGTGAATTTTTTGGGAGAGTTAAAAGAATAAAAATAAAATAAATAAAAACTTTTATTTTATTTTTAAAACCTCCCAATTTGTATGTGCAAGGTGGGGACCACCTGAGCTAGGAAACCCTCAAAATTGAATTTTTAATGGCGGGGACAACCTGAAACCCTTAAACTCCCTCTTTAATGATGGAGGTGACTTTTGGTTTTCTCTGAATTAATTATGCCAACCTCATCATAATTAATGGCCAACATTAATTTAACAAGTTGGATATTATTTTTATTGGGTTAGGGAAAATCATTAGAGAGGGTTGGAAAACCTTGGAGGTTTTAGAGGAAATCTTCTTCTCCAACGAAGAATGCTTCTCCGATGACGAACTTGCTCCAACGAAGAACGAGGAATCGACCCTGAGCCCAGATCGAAAGTGCCTTGTGGGAGCGACGAACGCAGACAGTCTTCAACGAATTCATCTTCTTCCCCATGCCGCATCCTATGGAACCTTCAATGTAGGGTTTGTTTTTTTGAATACCACCTTACCCGTTCTTTACGTTCTTCGTGATTCAAGAATTATTGAGCTGCTTGTTACCGCCCTAACACGGAGGATGTGGGACAAACGAACATGGCGCAACATCTCCGAAACCTCTGTGGTTTTTGGAACATTATTTGTGGTGGAAGAGGATGGTGACCAGTGCTGGCGATTGGCACCGATGGGACTCGGGAGAGGCCATCGGCACCACGACCGATTGCGAAGATGGGTGCGGTGCAACCGCGCCTCCCGAGAAGAGCCATCGGCCGTCGGCCGTGGAGGAGCAAGGAAGGCGGCCAACACTCCAGCCAGCCGCACGAAGGGGACGACGGTGTGTGACTGCACCAACCAGCGTGTGACTACAACGCCTGACATGTGACTGCACTGCCTGGCGTGTAGAATCCGTGACCTCATGCCGCGATAGAGAGGGGAAGGCAGTCGGGTCGCTATTGGGCGCCAGAGAAGGCGCAACACACGACCGCGCCACGCGTAAGAGGGGGTCGACTATCTAGCCAGCCACGGTGGGTTGCCGCACCATGGGCCGCCGCACAATGGGCCACCCGACACTATGGGCTATAGTACCGTGGGGCGCTGCATCGTGAGCCCAATGGGCTACTGCACCGTGGGCTGCCGCATCGCGAGCCCAGCAGGCTTCCGCACCGCTAGCCGTGGTGCCGGTGGGCCAGGCCAGACCTAGTGGGCCGTGTCGGACACAGGTCCAGACCCAATTCGGACCAGGTCGGGTCGGCCCAATTCGGGTCGGGCCAGGTCGGATAGGACCCGAAACAACTTCGACCATTTCATTATTTTGACCATATCTTGAGATACGAGCATCCGTTTGAAGAACCTTCTATCAAGCCAGAAACCTTGGATTGAGAAGGTCCTTTTGGTATACCCACTTTGGTTTTGAATAATGTTGGTGTATGGCCAGGATGGATCGAACACAAATCTAACTGGGCCCTCGAGACTAAAAGCCAAATAACTTATAGACCGGGCATCTGATTGATGCACTGTTTATTGCGTTGAGACTCCTTTTACTTGGCAGTCCTTTGGGACACTTCTTCAGGGGACTTCGTGGTATTTGGAGTATCTACCTATTGCATGAGGAGCGAACCCTCTCGGAATAAAGCAAGATTAGTGCGAGAACCCTGTAGCTGACTGTAACATGAGAAATGGATCATATGTGGGTCTATGAATTGGGATACTTTATGGGTCTGCGATTGAGGGTCCCACATGGATCCGCTCTAGGAATCCATGCGGGACTACTGTAGGACCCTTCATGGGTCTTCTGTACTAGGATCCTATGTGGTTCTGATGATGTACTAGGATCCTATGTGGGTCTGATGATTTTAGATTTTACGTGGGTCTGATGATTTTGGATCTTACATGCGTCTACCTCTTAATAGAGTAAGATTATTCAGTAGTCACATCTAATCGTCTTTACTACAATACCTAGGTTATACCTGCTGTGAGCTGAGACATTATCTTCGTGGTGAAACATTGGTGGTATTATTCCTAGTGGCTTACCTATGTGGTACTTTCCTTCATGGTGATACCTTTATGGTATTCTTTTGTGTGGCGTACCTGTGTCATACTTACCTTCATGGTGAAACCTTTTTTGTATTCTTCTATGTGGCATAACTGTGTGGTATTATCCTTTATGGTGATACCCTGGTGGTATTCTTCTATGTGGTGAATCTATGTTTTACTCTCCTTCACGGTGATACCTTTGTTGTATTCTTATATGTGGAATTACCTTTGTGAAATTCTTTGTGGTGTTACCTTTATGGTATTCTTTCCTTTGTGGAATAGTTAATCTTTGAGATAATGAGTTGGGCCTTGTGTTTCCTCATAAATAAGATGGGTAATCCTCATAACTTAGGTATATGTATGGGCATATACCTAAGTAGGGTTTTCTAATGTCTTCATGATTCATGGTTTATCCTTTGTGGGTTTTCTGAGATCTTAGAGGGTCTCTAGGTCCATACTGGGTATCTTTATACTCACCCCTGCACTGGCTATGCCCACGCCATGATGTGTTTGGTGCAGACGATGGACAACGGTGATTGAGGATGAGAGTACCAGGACTGGAGGTTTCTCAGAGGTGGAAATTAGACGAGGCATACCACAGAGACAAACGTTTGAGAGTTGTATCTACCCTTCAGGTAGGATCCTTGGTGGGTGTTCACAGGATCTATTTTAGTTTACTTGTATTTTTTAGTTTTCATGTACTTTATAGTTGGGCTTGTATTCTGGCCCCCTTTTTACTTTATGTACACACTCTATTCACAATATTGTTTACTTTTGATCATATATTACTATGTGTTTGGATGTGTGTGTTTACAGGTTATAAAGGCAATGCCTTCCCTGTTTTAGGGAATACGCCTTTCGGTGCTTGTCGCCTTCCCCTGGCCTATGGAAGTTGGTCTTGGGGTAGTCACGACACGGGTCGTAGGGGACGAGTCATGATAAATTGGTATCGGAGGAGTCTGTTCTATTGTAGAACTAGGACTCTGATATTTTTTGTGTGGAAATAATGTTAAGTGTTATGAGTGTGGTTTTCAGTTTAGGGAATCCAGTGTTAGTGTGACGGCTGACATACCCATACACCAGGACCCTGAATTCTGATTTCTGACTCAGCGTGCGAAAACACTGATTGCGTGTGTTTTTTAATGTTTTCTTTTTTGATTTCTTTGAGTCATCTCACCAAGTATAAATTAATGACAGTGGCACACCTGTTCTTTATCAGGATTCCTCTACATAGATAGTCATCTAGGATTTCCAGAAGAGTACACGATGACTTCCCACCGAGCGACAAGGCTCCGGTGTAGGGCCCTCTTACTATGTTGGCACCTTCAGGTGGTGTACCAGCATCACCACCACCTGTTGGAAAGCAGTTACCCCCATCCGAACTGGAAGACAATGCACAGCGAATGAGTGCATTACATGAGTTCTAGTAGCAAAGGCCTCCTAGGATTCGAAGTGAGACAGTTTCCCACACAGCTGAGGACTGGCTAGAGGTGGTTACTAGAGTTTTCTGCCTAGTTGAGACATGAGTAGACCAGATAGTGATCTTATCTTCTAGACTTTCTCAGTGAGTGACCATGAGGATGATCCACATAGTGATGAGGCATTGGTACATGGACCATTACCCAAGATAGTACCTTCAGGTAGTATGTCAACTACATCATTTCCTGTTGGTCAGTAGTTACAACCGGCGGTACTGGTAGGGGACACATATAGGCTTAGAGCCTTATGCGTGATTCAGCATCAGATACCCCTCAGGTTCCAAGGTGAGCCTGACTCACAAGTGGCTAGGACTAGCTCGAGGAGGTGGATGAGAGTTCTCTAGATCTTCTACAGCTTCGTAAGGATGACATGTTGGTAGATGAGTATTCATTGAGGCATACCGATCATTCCGGGTACTCGATGAATACGATACAATTAGTGCTTCGGGGATCAGTCTTTTGAGCGCAATGTGTTTAAGGACGTCCGAGACAGAACTATTCCTCTATACATTCCTACTTATGATGGTGTGCTAGAGAGTACCTCTATGGTTGAATGTTATTTGGCTAAGCAGATACAGCTAGTGGATGTTAGTAGTGGGAAAACAGAAAACTAGCACAAGTCTTAGAGACTTGAGCATTAAAAATGTTTCAGGAAGAATAAGTGTTAGGGAAAGATGAATCTATAGGACTTCATACATGGAAGCATATCTATGGGAGTGGCATGATGTGGTGTACATTTCAACATGTTACATCCACCCCCCATTGTGGTCCACACTAGGCTCAGGGAGCTGGAGGATAGGGGAAGAGAGTGGCTTCATGCGGCCATGGAGTGAAACGCAAGGGATCTTGGAATGATTCGATGCATGGTTGAGTCGTCCAAACTTACCCTCATGGTAGTAGTAGTTTTGAGTTTTGAATTCCCAATGGGAGTGGATAGAGTTCCTCCATGAGTATGACTTTGAGATAGTATATACTATTGGGAAGGGGAACGTGGTAGCAGATACACTCAACCGGATGTCTGGCCAGCAGGTGTTGAGTGAGGCGATAGAGCATCTAACTACTTTACAGATATCCTACATGGATGGAGATGGAGCAGCTTATCTTTAGTCTCTTATAGTAACTCCCCCACTTCTTCAATGATTTAGGGAGGCGTAGCATGGGGAAACTAACTGCGCAGCTTGACATGCTCAGATATCGACAGGAAAGGCACCAAATAGATTTTTGGAAGGTGGGGAGCACGTCTTGTTTTTCAGAGGATGTACTATGGTACTGGTGGAGATACTTGAGTATGTGTTGAAAGAGTTACATACATCCCCTCTAGAGGTACATCCAGAAGTGGAGAAAAAGTACCAGGACCTCCGGCATCAACATTGGTGGCCGATAATGATGATAGAAGTAGCAGAGTCTGTCACATGGTGCCTCACTTGTCCGCAAGTGAAGGCAGGGCACCAGGTTCCAACAGACATAATTCAGCCTTTAGAGGTCCCAGAGTGGATGTGGGATGTGATATCCATGGACTTTGTGACAAGATATCCAGGTACATTCATAAATCAAGATTCTATCTGGGTGATCGTTGACTAATTCACCAAGTCATCCCACTTCCTACCGACCAGAGGGCAGGGTTCAGTTGAGAGCTTGGGATGACTCTATGTGAAAGAGATTGTGTGGCTACATGGATTACCCTCAACGATTTTCTCTGATCATGATGAAAATTTTACTTCCCAGCCATGGAAGGGGAGGTAGGAGGATTTTTGGAAACAACTTCATTTGAGCACCACCTTCCATCCTCAGAAGGATGACCATATTAAGCGGGCCATTCAGAACATTGAGGAAAATCTACGTGCTTGCATCCTAGACTTCGGTCGCAGCTAGGAGGATCACTTTACCTTGGTGGAGTTTGCATACAACAACATCTATCACTCCACCATTAGGATGAAAACTTTTGAGGCATTGTACGGATGACATTTCAGATCGCCTTTGTGCTGGACTGACCTAGGGGAGTCAGCACTAATGGGACCAAATACGGTACGGGCTACCATGGAGAAGGTGCAGATCTATCAGGAGCGGATGAAGATAGCACAAAGCAGGAAGACGTTATATGCTGATAGGAGATGGAGACCTCTGGAGTTCGAGGGTGGTGACCAAATCTTTCTATGGGTCTCACCCCGACGAGGTTTGCGGAGATTTCGCAGGGGCGGAAAGTTATCTATGAGGTTTGTCGAACCCTTTCAGATCCTTAGTAGAGTTGGGGAGGTGGCATATTGCATATCCCTTCCACCACAGTTGGATAAGGTGAATGACGTCTTCCACATATCCTAGCTGAGGAGATACGTGCACGACCCATCTCATGTCATCAACCGTAGCGAGCTGGACATCGAGGATGGGGCGACATTTACAGAGGTTCTAGTGGAGATTGGGGATCGACAGGAGCGGGTACTTCGTGAGTGGTCGATACCTATAGTGCACATATAGTGGAAGCACGTGAACCTCCAGGAGAGCACATGGGAGCGGGAGGCTCAGATTTGTGCTATGTACCCTTTTTTGGTTGTTTTTCCTTTTTTGTGGCTTTCAGAGACGTAAATCCCTAAGGTGGGGAGAATGTAATGTACTATAAATTCTGTATAATTTTTCTAAATAATATGGAATTATTTTGAGATTTTGAAACCTAACGGTGTGCGATTCTGAGGCTCGGGGTTCTTGGAATGATCTGTCGAAGTTTGGTTAAGTTTTAATTAGTGTGCGTAATCAATTTTTATAAAAAAGTGGAAAAACTATTAAATGGTAACTTGGATCAG
Organism: Viscum album; assembly: GCA_963277665.1. NCBI lineage: Eukaryota > Viridiplantae > Streptophyta > Magnoliopsida > Santalales > Viscaceae > Viscum > Viscum album. The sequence goes on from OY728159.1 coordinate 1,280,539,943, forward strand.
AAATACATGGGAACCATTGCGTCCAAGATGGTGGGTTTACCCTAGGTGAGACTTAAGTTTAGTTGGTGTGGGCCTCCTGTGAGAAAACCCAAAAATGGAATAATCGTAAATAAAATAATAAAATAAATTATTTTATTTTTAAAATGATCATAACTCAAAAATGGTAACTCGAATTTAAAATTCGAGACCACCGCTTAACTTGTAAGGGTATACTCTCTTTAGGCAGATACTAATATTGGTCGGCACGGTCCATGAGTGAAATTTATTTTTTGGCCATAAATAAAATAATTAAGTGACAATTATTTTATTGTAAAATTCATTACTTCTAAATGGTAACTCGGATTAAAAATCTGAGAGTATTGTTGGGTTCTTTGGGGCCTGTTTCACATAGGCAGAGCTTAACCTCAACCGGAGAGAATCAAGAGGGACTGTTATAATTTTTCTGAACATTTTTTTAGGTACGTTCAATAAATGAGCGAGCGGCATTTTATAACTTTTGAACTGGTGCTTAGAATTGAAATATTATGGCACCGTTGAACTCACAGTGCAATATTTTATTAAAGAGACCTTCACTTTGACTATTGTAGGTCATGGCTGAATGTTACTTTTTGTGAATTTCATGGGAGAGTTAAAAGAATAAAAATAAAATAAAGAAAAACTTTATATTATTTTTAAAACCTCTCAAATTGTTTGTGCAGTGGTGGGGACCACCCGAGCTAGGAAACCCCCCAAATTTAATTTCTTAATTGTGCGGACCACCCGTCCCCTTGAACTCCCTCTTTAATGATGGAGGTTACTTTTGGTGTCCCCTGAATTAATTATTCCAACCTCATCCTAATTAATGGCCAACATTAATTTAATAAGTTGGCTATTCATTTTTTTGGGTTGGGGAAAATCATTGAAGAGGGTCGGAAAAGCCTTTGAGAATTTATAGGAACTCTTCTCCTACAACGAATAATGCTTATCCGATGAAGAACTTCCTCCAACGAAGAATGAGGAACCGACCCCGAGCCGAGATTGGAAGCGCCTTTTGGGAGTGACGAACGCCGATGCTCTTTAACAACTTCTTCTTCTTCCTCATGCCTCCTCCTACAGAATTTTAAAGGCATGGTTTGTTGTTTTGAAAATACCTTACCAGTTCTTGACATTCATCATGATTCAATAATTATGGAGACGCTTGCTACCATCCTAACATGGAGGGTGGGTGCCAAATGACCATGGTACGACCTCTCCGCATCATTTGTGGTTTTTGGTTAATTCTTCATGGTGGAGGAGGATGATGAAATGTGTCAGCGATTAGCACCAGTGGGACTCGGGAGAGTCTTCCAGCACCATGGCCAACCATGAAGTCGACGGTGGCACAACTGCACCAACAGAGAAGAGGTGCGGCCCGTCGGCCGCGGTGGAGCAAGGACGACAGCCGACACTTCGGCTGGATGCACAAATGGGATGAGGGCGCGCGACTATTCCACATGGTGTGCGACTTTGCCGCCCGACATACATGATCCGTGATAGTGAGGAGAGGATGACCGACTTGCTACCGGCCGCTGACGAAGGCATAGTGCGCGACCACACCATGTGGAGGAGGGGGCTGGCCGTCTAGCCTGCTACGGTGGGCCGCCACACCGTGGGTCGCCGCGCCGTTGGGCAGGGAGGGGCCGAACCCAGTGGGCCTGTTCGGACCTAGATCCAAACCTAGGTCGAACCGGATTGACCAGAATGGGGTCAGGTTGGCTCCGACCGGGTCGGGTTGGGTCGGTCCGACCGGGTCGGACCGAACTTAGACCAACATCGACCCTTTTTGTTATTTCAAACATATCTTGATCTACATGCGTCCATTTGATGAACCGTATATGGAAACAAGAACCTTGGATCAAGATGGTCCTTTTAGTATACCCCACTTATGTTTTGGATAATGATGGGGTATGGCCGGGTTGGATCGAACATGAATCCAATAGGGCCCTCAGGACTAAAAGGCTAGTAACTTATAGACCGGGCGTCCGATTGACCCAACTTCTATTTCATTGAGATCCATTTTACATGGAAAACCTTTGGGATACTTCATAGTGGGACATCGTGGTAGTTGGAGTATCGCCCTGTTGCTAGAGGAGCGGACCCTCCCGAAATCAAGTGAGCTTAGTGCGGGAACCCTGTAGCTGTATGTGACATGAGAAAGGGATCCTATGTGGTATGTGCTTTGGGATCCTTTGTGGGTCTATGATTGAGGGTCCCACATGGATCCAATCTAGGAATCTATGTGGGACTACTCTATGATCCTTCGTGGGTCTGCTATACTAGGATCCTATATGGGTCTGATGATGTACTAGGATCCTATGTGGGTCTGATGATTTAGGATCCTACGTGGGTGTGATGATTTGGGATCCTACGTGGGTCTGCCTCTTAACAGAGTAATATGATTCAGTATTTACATCTAATCATCTTTGAAACTGTACCTAAGTTATACCTGGTGTGAGCTGAGACCTTACCTATGTGGTGAAACCTTGGAGGTAATGTTCTATGTGGAGTACTAGTGTGGTACTTTCCTTTGTGGTGATACCTTTGTGGTATTCTTCTGTGAGGCGTACCTGTGTGGTACTTACCTTCGTGGTGATACCTTTGTGGTATTCTTCTATGTGGCGTACCTATGTGGTTCTATCCTTCGTGGTGATACCTTGGTGGTATTCTTCTATGTGGTGAACCTATGTGGTACTTTCCTTTATGGTGATACCTTTGTGGTAGTATTCTACGAGGAATTACCTTTGTGGTACTTACCTTTGTGGTGTTACCTTTGTCGTATTCTTTCCTTCGTGGAACAATTGAGCTTTGAGCTAATGAGTTGGGCCTTGTGTTTCCTCATGAATGAGATGGGTAATCTTGATAAATTATTTATATGTATGGGCATATACCTAAATAGGGTTGTCTGATGTTTTCATACTTCGCGGTTTATCCTTTGTGGGTTTTGTGAGACCTTAGAGGGTCTCAGGGTCCTTACTGAGTATCGTTATACTCACCCCTGCATGGGCTACACTTGCACCTTGTTGTGTTTGGTGCAGATGATGGACAATACTAATTGAGGACGAGAGTACCAGGACTAGAGGTAGCTCAGAGGTGGACATTAGATGAGGCGTACCACAAAGACGGCCGTTCGAGAGCTGTACCTACCCTTCAGGTTGGATCCTTAGAGGGTGTTCACAGAAGCTATTTTAGTTTACTTGTATTTTTTAGTTTCCTTGTACTTTAGAGTTGTCCTTGTATTCTATCCCCCTTTTTACTTTCTGTTCACACTCTATTCACTATATAGTTTACTTGTGATCATATCTTACTGTGTGCTGGGTTGTGTGTGTTTACAGGTTATAAAGGAAATGCGTTCCTAGTTTTGGGGAATATGTTTTTCAATGCTAGTCGCCTGCCCCTGGCCTGTGGATGGTGGGCTTGGGGTAGTCATGACACAGGCCCCAGGGGACTGGTCGTGACAGAACCAATCGATCATAGGTTTGGATCATCCATGTCAGCAACGAGATGATGGGTTTTAAAAATGTTTTTTAGGACATCTAAGAAATGATCATATTAAGTTGAATGATAGGAAGAGTATTGTGTTCACTTGTACTTGTTTATCTATTGGTTTAAAATTATATAGTGACCTCAAGATTTATAAATACTACAATTTTAATTATGGGTTCAATCAAGCCAATGTGTCCAAATAAATGCATGAGTAATGTTATAAAGTAGATAATTTGTGTTTCTATTTTCAATGATAACATTGGTGTTGCCGTGAGCAGGAGTTGACAAAAACTATTTTGAAAATCAGACAACCTCAGTTGTAAATTCTATTCCAAGGATGAAGATGAATCATGCATCTTTAGGTTTATTTGAGCCAAATCTAAGATCTATCATGTCAATTTCAGTGGCGTTTGAAGTTATGGAACCATGATGCTAGATTATTTGAATATTATGGGTTGTCTAGATCAATAAGGGTGGATCAATGGACCTATATCGATTCTTACTCAATGAATAATTTTTGGGAAATAAATGGAAGATTTGATGGGGATTTGCAATGATCATTGTATACTATGATTTTAGAAGAAGATGATAAAAAAAGGTCAAATGTAAAGCTGATGATGTAGACTATGTTTGTGATGATAACACATTGGTTAAATGAGTAGATAAAGTAGGTGATGTTAGATGTTTAATCACCATTCATAGAATTTATATATGAAAAAAATAAGTTGACACTTGGAGAAAAATGATTCTTACATTTGGCATTCATGATTCTAGAAATTGGAAAAAATATTTTTAAGATAGAAGTCAAATTCACTAAAAAATTATGTTTCTAGATCATTTAATAGCTGCATGCATGAAGAGTGAGGTTATTTTTGATATTTTCTAAAGTAATGGGGATAGTGACTCAATGTATGGGAATTATTTCTCTCAGGTGGCTATCACCTAACTAAGGTGGTATTTTGGGGGACATGACCTGGATGGAAAATAAAATAACCTCTTTATACATATGGAAAAGGGGATTTTATTCATGATTAGTGAACACATAGACAGTGAGGGAAATATATGGGATTATAATGAGACACTACCAAATTTATACTTCAGTGATGGTTTTTTAATAATTTCCTCTAAATTTTACCCATTTATAAAAAAATAATCTTTTTCTTGAACCCCCCCCCAAGCACCACCCCATCCCTTGAGTACCCCTTCCCTAATCTGTCACCACTGATTCATTTCCTCTCTCACTATCCCTCAAATTTCCCTTGACCCCCCTAAAGCCCTCGCGGATTCAATGATTCCCTCTGATCCCCCCCCAGGGCCAAGCTATCAGTGGCCCTCTGGTTTCCCTTATCCCCCAAAACCCTCTCCCTAAACATTTCTAGAACTGTGGTTTCTCATGATCCACCTTATCCCTCTCCCTCACCATATTTATGATTTATCATGAGCCCTCAATCCCTCTCCCTCTCCCTAAATGCCTTCAATTTCTTCTCCCATGATCCACCCCCACCAAGAGGTCATCAAGTAACACCTAGACTAGGTTCCCCCATTAATTCTAGGGAATAGAATTTCAATATTCACTAAATTTTGGATCTTTCTTAATCCAGGGATGATATAATCCTATAATCACTTAGAGTTTTTCCAAGACCGAACCTATAAAAGATTTACTTAGTTGAATGTAAGGCAAGAACTCGATTTTTCTTCCTAGATTTGTTCTCCTCAAATTCCAACAGTGTTTACCTAATTCTAATCCCATTGATAGGTGGTTGATATTATATTTTTTTTGAAATATCTCTCATTACTATGGCCTCAAAGAGATAGTTTATAATTAAATTTGTAGGTTTCCCCCTTCCTCCTCTCATGTCCTGAGAGAGTTAATTGGGGAATGGTATAAGGCCAGAAAAAGCATAATGAGGCTACGATTTTAAAACTAGTAAATGTTTTCCATGAACCTTTCATGGTTAAATGATTTTTTGTGATTCTTCCATGGATTTTACCTATTTATTATTGTATTTGAATTAAATTAAAAGTATTTTTTTATCATATAATTTCTTGGCATGATTAATCATTTGTTATACCTAATGAACTATGAAACAAAAGATATTCATCCTGTTTTCCATTGTTCATCATTTACTGAACTGATATGATAGTTTTATTCTTTAAAATAATTGCTATGTTTATCATGAAAAATTTTATTTGACTTATTGGACATATTGATCAAGTTGAAAAAATATATGGTTTTCTTTAAAAAACCAGAACCTCTTGTATTTGTATTCTATATAAAACATCTTAGACTATGTTTTAAAGATATTAGTATGTATTTTTAATGTACACTACCATATCTCATACATTTTTTGTTTTTCTAGAAGTATGAATGGGTAGTTTTCTAATCAATATCTTATACTTTATTTGGAATCCTACTAGTATGAATTATTCATTTCCTATGAGATCTCTTATCCTTTGTTTAGTTCTCTATGAGTACGTTGATTCATCTCTCTTTCCATCTTTTATATCCTTTTTTCATACTACTAGTTTAAATTATTTGCTTCAAATATTATATCGTATACTTTGTTTAGCTTATTATTTATATGAATTAGTTGTTCTATATTTTAACACTTATAATTTTCTTGGAATACTATTTGTACGGTTTGGATTTTGGTTATTCAATTCCATATGAATTATTAATAAACCAATTAATTTTCCTCAATGGTCAGTTATATCATTCCTTGGGCATGGTTTATATTTCACCTCGTATTCCATTTTTTTTAGTTATTCCATACCTTATACAAAGAATGAACCTAAGAAAATTCATCAATCCTAATTTTTGTCTTTAAATGGTTTAAAATAGTTTAGTGACTTGGCATAGAAGTTGGTCACATGCCATTTGGTTGTTAAAATTTTCAGTGGTTTTTATAATTGTAATTGTCTATTTAAAGGGGCATTTGACCCCAGTTTTGTCTTTACAAAGTGTGTGTATTTTTTTAGAGTAATATTTTTTGAATTTATGGTATTTTACATTTAATCATTTTTTAAATGTTTTTGACACCATAAGTCTCATGGTGGCTTGAAATGTTTTTAAAAGGTGAATGTTTAGTCTTAAAAAAAGGGTGGTTAAAACCAATTGAATTCATTTATTGTGGGATTTATTTCCTTGAAATGTAATTTTATGTAAATATTTATATTTCAAAATTGGGTTTCAGTGTGTGTATTGATAAATTATTTTCAAATAAAATTTGAAATATTTATTTCTTAATGATTTTCTATTTCTTCTCTTATTTCTATTTTAGATAATATTATCCGTGATTTATTTCATTTTTTTTAATTTGAATTTTTTAGTACCTATATGAATATTCTTATAACTAAATAGGTTTTGTTTTTTTCCACTTACATTCATTTATTTTTCTTCTTAATAATACTTATGTGTTATATTTTTTAAATATTTGTAAGACACATTGTTATATATATGGATAAAATACAGATAACATTACTGATGAACACACTTCAGTATAGTAAGGATTTTGAGGAGTTTTTAGATTTTTCAATTCATAATCAATCCATTTATAGGATAATAATATGTCCATATATGAAATGTAAATTTAGAATATGGTTGAAGAGACATGAAGTTTTTGAAAATTTTATATAGAACCAATTCCCTAGTCAATATTTTTATTGGATTTTTCCTGGAGAATCGAATATTATAAAATGTTTTAAAACTGATTTAAATATATAGAATGAGTTCCCAACTTCTTGAAAAATGAAAAATGAAATAAAAAACCTTATAAATGATGTTTTAGATATTGAAAGACAACAACATCGACATCAAACTAATTCAGAACAATTAGTTGAGGGTGTTAGAAATGGAAACTTGACAACTGATGTTTTTAGACTATAAGACAACCAGATCAAGATTGAATAAAATCATTGGTTCCAACTCTTGATTCTATTGAGAATAATTTAACAGAAAACTTCATTGAACAAACAAAATAATTTCATTATTTAGTCAATAATATAATTCAAGAGTTGTATGGTTGATGTTTGAAAGATTCAAAACATTATTTTCTACTGAAGTTGTGCCATATCAAATGCCTATGAGGAATTTCAAATAATGCGATGTACATGATCTTGGAATTGTTGTGTGATTTATTTCTTAAGGCTAAGATCCTTTATTATTTTTTTGATATGAGAAATGTTTTTAACATGTATGGTCTGAATAATACCAAAATACATGCTCATTGCAATGATTGTATTTTTTTTATTAGGGAGAGGATTCAAGCATATAGAATTGAAAAAAAATGTTCTTCTTATCGATGGAAGTTAATGGGTGACGTTGGAAGTTGGAATCAATATACTACTATGAATAAAAAGAAAAAAAACCTTAATGGTTTATTGTTACTTCCAATTAAAACCTCGTTTGTAAAGATTATTCATGTCATTGAAAACTATCGAGTACATAAGTTGGAATTATATAGATAATAAAAATGATAGGTTAATGAAACATCTAAGAGATTCCAAATCATTGAATACATTTGATATGATACATCTAGATTTATCATTTGATCCTAGGAATATACGATTAGGTTTGGTTGTTGTTGGATTCAACCCATTTCGGACATTGGGCAGCAATTACATCATTTGGATGGTTTTTATCCCTTGAAATATATCTTTGTGGATGTGTATGAAACAAACATATTTTATCATTTCGATTATTATTCTGAGAAAACATATTTTTTAAATGATATTGATGTATACTTGCAGCCTCTACTTGAAGAATTAGAGGAGTAATGGGGAAACAGTGTTGAGACATACGATGTGTCTTCTGGAACAATGTTCAAAATATACACAACTCTTATGTATACCATTAGTGACTTCTTTAGACATGGAATGTTATTTGGTAGATATAATTACATGTGGTTTTATTTTCCAATTTTTTACAATGATTTTTAGAATGAATGACTATGTTACAATAAAACATATCAATTCTTGTGTCATCAATGATTTATTAATTAATCTTATAGAATTCAGTTGAACAATTAAAAATTCAATGGTTCTATTGATCATAGACAACCTCCCAAGTTTTTGAAAGGTTAACAAATTTTATAATGACTTGAAAATGTTGAAACATAATATGGGAAAGATATATGCATATTAAGAATAATTTTTGTGACAATTTGATCTTCACATTTCATAATGATCCTTAAAAATTGAAGGACTATCACAATGCTCAGAGGGACTTACAAACAATGAACATAAAGCGTTATCTCTAGCCAAATGAGAATGTAAAGTATGAACCTGGAGTTTTTTCAATGAAAAATATAGATGAAGATACATTCCTTATAATTATGAAAAAAGTGAAGGTACCTGATGGGTATTCATGTAACATCTCAAGGTGGGTCGGCTTAATGAATTTTATGTTAAATGGATTAAAAATTCATGATTCACATATTTTTTATAGAAGATACTACATTTAAAATTTCATACATTATTACCTGAAAATGATACTGTACTTGTACTCCAATCTTTCCAATTATTCATACAAATATGTGAGATAACTCTACATCAAGATGAGCTTGATAACCTTTAGGAGAGATTTTTATTGACACTTTTTTCTATGGGATGCCCTTTCCTCTATCATTTATTTGTAATATGATGCATTTAACTATACATTTGGTCAATGAAATGAAACTATGATACCCCATATAGTATTGATAGAGGTATAAAATTTAGTGTTACTTTATTTATATGTTTTAAATCTTAGGAAAACAATTATTATCACTTCATGAAATACATAATTATGTTTTATTTAATAGATATCTTTGTCATCTCAAATCATATGTGGAAAAAAGATCACCCTGAAGGATCTATTTCCGAAGGATATTTAGCATAGGACTATCTTACCTTTTTTTCTAGATACTTGGTTGATATTGATATAATATTCAATCAAGTTTGATGTATTGATGACACATCGAATAAATCTCAAATACATGGAAAATCAAAAAAAATCTTACTATTGGCTGATTAGTTAGGAGGATCTCAAATGTTACACATATTGAAATAGAATTATTACTAGAACATATATATGAACTACTGAATATATAATTTTAAGATCCATTTATTTAATACATTAGGATACAAATAAAGAGATGGATGAGAATCTAAACACGAAATGGGAATGATATAAAAAAATTTGTTAATAAAGAGTTTGTAGAATGGTTTGCACGTCGTTTAAGTTCATACATATTTAAATCAATAAAAATATCAATTTGACAAACATTTTTTAAAACTGATAATGTATATTACTTTTTTAGATCATTAATACAGATACTGTGGTAGGGTTGTCCGATGATTTTATGTTTTTGGATTGAGGTACACTAAAAAAGGCAAGAAATTTCAATACTTACAGTGTAAATGGATAAAAATTTCATATAGTCGATTGGGAAGAGGATTTAGAAACATAGAATATTTTTATATTTATAGTTTATCAATTAAAATATAATGAAAATTTGAATGCTATTATAAAATTAAACTACCATATAAATTTTTTAGTTGTCTTATTCAAACGCAAGTGGTATGATAATACCATGGGTATTAAAAAATATTCCTTACAATTTACTTCTATAAACTTCTCTCTCTTTATGGATGCTAGTGACCATGAATTACATGACCTGCATATGTTCTCATCGCAATAAAAATTGATATATTTTTTGGAAGATTTTTTGGATAAAGGGTGAAGGGTAGTTATTCATGTACAAAAGAGACAATTTTATAATATGGGTAATCAAGTAGAATATTTGGAATTGGGAATTCAAACCCATAAAAAACATGAAATGAACTTATTTTTATATTATGATATTAAAAATATTATTTTTTAAGGGTGGATGAAGTAGATGATGTAATGATGGAGAAGGACAATGATGTTATTGTAAGAAAAATGATTTTAGACTTATTAATCTATTAATTTATCAACCAATTATATTATATGTGAAGACATTAATTATTAGTTATTTATATTTTTTTTTCAGTACCATGAATATGTTATCATTTCTATTTTGTATACATTTTTTTTCAAATATATTCTATGAAGTTAATTTTATTTAATTAAATGACAGGAATGATATGGAAGAAATGTTTTACTAATCATAGTAAACTCACAGTTGATGTTCTCTTAACCACACAGATAGATTATAATCCATCATCATACCTCCCTATAGTATCCTAGACACCAAGTTTTTTCTCCCTTTAGCATCTGTCACACCTCCTCCATTCGTTCAGCATCTGGCACAACCTCCTTCTTTGTTCCATCATCATACGAGATAATGCCTCCCCATTCAGTAGGTTCAGTAATGAGGTAACAGGTATTCAATACTATTTCTTGGTGAGGATATTAGATGGTGACATGTATAGGTAAAAATTTTAATGTCAATAAAGTAATTTCACTTTTTTAAACTAATAATTTTTTTCATAAAGGATGGAAAAAATGTTTCTACCAAGTGAAATATAAAATATTTAGATGTCTAGAATATGAACAGATTAAAGATATTTATCCCATTTGACTGTTATAGGGTCCCCACATTTAATTTCATAGGATTATTTTTTTAAATTATAGGCCATCTAGAAGCGAAGCCAGATACCCATCCGGTTACCAATGCTGATGGAGGCGTATGTGTCAATATTGGAGAAAATAAAGTCTTTAATTCCTAGATAATGGTAATTTTAATACATTTTGGTGTAATTGAATGTCATTATTTTATTTAATTATAATATTTTAAAAATGGATCTATTTGTACATATGTTATTTCACTTTACTGTGGCTGATATTATCGCACAGAAGTGGATGTTGAAAATTTTGGGTATGAAATGAAAATATATTAAATTGAGATTATGGAATGAATTTAATGATACATTATTGACCACTCAACATTAGTATGATAAGGTACCTGAAGGAGTACCTAGAGAGAAGTGGAAGTTGTTTTTTTATTCTCATTTTCATGAAAAGCACTTGGTATTGAAATATAAATATTATTATATTAATATCATTTTTTACATATACATGAATCTGATAAGGAAATGAAATTTCATAAATTACTATTAAATTACTTGTTATTTATTTTAGTATGTTTCAAGAGAAAATGAATCAAGTCAAGCTAAAAAAATCATCCCCCACAATGTCAGATAATTTGTTTTTCAAAAACAGATAGACTCTGGTAAAATTTTCATTAGTTTAAATATTTTTAAGATAACATTATTTGTTTCATATATTAAATTACAAATTTATATTTGTTTAAAGTATTCAATGAATTTAGGGCCCCATGTCTCTCGAAAAGAACATTGGTTGTATTTTCATAAAAATATAATGGGTGTTATGTTAATGATCCCACAAAATAAGTTTGAGTATGAGTTTATTTTTTATTTTAATAACTAATTGTTATTTATCATTATGTTAATATGTATCGATTCAAATATGACTGATATTTGATTCATATGTGAAAAAAAGAACTATGGGATTCCAATTTCATGCGGTCCTTTTTAGTCTCCTAGGACGATCCAATTGGCCAAGTCCTTTGCAAGGACCATCCTGGTCGAGTTTGTGGGATGGGTTTGGGATAATAACCATCTAAGGTATTTAACAGGCCACTGAGTATTGTAGCATTATATACTCCTAGTTTTAGTTATTCCCTACCTCGATATCATCATAGGAAGTTTGTTTCAATGAATAGTGAAATTATGGAACATGGGGCTCATATAAAGATGTAACATGTAAAGTTTGTTCCTCTATAGAAATAATTGATTGAATTATATCAAAAAAAGATAGTTTTTTTTACTCAGTAGTATTGAATTTTTTAGTGGTATTGAGTAAGTAAATCAGAAAAAATCATAATCATTTAATACATTAAATTTTATTGGGTTTAAGTTCAATTTTAAATTTAAATATACAACATTGTTTAATTTTAAAGAAAATTTTAATACTAATACTGATATAAGGGAGTGGAGAAAGAGACATATAGGGTTTCAATAAAAGTTCATTAGGTAGTTATTCGGGTTCACTTTGGATTTAGTGATTATGTTTAACTAATCTTATGACAAACTAATACTAATATGGTGGCTCATAATCTATGATGTGGTTTCTATTAGGGATATATGTATTTCTCTTAAATTGCATGAAAACCTATATGCTTGTTTTATTTTATATGTTTTATTCCAATTTTTCCATTATACTACTCATTCTTAGGCTGTTTAGGTTTTGTTTTGTTTTATCACTCTTTAAAGTTTCACCTCTTATTGTTCTATTCAATATATATAGACTCTATCAACCATTTATAAACATTATTCAATTTTTATTTACACTTGGTAATTTACCACGTACTACCTGAATAACTTAACATGTTAGTCAACTTTCATCATGACATCCCACTATTATTTTTCTTATCTATAAAATATATAGATTGTAAGTTACACCCTCTTCTCAGATAGTAAACCTTAATCTAGTTTATTCACATAGATAAAATGTCTATTAGTATATAGACTCCAAAAATTTATTCTCATTAAATTAGACATGATGTTGATTTTAAAAATCTAGGAATTGTGATGTTTTATAAATATTGGGTGTGTTAAGACCCTTTTGATAAATATTTTTAATTTTTTTATTTATTTTATTAATCAATTAATGGATTATTAATTTTGTTTTCCAAAGGGATGTTCATTGATTATATTATTAAATAATGATCCCAAGGCCCATTTAGACCTTTTAACAGTTTATTGGAAATTATAACCCTTAGAAAATCCACTTTTAAACATGATGAGAATTATGGATATTTGGATTCTTGTAATTTTCATCCCAGTTGAGGGAAGTTGAATCAATTTGTTAAGATTAGATTAATGGGATGTTTTTATGTGGGTTTGTGGAGGTGCGAGTGGGATAAATGATTATTTTTTTGATATGATAATGTTTTAAGCCTATTATATGAAATTCTCACCTTCATTTATATGTTACGAGAAGTCTTGGTTAGAACTGTGGGAAGTCTATATACACATTCATACTAGTTATGAATTAAACCAGTCTATATATTTTCATGTTTGTTCTTTACTGTACCATGGTTGTTGTTTATTTATCTATATATTTTTAAAATAGATATATAGTTATAGTTTAAACCACAACTAAATTATTAATTATAAATGGTTTAAACTTACCCAATATAAGGTTGACATTTTTTTAGTGGTGGTTTTTTGGTTTTCATGGTAGTTTCCCCTTCTCAAACATGTCGAATAGATATCAGAAATTTAAACCACCACTATCCCCTTAGGATTTTTGGGAGGGGAAAACACTTCTAAATGGATGGAACCAATGTGAGTTTGATTTTGAATCCAACTTTAGTGGCAGTTTTTTGAAACTATCATGAAACAATATGTTGGCATTTTAAATCACCAGAAAATAAAAAAACCATAGCTATCAGTCAATTTTATTGTAGGGAGATAATTTTCTAAGAGGAGAGATAGAGAAAAAGTGATAACAATCTCAACTCATAAATTGATAGTGTGATAGCACGAGAAAGAAGGCCACTTTGATAGAGAAGCTTCACTACCTTTCTTCTGTATTTCTGTTTAGAGATCAAATTTCATAAAAATATTTTTGTTTTCATTTTTTTGAAAATGCAAGATTAATTTCTTTTATTGGAATTGGATTGGAATGAATATATATTTTTCTATATATTTGATTTATTTTTCATAATTTAGTGATTATAATTATTTTATAACAAACTTATTTAATTTTATGATGAGTATCATTTATGTGCTATAAAAAGTACCTATGATGGATGATAACAAATCTCCTCAACCATTGAGCATCATATGAAGTACCAAAGAGTGGAAAAAGGATGACAAATCTATTATAAATTATTGATTTTTTTACTAATTTTTTATTGACTTATCATTATTTAGGAGTGTTTAATTTACTGTGGAGATCTCCTAACAATAGTTTGGTGTTTCAATACACCTACTCCGTTGTCCCTGGAAGGTTTTTGTTTTTTTAATTTAAAATAGTGAAAATCATATATAAACAATTCTCACTAGTCTAATCCTCGTAATTTCATAAATTGACACTATTTTCCCTCTATCATTTATCTTATTTCAAAATCATCATCACAAAAAACATTTTTATTGTTTTCATCTTCTTTTTGTTCATTTTTCGTTATTTTGGTCACACATTTTTTTTTATTATATGTGGATATGATAGTCATACTCACCACATTACTTTTAGTTTATTGGTTTTAAATATTTAAAATTGACTTGATTCAACAACATACCCAATAAAATTTTGGCACCATTATTGGGGAAGGAATGTGATTCAAAATATATTTAAAAAGAACTAAATACTAAAAAGTCGTAGAAAATAAAAAAATGATTGTTGTTTTACACACTGTGTGTGTTGGAATTCAAAAATATTCTTTTATGTGGTGTTTTTCTAGACCTATATTTATTTCTGGTTTTTGGATTGGTTTTTTAAGTGTTAACATTCTATTTTGGTTGTGTTTTGGTAAAAAATGGGAAATCAAAGGGGTTTGGATTGAAAAAATGACATTTTCTGTGTTTTTGGTGCTGCTATAGTCACATGACATGGAAGTGTGTTTATAACTAGACTTAAATTCAAATATTAACCCTGAGACACATCAATTTTATAAACATGCACCTAATGACCAATTTGAGAAGAATAAAATGTTATAGTAAATTCTTGATAAACTTAATAAATATGAAGAACTATGCATTGATGGAATGAAAAACTGGAAAACCAAAACATGGTAAATTCTGAAAAATAAATAAAATAAAAAATTATGGAATTGATAAGTGAAGTAAAAGAGTTTTAAGTATTTTAAAATTGGAACGTTTAGTATAGTGAGGAATATATACTAAATTATGTTCTTTATCTTGAAAAAAGATGAAAATTGAAAAATATTTTTTGAATACCTTCAGGAAGATTCTAAAGACAAGGAAAAATAGTATCCCATTATCATTTTTAATCTGATTATGAAATTAATGAGAAAGCCAATATTTTGGGAAAATATGATGTTTCTTAAGAATAACGTAAAATAATAAACCCACCTAATGAAAACTACAAGTATTCAAAAATTATAGTGTCCATAATAGAAAATGATTTGGATTTATTTATAGAGTCAACTTGAATTTGAAAAGTAATGCGCCATAATTTTCATGGTTCTTAGGCTTGAAAATGTTTTTTATTATAGGAGAACTGATGGTGTGGTTTCTCAAGTTGAGAAAAAATTTGATGAAGAGGAATTAAATGTTAAAAATTCTTCAAATTGTTTTAATGAAATTATAGAAAAAAAATTGAGCTAGAATTTGGGGATACTTTGGAATAAAAGTTTAAAATGGAATTTTCTAATTTTTAAAATGATGAACTTGTTTTTCATTATAAACTGATTTATTTTAAAATAGAAAACCCCACAATATTTGAACTTGTTACTGTTAAAGATTTACAGGGAGTAGATTTAGAATTAAAAACTATAGAAGATAAATTATTCATCAAGCCTTAATTTATTATGTACCTCACCAAAAATTAAATAATAAATGGGAATCAAATGTTAACTAACTTGGGAAGAATTTCTTAAATTTGGAGTTTTCAGGATTTATATTTTTATCAAACTAAATTGGACTTCTCTTTTACTATGATTGATTTTGAAAAGCCAAAGGGAATTTCATTTATCATAGGGGTTGAAATTTTGGAAGTGGAGCCTAAATTGAATATTGAACACACACTAATTGAACATAGAAGAGGTTATTTTTCAAAATAAGCGGTTATTGGTTACACGACTATAGATGAATATTTGGAAGAAAATCATAACTTAAAAAAATTAGAAAATGAATGTTTTCTACTTAGATTTAAATCATATAGTCTCTATATATAAATTATTTCCTAAACTATTTTGTGTTCTGAAATTTACTTTGGAGTTGATAATAAATTTCAAGAGCAATATTTTATTATTTCTAATGATTTTAAAATATACTTTGAATTTTTTCTGAAAAACCTATTCTAAAATTTGTTTTTTAAAACTCTGCCTTGATGTCCTCTATTTTTGAGGTTTTTTTGGTTTTTTATTATTAATAGAGATTTTTGAATCATTTTTTTTGTCTTAGTACAGATTCTACCTTGCTGTCTCTTCTATAAAATATTGAAATTTTTATTTATAATTTTTTCTAAACTATGCAGCATGATGTTCAACTTTAAAAGGGGGTGTTTATGGGTATATTAATGTTGGAAGGGGATTCAAGTGTTTTCTTACTAGTTTAGATTCCTATGATAATCAATTCTCATTTAAAAATAAATGAGAGAAATAAAGGTGTTGGTTTATGGATGAGATACCAAACCTACTTCGTGACTATGGTTAATTGCTTGGGGAGTCTGTTGGGGACTATAAACCCAACGTTGCATGGGAGAAAACCTATGGTTTTTAATTTTTTCTTTACAAAATAAATGATTCTCACTCAGTTCCATTCCAGCTGTGGTATTATCCTACCTCCCTTTAGAGCGGTACAATGTTGAATTTTTTTCAAGACGATTTATGACTGATATTCACTTCCATACAGAGCTACAATCTTGAACAACCTGCTTCAAGTTACCCTGAATTTATCTATAGCTACATTATTTCATGAACATAGATTCATGTTTTCTTATGTTTTATATTTTAATATTGTATGTAATTAATCTTTATGGTGTCCATAAATATTTATTATAAATAAATAAGGGATTATTTTTAATAAACATCATGAAAAACGTTTCCTCATTCCTAAAAATGAATTTCTATGTTTCATTTTATAATCATCGTTGATCCTATTAGTCTTTAATTCATTTCACAATTGTGTACTGTAATAGTACATGTGCTTTTTTTGTGCTCATTGGAAAATCATTGTTTAGTGCTTTGTCCTTTGACAATTACTAAGCACCAAATAAACAATGGATGATAGATGATCTATCCAGGGAGAACTCAACTGATTATAAGACATCGAAATATTAGAATAAGATAAACCCATGATGGGATGAGTCGAGATTCAGAAGTTATATAAGAAGGTAGGCTAGCAAAAGAGTCTGATTGAATCTTGAAGACAATGATTTGCAGACTAATCGAGATCGAGCTCCTGTGAATAAGATTCATGGAATACTGATGTTGGGACTGAGTTTTGAATAATACAAGCTCAAACATGGTACCAAACTGTTGATTGAGGACCAAGAATATATCCTTAATTTTTCTATTGTGAATTGATTGATTATTGGGTGAACATATCCATGTCAGGATCATTCTAATGTGTGTTGTTCATCACTATTGAGGAACATTGATTCCAAATTATTTGAAAAAATTTGGCTTTCAAGCCAAATATGAGGGGGTCAACGGACATATCAAGGTTCTTTCCTGGTGACCTTGTTTGAGAAATCAATGTAAGGTGAGATGTGGCTTTGTGATGATCATGGTATTCTAGGATTTTGAAATAGTATAAGAAACATGGGGTTGAGTTTTAGCCGATGATGTAGACCATGATTATGATGAGAATGTGTAGGTTGACCGAGGAGATAAGGCGTGTTGTATGGGCTTTTAATCCTTTTTAGAGTATTTTATACTTAAGAAAACTATATTGACACCTAGAGAAGACTGAGTCTGACACATGGCCTTTAGGAAGATGGACACCAAAAATAATAATTTTAAGGTAAATTTCAAAGTGAATGAAAATGATGTTGTTAGAGAATTTAATTCCTCCATGCTTGTGGGGTGAGGTGATTTTGGAGGTTTGTTAAAGCACTGACGATAGTGTCTCATGTTATGATAATTAATTCTCTTAGGTGGTAATCATGAAATGAAGTCTCTGTTTTAGAGATCGTAACCTAGTTGGAAAATAAAATATGATCTATATAAATTATAAAATGGTGATTTTGTTCTTGGGGAGTGAACACATAGAATATGAGGAAATCATATGGGAATAGGACAAAGAAAAATTTCTCGAGCTAAGATTTGGGGTAGAAGAAAGAACATAATTGATTTAGAAATTAAATGAGATCGAGCTTGAGGAAGAAGAGGAATTTTATAGAAAACCTCCTTATTTCTTTAACCTTCTCCTATATTTTTGTTTAATAGATAAAATTTATTAAATTTTTTTTTGTTTCTTTAGAACAACATAGATTAATTTAATATATAAGAATTTGAATAAAATGATTTTATTTATTCATTATTTTTTATAATTGAGTTCGTGCAATTATTGAGTAAGTAAAATTCGTCTATTCCTCCTAATTTCATCACCACTCTATCTCCCTCTCACAAAACCATCATCACAAAAACATTTATTCTATTTTCAATTTTTTCTTTGTTTTGGTCACACATTTTTTTACCCCATTCATTGTGGATATTATATTCATACTCAACACATTACTAGTAGTTTATAGAATTTAAAAAATTACATTTGACCTGATTCAACAACATATGTGATAAAACATCAAAACAATTATCTAAAAAAGAAAGAGTTTACAACAAAAATAAAGGCAAAAAAGTTTTAAAAAATTATCCTGGAATACATAATATGTTAACACACTAGAATTTAATAATTCCAAACACACTATATATTTTTTCATTTTAAAAATTATTATTTTATTACAAACTAAAAAAACATGTGATCCAAAGTCAAAGGCTCTGAAATAGAAATCATAGAATAAAAAATTAATATGTATAAAAATCATATAATACAATCATAGTTGAATGATCTAAAATACCCTTCATGTGGGGACAACTTATAGCTTCCGTTGAATGGTTTAGTGAGGAAAATATCTACATTGAGTGATTTCACCTACATCATCACCTTCTTGTTTTATTCCATAGTGATGAAACCTGGTAGCATGACTATTTGAATATGCGAGTGTGGGTCGATGTTTATTTTCCCAAATCTTTTTTCATTTAAATATATTGGTTTGTGTGACCGGCTAACTCTCCACCAATTACAAATTTCATCATGTGATTTCAAAAATATTTACATTAAATTATTCATGAAAATGGAACTGAAGGAGAAATCTAGTAAATCAATGTCATTTTAGAACATAATATATTTACTTTAATCATCAAGAAAAATACTAGATTATAGTTTTTCTTGTTTTAAAACCTTTCCAATAATAAAATCATAATTTATTTATATGTTCACACCCAATTATAAAATATAAAAATTAGAATAAATTACTTACTTATGAAAGTTATTTATATCAAACACTACTGGATTTTCTACTCATCATCCCACAAACATAATTATGTATTAAATCCAAAATCCCGTTAAATAGTTCGGTTTTAACACTAAAAACATTAATGGTAATTGTTACTAATATACAAGTTTTACATGTACCAAATGATTACCACAAATAATATTTGTAATGTTTTTGGATGGATTTATCATTTATATGTCTATGGTGTCAATGAAAAAATAGTTGGTGTTTGAATCATTAATTTTGACCTTTTTATTTTGAATATTATATATAGGATTATTCATCTATAGAATTAATAGATCATTGATGACATTCATAATTACATAAAACATTTCATTCATATATAATGAAAAATAATAGTTCATAATAATGAATGAAATTATTTTATTAATTAAATAATGAATATACTATTTATGGAAAAAAACTGTATCAATTTTTTAATTATACAATTGATCAACCAGATATAAATAGTTCCCATGTGCCCCTCTCAAATGAAAATCCATTTCACCATTTTCAAAACATAGATCTACTTCTCCATCAAAAAAATTATTTTCTATTCAAGAGTGTTTATAAATCATTAAAAATGTAAAATGCACAACTAATATGTTGTACCCACGAACAAGGATTAGAAAAATTGATTTCTATAACAATTAATACATTATGCTCAAGATGGTTCTATATATAATTGAGAACACATGTAAAGTTATTATAATAATCTATAAGGTTATAATGACAACCCAAAATAGATCTCACAATGAATTTTGTTTTTAATTAAATTTTATTATACGATAGAAAATATTTATTTATTGAGTACCATGTTTTAAAAATTACATAATAAATATTTTGTTTAATATAATCCAACTAGAATGATGTACCCTTATGTTATATTTATTAATAGGTAAAAATACATATTTCATTATGATTTAACTTAGCTATTCTCATCTCTTAAGTCATGATTATTTTGGTTAAAAATCATTCAAATTATATCAAATATAAATCATAAATAATTTAAAGTAAAACACATTGTATAAATTATTTTTAATAAACTCTCATAACTCTATTACTAAGGGAACATAATCATTAGATTCATCCAGGCATGTGTAGTCAGAGGCATATATCTGGTATATATATCTAATGGTTATATTTTCTCATATTCTTCTATATTTATACTATATATCCCCTAATTACTCAACTATGGAATGATCCACTAATTTGGATTATGGAGGTCCTAATGATTTTTTTACTTTGGAAGGGCTCTACACCTTCATATTTTAAAGAGGTTTTAAATATCTTACCATTTTATGTGAATCTTATACATATCACATTTCATGTAATACCTTTATGCATGCATGCTTTTTTAAAGATTTACCTTATGTATCTCATTTCTTCAACCTAATTATTATTTTTCAAATTATATTAATGTATAACTCTTATACACATAATATTTTCTATTATGCGTTAAAAAAATAAATTTAATTACAATATTAAAAGTATATCAATATGCATCATATGTATAATGAAAATTAAGAACTTTTCATATAATTGATTACAATCAAATAAGGTAACTAACCCCCAATTTTCTAAAATAGAGCATAAGCTCCCAGGATAGTGAGAAGTTTGACCCAAGGTCTCAGAATCTATATATCATTACTCAAAAATGATTTTAAATTACAAAATAATTTTTAATATAACTATGAAAGAAAAATTATAAAAAATTATAACATCAAAATTATAACAAACAAACCCTCATTTTTGGTTGAACTAATCTAAACCGTATGTTATACCGTGCATGAAACTCCTAAAACACATAAAATAATATTTATAATAAACAATCCATAAAATTAAAATTAATGAATAAAAATATCAGAAATATAAAAAATTAAAATATAAAAATTAAATAAATAAGCGAACAATTATCATATTTATCAAAATAATATAAAAAATATCTAACATTTATATTTTCTTCTAAAATAAATGTTGAATGGAAGAAATTTACCCTATATCCAGAATCTATGAATTTTTTTAAGAAACAAATTATATATATATATATATATATATGAGCTGATGAGGTAAATGGAAGTTGACCCCTCTTTCCATCCATGATATCCAAAGAACGAAGATGTCTTAGTATGAATCCACACTCCCCTATCCTTGAAATATTTTCCATTTTGGTGGAAAGGAACACACTCTAAACTACAATAAATTCCCCTTTGGACCCCTTAGTTGGATAGGAAAACAAACATGTGGGGGTCACTTTTTTTCATGGGCTAGCCTGGCTAAACTGATCCAATCCCTTTTACTGTGAGTGGGTTCCCTAGACTCAAATCTTGTATATAGATTGATTTTCATAACATATATACAATTTAATATACACCCTTGTCTTATCTTACCATGATATCAACATTAATTTCACCTATACAATATCATTGATAATTTCATTAGGTTACATATCATATCAAAAATTTATAACAGTTCCCAACTATAATGAAAACATCGAGATACCGTGGAATAGTTTTAAATATATATCTTATAGTTTAAATAAATCCGATTGACATGGAATAAATGATATTTGGATATTAGGTGATGGTGTCTCAGAGGCATTGAGACTTCATCTCATAAAGTTCACTCACACCCCTCACCCACTGGATTGAGAAGAGGTTGAGGTGCTACTAAACATAGGTGATGTCCCCAGGACACTAAAGGCGGGTAAAAAGTGCCAAGGGAATATAAAATATTTGGGGGATGATTTCCATTAAAAGTATAACAACCTACTGAAGATTATACAATGAAATTAAATTATATGATGTATGTAATGAATTAAAATACTACTAAAACAAAAAAAATACTATATTAGAGTGGAAATTGTAAAAGGGAATGTACAACACAAATACAATAAAGGTAAATAAGACTCAATGAAATCAATGTTTTATCATCCTAAACATCAACCCAAACAAGCCCCACATTCCTACTACATGTCTCACTACATCATTAAGAATCACTATAAAAATTTGATACCTTCCATTTAACTGTATATTAGTATAAAACTTTTGAAAATACACCAAATTTCCCATATAGAGTGTGAGTATAAAACTCAGTTGGTAATCCCCAAATTCTTCCTAAAACATGCCACCAGGAACAAGAAAAACTTATCTCATATTTATATAAAATATAGAATGATATTATCAAAATAGTTTGACGTAAAAAATAATTTAACTAAAAACAATTGAACTAAATCAAATATTCATTATTTCCTTCCACTTTTCATACCAACTCAAGTTTTACACGTACACAACCATGAATTCCTAATTTTAATCCCAATACTCATGAGCAAGGACCCATCCCATCACCAAGTTTTCACCTAAAGGAATCCCATGTTCCACTTTGGTAGTAACCCCATGTCTTAACCAATAAGGATCCACCAATAAAATTTCATGAACTCACTCCAACCACAAATTCCAAGTTCTCAATAAAGACCATTACTTTTAAACCATTTTATTTTAATAAATTTATCAAGCACCATATGTACACCATTCAAAAACCAAATATTTAGTTATTAAAACCAAGTAATTTTTCCAACAAATAAAAATTGAGTGATTTATAATTTAATCCTTTAATTTCTAGAAAAAGTTAAGTTGAATAAAATCCACCTTCCTCACAATGATTAGAGAAAATGAGGAAAAATACATGAAACATTTACATCCATCCTTAAAACTTCTTCTCTACATTATATCCCTTCAAGATATCATCAAAACACATCATGAATCATAGATCTATCCATAATTAAATAGATATAATGTTTCATGTGAGAGAGGATGATGATATTTAAGATAAATCAGGAAAAATAGAGACTTACCATTGATTATGGATAACCAATGCACATTGTTTTTTAAGATATCGTATCCATATCCAAAGAAACCACCATGAATTCCTATAGAAGACGATTATTTCTAGAGCCTAATAGAATAGAATAAAAATGAGAGTTTCAGAGCGTAAAAATGAGTTGAACTCAAATTCTCAGAGTATTGAATTCACATAGCACAATTAGATTGCACTGTTTTTAAAACATTGCACCATTCATGAACATAACACAATCTCCAAACTAGATAGTTGTATGATTATATTACATGGTTTGGAAAATCATGTGACAAACATGCACATGCTACTTGACATCCATCATAGAGTTACATGGTTCGTCAAACTGTGTGCATGATACTATCCCAAACTCCTTATTACGCACCGTTTCTCATGACACTCACATGGTTTAGTGAAATCATATTCCAATGGTGCACTTACCTAGTGAATCCCAGATCTTCTTGCATGGTTTCTTAGAGAAAATTTATGGGTTTCCCAAACTATTATCAAACTATGAACCCTTAAAAAACCTTCCAATATACTCTAAAAACCATCCAAAAACTCCCAAAACACAAAATAATTATTATATAACAAAACCATATATAAAAAGGGTAAATTTACTAAAAAAATGGGTGTACATTCTCCCCACAATTGGCCTTTACTTCCTTAGAATGTTAGAGACTCAAATTGCTTTGGACGATCTTGAGCCACTATTATAGCATTCCCTTCTCATGTTTCCATGTATCTTCCTAAATCTAACAATGCTACTATTAGAATCATTCCAAATGAAACTTTTCCCATGGAAGTGATTCTCTTTTCTACCCATAATTTTTATAGGAACATAAATTAACTTAACATTTGGCTCGAGATCAACATGTTCCCATCGAATAACATGGTCAGGATTAGGTTGAAACTTCTTAAATTGAGTTATATGAAATATAGTATACACAAATATAAATCATGGTGGTAAATCCAACAAATAATCCACATAACCAATTAATTATAGTATATTAGAAGGTCCAATGTATTGAGGAGATATTTTTCCTATATACCCAAATGAAAATTTCTTATCCTTGAAGAGACTCTCAAGAAAACATGATCACCCACAACAAAGGAGAAAAATAGATGATGGTGATTTGCATGTGATTTCTGATGAATCTGAGTTATTTACATTCTTTTCTTGACCCTTTGAATTATCTCTATTATTCCATGAAAAAATATAGGTCTAAAAGTGATTATTTACATGTTTCCACCCAAAAAAGTAGATAATGGTATGTACGACCATACAATGCTTTAAAAAAAGCCATATGTATTGAGTCTTGAAAGATATTGTTATATTGGAACTCCACTAATGGTATAAAATATTCTCACAAGACTCCAAAACCCATAATTTAATATCAAATCATGTCTTCCAACATTTGGATCACATGTTTCAGATGAAAATTAGTTTGAGGATCATAAACTATGTGTATGGTCATCTGGGTATTAAGGGATTACTGCAAGGATTTCCAAAACTAAGATGTAAACCTACGGTCTTGGTGATACATAATTGAATCCAACACTTAATAAAACATCATATATTTTCAAATGTTTATTATTTTAATGTATTCCACTATATTGGATTCATGATAAGGGAAGTGATCCTAATTTTTGATACAATACACAATCACCAAAATAGAATCTTGTTTTTGGGAATTTCTTAGTAGTCCTATGAAAAAAATCCATAGACATATACTCTCATTAATACATGGGAATAGGTAAATATTTCCACATACTCTTTAGATGGTGGTGCTTTTCCTTAACCCATTGATAGGTTAGGAAACATGAGACACACCCTATAATATGTGTTTTAATGTCATACCACCAAAACTATATTCTCATTTTTTTAGAAGTACTCTAAATTATAGGATAAACAACCCATCTTGAGTAATGGTAGAGAAAAATAATATATTCCAGATTAGTTGGAGGAACCATGATCCAATCTCTAAAATGTAATAGAGAACTACCATCTAGTGTTTATCCTTCAATGGTGTCCCTGCTATTGAGTTTCAAACTTATAGTTAGATATCATATATTATATATAGGAGCATCTGTAACCTGATCCATCAAATTTAGGAATAAAAGATTCTAAAAACAAGACTACAACATCACCATGCTTAGTATAATTCTAGTGCATATCAACTACGACCGTAATCAGGTTCCACTGATCTGAATCCTCTTTAGAGAGACAACTATATGAATTTGTACTCAACAAATCATTCAGTTAGTTTCATATAAATTGTGTATATATTAATTCAAATTCAAACTCATGAAGCTATTCCATCCATCTTCATTACCTTAGATTTATATCTCTTTGTGAGAAAAAGTTTTTCAAGATTTTTTTATCCATAAAGACTCTGAATTTATCATAAAAGGTTAATGATACAATGTTTTCATGTCATGGACTATATAAGATAGCTCTAAATTAGAAGTTCTTTAATTATTCCCGCTCACATATTTTTGTCATGACCCGTAATATACTACTTGATCTCCCAACATGAGAACACATCCGAAACCAGAACCAGATGTATCACAATAGACCACACAACAATATACAGACTTTGGAAACATAAGTATATGTGGTAAAATAATATAAACATTAAAATCTTGAAAAACATTTTGGAACTCTCCACTCTATAATAAAAAAACACCTTTTCTTTTCAAATATGTAATCAAAGACAAAAGTTGTGAAAAAAATCATGTAAAAAGAATTTATAATACCCTGCCAAGTCAAAGAAACTGTGAATGTCGATGATATTCTATGGTGGATACTAAGAGATAAAAAATTATACCTTTTTTAGGATCCATCCAGAATCATATTTCATAAATAACCTGGCTAAAGAAATATACCTCTTGTATACAAAAATTACACATTGAAATATTTCCATATACGTGACTTTCCTCCAAGACACTCAAAATTTTTCCCAAGTGTTGTTCATGATCAGCCTCTATCCTAGAAAATAGAAGAATATAGTTAATGAATACCACCACAAAAAAGTCAAGACACCTATTAAATATCCTATTCATAAATTCCATAAATGCTACCGGTGAATTTATAAGACCAAAGGGTATAATGATTTATTCATAATGACCATAATGACACTAGGAAGTTTTCTTTGAGTGATATTTCTTTCAAACAAGAATTTGATGACACAATAATTTTAATTAAATCTTATATAAACATTTTGATTCCCCTTAGTTCTCCAAAAATATCATCAATTCTTAGAGTAGGATATCAATTATTTTTCCTAACTTGGTTGCGTTTATGATAGTCCACACAAAGATGAAGAGTTATATCTACTTTAAAAAAAGAACAGATGCTACCTATGGATACGTACTTGGTCCAATGAATCATTTTATTTACAACTCTTCCAGCGAATCCTTAATTTACCTTAATTATATTTGGGATATCCTATATGAATGAAATGAAATATAAATGGCCCTTAAAAAGAGATAAATAAAAAATTCCACATATATTTTAGATGGAAACCAGGATAAGTTTTCATGTAATACTTTAGAAAATTGATCTATGTTGGTTGGAAAATAAATATGTTTGATTGAATTTATAGTTTTTAAAGTAATTACTTCAAACTAGTAAGATATAGTCCTATCTACTAGTACTAAAGATTTTACTCTACCTTCATTCACATCTCAATTTACTTTAAAGAGATGATTTACTCTATCAAAAGATGAAAAACTAACCTATTAGGAATAACAACCGATGTGGGTCTTGAAGGATATCATCCAATCCATTCCTAAAACTAGGTCATAGGTGTTTATCTCAAGAATAGTGAAATCTGAAAAAAAATCAGACTCATCAATGGTTATAGAACACACTACAAACTTAAAGGCTCAACATTCTCATTGGTTAATATGTGTTTTAAGTTTCAAGACATGAGCCATTATTTTAATAAAAAATACCATATGATACACAACATGAGAATCAATAAAAGAGTTAGACACATCTATATCAAACAAAACATGTAGGAGTATAGAGTTTAAGAGAATAGTATCTCACACCATTTAAGAACCATATTTATGCTCCATAATCATTTTATTAATAGCATACAACTTCTTACTAGGTGAACCTAGAAATTATTTATTGCTATTTTGTGGCTTTGATGACTTTTGAGGTGTTAGTGTGATATGAGAGTCACCAAGGGATCCTCAATTCTAGGGGCGATTACCATTATGTCTCAATCAACCCATATGTACCTAAGAATATTAGGACATTTTGGATCCATTTCCATCAATCGACTTTAGATTCATAATGCAATAACATTTCAAATATCCCTAATTGCCACAATTTTGACATTATCATAAGGGTATCATGAATTTTTTCTAGATTTAAAAATAATATCCACAATGATAACATCCTAACTGATTACTTTAGTGATCTGGAAATTATATTGAACCACCTGACTAATTTCTTGGTGATTTTCCATCTTGAGAAAAATTATACCTTTTCTTCTTGTAACCATGTTTGAGTTCTCACTTGTACTTGTGTAAGTAAAAGTGTTTCCCCCAATGTAGGTTTCTATTATATTCCCGTTACTACCATCACCCTATTTACTATTTTCATATAGTTTTTAATACAATGGAAAACATCCTATAGAATATGTCAGGTCACAACCTTTCCTCATAGGTCCTATATTTCAAGTTCTCACAAGAGGCAACTTCAGGAAAAAAATTCATCAATCTCAAGAATTGAGTTTCATAATCCAGCACAAAAAACTTTTATACTTCAAAGTAAATAATAAAATAATCCTTTTGATCTTATAGGTGTGTGGATATATTTTATTTTCAAAAAAATATTCAAAGCCTGGTCATGTTAGGTTGTGGTCGCATTTAGTATAGAAAATAATATCACACCACTTTCTAGTAAGATCATTTAGTATATAAAAAACTAGCTTCAAATTAATTTCCTTCAAGGTTCAAAAGATAAAAAATTAAATATATTTTTTTCAATCTATGCCACTGATTATTTAGGTCTATAATCTTCTCCAATAATCTATGGATTATTTTTCTAAAATTATATGGAAATATTTTATTGGAGTTGCTACAAATTTTGATTTACCATTTACATGATTTGAAATACATAGACTATGATGGTTATGATATTTTGACTTTCTTATGGTTAATGTCAAATTATTTTTTCCACTGATTCCTTCCATGGGTTCCTCGGTCATTGAAATAGTTCCACTCTAAATAGCATAATAAAAAGTTATATAAATAATCAAGAACATTTCTTGAAAAAAAGGATTGATATATTCAAATCACCAAAAGAATAAATCATCATTATGAATTTAGAAAAAACTTAAAACTCAATATTATTAATGTAGTCATAGTGGAAAGTCTCACTACTAATTCATGGTATTCCACACTCATCAGCTAAACCCATGATGATGAGAGGAAAAAACACATAGAAGTGTCTTAGAACATTTTTCATACCCCGAAAACCGTGTTAACTTGAAGTTCAACACAAAGAGGTTAGAGACTTATTTTTATGCTATACATTTCATGTTTCTAGATTCCTATGTTGTTTATACCATCCCAAGATGATGGACTGACCTAGATTAATAACATTTGTAACATCTCACCCTACTCCCATTCTATTTGGAAGATGCAAAGTTTCTACAGGCCTTAGGTTATTGTAACACACGAATGTTCTTATGAAATATTTTCATTAATAATTTTAATTCTTCAGTACCTTTCATTTCACACAATCACAAGTTTAAACAAACTACAAGATGCCATTACTGAAAAATTACCATTACATCCTATCCATTAGGTTAGTGGGAATAAACATAACTAACTTATGAAAATGCATTGTGAATTCATTGGATATCAATTATTTATGAAAAATATAAATCAATTAGATATTTTTATTTCTGAGTGAATTAATATTGGTAATGAAATTAATGATAGATATATATATATGTTTTATAATTAAAAAATAATTTTTTATATTCTTTCAATGGATATTTTAATCATAGGTTATGAATTAACCCTATTTAAGTTATAGAAAACTATTTTAAGGGTAATTTTACTCCATTGAATGGTGATCCCCATTGAAATTAAGATTTTAACATATTAATAATTTTTATATCATAACATAATCATGTTATTTTGATGAGACATATAAAAATTTACTATGGATAAATTTATGATATTTTTCTGATTACTTTCAAGTTTTGATAAATAGAAAATATACCCAAACATTTATGCTAGAACAACTTTTTTCATCCAAACAATTTATATTGTTAAATTAAATTATTGAATGGTTTTAAAGTATAAATATATTATATTTTTATCATTCAATATAATGTATGACATTAGCATTAATTTTACATTGAATCCAGATATAAAAACATTTCAATCTCTTGCAATGTCACAACTTTTAAATCATGTTTTCTCTTTCCAACAACGATATTGATTTTAATTTAATTATAGAAACTTATGTGTTTTAAATTTTGAATAATGGATTCCATATTTTGAATCATTAGGTATAGATTATTTTAATAGGTTACTTTTATTTTTTGGAAATTATGAATATTAACTTTACTAATTTTTTTATTACTGCGCACTACTGGAAAAATAACCTATACCCATAGTACAAAACTATGGGTATATCCCCCAAAACCGTGGTTATAAGATATACCCATGGTTTTGGGAACCATGGGTGCTGAAGGAGTCGGGATAAGTCCCTAACATATACCCACTATTTGAAAAACCATGGGTATACCTTTTTTCCACCATGTCAAAGCCACAAATCCTCAAATCCACGCTGTCAAAGCCTTATACCCATGGTTTTCAAACCGTGGATAAAAATTGTGCAAAAAACAACCAAGCAGGTATTGAACTCGTGACGTCCCGGGACCCGCCCTTCAAATTCGACGCGTCTCACCACTTAAGCTACATCATTTATATTAATATATATCTACATATTTCAATATATATTAATCTTTGACCCTATTATGTAAAAAAAGATAACGAGTTTCGAACCCGCGTCTTACTCCTTAAAGTTCCAGCGCTTAACCAACAAAGATACCTTAATTACGTCAAAATATATCTACATTTATTTTAATACATTAATCCTTTTTTCTGTATTCAAAAAAATCCATCGAGATTCGATACTTCAATCACTTGAAATAACATGAAACACATCACCAACCCACCCATAGAATGAATATGCTTAAATATTTATTTCAACCTAAATATATTAATTAAAACTGTGGCTATAGGATGGAAAAATGTGGGTATAGGTTTTCCCTCCATTTTTTTTGATTCCGGCATATTTGTTTTACAGCCATAATGTGGGAAAGATATACCCATGGGTTTAAAAAACTGTGGGGATAAGCCTTGAAATAAATACCTATACCCACGGTTTTGAGCAAAACTCTGGGTATAAGTTATTTTTTCTCCACAGTTTTAGAAAACTGTGGGAATAGGCCATTAAAAACCTATACCCATTGTTTTGTGGTAAACTGTGGGTATAGGTTCACACACTATACATATACCCATGGGTTTCCTAAACCATGGGTATAGGGAACCCCTATACCCACGATTATCCCAAAATCGTGGGTACAAGGCTATTTTCCAGTAGTGGCGGTTAAGGTTAAATTAAGAAAAAAAATATTATAAAATTATCTTAACACTTGTTTAAATCTTATTGTATAACTAAATTCACATCTTATCATATATAGTTTCAAATGGAATAACTTAATGGAAACTTTACCATAAATATGACATTAGTTTTATTAAAATTAATGAATCTGACAAAATGTCACACACTCTTTTTATGTAAGTATATTAATTCTAATATGGGGATAAGAACCATATAACATTGACTATAGGTTGTCTATGAAAATATAAAATAATTACCTATATCATATAAATTTATTTATAATTTTTATAAATTAAATAATTATCCTTAAGTGTGACATAATAGTGATGAAAAATTTATTTTATTAATAGAAATATCAAATAAATGATATTAAAAATATTAAAAGAAATATAATTTGAATTAATTAAGGTTCTTCAAGAATTTTATAGGTCATTATGAAATTTTTATAGTATATTCAATGTTTTGGTATGATGTTATCTTCAATGTTGATTTTATTTAAAATCAATGAAATGAATAGTGTAAAATTGATACTATTCATATTTTATAAAATTAACATTTTATTATTTTATTTAAAAATCATAAAAATATTTAAAAATTATACATTGATAATTATAAGATTTAAAATGTCATAAAATATCCATTTACAGTCAATTAATACCATATAAGTAAATATATTTAACCATTAAATATTTAGAATGTTATTACCTCAATTGAAATTAAATAGATTAAATCAATGGTTTAAAATCAAACTAAACAAGTCTAAAGTTTATTAATTGATAGTATTTTGACCCATCCTCATATTATCTTAGAAATAATCCACATTAGAGCAATTTTAATTTAAAAATTAATTTATATTATTTTAATAGTTTTGGTTTTTCCAAAGGTGCCCATCCCCTCTCTTATAAAAGGGCACCTATCCATCCCTTTTAATCACACCTGTAAATATTTTTTTCTTAGAAAACCACAGACCATTTCCTCTCCCAACGTTTTTAATTAATCATAAGGGCCACACTTTGGGATTTATTCCATCATACGAAGGCCTTTGGTGTAAATCAAATGAAGATTCTCGAAAAAGTGGAGGTGCAAATACATACGAAGGATGTCAAACCTAATGTAAGAGATAATTTCAGAATCTCATTATTATTTGAGATTATTTATACATAAGTATTTACTAAGGTATATTTATCATCAACATCTATGTTTCTTAAATATGTAATATTATTTTTATTCTTATACAATTTTTTAATGTCAATTTTTCCAATTGGTTAATTTTTTGTTAATCAATATTAAATGAATCCTTTGATATTTTTTGATACGATGTAATTTTTGAATTTTATGACAATAGTATGAGGTTAATATTTTTTTAAATTATATAGAATGAAAATATTTTTACATATCTATAAGGACTTATTTCCATGAATCTTCCTTTACAAAATTTCAAGTTTATTTTCAACTAAATTATTTTAATTTAAAATTTAGAGAAATTTCGAGAAAAGAAAACATTTTTAAAAAAGAAAGGATATTTTCATCAAGAATTAAGTTCAAGTGTTATATCAAAATAATTTTCCATCTAATATAATTCTCTTTAAATGGGGTTACATTTCTATCCCTATTATTTCTATGATTTTATTATTTTATTGATGAAATGATATTTTATATGGATTATGTTATGATAGACCGATGTTTAAAAAATCCTTCTTATTTATGAGGTTATGCTATGATGAATGATTTGTGTTTTTCAAGAACATATAAGAATGATTTCATTATGATGTGGTTGATACCTATATCTCCATCCAATGTATTGGGTAAATATTTATATCTCATATGATAGATAAGAATGCAATGATAATTAAATCTAGTTCAGTAATGTAGTTTCTAAATGAAAAGTAAAAATTATTTAGTAATGGACTTTGTCTGCCATGATGCTCTTCAAAATGATCCTTCACTAATATGAAATTATTTTCTATTCTTATGTTCTTGATATAAAACATCATTTATTATGTTTTTAATTTTTGTATTATGTCTATTAAATCTTATGAACTTTTATCCCATGTTATGATATCCCAAACTTTCATATGTAGGATAATAATTCCAAATGTTATGTTTTTATGAATTCTGATTGTGATATGATTGATATTTCCCTTATCTACCTTCACTGACCATTTTATCCCACCTCATTCATATATTTATTTTCCCCAGTTTATGAAGAAGGTTATTATGTATGATATGTCAAAAAGGAGTCTAGTGATGAATAAATAAGTAGGAGGTGGTGTAGACGTTTTATGAACCATTTTTTTTATGTTTCATGGTTTTTAAAGACACTATACCTATATGGTCTTTTCATGGATTTATTATATGTTGTAATGAATATACTTAAATTTTAATGTAATATCAATATATGTAAATATTGGTTGTTATAGTTGGTATCAAAGGAAAGGTATAGTTAACCTTTTAAAAATAGGATGAGGAAGCCATTGAATGAACCCTAAAGATATGTCTAACTATAGTTTAGAATCCTAGTGTTTTAGAAATGATGATGAATAACCTAGGATAAAACCTAAAGTGTCTTAAATTGATTTTTTTTCTTGAATAGGTGGTTTTCCAGTTATTGTAAGTGCTTTTCACACTATACTTCATGGTTTTAGTCAATGGATGGAACCCCAAGGAACCACATTAATGCTGAAAGTGATAGGAAATGAAATGATTGTACCCCTAAGCAACCAAATGTTATGGGAGGTGGACTAAAAAATCTTGTATCGAGGATCACACAAAATTCTTAATATATGAATCATGTAGTACATAAAAATGAGTAAAGGAGGGAGAAACATTTTGTTGAGTCCTTTGTGTAGCACCCACCTTAATTCAGCTTGTCTTCTTATCCATTAGTGGATGACCAATGGATCAATACCACTGAAATGATATTTTCAATTCTACAATGTTCTAAATATGATAAAGTTATCTTATAAGTCTATTTTTTTGAAGGTGAAGCTAATCTATAGTGGAATATTGTCAAGAATACAAGGGAAATATATGAAAGTGAGTCCATGGAATGGGATGAGATCAAAATCTTATTTTTCAATAAGTACATTCTTCGTATTCATCAAACAAATATAGATTATTTCCTTGAACTTAATAAAGAGGAGGATCAAATCATTTGTATCGATGAAGAAAATTTTACAAGATTTTCAAGGTAATCTTTTAGAATTATTATCCAACCTAAGTGTAAGATTGGTATATTCTTTAGGGGATTAAAATCAAGACATCATAGGCCATTATACAAAAAGAACTTTAATAGCTATGAGGAAATTGTTCTATGTTCTATCAATGTTGATATAGATATTGAAGTATCCCATCAGTCACATGGGTCTGATAAGAAGGGAAAAATATAATTCAAAGGAAAATAAAAAGACAACACTAAAAAGAAGACGAGTCTTCCCTTTTGCTAAAAGTGTGAAAAAAACATGGGAAAATTTTACTTAAAGGGGATAGTAAATATTTTCTGTGTGTAAAAGTAGTTCATTAGTCTGTTGAATCCTAAGTGATGGTAAAAAGATGTTTAATGATGATAACAGAGAAAAGGATACACAGAATACACCTCCTAATCATCAATTCTATAAGTGCAGGTAAATCAATAATTAAGCCAATCGATTCCCTAATCCAACAGTTATTGATGTTGATCGACGTTAGTAAACTATTTAGGAAAAAAGACAAAGGAAGGTCACATTCAATTAATATCGGCGATGTGGAGTACGATAATGAAGTGGTGAAATTTTCACTTACTATTCACTATAGAGTAGAAAATGTTTTATTTGATTCTAAATCCACCCACTCTTTTATTTCTAATGAATTTTGTAAGGGTATCAGCATATTACTTCAAGAATTAGATGTTAAGTTAGTTGTGACCAGTCCTAATGGAACAACGGTCACATCAAATGTTTTTAATTATTCTCCAGTGAAGTTTTTGGGAAGGTGCTTCCTGAAAATCTTTTGATTCGTCCTATAGTGGAACTTGATGTGATTCTTGGAGTGGATTGGATTTCTCTATATGGATCTCATATCAATTTCCAAGTAAGGGAAGTCATATTTTATATTCTATATCAATCTATGATCATCTATTGATTCATGGTTGAATATAATGTTCCATTAGAAATTTATTCCATTTTGTGGGTCTGGATTCCAATAAATGAGGGTTATTTATCTCAAATGATTGGGGAGAAAATCTCAATTAATAATAAACCCATTGTACGTGAGTTTTATGATGTCTTTTTGGTGGGATTTCTAGGTCTTCCACCAAATTGTGAAGTTGATTTTTAAATAGAAGTTATACCGGGTGCTAGTACTATTTCAAAGAAACCTTATTGAATGGCCATAATTGGGTTATAGTAATTAAAGAAGTAACTCAAAGGAAATATTGTTAAGATGTTAATATTCCCTAGTGTGTCACCTTGGGGAGCACATGTTCTATTTGTTAAGAAGAAATATGGATCAATGTGACTCTACATTTAGTATTGAGAACATAGCAGGATCACTATAAAGAACAAATATCCTCTTCACTGCATTGATGAATTATTAAACCAACTACAATGAGATTAATACTTTTCCAAGATTTATCCTCATTCAGGATATCTTCAATTAATGGTCAAGAATAAGTATATTCCAAAGATGACATTCTGTACAAGGTATGGAAACTATGAATTTATAGTAATTCATTTTTTCCTACTATTTTCCCCATTATCTTCATGTATATAATGAATTGTGTCTTTAGAGACTATATTGATCAGTTTTTGGTAGTGTTTATAGATGACATTCTTGTCTATTTTAAGACCAAGGAAGGACATGAATACCACTTGAGAATTGTACTGAAGACCCTGAGAAAGTAGAATCTTTATGAAAATTTTTACCAGCTGTACATTTTGGATTTAGAATGTTTCATTTTTTGGTCAAATATTCTCAAGAGAAGGGATATTTGTAGATCCATCAATAACATAATTAGTTAAAAATTGGTTGAGACACAAATATTAACTGAGATCCAATTTGTTCATGGTCTAACTGGATATTATCGATATTTTATGAAAAAAATTTCACGATCATTTAATCCACTCACCATGTTTACTCAGAAAATATATAAGTTCATATTGATGGGGGAATGTGATGAGAATTTAAAATATCTAAAAAAAGGTTAGATAGTGCACATGTGCTCTTACTAATTTGTATTGGAGAAAGGTTTGAGATATATAGTGATGAATCCAAGAAGGGGCTAGGATATGTTCCCATGAAAAATGATTTGGTGATAGCTTATTCTTTATGATATTTGAAAATCCATGAGAAAAATTACCCAACTCATGATTTGGATTTAGCTACAGTAATCTTTTCATTAAATATATAGATGCATTATCTTTATGGTGAAACATGTGATAATTATACTAATTATAAATGTTTAAAGTATATTTTCACACAAAATGAGTTTAATATGTACAAAATAATATGGTTAGGGTTGATTAAATATTTCGATTTATTAATACATTACCACCATGCAAAAGTGAACAAGGTAAAAAATGCTTTGAGTCGAAAAGACCATGCTATCCTATTCGTGATGAGGATCACAGAAGATCCAATATTTTTGGATTTTCAAAGGATGGATATTCAAATTATAAAGAAAAGGGAGAAATATTATCTTTCTCTATTGAATGTTCAACTATCTATAAAAGTGAATATTAAGGAGCCACAGAAGAAATATGTAGAGCTACAAAATACGATGAGAAATATTTCTGAATTTAATCTTGATTGGGATGAAATAATAAGGTTCAGGAAATTGGTTTTTATTCCTCCGATACCAGAATTAATGATGTAGCTGTTGGATGAGGCACATAGTTCTTAATTATCTATTCAACCTATACGCACAATGATGTATAGGTATATAAAATAATATTTCTAGTGGGATGCCATGAAAAGAGATGGTGTCAAATATGTCTCTCAATGCATGGTTTGTCAGCAAGTTATGTCTACGAGATAGAAGTCTAAGGGGATGTTGCAACCATTACACTTACCAAAATAGAAATGGGAAAACATAACTATGGAATTTGTCATCGGATTTCCCAAAACATCAAAAGGCAATAACATTATCTTTGTTATAGTTTATCACCTAATGAAGTTGGCACAATTACTTACTATTATAGATTATTTCTATCTTTATCATCTTTCTAGGATATATGTAAAGGAAGTGGTAAGATTTCACGGAGTACCACTTTCCATTATATCTGATTGGAATTTCAGGTTTAACTTGAAGTTATGGAGAAGTCTTGAGAATTCTATGGATACAAGGTTATGTTTTAGTACTTCTTTTTATCCCCACACATGCGGTTAGTCCGAGAGGACACATTAATCTCTGGAATACATGTTGAGAGTATTCTTTATATATTTTAAACGTGGTTGGGATAATCACCTAACTTTGGTTGAATTTTCATAAAACAATATCTTTCACTCATGTATTCATATGGATCATTATTAATATCTCTATATAAATAATTTCTAAACTCCAAATTTTTTAGTATGAATTTGTGGAAAGAAATCTATTAGGACCTGATCTTGTTGATGAAATGACAGAAATGGTCATATCTATTTAACAACACATAAGAGAATATCGGATTCTATAAAAAAGTTCTAATGAAAACCTTAGAAAAGACCCTGAGTTTGATGTTGGTGATAAGTCATTTCTATGAATATATCCCTAGAAAAGAGTGATGATATTTGGAAAGACAACCTACAAGGAACAAGCTTTATAAGGAGGAGGAGTAAGGAGATTTCACCATAGCAGAAGATAAACGGATTGAAAGAATGAATGGGTATGACACCTGCCATCAGGAAAAGCCTGTGAATGCATGGGAAAGCCTAGATGAACAACCATGTTAATGTGGAGAGTTTATTTCACGATGAAGATGCTGGGGAGGATTAGTTCCAAGTAATGTGTCTAGGATGCATGTAATGTTTGAAGCCTACAAGAAATGAATTCCTCTAATTCCTACGGGCCATGTAATACTAATGATTACAGGCCCTGTAAGGGTTCAAACTCACCCCTTGAAAGGTGGATTATCAAAAATCAATAAAATTGAATGCCTTTGGGCCATTGGAGTGGAAAGAAGGGAAATATGAGCCCCAAGTATATGGGTCCTTTTGAAATTATTGATCATGTTGGGAAGATAGCTAATTCATTAGCGCTTCCACCGAATCTCTCTCAAGTTCATACTGTGTTCCATGTATCTCTCCAAAGAAATTATATACCTTATCCTTAACATGTACTAAACTCTTAAGTCATACGGTTGGAGAAAGAACTTCCTTATGAAGAATAACCGATAGAGATTCTGAATCATAGCAAAAAAGTTATATGAAGCAAGAACACTCACTTGGTTAAAGTTTTGTGTCGGAACAAAAAAATTAAATAAACTACATGGGAGCATGACGACATGATGAGGGAGAGTCATCATCATCTATTTATTTCCAAGTGATGAATTTCTAGGGGGAAATTCAGTTTAAGGGGGGTAGAATGTAACACTCATATGTTTTTATGAAAAATTTTCATTAAATAATTTTTATTATTCAGTACCTTGCATTGAATGAAATTGTGAGTTTAAATGAATTATGATATGATTTTAGTATAAAATTATTGTTATATCCTCACCATTAGGTTAGAGGGAATAAAATATAATTAACTTAAGAAAATACATTGTGAATTCATTGGCTATCAATTATTTACGAAAAATATAAATCAATTAGATATTTTTATTTTTGAGTAAATTACTATTGATAATAAAATCAATGATATATATATATATATATTATTTGTATACATAGTAAAATATTTTTTATATTAATCCAATAGATATTTTAGTCATTGGGTATGAATAAACCCAATTTGATATATAAAAACCTATTTTAAGGGTAATTTTATGACTTTGAATGATAAATGTATTTTAAATTAATATTTTGACACATTAATAATTTATATATGATAAAATAAACATCTTATTTTAATGTGGGACATAAAAATTTACTCCTAATTGATTTCTGATATTTTTCTCAAAACTTACAAGTTTTGTTGAATATTAAACATACAATAAATATAATGTGAAAACAACTTTTTTCATAAAAATAATTTATATGGTTATATTATAATATTGAATGGTTTTATAGTATAAATTTAATAAATATGTAACATTAAATATAATGTAGGTAATTATAATAAATTTTACATTGAATCTAGATATAAAAACAATTCAATCTTTTGTAATGTTTTAGCTTTTAAAACTCGTTCTCTCTTTCCAAAAAATGGGATTAATTTTAATTTAATTACTAAAACTTCTGTGTTTTAAATTTTGAAAAATGGATTGCATATCTAGAATCATTAGGTCCAAATAATGTTAATAGGTTACTTTCATTTTTTGGACATTATGAATAGTAACTTTGTTTATTTATTATCACTATGGTTAAGGGTAAATCATGTATTTAAAGGTAGAAATAATAATATAAAATTACCATAAAACATGTGAAAACACTATTGGATGACTAAATTATACCCTTATCATCTATGGATTATAATGGAATCACTTAATGGCCACTTACCCAAGAATATGATATTAATTTTACTAAAATCAATGAATGTGACAAAATGTCACACTCTCTTTTCATATAAGTATATTAATTTTAATATAGGGATAATCCAGAGATAAACATCAACTATAGGTAGTCTTTGAATAGATAAATTAATTACCTATATAATAGAAATATATTTATAATTTTCATAAATTAAATAATTTCTATTAAGGATGACATAATAAAGATGAAAAAATTATTTCATTAATAGAAATAAATAATAAATGATTATAAATTTTTTAAAAGAAACATAATATGAATTAATTAAGGTTCTTCTTGAACTTTATAGGTTATTATGATATATTTGGAGTATATTAATTTTTTTGTTTCAGTGTTATCTTCGGTGTGGAATTTATTTAAAATCAATAAAATGAATATTGTCAAAATTGACACTGTTGATATTTTATAAAATTAATATTTTATTAATTTATTTAAAAAACATAAAAAAATATAAAAATTACAAATCTATGATTATAAGGTATAAAATTTCATAAAATATCTATTTATTGTTGATTAACACCATATATGTAAATATTTATATCCATTAAATATTTTGAATGTTATTACCACAATTAAAATTTAATAGATCAAATAAGGATAAATCAAAATTATAAGCATTATAATACATGAAAAACGTGTATGAAGATTATTGGTTGAGATTATTTTAACCCATACACATCTTATACATGAAATAATTCACTTTTGGGCCATTTAAATTAAATATTAATTTATATTATTTTAATAGTTTTGTTTTTTTTTCAAAGTTGCCCCTCCCCTCTCTTATAAAAGGGAACCTCTCATTATCTTTTAATAACACATCAAAATACCTTTTTTCATCCAATTATTGAAAATTTCCTCTCCCAACATCCCACAGTTCATCTTAGAGGCAACATTTTATGCAAAAACTATTTTAAGGAGGGTCTTTATGCAAATAAAAAGGAGATAC
The DNA here is from genome assembly GCA_963277665.1 of Viscum album. Taxonomy (NCBI): domain Eukaryota; kingdom Viridiplantae; phylum Streptophyta; class Magnoliopsida; order Santalales; family Viscaceae; genus Viscum; species Viscum album. The sequence continues at coordinate 1,280,580,785 of OY728159.1, forward strand.
TCGAAAAGGGGAGGTTCATATACATACGATGGATATCAGACCTAAGGTAATAGATAATTTTAGAATCTCGTTATTATATGAGATTGTTTACATGTAAGTATTTACTGGGTTATATTTATCATCCACATCATTGTTTTCGAAATATTTAATATTATTTTTATTCTTATACAATTATTTAATGTCAATTTTAACCATTGGTCAATTTTTTATTAAACAATATTAAAGGAATATTTTGGCGTTTTTTGATATGAGGTACTTTTTGAATTTTTGGAAAAAGTAAGAGGATACTGTTTTTTATCTTTTTTGACATGAATATATTTTTATGTCTTCATAATGCCGTATTTCCATGAAGCTTCCTTTACACAATTTCATGTTTATTTTCAACTAAATTGTTTTCTTTTAAATTTTCAAGGCATTATGAGAAAAAACATTTTTAAAGAAGAAAGAATATTTTACTCAAGAGTTATGTTCAAGTGTTTTATCAAAATTATTTTCCATCCAAGTTGATAAACTTCAAATAGGGTTCTATTTCTATCCCTATTATAAAAAATAATTGATTGTGTTAGTGATGGAATGATATTTTATATGGATTATGTTATGATGGAATGATGTTTAAGAAACTCATTTTATTTATTTTTTATTCTATGATGAATGTTTTGTGTTTTCTGCAGCACATGTATGAATGATTTCCTTATGAGATGTGTGGGACCTATATCTTCCTCCTATGTATAGGTTAGTTATTTATATATAATTAGATAGACATGATTGAGATGACAAGTAAATCTAGATTAGTAATACAGGGATAGAACAGCAAGTATACCCAATTCAGTAATGGGATTTGTTCTCTATGATGATCTTCGCAATGAGCCTTAACTAATATGAAATGATTTTCCATTCTTATGTGTATTCCACAAAAAAACTTGTCTTATGTTTTTTACTTTTAGGATTATTTCCATTAATTATTATGAACTTTTATCCCATGAAATGATATCACGATCTTTCATATGCTGGATAAGACTTCCAGTTGTTATTTTCTTATGTCTTGTGACTGTGATTTGATTGATATTTCCCTTGATTACCCATACTAAGAATTTGATATCACCCTTTCATATGTTTCTTTTCCCCAGGCCACAATGAAAGGTATTAAGTAAGATATGTCAAAAATTAGTCCAGTTATGAAGAAATAAGCGGGAGACAATACAACTGTTTTATGAACTAGTTGTTTATGTTTCCAATTTTCTAAAGACACTATACCAATATTGTCATGTAATGGACTTATTAAGTATTGTAATGAATATATTTAAATTTTCAAGTTATATTAATGATTGTAATGTATGGGTCATTATAGTGATGTCCCCAGGACACCATAGGCTGGAATGAAGTTCCAAGGGCATACAAGATTGTTGAGAGGCAATTTCACAAGAGATGATAAATACTTAGCGAGTATGATTTGAAAACAACCAATGCTATATAATTCATGTAACTAAATACAATAAAATTCAAACCAATAATAAAATATCAGAGTAACATATGAAAATAGAAGCTATAATTCTTACATAACAAAGGTAAATAGGGATCAATGAAACCAATGTGGAATAAACCCAAGAAACAACCTAAACAAGTGATAAGATCCCAATCTAAGTCCCAAGCCCACTACATTATGAATCATCACTATAGATGTATGAAATCTCTCCTTTACCTATATACTGGTACACAAAACCTGAAAATGTAATAGGGTCCCCAAGAAGGGGGTGAGTATAAAACTTTGTAGGTAATCGCTAAATAAATCCTAATACACACCAATAAAAATAAGAATGATTTATCTCACTTTTATGTAAAATTGTGAATGTGGGTAACAAAATATTTTAATATAATAATTTTTTATGTAAAATAATTAAACCAAATTAATTTTTTTATTATTTACTTACACTTGAAATAGCCCTTCACATTCCACACTCACAACCCCATTTATGACCAATGATAGTTTCGATAATCATTAGTGGCGACCTTTCCAATCACTAGGTCATCAACTGATGAAATATGATGTGCCACTTTGGCACTATGTAATGAACCAGCTAGAATAACCTCTAAAATTGGTACCCGACCTAATCCATCACATACCTGAAGGGAATTAATGATCCCCATAGGCTAGAAACTAACACCGAGACATCAAACAACTATTAGAGGGAAATATTTATCCCAAAATGAAGAAAAAACATGAAACATATATACCACAGATAATAAATTTGAAAAGAAAAATTTATTCCCTAACTAAAAATGAAACAGTTAAAATCAAAAAAGTCAAGATTAGAAATAATCTTGATGTATCTATCCACCCACAACATACTACCAAAACAGGAAACGAAGTAATCAATGTGATAGTGAGGAAAAAATCACACAAATTCACCACTTTCTACTCATCCCAGCTGATAAAAAACATTTCCAACTCACTGTATCACCTTTAATTTCCCTATATTGAAAGCCATATAATGGTAATCGCACCACCAAAGGGGTTTGAATGGTGTCATATAATTGTCTTAGTATGGTCCCACCAATTTGATCCATATCAAGTCTCTAAGAAAATATCCCTTAATTCTCAACATTAATGAAATAATGACATGATAATAGTTTAATAGTGTTTATATTAAAGTCATGAAAAAATAACTTGATTTCCCTTTTTTCCACATTTCCAAATAAATTTGGTAAATCAGTTTCAATGAATTTAATAATTGTATATATATATATCAACAGATATATCCTATTAAAACAAACCAAATCATGAAAACCATATCATATCAAATCCATGGTAGTGTAATAAAACATTACAAGCCAAAAGAAGAAGAATTAGTAACAACATGCTAGGGATCACACTAGGTCAGGACAACTAGGACACCCATACACCCATACACAACATATATAATCATGTATGCATCAAGCCACTAAGAAATATGCTTTGAGTCAATAGAGAAGAGAAACACCACTGCAAGTGAACCACTGAATAGCTCTGACAAGTCCCTAGAATAATAGACCTAGGGAGCATAGGAAATCCCCAATGCAAACATCCTAATAGTGGACAAGAGCTACTATTATACCTTTAAACTAAGTACCCAGTGCTTCCCATGTGCCCTATTTTCAAAAATAGTTCATAAAAACCATTTCCATCAAATCATGATTTGAAAACCATTTCACAAAACCATTTCAAAATGATTTGAAAACCATTATCCATTTTAACAAAATATGGGAAAACCAAGTTTTATAAAAACCTAGTTCCACACACAAAAAATAAATTAGTAATATCATGCCATTTCATTTAATAAAACAATTTATAAAAAATAGGAGCAATGAAATTCACCAGTATATGCTAGAGATGTAACCACCCACCTCAAACTAATGGTTGAATATGACCACAAAGGTACCCACAAATAAAATGAAAGCAACAATGAAAACAGAGGTCATTTAACCAATCTTCGTATATCATAATTGGTCCAATTAAAAAAAGGGTCAATGTAGAAGAAGAAACAACACATAACTCAATAATTCACACATCCACGCCACAATGAATATGGAAATAGCCCCTAGAACAAGATCAAACAATGTAAATAGAGATAAACAAGAAGAAACATCACCATGGGTCAAAAAAACCAATAGTGCAATGCAATGAAACTACTGTGATCAAAACAAATGAAGAACAGGAAATGGTCACTTATCTAGACATATATAACCCAACTTCCCTGATGATCCGATATAAAATGAATCAATCCAGATCAAACAGAGGCATCCAAAATCAATATAAAAGATCCCTAGTTTTAGAGAAAGGTGGGATGTGGGAGAATGAAAGAAAAATCAATCGATACAACACCCTAAAAGATGACCTACCTCGATTTTCACAATGTGCAACCCCATTACATGTTGGTTAATCCATATGTATCAAGTAAATCAATAAACGCAATACTAGTTTATTAAAAATTTAATTTTTAACATTACATGATGTGTAACATTTACATGGTGTGCACTCCCTTCATGAGATGTACCAAGTTCATTGAATCTTACCTTAAGAAATTACACATAGTCTACTCCCTTTATAAGATGTTCATATCTATGACAGACTACAAAAATTATAGATTCTTACATAAAATCCCCAAATTATCTTGGGCATTCTGCATACTCTGGGAGAACCCTAAAAATCCATTAACACATAGATACCTGAACTCCATTAAATCAAATAAACATAAATCCCTAAACAATATTTCATTTCTATCAAAACACTTTCTTTGTATCCAAGAGTCCAATGATGCACCCAATTAATGAGGAAAATAATAGAAGAAAATACCTAAAATTGGATAAAGGGATGTTAGAAACTAACCAACATAAGAATTTCCATCCCAAGGAAGCCATGTGGAAGAATTAATTATAGTAGAGAGTTGATTGCACTGCTCCATCATCAGCAAATCACACTCATGGGTCTCATAAGAATCATACTTGTTCCACCAAAACACTTTGATAGAAAAAATTAACTTCCCATAAAATATATTTACATGAGAGTCAACAACCTCAATTGAATGATCAATAATAGAAACATCTAGATACAAATAAATCTCTTCCCATATCAGAACATGATATGGATTATAGTGATATTTCATGAGCTATGATATGTGGAAAAAATCTTGAATTATTATCAACAGAACCATAAATGTTAATTAATCTGAAACATTACATGGTTACATAATGACCTAAAATGGTCCACCATATCTCGAAGCAAACTTCCCCTATTTTCCAAGTCGATGGTGATGAAAATGACAAGAAACTCTCTAGAAAACCCGATCTCCTTCGGAAAACCCCAAAGCACTACATCATAAGATCTGCATAATATTTTTGTTGACTCTGCAATATAACCAGTTATCGACCTATATTATGAATCCTCACAGACATCTCTTGAACTAGACTTGATCCCACCAAATAAGATTCACCCACATATTCCCATCAAAGAGATGATATGGATCATTGACCGCGAGAAACATCAAAATGATCCATTATGATTGATGTTTTATAGTTGTTATTATAATAAAACTCAATCAATCCCATATGACTATCCCAAGATCTACCAAAATCCAAGGCACATACATAGGGAATATCATCTAGATTCTTTATAACATGCATTTTATGACTATGTTTTTGTAGATGGTAAGTTGTACTAAACCTAATTTTATTCCCCATACACTCCTAGAGACTCTTCTAGAATCACGAAGATAATCTAGGATTCCTATCTAAAACAATGGATGAATGAACCCCATGAAACTTCACAATTTACTACACATAGAGCATACCCAGATCTTCAAATTCAGCAGTGTACCTAATCAGAATAAGATGAGATTCCTTTGTCAACTGATTAATCAACACTCAGATATAATTCCTTCCTTAGTGTGTCCATGGTAATTGAAAACAAATTCCCTTGATACCTCATTCCATTTACAAACTGAAAGTGGAAGAGATTGAAGAAAAACCAAAATATTCTCCTCCTTTATCTACTGTCTAGTGTAATAGCAGGCCACATAATCAGAAATGCCATGATTTATACCCAACCACAATAATCATTGTCTCATGTAATAATACATCTTTTTAGTGCCCAGATGAAATAATCATGAATTACTATGACAATAAAAAAACGAAGATCCTCACAAATTATAGGTTGATAAAACGATCCCCAAATCTAATAATACCGTCTAAAGAGAGAGACCAACCTAAAGCAATGTCCCCACCTATATAGGGTTTCTTGAATTCCTCTAAACTTGACATCATACTACTGACTCTGTAGAAGATAATTCTAACACGTTTTAGACTATGCAAATTTCACCTCTTTCCTGGTAAGAGCAGTCAAAGGTGATGCCAACATAGATAAATACTTGACAAGATATATATCATATCAAAAATAACCAAGGAATATTTGATTATCAAATACATTCCATGGTGTTTCCCATGGAAAAAAATCTTTTACCTTATTAGGATAAACTATAAGGCATTATCAAAAATCACGTGCCCTATGAAATTCACTTCTTGGATCCATAAATTTCATTTTGAAATATTTAGATACAAATAGTAACTCATCAAGATTTCAAAAACCAAACATAGATGGGGATCATGCCTACACATGGATCTCAAATAGACCAATATATCATCCAAAAACACTCTTAATTTTCTAGATGTTTATGGAACATTTGATTCATCAATGACAAGAAAATTGCAGGAGTGCTGGCCCTACCAAATGAAATCACAAGATATTGATAATTGCCATACCTCCTCCTGAAAACCATCATCAGTATATAATACTCCCAAACACTAATATGATGATAACCAAATTGCAGATCAATTTTTGAAAACAATTTTTCGCACATTAACTTATCTACAAAATCATCAACAAGATACATACAATACTTCTTTTTAATGGTTTCCTAGTTCAACATTTGATAGTCCACATACAATCGATGTGAACTATCTTCCTTCTTAATGAAGCACACTAGGGATTTCTATGAAAAAACACTAGGGTATACAAAAAAATTTTCACTAGATCATCCAAATGAACCTCGAGCTCATTTAACTTCGCTGGTTCTATATGATAAGAAGGTATAAATATCGGCTGTGTACCTAACATCGGGTCAATCATAAACTATACTTCCCTCTCTGGAGAAATGCAGGAGAAATATTATGTTAAAAATTTGGTAAATTCCCATATAATGGTACGAAAATAAATAATAGAAGTGGATTCATTAGGTACAACTGCTACCACAAACAAATAACTTCTGATCTCTGGGATAGAAGGTCCTGCACAACCAGACCTCCGATCCCACACTCCTAGAAACACCTGTGAGCTCCCATACACCATAATAATTGAAATCCATTGATGATAAAAATAATCCTTATCATGATGAGAAATAATAAAATCCATCACGATGATGACATCGAACATATCTATATCGAGAATAATAAAATCCCAGACTAACTTCATGTCAACTACCGATAGTGAACAAGAAGGAAACTATAACCCCTGATCTTTCTTATTACTAAGAGGTGTCACTAACTCCATAATAATGTACATGGGATCCGTTATAGGTTAATAATGTTAATAAAATTACTAGATAAAAATGAGTGGCAATAACCAATATCAAATAAATAAACTTCTATTAAAGATGAAATAAAGATGGTACCTCTCCCTATCGATGGACCCACATCTACCTCTATAAGAAAATAATCTACTTAGTGATGGGGCTTCACTCCCGAGTCCTATGGATAGATACCTATAGTCTTTGAGGGAATATTAATACCCCACAATATCCATTGGAGCTGATGATCCCTAGCTATATCAAGGTGTAGACATTTTATGACCAAAAGGATACAAATGACCATACTGTCTACAATGGTAACACATCATTTCATGTAAAGGACAAGAATACCCTATGTTTCATACCTTTATACATTAATAGAAAGTCATAGGAACCACACTATATAAAATTATAGGTGTCAAAGTGGACCGATACTGAGAACCACCTCCACCACTTCTGTGATAATCCTTCTACTTTATTTTTTTCCCAGGAACACTACTTAATCTTACACTAGGTGTAAGAGAAGGTAAAAATATGTACCCTTGCCAGCCATATTCATCTCTTCAATAATATCCTTGTCTAATGTCTCCTCACATGTCAAAATCTTCAGTATAAATACCTAAAATATTTAATTTGGTCACAAACCATGTAGGTAATTACTAGCTTTCAGTTGGTTATGCTTCACAACAAGTGGTGAAAAATGAACTAGATTAGTAAATAAATTAGTGTATTGTAACACCAACTTCTCTCCCAACAGAAAAGATAAGAAATATTGATACTTTTCCATCATCAATGACTCTATAATTTTTTTTGAAGAAGAAAATCTTGAATTCCTTCTAAACCTAGCCCATGTGCATATACGCTTATACCATGGAATCCCACCAATTCATGTTGGGACCCTCAAGTGTAAATTTTTTTCACTTAAACTAAATAATATCACGTGTATATAGGAATTTTATAATATGATAAATCATTTCAAGACAGTCCCATGTCTATTGAGGTCCATTCGTACCATTAAATGATGATGGATTCTTACGCAAGAACCCTTATGATCAATATTTTTCTCCTAAAACTCCGATTTGTATCTCAAAAAATAAATTTTGTGCTTGTAGAAGATCCTGATCCATTACGATATGTAACTACATGATATATTTGATATAGTTATGAACCATTAGAGGATTCCCTTGAGGAGCAGAAGTTGTACCCATCCATGGAACTCATAAAACACATCTCTGAGGCATACTATTTCATAATGAAACAAAATAAATGATCATACAATATAATAATCTCATTTCAAACTAGAAAACTTATAAGAAAAACTAATATTAACATAAAGAAGTCAAAACATGTGAAGCACATCAAAACATCACATGGTAACTTGAGTCTCATCACTATAAGAGCTTTCCAGACACTTGCTGATATATACCTCTCATGTAATGAAAATTCAGTATCTAGTCTATAAAATGTCCTATGATAGATACTCTTGAGTAAATACCACATCTGATACCAAACTATAATGAACTGACACAAATACCCTCTAAAAAAAGTACTCAACCCGATCCATCACATATTTGAAGTGTGTTCTCAATCCCCAAGGGCTACAGACTAGCACCCGGGCATAAAACAATAATTAGAGGGAAAATGTTTTCCCAACCTGAAGCGTCAACATGGAACATTTATAAAACAAATACAACAACATAAGAGATAAATAAATGCTATAACATAAAAAATATTGGAAACCAAACAAATAAAGAGTAGAAAAATTATCCAACTACATATCTAACCATAAATAACTACCAAAACATAAAACCAACTACTCCATGTGATTGGTTGGGATGACTCCCACTATATCACCTCAAGCTACCCAACTTAGCTGACATAAAACATTGACACCTCACTATGACACCTTGACTTTCCATGCATCGAGATACATACAACATTTTATGCACTAGTGAAAGCCTATATAGAGTGGGGGATAACATCATCTGTAGGGTACCAACTAGTTGTTTAATTTCATGTCTCAGGACAATAATTTAAGCATGAAAAACTTTAAATAAAATAAGGCATGATAATAGTTTACTGTTTTTTATATCAAAATCATTGAAAAAAAATTAAATATCATTTTTTCTACATTTCCAAAAAAAGAGGGTAAATCAGTTTCAAAGAATTTCACAACCATATATCTTAGTAGATATATCCTATCAGATCAAACCAAAGCATGAATAAAATATCATATCAAATCCTTTCAGTCCAACAAAATAGTATATGCCAAAAGAAAAAACACATGTAACATCAAACCAAGTATTAAACTAGGTTAGGATAGCTAGGAAACACATACCTAATATATAAAATCTCTCATGCATAAATCAACTAGACATATGCATCATGTGTAGAGAGTAGAGGAACACCTTGTTAAGTGAACCTCCCATCATGTCTGAAAAGTTTCTATAATAACAATCCTAGGGATTAGAGGAAAGATCCATGGGAAAACCGCTCGATATTGGATGAGACCAATTACTATACATTCCACCTAAGTACCTAAGGCTTCCCATGTACTCTATTTTCTAATCTAGTTCATCAAATAATTCCCATCAAACAATTATTTAAAAAAAATTTCACAAAATCATTTCACAATGCTTTGAAAATCCTTTGCGATTCAACAAAACTAGGGGAAAATTATCTTTTATTAAAACACATATCCATAAAAAAATTCATAACATTCCATTTCATTTAACAAAATAATTTATCAAAAATAGGTGTAATCCATTTCACCAATATAGGATTGATACATAACCACATAACTTAAAATCATAGTCACACATGCCCACAATGGGATGCATTAATAAGAAGAAAGAAACACCAACAAAGGAGGCCCTAAAAGAAATAATCACATCCCAAAAATTAATCCAATTTAAAAAGGGTTTGGTAAGAATAGAAAACAACACACACATCAAAAAGGCACACCCAACACACCACAACCAACAAATAAATGATCCTCAGAACAATATAAAAAAAGGATGTAAATAGAAACATGAAGAAACATAACCAAAAAACCAAAAAACCAATAGTGCAATGAAATGGAGGAATCGTGATGAAAGGAAATGAAGAATCAAGAAGGATATCTTACTTGAAGAGATGTAATTCAATTGACCTAATGATCCAACACAAAAATAATCAATCTAGATTGAATGGAGGCTCCCAAAATTTCTAAATAAGATACCTAGGTCAAGAGAAAGGAGGGGTGTGCGAGAATGAATAAAGAAAATTGATGCAACACCCTAAAAGACGAACTCCCGATATTAACATGGAAGGTAACCACTCCACACATCATGTAATCCACAAGGTTCAACTATACCAAAAAACCTTATTCCTTTGTATTAAAAACTTATATTTTATCATTACACAGTGTTTAACCATTACATGGCATGTACTACCTTCACCATGTATACCAATTTCATGGAATCTCAACTATATAACTTACATACTATGTACTCCTATTACACGACACATATTTCTCCTATAAACTGAAAAATTCTTGTTTCATAAACAAAAACCCCAAGACAAATCCATAATTCTATATACTCAATGAGAATCCCACAAATCTGTTAACACATTTATGCCGAGACTCCATCAATTCAAACAAACATACATCCTTGAACATTAGTTCATTTTTATAAAAAAATGTTCCCCATATTTAGGAGTCCAAAGTGGAACCCATTTAAAAAGGAAAACAAGATAAGTGGAGGAAAATACCTTAATATGGGTACTAGGATGTTACACATCAACCTAAAATCTGAAATAAAAATGACCTTCTAATGAAATTTCATGATCTATGCCAACCACACATTCCAAGTTATCAAAAAACCTATTACACTAAAACCCATTTTATTTCATAAAATTTATCAAAAAACTTATTTGAAACATTTCAAAACCAATTATTTAGTTACTATAACCAAGTATGTTTTTCAAAAAAGTAAAAGAGTGTGATTTATAATTCAAACCATCATGTTCTAGAACATGTTAAGTATAAGAGAAGTACCTTCCTTACAATGGTTAATGAAAATGAGAAGCGACATATGAAACTTCTAGATCCATACTTGAAACTTCATTCCTTCATCAGATACCAAAATTATCTCATCAAAACACACCAATGATCATAGATAAATTTATAACAAAATAGATCAAACATTCTGAGTGAGAGACGATGAAGAGATATAAGAAGAAAGGGATAAAATGGACACTTACCATTGATTGTAGAGATCAAATGTACATCGATTCATCAAAAAGGGACTATAGATCTAAAGTAACCTTAAAGAACAATATGTGAATAAGTGGATTTTGAGATACTAGGATAATATGAGAAAAATGAGAGTTTTAGCGTGTAATTATGAGTTAAACTCTAATTTTCACAAGATACAATGCACGCCATACTATTTGGCCACATAGTTTGTCAAACCAAGAACTAAACACATGAATGATACTATATATATATTAGAAAACCACATGGGTTTTACACAGAATTTGATAAAACATGCATGAACCATGCACATGCTATTGTACGTCCACCAATGAGTCATATCGTTATATTGCATGGTTTGGAAAATGATGCACATGGTACAACCCAAACCTCACCATTTTAATGGTTTCTACAAATCGCCACAAGGGTTTTCCAAATGATGAAACAACAATACACCTTTATAATGACTCACAGATCCCATTTCATAGTTTATTGGATAAAATGCATGGGTTTTTAAAACCATTATGGTACCATGCACCCTTAAACCCCTTCTATAACACACCAAAATCATGTAGAAACTACCGAAACTAAACCCAAGAATTATATTACATCAAAATATATAATAAGAGGGTAATTTAACAGAAAATGGGGGGATATTTACACTTGGTGGTCTTGATTTCGTGAGATCATGAGGGCTAACTAGAAAATAGGAACAAAACATTTTGCATGTTTCATTGGTTGTTTCTATATATGAGCACATGTATTAGTCTCTTGTCTTGCAAAAATTATCATTGTGCACCATTTTATTATGTACATTGATTATTGATTAAAACCATCAAATTTATATTAGTGTGAGTTATCTTGTGTTGTGTGCTTTGTTGGTGGTATGGCATTGATTGAAAGATCAAGATAAGATTTGATGCTTCTAAAAGGATGAGATATCTTGAGATAGTTGACCAGGATGATGGATCCTTCAAAAAATACATGACCATGTTATAATAAGGAAAGCACATCTAGTATAGTCAAGAATAAATAAAGCTGGTGGGGATGATGATATAAGTTATGCATCCATATTTATGAGATATATTATGATAAAGAGATAATATTACATAGTGGATTCTCATAGGAGTGGTTACTATTTCTATGAAATAACTTTTCTCATAAGTGGAAATTATGGGTTGTTAGAATCAATTCATGGTCTATGATTAGTACTCATTTCTATTGAGATAAGGACATTGAGGTCAACAAAAAAATAAAATTTAGTTTCTTGATCAATTCTACTTGGTTTTTGGGCTATATTGGGCCATATATATGGGACTGGGATATGTTTGATATTGAATAATCATAATAAATAAATAAATTAACTATTTTTTTAGTTTAAAATTATTGTAACGAAATTAAGTTTTTTTGTGTATTCAGTATTCTTTAAGTGAAAATGAGAAATAAAATTTTCGAAACAAATATTTTATTAAATGTTTGTTAAATATGTTTTTTAGAGATGAGTCGAGATAATGGATCATATTTTATCACCCAACACATTTTAGATATTGTAAGAAATTAATAAAATATTTATGACATTTATCACTTGTCAAACACATAATAAAAGTCTAATTTTATTTAATTTAGGGGGTTGTATTTATTCAATTACCAAGGTTAAATTTTAAAAAATAAAAAATAACAGTATATATAAATTTAATCCAAATTAAAGTGTACTATTTATCCACTTTAATTGTCTTTAAAAATAAAATATATCACATTTTTTATTGAGAGGTGGGAGATCTGACTAGATTGATCTGAATTTTACCATTTAGATAACTGAAATGGTGATCCTGTGACTGTGACCACATTAAAAAGTTCCTACTTTCTTCATGCTATCACCTAGAGTTTAAAGATTGATGATCAAAAAGAAATTTAAGCTTTTTTGGATAAACATTAGTGATATTAAAGTAGTTAATTTAAAAAATCATTGAAAAAGATGGGAACATTTTTATTGGTATCACAACAAGGTTAAATAACAAGATATAGATAAGGGTGCACCAGGGTAAGACATATTAAAACAACTGTGTCTTTATATCTTGTTTTTTTAGAAAAAATTATAATCTCTCTCTTTCTTAGTGCACAATATAAATAGGAATTAAAATATTCACATGAACAAAAATTTTACCTAGTTCACCCTCATTGGGCTATGTCCAAGGAGCATATAAAGCCAATGTTCCAATGTACCAAATCCCCAAAATCTCACTACTATTAAAATTTTTAGAGCATACTCACTATCACTCATGGGTTAAAACCATTCACAATTTGAATGATCATTACTCTCTCTAAATTGAATGCACTACTCTTCTAATAGATTGCTATGAAAATCAGTTTTGAGTTGACTTAAAATTGTGTGTGCTTTATGATTTTGTATCATCAATAAGATTAAAACCACATTTGTATGGGGATAATATTCAATACATTTCCATTAGATCTTGAAATTTCACCAAATTCATAAGATCGAGGTGTATCAACCTTTCACGAGATCCTGGAATGAGACACCTAGAGTGAGATCTTGGTGTGAGAACCCTAGCATGAGATCTTGGTGTGATACCCCTTCGCAAGGACCTGTTCTGCTCCTGTAAATCTAAAAAAATCTATTTTATTCTTATGTATTTCAAGACATTGTTCTATTCATACTGATCACAAGAATTTATTCTGTTCTCCTTAGTTGAAATAATTGTTTCTATTAATGTAGATTTAGTGACTCAGGCACAAGACCTTGTTCATGTTATGTATATCTCATCATATCAATATGTTTAACTCTATGCACAAACACCCTAGACATAATTCCCATGACTTGAATTATTCATAAGATCATTTCTTGAGACCTTTTTATGATTATATAGATCAAATGAAATTAGGTCATGACTTATTTTAGGTCATAAAAAATACATTTTATTTAGATCAACCAACTTAAAAAAACTTCTAAACTTCTTAAGTATGGGTTAAGGGGTATTTATAGGAAATAATCCACCTCATTAAATTCATGAATTATAGAAGGTCGTCTATTCCACTACTTCAGCAATCTGTATCACGTGCTTCATGTGATCGCTTTTAATGGTCACCCACTAAGTGTTGAAAGTGATTTCTGTGATCAATATCATTATCTTTGAGTTTGTCACCTGATCCCATCACTATATCCATTGAAAATAATATAGTCATTGAAATTTTATTCTAGCACATTGTGTGATCCCATCTTAAGATAGAAAAGAAATCATGCACTTTGTATGGTCCCATCATAAGATACAGAGGAAATAATGTCTACAACACCTTTTTATTCTGAAACATCATATGACCCCATCCCTATATCCACTAACAATCCTACAATTTCATGATTTTGAATGACTACAAGATACCTATATCATTTCTAACTTTTCTTCGTCATGTGATTTGTGTGAACTCACCGATAGATCCTTTGACAATCATTATTTGTTTTCAGGTGATTCGAATTATCTATCATTGAGATCCTCTAACAATCATGACTTGTTTTCATACATTTTTCATTATCTCTTTATGAGATCCTCTAAAAATAATCATTTTTTTCATGCACTTATCATGATATATCCAAAATATCCAATGATAATCATGTAGTGCTTCAAAATATTTGTTCAAAAAATCATGCTCTGTGAGATCAGTTATGAAATTTTTACTCCATAAGACCAGTTAATGCATTTTCTCTTTGAGAGATCAATTCATACTTCCCTGATTTGCAAAATCAATTCAGATATTCATGCTTTGATGATATCATATATCTCATGCTTCTGTGAGATCATACATCTAATGCTTCCATGAGACCATACATCTCACACTTCACTCTTATTACCATGTTTGTAAACTATCCTTCGTCAAATACCACAAAACTTGTCAGCAAACAGAATCAACCCCAAAGAACCATCAAGATTATTTTTTATAACAATATCTCCATTTGGATTTTTTTACAACACTTATATTCTTTAATAATCGACTTACTAACATGTCATTCACATGAGAAACTATTTTTCTTCTTCCACCCTTTATATAAATCATGGAATTCCTTAAAAGGTAATCTAAGCCCACATGAGTCAAGATCAATGCGAGAAACAAAGGTATCATGAAATTTTCATTGATGAATCACTTAATTGTCAAACCAGCCTCTGGAAACCTTTTCAATATCAAAATATAGAACAAGATCAATTTTCGATATCACTTATAAACCCATCCATTTCAACTTCTTGCATCATGAATACAACCCACACTCTGTTGAATGATTCCATGCTAAAAAACTGGTTTTATCCAACACTGATAAAGGGGAAGAGGAAGCGTTGAAGGGGAGGATTGATAATAGGGGTTCAATGTGGAAAAAATTATACCCTTTATCAATGGGGCCATTATCAGTGATAAAAAGAATTTTCAACGAAATCCTTTAACAGCAGTAAAAAAATCCACTTTTAATGCTTACCCTTTAACATTTCCTACATTAAAAACGCTTTTATACACTACTAAAGAACATGCATTTAATATTTCTTGTATTTATCCACGCAAGAAAAAAACACTGATAAATGAAATATTTATCAGCGCTACAGATTATGATGATAAATTTAACCTTTTATTAGTGTTTTATTTTTAGCACTGATAAAGTTTAACCTTTATCACTACTTTATTTTGATTGCTGATAAAGGGTACCCATTATCAATTCTTTTATTTTTAGTACTGATAAATATTTATTTCATTAGCATTTTTTTAGCATTGATAAGTGTTTGAATAAATAAAATTAAATAATAAAATAAATTAAAAACAAAAATTGAGTTTATTATAAAATATTACAAATTTATTAATTAAAAAATTATTTAGAAAAAAGAATAAATTGATTATACATTATTAAATATTAAGCATTCTATTAATTAGATAATTATAATAATTAATGTTATTAAATTGTATATAAATAAATAGATATATATTAATATATATAAATATTATTTATATATTACAAAACATTTATGTGCTTTACATTAAATAGTCATATATTTAACGAATAATGTTTTTTATAATACAAAATTAACACGAATTAAAAATAATGACTAATTGCATAGTACTTGACATATAATTGAATGTAATTTATTTTTCAATTTAACATAAATCAAAGATGTGTTATATTGATTTCACATATACATAATTAATGTATTATTATATACAATTCACACACCCAAAACTTTTCCATTTTCTCAAAATTATTAATGTGTACTTTTTCTTAATTTTTTTTAATTTCACTCATTTTTAACATATATGCATGCACTTAAAATTAAATATTCATTCATAATGTCAAAAATATATTTTTTAAAAAATATTAACAAATAAATATATTTATAAATGTAAATTTACTATATTTATACAACTATATATTTATAATTATAAATAAATAAATATTTTCTTAAAAGTATTTATAAAATCATAAACAAATAAATAAATATTTTTAAATAATTATAATAATTATAATAATTTTTTTAAATAATGAATATATTAAATATATTTATATTAATGTATATTTATTTAATATATATGTATAATTGTATAAATAGTTATAATGATATAAATATTATTTTTTTAAAATATTTATATTATTATCAATAAATAATTATAAAATTATAATAAATATAGTTAATATATTTATATTTATACATATTTATTATGTATATATAAATATTTACAATTTTTTTATAATTATAATTATAAATCCTTAATAGCGCTTAAGGAATAAGTGCTAATAAAAGTTGTCTTTATCAACACTTTTTTAGCACTGATAAATGTAGGCCTTTATAAGAACAACTGAAGAAATGATAAAATAAATATTTATTATTGGTAAAAAAATCACTGAGAAAGACTAATTTTATTAGTGTTTAAGTAATAAGAACTGATAAAAGTCTCTTAGACTAATTAAAAAAACCCTAACCATTTGTGAAACTCTCGTGATACAATAAGCTTTCAATGGAATCCCCCCACAGCTGAAACACCACCTCAGTGAATTGAAGCTTAGATCACACCACTCAACTACCTCCAGGTTCTCTAACATCTCATCCAACATCTGATGTTTGATTTCAGTTTGGGTTTCCAAAGAGGGTCTCAGATTTTCTTAAACCTAGCGAGGTTATCCTTTCGAATTTATTTATTTATTTTTTGTTTTGTTTTGTTTTCTTCTATGATGATGTCCTTATTTTTGGTCTGATGGTTATATTCTAGTGAGGTAGGCATTCCAATTTTCTCACTTTTCAATTTTGAATCAACTCTTGATAAGTCATGGAGAGTTTATTGATTCTGGACTCAATGGTGACAAATGGAATCACATGAAGTTTAGTTGTTTTTTTAATTTATTTACATTTCCAAAATCGATTGCCCAAAGTTATAAATATCCCATGAATTCCATGAATTCAATGATTCTATTATAAAAAACTCCCTTAACATACATGGATTGGGAAATAAATATACCCTGAATTCCATGAGTTACCTATAAACCAAGGAAAATGTTAACTCACTGATCATTAACATTTAAAAAAATTTCATTGTTAATGTATAAAATTAGTATCATCATTAATATCTTCAGCCTATAAATATTATTTCATCCACACTGATAATCACTTTCAGTCTATCCATAAATTTATTTTTTATGTAATTATTAATATCAATTCCTTATTTTTTAAATAATGTTTCATTAATAACTCATCTAACATTCAACACCATGCTCTTAGTTCTTTTATCGATTTATGCATCACCTTTGTCAATTTACAAACATTATTCTCATATTAATGAATTAGAAATCTATATATTTGTTGTAAGAAGTTCATATTCATGTAATCCATTAGTAAATGCTAATATTACAATAGTTGGAGTACCTTGAATTTCCTTGGGATAGGTTGGTGTGGTGATATGGCATCCCAAGAGTCTTGATATGTTTTCAAATGTTGATATACCATTAATTTTAAATATAATAATTCCTTAGGTTGCTACATCACTTATTCCAAAACATTTTTATATATTTTAGTTGACTGAATGATAGTTAATTATTCTTTTTTATCATATTTGAGTTTCTGATTACTTTTTAATTTCCTATATTATTTTGTCATTTGTTTATGGGATTTAAGAAATATTTTATGTTTATTATTTCTTTTCTTAAATTCAATTATCGATTTTCTTCAACATACTGAAATTTTATAAAATAATCAAATGTTGAGTTTCCCTTATTATAATTGTATATAACTTCCACTTTTGGTAATGAATATATTATGTGTATTTATTTATATGTTATATAAAATTAATATTTTAGGAACCCAATATGATTCATATGAACCAAAAAATGGATGCATGATAATCATTTGACAAATAATTATGAAGATGGAGTTAAATACTTCATCAAGTCCGTAAGAGATCATGTAGAAGACCATTCTAAAATTCATTGTCCGCGTTTTCATTTTTATTATTAAAGAGAAATTATTCTGAAAGAGTTGGAATAATATTAATGTCTATTTGGATCCATTGATCAATGGATCCTAAAAAAGGATTGGTTGTGCATCACTCACATTTCTAATAACAAAAATAATGATTATCTATGCATTTCACTATTGTTGGTTAACTACCTTTTAGCATAGCATCTGACTTGAACATACTGACCAACATGCCCTTGACGCTCTCATCCCATACGTAGAGAGAAATAGACAAATTAGATTCTTGGACATAGAGATGGTGGTGAGTATGTGTGGGATGATAGCATCACAGGGGAACCAGACAAGAAGTTTAGGTCAGATGATTTTCTAAGCGGTAGTTAACTAACATTATTGAAGTGCACAGAGAATCCTTAGTTTTTTTATGAACATTGTGAGTGATGTACAAACAATCCTTGTTTTATCTCCATTGATCAATGAATCTAAATAGACATCAATATCATTAATTTTCACACGGTTTCTTAACAACCATATAGTCTTCTAAACC
Organism: Viscum album; assembly: GCA_963277665.1. Taxonomy (NCBI): domain Eukaryota; kingdom Viridiplantae; phylum Streptophyta; class Magnoliopsida; order Santalales; family Viscaceae; genus Viscum; species Viscum album. The sequence goes on from OY728159.1 coordinate 1,280,600,111, forward strand.
GTAATGAAGTGCATAAAGAATCCTTAATTTTTTTAATAGCTCATATTTAGACCAAAGAAACCATTTGGAAATATGTAAAAGTAATTTTACAATATAATTTATCTATTTTTCTGAAAAATTATATAATGAAACTTTGATTTAATTTTCATTATTCATTACAGAGTTCATTTATTTTAAAAGATTTATATTCATGTGTCTTGCCTTTTTATGAATAAGAATGATGTTATCTCTACTAAATCATAAAGGTAATCTTGATGTTTTACGCAGTAATATAATTATACATTGAATTAATGCATTGTTTCATATTTGTGTTTATTTTATTTCTTTTTAGTATTACTCACATAATAATTGTTTTCTTATACAGGTGAATTATTTTGTTCATGTTGGGGTTCTCTATCCAGCTTTCATGTTTTCTTACCTAAAAAAATTATCACCACTGTAGTGTTGAATTTTTCACTATATTTCATGTTCTCTCCTCTACCTTTGTAGGAAGAGAAACAATTCTTCCTATTCTAAATCACAGATGGAATCTTTATTTTCTCACAATAAAATCATTGGCCATAAAATTAATGCGTTGTTTCATATTGATGTTTAACTTATTTCTTTTTAATATTACTCACATGATAATTATTTTCTTATTTAGGTGGATACTTTTGTTTGAGTTGGGGTTCTCTCTCCAAAAATAATGATTATTCTCCCAAAAAACATTTCCCCCCCTACAGTGTTTCATTTATCACATTAATTCATGTTCTCTCTACTACATTTTTAGGAATATCTACAATGCCACATCTTCTCAATCATAGAGGTAATATTTATGTTTTCATAGTAATTTTATTTTCCATAGAATTAATGTAATGTTTCATATTTTTTTAATTTATATATTTTTATTATTACTCCCATAATATATTTTTTCTTATACAAGTGTATTTTTGGTTAGATTTGGGGTGCTCTATCCAAATTTATTGATTCTTCTCCCTTAAAAGCTCTCCACCACTACAATGTTTCATTTATCACTTTCTTTCAAGTTCTATCCAATTAATTTTTAGGAAGAGCAATTATGTTGTCTTTACTCATTCATAGAGGTAATCTTGATGTTTTGAATAATAATATAATTTTCCATAGAATTAATTAATTGTCTCATATTTATGGTTAATTTATTTATCTTTTGTATTACTCGCATAATAATTTTTTTCTTATATAGGTGGATTTTTTTTCGAGTTGTTGTGGCTTGTTCGAACATACTCATGCAGTGTTGACAATTCAACAAATAAATTCAATGGAAATCATGGTAAAATTGATAGTTAGGATTGGTTTGATACTTTTTGACATGTAGGAATCTAACAAAACTCAATCCAACAAATGATGTGATCAATATTACTCAAAATAATTCTTTCAATTTTAAATGGACACTAATTTTAGGAAAAACGACAACTGACTGAATGCTTTTTTAGTTTAAAATTGACATTTGACTTTAAAATGCTTCACTCACTAAAAACTAAGAAAATGCACTCAGATTTACTTGATAATTTAGCTAATCAATTCAAAAATCATTTAGGATATGTTTTAATTGGGCTCATGTCAAAGCGATACCTAATGTGATCCGTATGATTCAATGTGTGTGTTTCATGTTTAAAATGAAATTTTATCAAAAAAATACATATTACATACTCAAAACCTAGAAAACACATTCAAATTATTTTGATACGTTAATAAAAAATCCACATGTGATTTGGAATATGTAGAAATAATCCACACATCAATTTGATGCCCATACGATGTGACCAGTATGACTATATGTGTGTCTTTATTTAAAATTGACGTCAATTTTAATATAAAAAAATTGAACTACTCAAAACCAAAAAAACATATTTATATTATTTTGATACATTAGAAAAACGATCCATAAGTTATTTGAGACCGATATGAATTACTCTCAGCTGAATCTAACACATGATGTGACAGATATGACTTCAGGTGCGTGTTTTTATTTAAAACAGACTCCAATTTTAGTAAAAAGTCTAATTGAGGTACACAAAACATAGAAACACATTAATTTTTTTAAATAATTTAGGGAAAAAATATATATGTCATTATTAATTTGTAGAAACCAGCTGCACCTCAATCCGATACACAATGTGATCGGTATTTGATCAAAATGCATGTTTCTATTTTAAAATGAAATATTATTAAAAAATACAAATTACTTAATCAAAACTGATAAAACACATTCATATGTTTTGATACTTTTTGAAAATGATAAAGATGTCATTTGGGATGTGTAAGAATCAACGACACCTCAATCTGATGTAGGGTGTGACCAGTATGACAGAAAGTGTGTCCTTTAATTTAAAATTGTCATCACTTTTTGTAAAATACACAACTGTACTTATCAAAACTAAGAAAAATAATTCTAGTTGTTTTTATAATTTATGAAAATGTCCCATAAGTCATTTATTACATGTAAGAACTAGACCCACCTAAATCCAATACACGATTTACCCATTATGACTCAAAGCATCCATTATCAGTTTTAAATTGACATTTTAGTTCAAAGAGCGTCATTCCCTAAAAACTGACCAGATAAACTTAGATTATATTGATAATTTATAAAATTATTCACAAGTCATTTGAAACTTTTAAGAATCTATTTCATGTCAAACAGATACACAATGTGATCAAAATGATTTAAAATGCATGTTACCAGTTTAAAATGACATTTTAGTTAAAAATACAACTAACTTACTCAAAAAAGAGAAAAAAACTTTTAGATTTTTTTGATACTTTAGAAAAATGATCCAGAATTCATTTGAGATGTGTTGGAATCAGACTCACCTAAATCCGATGTATAGGGAGACCAGCATGACTCGAAGTGCATATTTTTATTTAAAATGGACATCAATTTTAGTAAAATTATCACTTTCTATTAATTATATTATTACTAACATAAGAATTTCATTCTTATATAAGTGTGTTATTTTTCTCGAGCAAGGGTGGTTTGTTTAAAAATAGCATGAGTCGGGTCAGGATTAAAAAATAATTGAAATTTATTTTTTTGAATGTATATAATAATTTTTATTTATGTAATTGTATAAACCAATGTTTGAAATTTCTATAATAGTGGAATTTTCTTGTGTTTGTAGTGTAAATTTCAATTCATTTAAATCCTATATTGGGACTTTTTTTGTTGAAATATGATTTACTTTTAGTGTTGTGTTGTGCTGTTAGAGAACACCATATAATGAACCTTTATCAACACACATAGAACCGCTAGTAAAATACGTTTTATTAGCACTTTTCTAAGCATTGATAAATTCTTCCTTAAGTGGTTCTAAAAAAAAGAACTAGTAAATGGTTCCTTTTTCATAACTTCTAAAAGGGCTGAAAAAGGTCTTATTTTTTTAGTGTTTTTTAGTGCTGATAAAAGACCCCTTTATGAGCGCGGATTAAAGTGCATGGCTTCTATCCTTCATCATGTAGTTAGTGATTTTCTATCACTAATAAAGGATATTTAGAAAACTATTAAAGGTCAATTTTACAGTATTTTATAGCACTGATAAATCCCTTATACTAGTGAGATTAAAGGCCTGATTTGGAGTAGTGATTATTATTCATTGGAAGAATAGTTTAATCACTATCAGATTTAATTATCCCCCTAATTCACTACTCCATCTATCATCTTCTCACCTATCATGATTAAGCAATTTTCTCCCCCTATTTCATTGATCCTAAATATCACTCCTTTGTTGTTTGAAATATGTTAAAGAACACATATATAGGATAAAAACACCATACCTCATCGAGAGGAGGATGCATATCGACACTATTTAGATGTGGAGATTGTAATGAAATATAGGAACCATTCAATGATGTTCAAACAATTATCTAGATAAACCTTCATTAGACAATTGGAAACCTATAGTTCTTTAGGAACATAATAAAACTTCACAATATTATGCTCTATCTTCTATATGATGAAATGATATTTTACTTCAATTTCATTTTTCTGTGAATTATGGGCTATATTTTATCTAAGATTTATTGCACTTGAATTATCACAATGATTTCTGATCAGAGACTTCACTTAAACTCTCACATCTTGAAGTTACTGATTCATATGCAATATATTTATCTTTTTTTATGCTCAATGAAATACTATATTTTTTATTTATGATCCAAAAAATAAATAGTTAACCAAGATAGAATGAATGACCTAATAATGACAATCAATCGTCTGATGAACTGACTCAATCCATATTTATAAATCCAAATAAATATTAATGAGATTTTTCAGTGTATAGTAATCCTAAATGGTCCATACCCTTAATATACCAAAGTATTATTTTCACTAAAAGTGTGTTTCCTTGATATTTCTCTCATACTGTGTTTCCTGGAATGTTGAAAAAACAATATCGAGACATGTCTCTATTAATTATAATATATTTTCAATGATCTATATTTATTCATTGTTGTTAACTAATTTGGCTTCATCACCCCATGAAAATTTCATCCATGTAGCTTCTGGAGTTGTCATTTCATTGGGATTTTCCATCCTAAATCTTCTTTAAACCTTATTAGAATATTTTGACTGGGAAATAATCTTTCTATGTCTTCCTTGCAATATCTGTAAGAAAAATAAATAAATTAGCTCACTAATCATTTTCATTTCAAACTCAAATTTCAATAAATCTACTATAACAACCAAATATTGACATATATAGTCATTACTTCACTTTTTAAGAATACCTAATACATTAAAAAACTATACTCCCAATGACCATATTAGTTTAGTTCCTTTGGAAACATGGAAACAAAAAACACTGGTATATAAATGCTCTACAGTATCTCTTACTAGGTTCTTCTTAAGTAGAACCCTTCTTAGACATATAAAAAACAATACATATATTCATATCCTAGGTAAATAAACATATGAAGGGGCGAGATTAGATGCCCAGTAATGGTAAACAATTGAGAAATTTAAGAATAAATATGTGAATATGGGTATGAGAACCTGATCACAACATTAGAAGATCATACCCTACATATCATATGATTATAAATAAGAATCATCATATAATAATTAGAAGTTCATAAGACACAAATCATAAGGAAATAAATAAAATAATACATGAAATCATATCATATAAATTTGACATGGAATTTTGAAATATACATAATAATTTGAAAACTCTATATCAAGGATGCCTTAAAAGACCTTAATTACATGTTAGGATTGGGATAATCATCAGTGTACCTACTTTAGGCTTGGGATTCCCTCCCATGTACCTTATTATTTTCATTATTTGGATTCCCTCCCATGTACCTTCTTATTTTCAGTATTGGTATTCCCTCCCATGTACCCTCTTATTTCAATATTGGGATTCCCATTCCATGTACCCTCTTGTTTTGGTCATGGGATTCCCTCCCATGTTACCACTTGTTTCAACCTTTGGATGGACTCCCATTCACCCTCTTTTTTCTGGCATGGGATTACCTCCCATATACCCTTTGACCCTATAAAAAATTATTATTACCCAATGCATTGGAGGGTGATATAGGTCCAACCCATCTCATAATAAAATCATATATACATGTGATGAAATATCAGAACCAATCATAACATAACCCATTAAATGAAATGGTTATCATAAACATGTAATGATATCATTATATGTAGAAATGATATGGGTTTAATAATCATTTAAATCAATTATAACCTACTAAAATAAGTGAGCATAAAAAAAAATCATTCCAAAAAATATAAAACAGTCATACAAAGAATATGAATGAAAATTTGAATCATTTACCTAGAAAGTAATTAGTAAAATAAATATATTCTATCTTAAAAGGGACATCATTTTGAATGTTCTTTTAAAAACGTTTCTTGATTGAAATATCATTTATTCTTTGAAAAATGATTTTTAAAACACAAAACATTTTGAAAACCATTTTCATTATAAGTAACCTGGAAAAAATTCACAAAATAAGATTAAAACATTTTTTAAACCTTTTATATTAAAACATATTTCAAAACAAATAAATAAATCCTGAAATCATTTTGAAAACAATTTTTTTAAAATATTAAAAGAAACATGAAAACATTTTAAAAATCTTTTCCTTGGAAATAGTTTCAAAAATTATAAAAAAGATTCAAAATAATTGATATAATTTTCATTGAACAAACCTTTTGAAAACCATTTTATCTAAAAATAATCATTAAAACTTATAAATAAGGCCTCAAAACGTTTTGAAAACCACTTATTTTAAAATAACATATAAAAAATATGGAAACTATTATGAAAACCATTTATTTGAAAGAAAACATTAAAAATTATAATCAAATATTGAAAACATGTTTAAATTTTTTATTTAAAATAACTTGAAAAATTATAATAAATTCTTCAAAACATTTTGAAAACCTTTTTATAAATCAGAGTTTTGAATGAACATAGATTTCCGACCTAATATAACATTAAAGTTAGACTTTATTAAAAACACTTTTTTAATCATCTTATCTACTAAGGAGTGGAAATATTATACCAATATATGGAGATATCACAAATATATAGAGTACAAGAAACATTATGAGAAATATTTATATATGGATCATTTGATTTAATCAATGGAATAATTTTCATAAATAATATCGATAAATGATGAGATCGTAGCAATAAACCAATACCACTATGGCAAATTTTAATCATACTTAAATCAAAATAATAACATTACATGAATATTAAAAATAATTAAAATAATTATATTCATGAGATATCATTTCAAAAGAAGTATATTCACCTCATATTAAAATATAGGTTCATAACATGACATGTTTTCCAAAGAAGGAAAATAGAGATAAAAATTACATTACCAATTTGGTAACATATGAAATATAAAAACTAAAGAAATAAATATAATACAATGGATGTGTAAATATTCGAAAATTTAATTATAATATTCCTATAATATATTCAAGGGAATTATATACACCAAAAAAATGAAGTGAGTGGTGAATAAGGCATGTATCTTACGAAAATAAAAAGTGAAGTGAAATCCCTTACCCTATGTCTTGAATCTCATCAAAATCATTCAAAAATCCTATATAATAAATATAAGTTTATTATAAATATTTTAAATAACCATATGTATGGTTTTATTATGAATTTATATTGCCCACCTGTTAACAATTTCATGTTAAGGTTATAATTTGGGTAATATTCACTTTGTTTTTCGCATGTGTCTTAATTTTTTATATCTTTAGTCGTTATACTTATATCATGATTTAAATATTGTAAATAATGATTTAAATTTCATTTATATTATTTATATTTTTATTATAATAATATATAGAATATAGTAGTATGAAATTGAATACACCGTCTATGGAGAGGGTAAGCCGTACGTACGTATGAATGTTATTTCCATTTTATAGTCATATTGAAAGAAATAAATGAAAATAAATATATATAAAAATATATTATCACTATTCCAATATAATTATTATATCATAAATATTATATAAGTTCACTAAACCCATCAATAATATATTCCATGTAGAGTGTGAATGAATCACAACACTTTGAGGGGGAGATAGTGGACACCTCCTCAAACAAAATTATCGTATTTACAATAAAAGGAATGTATAAATATATGTGTTGTAAAATATTTACATAATATTAAAAAAATAAACATAATATATATCTTATATAAATTTCACGACCATAAAAATTCCCAACCAAGAAAGGTAGTAAAGGAAGAAATGAATAGTTGTCGTTTTGTGAGGTAGTAGTTCTCCATACACATAAAAACTATATTCCTTACACATTAGATGGATGTGTTTGTAAGTATAGGTCAAAAATGGAGCATAAAAAATATTAGTATATTTATGACACTGGTTTTTTTGTTTAATCATGGAATAAGGATAGTTGAAAGAGAGGATAATGAAATTAAAATAATTTTTTCTGAGGAAGGATGTTAGCTTTATTTGGGTAACTCATTTTTCATTGTATAAAAATACTTCCTTGGATTTATTTATTCACAATATAAGGATTTTATGTTTTGGGTAGGGATAATGAGGTGAAATTTGGTCGATCTAGGTCAATCCAAAGTGGCTTGAGAGGTGTGACGATGTGGGAGTAGAGGAGGCCTTTTTATAGTGGAGGAGGAGTGACACTATTGTAAATACCAAAAGATATCCAATAATGGTAGGTATAATTTAACAAATGTTCCAAAAAAATAAAAAAAATAGTTTTAAATGTGATATATGTTCTATTTAAACCTCAAAAACATTAAAATATGTGAATTTTAATAATTTGGTTCCTTAACATCTAATATTACCCAATTTTATCATTTTTTATTAAGGCATCTCATTTTATAACCTAAGTAATTTAACCATTAAAAATAAACTAAAGTTATATTTATTAGAAAAAATATATTCAATAAATTATTAATATTATATATAATTTTTAAAATAATAAATTTTATATGTTTTGAAAATTAATATTAAAACAAGTGCATGTGACGGGCTAAAACACGATTTAAACCCTGACTGTGCTAATAGTGTTTTTACAATCTATGGGTCAATATGTTAATTATAAAAGATAATGTGTTAAATTAATAAAGAATATTTAATATATATTAATACTTTTAAATCAGTTGGTAGAATATTGGATTTTTATTAATTTTAAATCTTTTAAAAAATATCATTTATTGTAAAATAACATTAATGTCAAATTGTCATTATCTATTTAATTTTAATTTTAAAATATCATAAAAATATTGGAATTAAAATATATTAGGTTTAAATTTTTTTAACATGATATAATCATCTAAAAAAATAATTAAATACAATAATTAAATCTATTTTATCCACTTTTAATTTTCATAATATCATTTATTTTAGTTAATTATTAACAAAAGAATCACTACATTGGCGTTTCTTAAGAATTTTAATTAACTGAATTATTTATAATAATTAATGATTAATTATTATAATATAAATAACCCTTATATCTTTCAAAAGGATATGCATAACTAAAAATATTATGTTTTTTACATTACTCAATGTTTTATAATTGTTAAAGGTAAGGAAAGTTCAGGGTTTGTCTTTTTTCCTGTCTTAACCTTTTATATAGAGGACTTCCATTTAATAATACCCAAATAACCCATACAATTCGTACAAACATGGTATGTGGTAGAAATATTTTCATACAATGTATTTTGTAAATTTTTTTAGGTCATATTGGACCTTAATATTATGGGTTAGTCCCTTATTAATCTTAATTTTATCTTAATAACCATATTTAATTTTAACCACTTTCTCTAATATTTTTGGTTAAAAATTATGTTGATATTATTAGACCAAAAATATTATACTTATAACAACAATGTATATCCATTTTTCAAAATTCTAATCATAGTGGTGGAAAAATTATGTTAAATTCTAATCTCAGAGATACTGAGAGAAAGTAGTTTATTAAAGTAAAAACGTTCAAAAGTTCAATAAGTGTTTATATAAAATTTTAATATAAAAATAACTATAGTGGAAAAAATTGGATTAATATTTGTATAATTGATATATTATGACATTATGAATTAATTAAAAATATAATTTAACATTAATAATTATTTAAACAAAATGAGGTTTTTAACAAAAATGCAGAATTTTTCACTATTAGTCAATAAAATGAAGTTTCTCTAAAAAATAAAAAACATTCACCCTAAGATTATTTTTTAATTATGAAATAAATAATTATATATATTTTTTAAAAATTTCATAAAGGTTTAAAAATTTATATTTAAAATAGGGTCCCTATTAAAAGGCGATAAAACCCAGTCTTTCAAGTAATGCAAGCTAACTCAGTGTTACATGTACTACAAGCTAATCTAAGTGTTTCATGTAATGAAAGATCAACTTGGTTTTGCATATAAAAGAATAAAAAGTTATTTCTGTTATATATATATAAATAAAATACTATATAAAGTGTTGTATGAATTTAAATATATCGTAATTATTAATTTAATTCAAAAAAAAATAAAAAAAATCTCAAGATGTTACATTATACCCCCCTTAAAATTAATTTTACCCTTGAAATATTTCTGGGTTTTCACAGGTTTAATATATTAGATTTACTTTAATATAAAACTTCATAATTTAAATAAAAACAAAAACTTCCTTAAAATATGTTGGAACCGTAATGGTTACCCAAAGTAACAAATAACTACATTGCCATATAATAGAAAATAAGTGGGAAGTGAAAACATGGGCATGAAAGAGGAATCTAAATATAAAGTTATGATGAAGAGTGATATAGAACAAGGTTAGGAGAAAGTTAGAATGAACATAACCATAAATCTATGATGAGTTAAGGGACTGTATGATTAATTAGAAATGAAGGTACTAGGATATAATTTATGGTTTCAAGATCCTTTTTTCCTAAAGTTGAATAATTTTCATGAAAATATTTACTTGAACTATTTCAGGAAAACCTCAACCTATGTTGTTCCTCGATCCAATTAACCTCTTTTTCCAAAAAGGAATTTGAAATTTTCATTCCTAAAGTATGAATAGATTATGAGATCCATGATATGTCATCCAATTTGTCATTGGTTACCATCAACACAATGTTGTTAGATCTGGTTATCAAATATTCATAAATCCTCATGTGGTGAGATAATAAATTAATCTCAAAAACTTCATCTGAAGTGTAACGTAATATTTTTATAATTTTTTAACATTGTAACGCTTCTAGAAGATGAAAATCCAAAGAATTATAAATAATTTCATGAAATTAGCTTTACAATGATCCCCCATATATCAAAATGTATATCTTTGTTGTCACATTCCAAAAATGTGAATACCCTCATCGTAAATCATCCTAAAACATGGTAATAACCTAAATTACCATAAATAATTTTGGAATACATGTGGGATTACTTATTTAATGGATATATTCCTCAAATCAAAAAAGTTTTAAACTTCTCCCATGATGACATAGAACACATTGTCAACAAATAAATAATCAGATCTATGGCAATCAGTGCTATACAATTTACTTTATCAAACTCAATCATCACTTTATTCAGGATAACCATAATTTCTCAACATAATGATAACATTATGGGTTAACTACCCTTAATAAAAATATCACATTTCTATGTCTTCATCACAATTCATCATATCCATTTCAATTTTTAATGATAATTTACACTAAAAATACTTATATATTTCATGATTTATATATCAAAATAATTGAATTTCAAATCATAAATTCTTTATTTATACAAATTTATTCTTAAACCATTACTCATGATTCATCATCGTTTTCCTTACTACCACTTGATTAGAATATTAAATATTAATCATGTCTTCAGGTTACTCAAAATAAATCTAATCAGGCTTATTATGTTTAACATAAAAAATAATGGATGAACATCACATACCTTTCGCATTCCATTTGTGGCCTCTTTGTCTTCATATGTATAACCAATACTCATTCCACCTTCTGGATTCCCATTATTAGATTTACACATGGAAAATTAATCAATAGGATTCCCATACTTTACACATATGAAACAATCAATGTTAACCATGTTCTGTTGTCTTTAACCAGAAATCATAGCATGAGAAACAAATACCATCAACGAAAACCACATAATCATGAATTATTACTTATATAATTTCTAAATCATGACACATAATTTTTAATCGATGAAACCATAGGTTTCTTTTAGGTCATTTATAGTCATTTTCTATTCAAATTCTTCATGATGGGTTATAAAGTGTTTTTGAATTTCCAAAAATAACACTTGGAGTGTCAAACAAGGTGTGCACTATGGCCTATTATCATGTAGCAAGTTACTCAATGTCAGGACAGACACACCTTGTTGAAGTGATTACTCTGAGGTATATCTGAGAAAGATCCACATCCACTTTTATTATCCAAAAAAATATTTATTTCTTGGAAACCACTCACTATATCCATTGCAAATATTCCAAGACATTTTCTTAAATGTTAACTCATCCTTATACTTATCCTTTGAGTCATCCCTATACATGTCTTTATAAATATACCTAGGGAATTCACTAATGTTTCCTCATCCTAGTTTCCAAAGGTCAACTAAAAATTTTATTTAATACCACATATGATGACCTGATCTTGAAATACATATACATTTTATCACTTTTTTCAGAATACTTAATACATTATAAAAACAGACACCCAAATACCATATTATTTTAGTACCTTTGGAAACATATAAATGTAAAAATTGGTTCATAAATGAGATACATTATCTCATACATGGTTCTTATTCACTAAAAACCTTCTTAGACACATTAATAATAATATAAATCTTCATAACCTAGAGAAGAAAACGTATGAAGGGGTGAGTTCAAATGCTCCGTAAGGGTAAATAAGGGAGACATGTAAGAATAAACCTGAGAATTAGGGTATGATAACGTGACCATAACATTAGAAGATAATACCCTATATATCATAATATCATAAAAATGAATCATGGAATAAATCTTGGTAGTTCATACGATATAAATCATAAGGAAATAATGACCATCATCTATGAAATAATATCATAGGAATAAGACATGGAATTGTGGCATAAAAATAATCCTATAAAAACCTTATGTTAGGGTTTTCTACCAAGACATTTTCAAATTTTTAGTCTTGGAATAATAACCAATGTACCTTCTTAATGCTGGGATTCCCTCCCATGCATCCTCTTATTTTTGGGATTAGGATTCCCTCCCACGTACCCACTTTTTTAGGCTTGGGATTCCCTTCTATGAAACCTCTTGTTTCGGACTTGGTATTCCCTCCTGTGTACTCTCTTTTTTTTAGGATTTGGATGCCTTCCCACTCACCCTATTGTTTTGGGCTTGGGATTCCCTCCTGTATACCCTTTTTTATCATAAAACATTAATCATTACTAAATACATTAGAGGGAGATATAGGTCCCACCCATTTCATAATGAAATATACATACATATTCCATAATATCAAAAACAATCATACCACAATCCATGAAATAAAATGGTCATAAAAATGTAATCATATCATTACTTGTGGAGAAGTTACATATTTTTTAATCATTTCATTCAATCATAACCCATAAAAGAATCAGGTTTCATAAACATCACGTCATAAAAAAGTAAACCATTCAGAGAAAGAATATGAATGGAAATATTGAATAATTTCCTAAAAAAAAGAAGGGTTAACACCGAAAGATGTCATCATATATGGGAAATAATTTTGAAAGGTCTTTAAAAAAATATTTATTAAGGAAAACATCCTTTCTTTTCTAAAAAATTATTTTTAGAACATAAAACCTTTTGAAACCCATTTTCTTTAAAATTAAACTTAAAAAAATAAAAAAAAACTTGAAGACATTTTGAAAACATTTTAAATTAAAATATATTTTAAACCATATAAATAAATATATAAATCATTTTGAAATCATTTTTACTTGATAATACTTATTAAATAATCTTAAACACAATTTGAAAACATTTTCCTTGGAAAATAGTTTGAAAAATAATAAAAGAAGATCTGAAACCATTGAAATCCATTTCTTTGAAAACAAACTTTTGACAAACCTTTTCTCTAAAATTAAACATGAAAATTTTTAAATAAGGATTTAAATTTTTTTGAAAACCTTTGCATTGTAAACACCTTGAAAACCTATAAATAAATCTTTAAAACTTTTAAATAATTTTATTTGAAAAAAAGTTTTGAAAACTTATAATGAAATTTTGAAAACCTTTTAAAAACTATTTCATTGAAAATATTTTGGAAAATAAAAGTAATTCTTTGAAACAATTTTAAGACATTTCTTGAAATCATGGTTTGAATATACATAGATTTATGACCGAAGAGAGAGGTAAAGTCAGAGTTTATTAAAAATACCACATTATCATGTTTTGTACCAAAGAGTAGAAAATGGTACTAATAAATGAATATATCATGAATATAAATAGAAGAATAAAATTAATGAAATTTATTGAAGGATGGGTCATAATATTTCTTCAATAGAATCATATTCCTAAATAATCTTGGTAAACAATAAGATTATAGCAATAAACTGTTACTACTATAGAAACTTTGAATCATAATAAAATGGGAATTATAAGATTAAATGAAAATTAAAATGTCATTAAAATAATAATATTCGTGATATAACATTTAAAAGTTAATATATACACCTCATAGAAAAATATTTGTGTATAACAAGGAATTTTTCTCAAAGAATAAAAATTGAGACCAAAATTAATTTACCGATTTGGGAACGATTGAAATGAAAAAGCATGTGAAAATAATAATAATAAAATGGATATGTAAATTAAAATAAATTTATATATAATTATAGTATAATACATTTGTGGGAAGTATATACACCACAAAAAATGAGTGAGTGATGAATAAAGAATGTATCTCACGGAAATAAAAAAATGAGATGAAAACCCTTACCTTGTGTCTTGACTCTCATAGTAGTCCTTGAAATTACAATATAATAAATATAATTTTATTATAAATATTTTACAGAAACAAAATATTATATCTAATTCTATATATTATTTTATTATGACTTTATATTAACCTCTTGTTAACAATTCCATGTAAAGGTTACGCTTAGGGTAATATTCACTTGGTTTTTCAGATGTATATTAATTTGTTATATCATTGGTCCTTATACATAAGTAATTATTTAAAAAATGTAAACCATGATTTAAAGATCATTTATATTCAGTATATGTGTATTTTAATAATATATAGAATATATTATTTTGAAATTGAATACACTGTTTATGGAGATGGTAAGCCGTATGTATGCATGAATGTTGTTTCTCTCTTTTTGTGTGTGTTGAAAGTAAGAAAAGTAAATGAAATATATGTATATATAGATATATTATATATCATTATTAATGTAGAATTATTTTATAATAAATATCATATAATTTCATGAAACATATCCTTAATATATTCCATAAAGAGTGTGCACGAATCACATGGCTTTGAGGGGGCGGTAGTCCACACTTCCTCATACGAAATTATCGTATTTACACAAAACGGAATGAATAAAGGCAAATGTTTTAATATAATTAAAAATAATAAATACATAATAAATATATTATATATCATATATAAGCAGTGTTTCCATAATAATTACCAACCATGAAAGGTAGTAAAGGAAAAATGAACAATCATCATTTTGTGAGGCGATCGTTCACCATACACATAAACAATTTGTTTGTTTCCCATTAGATGGAAGTGAACATAACTTTAGGTTGAACCATTATCATAAAAACATCTCAGTATATTTATTATACTAGTTTTTTTGTTTAATAATGTAATAATGATGTAGAAGGGGGTGGAATATTAAAATAATATAAAGGAGCTATAGGAAGGGTGCTACCTCTTTTTTCAGTAACTCTTTTTGGTTTATACCAGAGGACATCCTTGGATTTTTTTTATTCCCAAGAAAAGGATTTTAAGTTTAGGATATGAATTTTTAGTATATATTTGCGAATATATTTTTCAAACTAATGTTTATTGATAGGTGTAAAAAATTGGGAGGAGAGGAGGCCTTTTATAGTGGAGGAGGGGTGACAATCTTGTAAATACCAAAAGGTATACAATAATAAGAGGTTTAATTTAACTAATGTGACTCTAAATTAGAAAAATAATGCTGTAAATTTGAATAATGGTCAAGAGAAACCACCACCACATGAAAATATGTGCATTTTAATAATTCGGTTCTATAAATTCTAAGATTCCCCAATTTTATAATTTCGGTTTTTACTAAGCCATCTGAGTTTCTTACCAAAGTAATTTTACCACTAAATACAATAAAGTGATATATATTAGAAACTATTGATCCAATTAATTATTAATATGATATATTATTATTAAAATAAAAAATCCCATGTTTTTGGGAATTTAATTTTAAAACAATCGCATGTGGCGTGCTGAAACACTACTTAAAGCCGGAACATGCTAACAATGTTTTTAAAATACATGGGTTAATATGTCAATTATAAAATATGATTTTATCCATTAATAGACAATATTAATATTTAAAAATTAGGTACAACCTTAAAAGTGGCACACGTCACAAGGAAGAAAAATATAATAAATCGCAATCTTGGGGACTTGACCCCACAACCTACCCCTCATCCCCAAACCCTTACCACCCCACCACCCATGGTGGGGATCCATATTTAATATTTATTAACATGTAAAATCACATGTAATAATATAGGTTTTTTATTAATTTTAAATAATTTATCGTAAAATAACAAGAATGTCAAATTTGACAATATTTATATACTTTTAATTTTAAAATATAAAAAAAATATTGGAATTAAAATATATTAGGTTGAAAGTTATGTAACATGATATATTCATCTAAAAAATAATTATTGGAAATAATTCAATCAATTCACATTACTGTTAATATTTATAGTATCATTTATTTTAGTTAATTAATTACTAAATAATCACTACATTGGCATTTCTTAAGTATTTTATTTAAATATATCATCTCTAAAAAATTATGATAAATTATTACAATAAAAATAACCCGTTTATATTTAAAAATAATATTTATAACCTAAAATAAGATGTTTTTTACATATCTCACATTTTTATAAATTTTAAATGCAAGGAAATTTTCATGTTTATCTTTTTTCCTAACTTAACCTTTGTTTTATTGAAATTACAGTTAATTATATTCCAATAACAAATAAAATTTGAACCAAGAGGGTATCTGGTTAAACTATTTTCATCCAATGGATTTTGGACATGTATACATCTCATATTGGCCCTTAATATTAAGGTTTAAACCCTTATTAAGATCAATTTTACCTTAATCACCGTAATTAATTTCAATCACCTTATCAATTTTTTTGGTCACAAATTATGTTGATCTTATTGTACTACAAATAATATACCGATTACAACCATGCATTTCCATTTTTCAAAATTTCAATTTACAAAATTATGAAAATTATGTTAAATTATTATCCCACAGATGTAGCGAGAAAGCATGTTTTTAAGATAAAACTTTCAAAAGATTAATAATTGTTCATATCTGATTTCAATATAAAAATTATTATAATGAACTAATTTTGATAAATATATTAATAATGTATATATTATTACTTTAAAAATAAATTTAAAATATTATTTTACATTAATAAGTTTTTAAGAGAAAATGTGGGTTTGAACTGAAAATTCATTATTTTTTACTATTAATCAAGAAAATGATGTTTCTCAAAAAAATCCATATATTTCACCCTAAAATAATTTTTACATTATGAATTCATAAATTTTTTTATTTTTAAAAATAAAATTCATAAAAGTGTCAAAATTTATTTTTAGCATATTTGTTTCATTAAAGGGAAGTAAAAATTGGTCTTGCATGTAATTTAAGATAACTCAATGTTACATGTATGAAAATATAAAATAAGTGTTGTGTGTACTAAAATATCAATTTTCTTTTGTGTATAACACAATACTAAATTATTTATTTTGTGTTTATATAAATAAAATACTATATAATGTGTTGTGTGAATTGAAATATATCATAATGATTAATTTAATTAAAAAAATTACAAAATATCTGGATGTTACATCTATAAACTATTTAGACAGTTTTTCATTTGATTCCCCAAATATTATTTTATCAATATATACCACCACCATCATATTTTGATTACTATCATTATTGACATAGATATTATAGTCAACACTACTATGTTGAAAACCACGCTTCATTAAATATTGAGAAAGTCATGAATAACATGATCATGGTGTTTGCTTCACCCCATATAAAGACTTATCTAGATGAAAACTTTTTTTTATCAACATTATGAATGTGAAAAAAACTTGGATATTTGACATATAATTTTTTTCAAACCCCGTTTAGAAATGCTGACTTTTAATCCATATGGATATTTTCTTAATTTCTTTTTCACTAATATGGCCAAGAATAATCAAATTTTCTCTAGCCTTGAAACAAGTGGAAATGTTTCATCAAAAAATATATCCTCTATTTCTGCGTATCCCAAGCATACTAGTCATGATTTGTTTCTGATTATTTTTCCATTTTCTTTCATCTTGTTACGGAAAACCCCTTTCGTCGTGATGACATTATTATATATTGGCCATTAATGATTAAAAATGTATGATTATTTTCTATTTGGTAAAGTTCTTCATTAATTTCTTGAACCCAAATCTAATATCATGAAGCTTATTTAAAACACTTTGGGTCTTCCTATGATAATAATGACTCTTTCTGTAGAGTCTTCATCTTTCTCATATACACTAGAGATGTTTGATCCCAAATGATATTATTTCTAAAAAATTTATATCTGGAAATTATTTTATTTACAAGATTACTCTTCTCATAATATGAATATTATTTTGAATCTGCATCAGGGAATTTCACTCCCAAAATATTCATAAAAAATCATCATTGTAATTCAAAAACAATTCATGGATTTTTTGAATATTCTCCTCATTTTCCACCACAAAAATATTATTTCTCTCTATGATTTCTCCAAATATATTAATTAATCATTTATATTATTTTATTTTTCTTTATGAACCAATAAATACCCCTTCACATCCATAAGATAAAAAAATAAAATATATATCATTGTTGAGAATAAAACACTTTCTTCTGAAGACTCGAAAGTATTTCAATTTTGGATTATTTTTATACCACATATTTCATGAATTCATTTATTCCATTAGAAAAAATTAGGCTCTATTAGAAATATAAACTGAGTTTAAGACCAGTTCTATCCATGATTTATCTGGAAGGACTTGCTCGATAAGCATCATTCTAGCCGTGTTGTTAAAAATCCAATCTTTTATCTCAAACACTCCATTCTACTATGGAGTTATTACTACTAAAACTTGGTTCCTTATCTTATGTTTCTCTAGATAATCCTACAATTTTATAATTATTAACTCTTTCCCATTATCTATTTTAAACTTATAGATCTTTTTATCTACTATATTTTCTACTTCCCTTCGATAATGTGTTATATAACTAAACACTTAAGTCTTGTGATTGATAATTGAAGTCCTTATAATTATTCCAAAACCATCAATGAAAAAGACACAATATCTATTCCAATTAATATATCTTGGTGTAATTAGTTCATATATATCAATATACACTAGCTGAATAACTATTTTTGATCTTTGATATTTTTCTTTATACATCTTTTGAGTAATATTTCTTTGTCAACAAGCATCGTGTTAATGGGTAAAACCACATGATAACATAGGTAGATCTTGAGAAGCATCACATTTAACCAATTTTTTGAGGATTATTGGATCATATTTCCAAGATGATTATTCAAAAACTGATCTTATTCTTTCTTAAATAGAAAACACATATCTTTTTCTCCACTCACAAGGTAGATATTCCCATTTGTGCAATTTCATTTCAAAATAACTACTCCATATTTTCACTTAATGGCACATAATTTTTTTTTAAATCTTATAGCATTTCCATAGTTCCATAATTGACTAAAATCGATCATTTTGTGACAAATACATTCAACCACCATGATATCATTATGTTTCATTTATTTCAAGACAAACTCATCGTTTCCCAATCCAATAATCATTAGACCTTCATTATTTCCAAATATTGTTAAACCAACATTTTTAGATCATATTTTTATGACTAGAATTTTATTTCCATTCATATGGGAGGTACATCCACTATCAATGATCATTTATCCACAATGATTTGATTATTTTATGGAAATCTCTACAAATGCTTACTCTTAATTTCTTTTCTTTCCGATACATGTAATTGAATACATACTTGATGTAAAATGATTTGATTGACCTTCCTTAGAGTGTGATGGTCCTAAATTATATTTTAATGCTTTATATTTATTTTTTGTTCTCATATCGTTCGATGATCCATTGAAATACAACATGAAAATTTATTGGTTCAACTTCAGTTCAATCCTCCACAATATCGACGAGCAATATCTATCCTTGTGCACAAATCCACCACAACAAAAACAATGAACATAATAATTCCTAGAATATTTAACTCTTTTTTTATTTGTCTATTTTTTTTTCTTCCATCGATACATCTTTGCTATAGAACATACATTTTGATAATGTCCCAACTTTTCAAAGTAATAACCCCTGATGTGTGGTGTATTCTTGTGAATCATTTTAGTACCACTAATTATTCTTTGAGTTATTATAATATCAGGATTACGATTCATCCCAAAATTAACCTACAAACCTTGGAGTGAGAGATTTTGTTATGACTTCATACATTACTAATTTCTATTTATGGTCAACTCCCATACTATTAGTTTCAATTTGATGTGACAACCTCTTCCCAAGACATTCCCCTAACTATTTTCTAGACCTATAAATTGTAATTTCACTTTTTATTTCACCTATGAAACCTAATTTCCCAATATCATATCAAGAATAAAGAGTATCTATAGTTAATTCACCTCTGTTTATAAGATGACAACTTCTGTATCATTTTCTTCAATATGCTTAACTTTATCATTTATTATGTTAGTCAAACTATTGATAAATTTGGTATTTTCTTTAGACTTGATTTTGAACTCAATGACTTCATCTGAGTTATCTTGCTTTTTAGATCTGTGCTTTTCAATTTCAACATTCAAATTATTCTATTCTTCTTCCTATTTGTTCATCTAATATTTGGAATAAAAAACCACATTATTAGATTTCTTTATTTTGGATCTCTAATCATCTATCTATTGAAGGGGATCTAATATTTTATCCTGTTGTCCAAATATTATCTTCAAATTGTATTCTATCATCATCACTATTATCCCTTATTCGGGATTTACCAATAACCTCCACCATAACATATTATTCATGATCTCTGTTGTCACCCATCTATTATACCTAATATTATTATAAACAACCATTTTATTATGAAATTACATTCTTATTTCTAAATAAATTTCACTTAGTATTATTCCTACCTATCAAAAAAGATGAATCCTTCTTCTTGAGAGTTTCATCATCATTCCCTTGACCAACATGAAACTTCTCAAAAGACTTTTCTACTAAATTTGAAACATTTCCACAATTTAATCACATAAGGGGATGTTTCCCTTTAAATGTTACATTTCCCCTTTTAAGATTTGGGGAAAGGAAAAAAATAAATTCATTCCCAATATCATCTTCTTTACCATCTTATAGAGAGAGATTATTCATGGCCTTGAATTCCACTTCTTTAGACATTCCTTTTTAATTAGGCTTATCATCATCATTTATCATATCGTAAGTGACAAGGGTACTTTGAAAACTATCCATTTTTAAAATCATTTGAATATTTATCCTCTAGTAGAGAGACATTATAATTAAATAAAGCTATAATTATTCTCAATATGTGTTTAACAATCTTTACTTCTTCAATAATATCTCTAATACAACTCCTGTATTCCACAACAAGATTCACACGATCAAAAAATACATCTATAATATCATTGTGATGTATTGTTATATACCCATATTTGTTCCAAAAAACATGTAGTTTATCTTCTAGAAATTTTGAATTATTTTCATAGATATTTAGATGATTTTACCTTATAGAATGGGAAGACATACATGACATTACCTTTGTTTAGATTTGGTTGGATAAAGCTCCACATAAGGCATTGATTCCTATAACATCAACATCTAATTTTTTATAGTTAGATTCCAATAAAATGACACTATCAATACTTGTTGAAACACCATAAATTTCATCCCTAAACACAACCATACCTAATGATCTAAATTAGTGTTTCCTATGATTCCTCCACAGCTAAAAATTATTTTAATCAATGATTTTAATTCGTTTATCATTGAATGCTTCCACTAATTCTTTTTATAGGGAAACTATGACTTTAAATCTTCCCTTTTATACCGATTATTATCAAAACTAGGTTAAATATACTCAGAGGTAGAGGGTGTGAATTAGGGTATGATAGATTAAAAAAATTGTCTCTTCAGATCTTGTTTCATTATTAGAAAATACTCTCTTACATCTCTCTCCAATTTCATTGTATAAATAGAAATTAAAACATGTATATGACACAAAAATTTTACCTTGTTCACCCTCACTGCTGTATATCTAATGATAATTCAATGTAAATGTGTTGATGTACCAAATCTAGTAAATCTTTCGGTTGCTGTAATTTTTAGATCAGACTCATTGTCCCCTAGTTTACATTTATTCATAATTTGAAAACCCATTGCTCTCTCTCTGAAGTGGACATACCACCTCTCTAGTAGACACTTCTGAAAATCAATTCTGAGTTTATTCACACATATGTGTGTCTTTATTATCTTGTGTCATTAACAATATGTCAACCAATTTAGTATATGAATCCTAAAAATAGTTCTATATGAGAGCCTAACACGTCACCTGTTTCATTATTTTAGGGCACGTAACCCATGCATGAGATCCTGGTGTGAGACCCCTTTCTTGATATCCTAGTATGAGACCCCTTGTGCTATATTTTGTTGTGATATCCCTCTGTGAGATCTTGCTCTAATCTTGTGAATCGAAAGACTCTATTCTGTTATCATGGATCATAAGACTTTTTTGAGTTAATGTGAATCTATAGACTTTGTTTTGTTATTGTGAATCCCATGATTTTTTTCATTTCATGTGGATCACTTGAATCTACCCCAAGTCATTATTCACGTTTTTTGGATCATGTGATATCAACAGGTCAACCCATGTGTGAAAGCACCCCGCACAGAATTCAATTCATCAAAATTATTTTTTAGATCCTTTCAGGAGACCATCTTATGATTATGCGGATCGTATGACACCAGTTCAACACCTTTTTCTAGTCATGAGAAATATTTTTTCCTCAGATAAGTAAAACTTAAAAAATATCCTTAACTTCTTGTATATGGGTTATGGGTAATTCATAGGAAAACAAAAACCATCTTAACTCCATATATCACAAACAATTGTCCATTCCAACACCTTAGCAATCTGTATCATGTGCTTCGCGTGATCGCTTCACATGATAACCTTCAACATTTTGTATGTGCTTCACATGATCATCATCATTCTCTTTGAGTGTATCGCATAATCCCATCATGAGATTAAATAACAATCATACAGTCAGTTAAATTTAATTCCAACACTTCATGGGATGTAATTGTGAGATCTACTGAAAATCATGTGCTTCATGTGATCCCATCGCGATATCCAAAGACAATCATGTGGAAAGCACCTTTATCTTATATCTCTTCATGATAGCCCATCACTAAATGAAATAACAATCATGAAATCACATGATTTTGAATGACCAAAAGATACCACTTTAATTTCCATCATTTCTTCACCATTCACTTCATGTGAAGTCACCATGAGATACTCTGAAAATTATGATTTGTCTTAATGAACTTTTCATGATCTCTCGACGAGATCCTCTGATAGTCATGGTTTGTCTTCATACACTTCACATGATATCTCTGTGATATCCTCATATAATCATAATTTTCTTCATGCACTTTTTATTATCTCTATGTGAGATACTATAAAAATCATGTGGTGATTCTTAATATCAGTTAAATCTTCCGTTCTCTGTGAAATAAATTCAAACATTCTCACCCCATGAGATTAGTTAAAACATTCAAACTTTGTGAGATTAGTTCATAGATCCTCACTTCTTGAGAACAGTTCATACATTCTCTCTTTTGAGGGATTAAAGTCACACACTTTTTTAAGATCAAACAAATCATGCTTCACTCTTCATGCCTCATTTGAAAACTATTTGTCATCAACAACCTCAAACCCTGACAAAAAATACAATCAGCCCAAAGGAACCAACAAGAGGTATTTTTACCAACACTTGTGTTAATAAATAATGTAAGGTAAGGATTTGATTTTACTATTTGTCTTAATTAAATCCACATGAGATCCAAGGGTTGTAACCCAATGTGGTGTATCATCAGAGATGATGTCATGGAATCATGTCAATGATAAAAGTTTAAAT
Source organism: Viscum album (assembly GCA_963277665.1). Classification (NCBI taxonomy): domain Eukaryota; kingdom Viridiplantae; phylum Streptophyta; class Magnoliopsida; order Santalales; family Viscaceae; genus Viscum; species Viscum album. Next base: position 1,280,624,154 of record OY728159.1, read on the forward strand.
TCACATTATATCATGCTTCCAAAGTGTGCTCGAGGCCAATAATTTGAATTTATGTGATTGTGTAATCAATTAATTTGAACTAAAATTATTTCTACAATTAATTTGAGTTGAGGGCATAAAAACAGTCTCAATGACTCTACAAACTAAGTTCATATGTGTAGGTATGGTCATAAAAAGTTAAAAATTACATTGAAACCATTATTTCAAGTTTTAAAAATAAAGAGCACAAACACATACATTTCGTATATATATATATGTGTGTGTGTGTGTGTTTTATAATTGTAGGATGATGATGGGTGATGATCCCCAGTATTCTAGTTAAGAACATGCATCTAGAATGGTAAATTTTGGTGGTGCATTGATTCCACGTGGTGGAATAAAAACACTCAATAAACAATCATGACATAAATGAGTTTTCTAAATATAGGGAAAATATTATAAACAATTATTAACAAAAAATTATATTTCGATAAGTCTATCAACTTTGATTTTATCCATTTATCACCTCCCTTAATTACAATGTGTAGGATTTCACAACTCTATGGTGCTGAATGATTATAATATATATATATATATATATATTTGTGATAGATATGGGTAACACATACTCCACTGTAACACTCACCATAAAGGGTCGTGACTATATCAGCCAACCTAGCTGGTAGTCAGGTTGGGCTACGCATGATCCGTTTGTTCTATTTGGGCCTCTCTATGACCTGAGTACCCATTAAAAGTTTTTTAAATCCCAAGACCAATAAATAAAAACTAAAATTCCAAAAATAATTAAAAAATTATTTAGAATGGAAAAAAATAATTTTAGATTGTGCATGTTGTAGATTTTGAATTAACATTTAAAAATATATTATAATTAATAATTTACTCCAACATGGAAAATTTACTAAAATTTTAATTTTTCATTGAAAATATATTAAATGTTGACTAATCATGAGTGAGACTGGACTATGTTTGTCTGGTATCTTATTTTTTATTTAATTATTTTATTACATGAGATATTTTTAGAAATTAATTAATTTATAAGATGGAATGCACAACATCTCTCTTTCATTATATGTATAATGTTCTGAATGCTCATGATAACAGTTATTTATCAGTATTTTTAATTCTTGAGATCCTCGCACCTACATGTGGATATTTATGTATAATTACAAGGATGATTGATTATGTGAACCACATCAATATTATGTGAAGTTAAAGATGAGACATAAACACATTATAGGGGGTGAGGACTATCATATAATTCATACACGACTTAAGAATATCCCCTTAGGTTCTTACTTTATCCACATTCACCTAATTGATAAACTGGAATTAAACTCTCTTGCTTAGTAGATTCAATTTTTTTTATGTATGGTTAGTTATTATTTTGTGAAATTTTTATGTTTATGTGATCACAAAGAATAATAAACAATTAAACATAAATAAAACCATATAGTATATAGAGGATATTTTATTTATTATTTATATTCAAGATGTGGTTTCAATCACATAGTATAAGCATGTTAAATAAAAAATGATTTCAATAATTTTGATTAATTGAAATAAATCAATGTTATATAAATTTATAATGTCTTCCAATACTAAAATTTCGGTAAACCCATATGTTTGAGGTTCTCATTAGACTTATTTGAGCGTGCATCATACTACTATGGAGTTTCTATGGGAACAATGGATTGAATTACCTAAATTTGGTAGAAAAAAAGATGTAATACTCATACTGTTTCAACACTAGTTGAAAATTGTTGATTAATTCAAGGTTGTGAATTCCAGAAGGTCCGACATCACTCAAAAATTCAAGGATCCATGAGTTAATATGGTTGGCTAGTCGAAAACCTACCTTTAAACTCTCAGAGTTTTTGCACAACCATAACATAGACTACAAGAATAAGATTCAAGGATTATTTCCACTAGAATAATCAAATGACCGAGTCATCTAAATATATTAGTCGATGGCTAATAAGATGTAGTAAAATGGTGGAATATTTTTAAGTATTAATTAAAAAATAATTTCTATCATTAATGAATATAAAGTAAAAATCTACTAAATTTACCATTTATAGATAAAATGGGAAACACCACCATTAATTCAATATCATTGTGATACATAATTGATAAATATAATATCTTGGATGAAAATAACTTCTAGGAGTGGTACATGCACTTATATATAGTACCACACTAAGAGAGGATGCCCAATCTGTTAGAATATAAACATTCCAATGAGCCCCCATGGGAGAAATCAAGTAATATAAATACAAGTATAATTTAAAGTTAACTAAAGTGATATATTTATAATGAATCATATTTTCATATATGTTTAGTGGGTGGAAGAAAATAAATGTGTATGAAGATACCTATAAAATGTTGTCTCACCTCTAAGATAATTATCAGGAGAGAGTCAAATATTAAATATATGAGATATCTTGGGATATGTATATGTGTAGGCTAGTAGAAGGTAGTCTAGAAGGCCCTCTTAAACTCAAGATGATTATGTTTATTAAGAGTTTGAAATCCCTTGGGTTCAAGTTGAACCAAGAACTAATTGCCGATATCAATCTTGCCTCTTTACCTCAATTCTTCTTAAGTTTTATAATTAATAGCTGAATGAAAAAGTTTATCCCAAATCTATTGGTTTTAGTTCACCAATAAGATAACGATACAAATAACACTAACCCTTCTGTACTTATAGTGAGAAATTTGAGGAAGGGAAAAGATAAGGCATCAAAGGAAAAATATAAGCAAAAGACACTGAAACAACACCCCTATATGAATCCAATGATTTAGTGGGATGGAAATGGGTAGGAGGTAGTCTGCTTTGAATGTGGAAAGAAAGGAAAGTGGAAGAAGATTTTAAATTTATTGAAAATGAAGAAAGGTTATGTTTCTACATTAGGTATAATTATTTATCAAATGAAATATATCCATTTCTACATGTTGAGAATTGGAAACAACACATAGATCACACATTTGTATTCAAATAAAGGAACCAAGTAGATTCCATAATATTGTAAAGGATGGGGTGGGTATATGGGGAATAAATAGTGAAATATTGGAAGTATTATCAGTAGGATATTACCATCTCACTTTTATTAGTACTTTGGTTATTGTATTGAAAAACTATTATTATGCATCTTTGATTACTAGAAACATAATCTCAGTTTCAATATTAAACATTATGGTTATTTATTTAATGTATGGTAATAATTTTTTTATTTTATATGGATAGCATATGTTATGGTTTGGAATATCTTAATTATGTATTGTTTATTCTTGAACCTGGAAACCATGTTTTAGAAACCATATTTAATACTAGTAAGAATAAATTGTATCCTTCCTGCAAGTAGAACTTCAATATAGTTCATATAAATGAAAAAAAATAATAAAATTATATCAATAAGGGAATATAATCTCTATTAAGTTAATTTTTTTAAATATGTCAAAATTATTTATAAGGAAAAATAAACAAATCACCTTTTGGTGGGAATTGATAAAGGGATATAAATCTATTAGAATTGACTCATATTGATGTGTATGGTCATTTTGTGTAGAATAAAGGGTTTCATTTTTTTACTTTATAAATTTTTATAGTGAATATAGTATGTATGGTTTTATCTACAAAATAATTTATAATTCATCTTCCATTTATATATTTATGTATTACCAAAATGAAGTAGGGAATCTTCTTGCTAAAATTTTAAGAATATTTTCTCAAACTATGATAAAGAATATATAAAACAATAATTCATCGATCAATTGAAGGATTTTGGGATTATATCTCAAATAATTTAATATTATACACCTTATTGGAATGATGTTAGTGAATGGATGAATCATAACATTCTCAACATTATAATATTGATGGTTATTCAAGAAATATGTTATTTTCCTTATGAGGATATGCACTATAGACAACGGATTAAACATTTATCCTAGTACAAACTAAGACATAATTTAGTATACCATATGAGTTATTATATTGAATGAAACCCACTAAATATCATATAAATTTATGGGTATGTGAGGAATATTTTTGGACAATACCAAATGAAAAGCTGTTATCTTTTAACATGTAGTTCATCCTTATATGATTTCATAAAGAAACATAAGTTTGTTACCAATACAGAACATCAGTCATAATAGTGATTTCATTGAGATATTTTATATTTCTATAAATGAAAAATATTTATATTTCAAATAGTTATAAAAATAACAAAAACTAATGAATTTATTGCTTCATATGTACAAGTGTTGTTATAGAAATAATATCCACAAGGGACAGAGAGAGAAAAATATGTTCCCAAGATAACATTTCCACACAAGACAACTATTTAATTTTGAGATCCAAAAAGATATGGTTTTATTACCACCTAGATAGGTGACACATTACTCATAAATCATGATAAACGACTTACCTACAAGGTGGATGTAGATTTCAAGGAAGATTCTAAATGGAAAGAATCCTTTCATTCTTAAATGGTGTCCATGTGTGAAATTAAAGATGAGATTTTGGTAGCCCTCCATATAATTTAAATCCTATAAAATTAAAGTGGGTATTCATAAAAAATATACACATGAATGGTAACTAAAATACTTATAAATCACATATGGTTGTGATGGTATTTAAGTAATTCTATGTAAATGTCTATTGTGGAACCTTACCACCAGTCACGATGTTGAAATACATCAAAATATTACTTTCAATAAAATCTTTCCAAGATTATGATATTTTGAAGACATAAGTTAAAAATGATTTTCCAAATGGGATGTTTGTTGAATATATCTATATGAATCCAGGGGGTTTGTCATGTAAAATATTCTCAATAAATTATACAATCTATAGAGATGTATTTATGGATTAAAGCATTCATCATGATTGTGGAATGTTTGTTTTAATGAGCCTATAATAGAATCTATTGTATGAAAGCTATACATGTATATAAAATAAGTTTAATGGGAATTCCATTATTTTATTAGTAATACATTTTTATGACATATTAATTTTGGGCAACGAAGTGAAAGTCTTACAGTCAATTAATAATTGGTTAAATGAATTATTATCGAAGAAATAATTAGGTTAACTAGAATATATTAAGGGGATCAAGGTCTATTGAGATATATATTAAAGTATTATTGTGTTATGTGAAAGTATATATATTGAAAAGGTACTCATAAGGTACAACATAGAATAATCTAAAAGAGGATTGTTTCCAATGTCACAAGATATCAGTATCTCTCTAAGAAAATGTTTCCACAAACACAAGAGGATATTGAGAGGATGAGTATAATCCCTTATACATAGATAGTGGGGTCTATATGGTATTCCATCCTATGTACTAGGTTTAATATTACCTTTTCTTGGAGCACAATTGGAAGATATCAAGATAATCTAGGATAACTATATTTAGAAAATTTTGAAAACTTTCATGATGGACTTAAGATGAAAAAATGATATATTTCTAGTGTATGGAGGAGATAAGGAATTAGTAGTGAGGTGATACACTAATTCTAGTTTCTAGACAGATACTGATGAATTTAAATCATATTCAAGCTATAATTTTTTTTCTGAATAGTGGTGTGGTGTGATGGAGAAGTAGGAATGACCCATGGTTTCTAATTTTATAATAGAATCCAAGCATAGAATGTATTTTTATACCAATAATGAGGAATTTTGGAAAATTATATTTAGCTTAGATATTAGTTCTATCCATATTATTAAAGACCTTGTTATAATTTATTTTTATATTTCTGCTGTAGTTGAACTTGATAAAGAGCCCATGTCACACTAGAGAAAAAAACATATATTTTAGAATATTAATTTCTTCAGGTATATTTCTCAAATAGGTGAAGTTGTAGTTAATATATTTGAAATGGAGGATAATGTGGAAGAACCACTAACTAAATCCGTACCTAGAAAAATTATTATTCTTATATGAGAGCTAATAGATTGAAATTTGTTAGTAGAATGATAGAGTGAAAGTGCGAGTGTTGTTATTGGGTTCCCTATACCCAAATATTTAATGTAGTTTGATTACCATAACACACATATATTTTGATATACACATCTGTTTTATATTACCATTATAGTAACACTACTTCTATGAGTGTTTATAGTGGGTGAACTATACCAAAATATTTTATGTAGTTAGACAATAATAACATTTATATAGTTTTATATAAATATTTATTTTCTCTTACCATTATAGTAACATTACTTCTATTTTTACTATATCAATGTTAATGGTCTTATATTACATGTCATATCAAAAGGTCATAATAGTTGGAATTTATAATTATAAACTCAAGATACTATAAGAATTGTCTTATATTCTATAGTCTAGATTCATCTTGTAGACATAAAAAACATGATGTTTTACTATCAGGTATAATGGGTTCATAAACACTAAGAATTATCTCATGAAGATCACACTTGGTGATCTCAAATTTATGAGATCATGGGGACTAACTCACCAATAAAAACACCACACATTATTGGTGGCATTGGTTATTAATATTTATGAGCACTTTTATTTTTTGTTGACATGTGATAATTATTATTGTGTGATATTTGATTGGGTACTTTTATGCTAGAAAAAACAATGAAATTTATATTGTGGTAAGGTAGCTAGTATTGGGTGTGCTATTAGTGGTATGACTTTTATTTAATGATCAAAACATGATTTTTCCTTTTTTAAATGAAGAGATATCACAAGATAGTTGACTAAGATGGAAATAGCTTCACTAAATTTATTGATATGATAGAGGAAGGCAATCCCATCATGTATGGTCACAAATAAATAATGTATGTGAGGATTGTGAAGGATGTCGTGCATCAAACTTTATGAGATATCAAATATTAAATAGATTATATAACATAATGAATTCTCGTAGGGGAGGTTTTCATTGCTATGACTGACCATACACCTTTAGGGGGCATGATGGGTTGCTAGAGTTGACTCATGTTCCATGATTTGTACTCACTACTATTGAGATAAGGACCTAGAGGGTTGTAGATGAAGTGCATTGAGATGCTCGACCAATTCTAAGAAATTCGGTTTTAAGTCAAATTGGTCCCCCTGAAGGGGTTTTAATATATTTGATATTAAACAATCTTAATAAATAAATATATTTATTATTATTCAAGTTTAGAATAATAAGATGTGAATTTATTTTCATAGTGTATTAATGATTCTTTAAGTGCAACCAATAGATAATATTTTATAAATGAATATTTTATTCATGGTTCATGAAATATTTTTGTAAGATATGGGTCCAGATAATGGATTGAATTTTATAACAGAAGACATTTTAGAGACTATAAGTAAATGATAAAATATTTATGACATTTATCATATTTTAAATACCTCATACATGACAAATTTGGTTTAATTTAGGAGGTTTTATTTATTAAAGGATCAATGTGTTCTTTTAGTAAATAAAAACATCATATATATATATATATATAAATTTTATTCAAATTAGAGTATACTATTTATCCACTCTAATTCTCTCTCCTCCCAATATCTGTTTCGGGTTTTAGAGAGTGAATATAGAGATTAGATCACCTCGACTCGAGTTCTCCCGTCCAGATCGATGAAACATTGATCTCGTGACTGTGAGGTCATGAAAGAGTTATTCCTTTATTAATGCTAGCATAGAGAATTCAAATATTGATGATCGGTAAGAATACAGAGCATGTGTATAAGATCTAGATGGATAATACTTTTTTCCCTTGAATAAACAATCATCGAAAAAACTAAAGAACATCTTTTAATCAACAAATAGAATGCAGTAATAGATTGATTCTATTTTCATGCCTATTTTGTTCCACATGAGATATTTGGGTTTTAACAAAGTGTGGTGTATCATTTTAGATAATATTATTCGGTCATTTTGATGATAAAATTTTTAAAAACCATTGTTCCATGATTCCATTGTATGCTTGAGAACAATACCTTTCCTATCACCTGGGCTGCTTCAAGCCCAGGTTCTTTCCCTTAATGTCTTGTGGTATCCTTTGATTTAGATTTCACTCTTGAGATTCAATATGGTAGGTCATATTTCAACTTATTAGGTTTCAATTTCATACCAAACTCTACTCTTGAATATAAATATTCCACCTATGAGATTAACTCCCTTCAATATCTCAAATATGTGGAATCATATATAATTTCATCTAACTAGCTTCCATGATAAAACTCAAAACTCCTAATATCCACTATATAATGAAATAATCCATGGGACCCACTTTCTTATGCATCTTATATCATAAATTCAAGGGAATTATTCTTTATTGAGTATAATAAGGTTAAATGGGAAAACATTATAACACACACAAACTCACACATGTCATAAAAATGATGTCCAATGATAAAAATTTAAACTGAACAACATCCAGTGATACTATTATATATTAAAAGTGCTATAATGCAATATTTTTGTGTTTTTACAAAACATTATTTTTAGTTCTTGTGGATTGAGAAAATATTTATCATATATTTTATGGTTTTTTTAGATGATTTATTTTTCAGTTTTTAAATTATGTTCTTTGATTCTAATATTCTGAATTTTTTTGAAGTTGTATATAAAATAGAAATCTAAAAATTATATTTAACAAATTTTTAAATTTTATTTGTTTTTTAGAAGAAATTATATTATTAAATTTTATTTTTTGAGATAAATTAAACCTTACATGAAAAACATTCCATATTAATCATGTAACACATCATGTATAGTTTTAGGAGAGTATGATTAGAGAAAAATGTGGTTAAAGGAATTTGAAAATTGATTATGTGTTTGAAAAAATATATTTTGGAAACACATCATGTTTTATGAGAATATATCATTGTGAAGGTGAAAATATCATGGTTCTTGAGCATTGTTTGAAGTAAAATATTGAAAAGAAACGATAATTATAAGCAAAAGAAACGTGGCTTTTATTTAAAAACATGTCACATTTATTTATGTTCGAAAATTGTGATTTTTTTGTTGGGAAAATATAGAAAGGATATATGGAGATATCCCAATATATATATATATATTATATGATTTACCAATATAAAAAATTATAAAACAAAATTACTTTACACTCTTATAACCCAAAGGATTAGTTTATTTAAATAATTTCTACAAATACTACTTATTTTATAATAAAATTTAAATTTATTTCAAAAAATTCCTTATTAATTATTTCTCAATAGGAAAATTACTAAAAAGGATCTCCTTGGAGAAAATATTTATTAAGGAATCGGTGAGTAATATCCCATTAATGGGTAAATCAATTTCATTTCATAGATTATTGATCATTAGAACATAAACATGTGAGAAAAACTGAACAACTAAAAAATGGAATGATTAATAGAATATGACCATGAAATCATAAGAAGTGATCATTATGAAAGATAACATTATCATATATCATGGAATATAAATTAAGAATAATAAAAGGATTAACAATAATGAAAAACTTTTTCAATTCAATAATAATGTTGAATCATAAACCATCTATCAAAAATCATAGTGACTTAAAATAGGAATATGGAAAATTAATAAGCCTACGAAATTAAAACTTTTATTAAGGATTAATTTTAATAACATAAATATATAATATAAAATGATAACAGAATAAATTTCATGTATAACATAGTAGATTATGATAGCCTCTCAAATCTCAAACAATTTATCTCATGAGTTATAAATCTTTACCCAATGAATTTGATAAAAATATAATTATTGGACCACATGTTTCATAATGATAATTACTTACACATATGTTCTCCATGAAATTAATAATACATCCATTAAAATAATATCATGATTAATCCATGTAAATAAAATCATGTATATAACATTTTTATTAGGTATTAGATAAGAAATAATAAAATATTGTATCAGATGATACCAATATTCAATGGCCTTAAATAAAAATATCTTAAGGTAACTTAGAGGGTGATATATGAATAATATGAAAGATGAATGGCACATGTAATGGTCGTTTTATTAAAATTAAGAAAAATGGAATAAAAATTAGTAAATTAGTTTTATTAATTTTTTTAATTTTTTCATAAAAACATTGATATAAGTAACATTCAAAACCATTTTCAAAAAGTCACAAAAATAAATTTAAAGACTAAAATTTTAATAATGAAACAACTCAATAATTTAATCTTGGTAATAAATTAATATAAATTAGAATAGTATAAGAGGGTAAGATAAAAAATGGTATGAAAGATGAAAAAAATACATTTTTAGCATTTTTAACAGTTCAAAGAACTCACATTGATAAAAGGTATATAAAATTTTATTTCAAAATAAATAAATATAATATAATAGGTGTAGAAAGAAATATATATTTTACATTAATATTTTAAAAATATATTTATGATAAGAAATAATATGGATGTGGAAGAGAACTACTTAAAAATTAAAAGTGAATGTTTTCCCCTTATAATGTTTAATTTTATGAGGTAAGATCCAACTATAATAGAAATTATGATAAATAAATTCAAATTTCATATAAAATTATATGAAAATTAATATTAGTTATTGAATTGTTAAAATATACAAAACATAGAAGGATATAGATAAATATGATATAATATGGTGGTCCATTTGTTTTATTTGTCCATTCATGCTTTGATTTGTTCCATTGATTCTAGTTATTACATTTCTTCCATGATTAATTTGATATAGTGCCCTCAATCATCATTACATGTTCATGTGTTTATCATATATATAATTTTCAAGGTACTTAAATCACTATTGTATGATAGTTTTTGAAGTTTTTATTTTATTCTTGGATATGTAAGAGTACGATTTGTAAAGATTTTTTTTGATTCATTCATTTGTTATTATTTAATAAACCAAAATTACTTTTTTTAGTATTAAATAATTTTTGACATTATGAATTTAGAATTATAAAATAGCTTAAATTATTTATTAACACCATATATTATCAGTATTTATGTTTAAATATTCATTAATGATAAAAATAATATATAATTATTCCTATAGGTAATTGAATCAACTCAAATAAGAAAGTGATATAAAAAATGAATGACTAAGAATATATCATTTCATTATTGTAATATAAATTTTATAGAATAATAATGATGCCAATTACATGTTATTAATGTCTTAAATTAAATTCAATAATCAATAGGAGAATAATATATAGTAAATAATTCAGGATAAGTTAATACATATGATTAATATTAGAACCATTCCTTAAATGAAATATTTGAAATTAAATATTTGGGTCTCCTTATTATATAAAAAGTGATGGTATTAATGGGATTATCCTCTGATCCTTGTTATTATAAGAAATAAGAAAACACGTGACTAATCTTCCCCAATAGAATCAAAATGCATAAAACAATGAATACATGAAAAAATAGTATATGAGTATCTTCTATATAGTTTCCTGTTTCATATTAATTGATTTTGTATAGCTTGAAGGTGATATTGGAAGAAAAAAATTAATGTTCCCTACCTCTATATGTAATATGTTAGTCGAATTGATCTATGGAACTTTTTTAAGGATCACAAAATGCAAAAAGGGTGTTAGTTCCTTCCCCCTATGTCGAATCATACTTCAAGTAGATGAAATATTATATAATAATTTCATGAAATTGAGGATGTTAAATATCATCACATGCATGATATATCATTGTAGACATCAATGAGAGAACTCCATACATTGGTGATCCTAATTCTCCTCTACTAATGAAGAATATGTTGACCATTTCTGGTGTCACTAATACCACCAATGAATTACATCTTATAAGAAAATGAATTGAAATTATTCAATTATCTTATAAAAATAGTTAATACATTCATAATGGATTAAAAAAATAAAGCAAACCTAGATCTGTGGGAGTAATATGGTAGTTCTCTACCTAGGTTTCATCACATGCAATAGGCTATATGCACCGCATTCATGTATTCTATGTATTTGAATTACCTATATTTATTCTATATACATGTATAACATGAATGTATTTTATGTATGCATCATATTCATTCATTTTACAAGAATCATATGCATGTAATACATGAATGTGTTCTAAAATCATCATATGAAACTACTTTATATATATAACATTCATGTGTATTATAACTATCAAATAAACAATATATAGTTTCTCATAATGTATTATAGAACCAACATTTTGAGTCTTATGACATGCATCACATGTATTTCATAAAATGAGTTCCTCTTGAGAGAATTTACATCAATATACAACTGTAACTAAAATACAATAAGGACATTATATAAAAAACTTCACAACACTTTGTGAATCCAACTAAACTCATTTGCATATGATTTATGAAGAATTATTCATTTTGAAACAATTTTATTTACAAAACAAAAAATATTATATAAATTCCTAACCATGTGACCCTATATGTATTAGTACCATTAAAAAATATAAAATCCATATCTCATATATCTAATAAAAGAGGGGGCTCTAGCAAAGCATTAGTGCTACTCAAGATACCAAAGTAATATATCCATGTAGTGTAATGTATACATGATGTGTAATATTTAGGGCTTTGAAATATTAACAGACTGTAATGTTTCCACATTATGTTATTTTTACATAGAGTGAATATTGAAATTAAACCTATATATTCTCATTTTAGGTCTATTTCTTCAGTTTTATGCCTCGTAAGCGTTTTATGATCATCCGTCATCATTGGAATCCTTCTATTTTACGATGTTTTACTGCAATGTGAAGTGTATATTAATCCTAATTTTCACGTCTATTCTATTCTATTTTCCAATGTTATTTGTATCCTTATATAAAACAAAAACAATTCATATATTCCAAATATTTTCAATATTATCAATTAAATTACATAAGTCAACTTATTTAAAACCCTAAAATATATGCATGAAATAAAGATATTATAAGAGGTCTAGTGTGATCACCATAGATCATACAAATATCTCTATATGAATATTTACATCAAAATTTGTATCATATAAACCATATGTATAACTATACAATTTCATTTTACATGTCATTGATTGAACATTAGTGGGAAATCAGGCTACTTCACTGACCCAGAACTGTGGCAATAATGCCGATGAATATGGTCGTAGAATATGGCCATGTTCAAGTGTCCTGTCATCGCTATCAGTATAGGTGTATCCTATCATAATTCCTATAAAATAATCATGGTTGTGTCCATGTATATATAGAACAAGGATCATGTTCATGGACTATGACAGTTGTTCGTGAACTATGACTATTGTTTGCAACACATTCCAAAATAAAAAATCTTCCATTGATGTTCGATTCTACAACCTCTAACTTATTATGTTGATACTTTATAACTCATCTAAAAAACATTATATATATATGTGTGTGTGTTTGTGTGTGTGCGTGTGTGTAAAAATCACCACCATTGTATAAGGTTTTCTACTAACACAATAGACGTAGATCATAGTTTTAGAAAAAAATATAAACGTAGTCCACGATGATCATGGTTATAGGTGTTTCCAATTTCTATGCTCCACATCAATCATGGATGTATGTGCGTCTGCAGTTACTATGTCTTTCCCTTGATATTATTACACACTATACATGTACTATTGCAATTCTAATTCCATGGTTCATGTGGACTATGGTTGTAGGCAGAGCTTATCGCCATGGTGCTCTTTTCCTAATGCAGTAGGTGGCCAATGATCATCATCCTTGGATTAATATATGATTATGTTATTATACACATATTTTATTACCAAACAATGAATTAAGGGTTTGTTTGTAGTCTGATTTTCGTCCAGGGGAGCAGAAGACATATAACAATGTCAATCTAGTATAGGTAATCACATATTTACTTGATTCAAAAAAATGACTGAACAATTCGATGAATATATCACATATCATTCTTCTAGTAGACGATAAAATAACAATCCCCCAATCTAAGTAACTAAATATATCATATGTGACTTGATTATATATAACCGTGAATTTTTCAGTTTAATTAAATTAAGGGACGTATGTCTTAACTCATCATAAATGTGGAAAAATCTCATCTTAGTTGCACTTCAACTAATGATATGATCAACAATATTCCCAAATACCCCCTGATTTAATAATTACTTTTTTTACTTTCATAATAAAAGAATAAAATTATGAAATATCTCATGAAAGTTATCTTTCCAACAATAGTTAATAAGGATTAACTATAAGCATACACCCCTATGCATATCATTGATAGTATAACATTCCATGAGATATAGTTTATTGGGTAATTCTAAGTAATAAGTATCTACTTATTTCATCATGAATATATTATCCATATCTAAAATACATAACATTTTAACTTTTGGAATCACCTATTTTGATAATCCCAAATCATGTTTCATTTATGTGATAATCATGTTTTTATTATTTGATAATCTCGTTTCATTAATATTCCTTGTTTCTATCAAGTAATAACTTTGTAATTTTATCTCACTACTCCCTTGTTTAAGATTACAGTTCAAATTTTCTCTAAGTATTAAAGTTCAATGATGAATATCACTAATGATGGTCACCGATGAAGGTCACTGATGAAGGTCATCGATGAAGGTCACCGATGAAAGGTCACCGATGAAGGTCAATGATGAAAGGTCACCGATAAAGGTCACCGATGAAGGTCACTGATGAAGGTCACTGATGAAAGGTCCCCGATTAAAGGTCACTGATGAAAGGAAACCGATGAAAGGTCATTGATGAAAGGTCACCGATAGAAAGGTTAATATTGAGAAGGTTACCTCATAAGGCTACCATTGAGAAGGTTACCATTTAAGGCTACCAATGTAGTCTACTATTGAAGCTTACTATTGAGAAAGCTACCGCTACTAGTCTACCAATGCCCACTCTTTTACTTCATCCTTTGTAAAATTATTAAGATTATTCTAATGGGAATATTAGGTGAATTTAATGCTTTTGACATTAATTAATGCTTATTGTAGACATATCAAGAGTCTTATCTGGAGATATTACGAGGTACGTGGAGGACCGCACCTAGTTTACTTATTCCTATTATCGGACCTAAAATATAAAAGTTACGACCGAGGAAGAAAAGAAGTGGTGAAGAGAGGAGAAGTGTGTAAAGAGAGAGGAATGAATGAGAAATAACATACTCACTATATCAAATAGAACAAGTAAGAACCATACATCACTTACACTGTGATCCCAAGACCCTCAATAAGATCATTTCGGGAGAACAAATTCAAGCCTGCCTTCTGGGATTCATCAACTCTCTATCAAATCAAGAAGCAGAACACTCATTTACTAAATGATAGAACCTAGATTTGCGACATTCCCTTTTGAGGAAAACATCCATAGAAAGACTAAAACTGATAATTCTTGACTCCAAAGAGTGAAGAGTTGAACTGAAAACATATAGATCTTTGTAAACTCAGTATTATAATATTTTCTCTATTGTGTTCTTTTATTTTTACATTTCTGAGAAGTTTGTGTTTTTCTATTACACACACTATCTCCTATTCTTGAACTAGAGAATACAAAAAAAATCACATAAAATATCACTTACACCTTGTTTCCCATGTATTAATATGGAAGAGACCATGTGTGGTTTGTATTGTTGGTTTTTTCCATGAAGAACTGTGGTAGAGGGTGTGACCCCTACACAATTTGTGAAAAATGTTATAAATCCTAATACAAGATATTTATCATGTTTATTGTTTATATAATTTTTTTGATGGTAGGTGATCACCAAGTGGAGAGGATTAAGTCTTGTATTGATATTTAACCTCTTATTTAACCTTGTTGTGATCTATGTTTTTTAAATTCTTTGTTTTTCTATATTTCATTGCTCATAATTTCAAAAACAAAAAACAGTTTTTTAAATTAACTCTGATATTTAGTTTTGTTTAGTGTGTGTATGTGTTTAATTCATCATACTTGTTTCAAAAGTTGAAGAAATGTTTACACCAATTAATTTGGTGAATAATCAAAATTTGAGAAACCTGTGGACCAACTAAACATTTATTTAACTACTTCCTTAATTAACCGGGATATTTCAAAATTGGGGGATCTTGAACACAAATTTTTTAGCATAAATTTTAAGTAGGAACTCAATTCACCCCTCTCTTGAGATTCCACTCCGACTAAAATTTGTTATCAAAGGATTTTTTTATTTCTACTCTCTGAAATATTGTGTAAAGTCTCAAATTCTTTTCAACTGTGATATTAGTTATATATTAAAGATCATAAAATTTCTATCATATCTAAATTTTTTGTTCTTTAAAATTCTAATTAAATATGGATTACAGAGTTGAGGGTGATGCTACTAACATGACACATTTCTTTAATATAAATAACTATACTCAGTGGAAATTAAAATTGAAAATTTATCTAGAGATCATGGGTCCTGAAATCTAGGACATAATTGAAGAAAAACATGCATTTCCTCTTACTGCTAGGGACACATGGTCTCAATTGACTAAAGCTATATATAACAATAACTATAAAGAAATGAATGCATTGTACTATTCTATAGGTGATGAATAAATCCATAGAATATTTTCCTGTAAAACTACTTATGAAATTTGGGATACTTTGGCTATTTATCATGAGGGAATAGCCATTGCTAAAGAAATGATATTAAATACTTATAACATTAAATATAATAATTTTAAAATGAATCCTGATGAACTTATATCCGAAATGTATCTTAGGTTAAATGAAATAGTAAATACCATGAGTCTTCTTGAGAAACTGGTAGACAACAAGGATCATATTATGAGGCTGCTTTGATGCATACCTAATAGATGGAGTGGAACAACTGTTTCTATCCGAGAATCCTGTTACATAGGCAAGCTACTAGTGAATGAACTCATTAGAAAACTTATGATGTACGAAGAAGAAATTAAGGTAAATCAATAAGTAGATGAATAATAAAGATGGAAATCTATAGCATTCAAGACTGATACATCAAAGTTAAAATATAATGAAAATGTTCAAGATCTTGTAGACACTTCCACCAGTGAAGACTTAGACCCTAACAGTGATGATGAGATGGATCATCTTTCTTGTAGATTCAGAAATTTCTACCATAAGAAGAAGTTCTTTAGAAAATCAAACTATAAAGGAAGGTATGACAGTAAAGGACAGTGAAGAAAAGGACAGAAAATGGAATGACAACAAAAATGAGATAGTCTAATATGAGTGTAAACAAAAAGTCCATGTGAAGGTTTATTTCCCCAAGCTAAAATTTAAGAAAATATGAAGAAAAGGGTAAAGGATATAAAATGGATATGAAATCTACTTGTAGTTCTTAATATGATATATCTAGTTTATCTAAAACTTCTGATATAGAAAAGAAAAAACATGCAAACGTGTATTTCATGAGAGAAAAATATGAGGTAATACCCAATTCTACTATACAGAATGCATATTCTTCTAAGAATGAAAATGAATCAAAAAATTATAAGAATATGACTGTGGATGAACTATTTAAATACTATGGAATTGTTGAGGATACCTTTAATAAATTCAAGGATAAATATAAATTATTGAAAAGACAATCACCATTAAATGCTAATTATAAGTTTGATTTGAATATAGAGAAAGAAAAATGTTCTTAGCTATTAAATGAAAATACTGAACTTAAATTATCAAATGAGAAATTGAAAAGGGATCCAAAGATGTTTATTGTTGGTAGAGATACCTTGAATCAGTTTATAGGAAAAAAAATTTCTCCAAAATACACAACTGGTCTAGAATGTCAACCAGGACAGAGAAGAATTATTAAAAATAAATTTGTTCCAAAATCTAGATAGTTCACTAGCAGTTCAAGTTCTGGACCATATTTTGAAAACCAAAATTTATAAAGGACCTAGAAACATGTTCATGTCTGAAAACATATCTGTTGATTATAGTAAACATGTGATATAGGTTTGGGTTCCCAAATCTTTACATGCCAACCTCTCTGGACCTAAGAAAATCAGGGTACCAATGTTACCCAACACTTATTATGTTTTATCAGAAGAATGTTTGAAAAAATCTTATAATATTCTATGGTACTTGGATATTGGATTTTCAAGACATATGACGAGATACTATTCATGCTTCAAGAGATTAATTATTGTTGATGGTGGACATGTCACATTTGGTGATAATGCTAAAGGGAAAATCATTGGCTTATGCCAAATTGGTAACCCTAATACTATATTAATTTCAAAAGAATTTTTTGTTGATGGTTTAAAATACAATCTACTTAGTATCTCTCAATTTTGTGATGGTGGTTTTAATGTTAAATTTAATAATGATGCATGAAATTTTTTTAAAACTAAAAATGATTTAATATTTACTAATCTTAGACATGAATATTTATATAATGTTGATTTAAACTTTTTAGCTAAGAAATTTTTTTCTTATTTAAATGTTTTTCAAATGGAATCCTGGTAATGGCATAAAATATTAGGACACTTAAATTTGCACTCACATAGGAAACTAACTAATAAAGGTTTAGTTAGAGACTTTCCTAAATTTGAATTTCTACTTAACAAATTTTGTAATCCTTATCAAGAAGGAAAAAACAAAAAGTATCCTTCAAACCAAAGAAATAAGTTTTTACTTATCAACCTCTTTAGTTGGTTCACATGGATTTGTTTGGACCATCTAGAGTTTCATGTTTGAATGAGAATCACTCTATTTATGTTCTTAAAGATGATTTTTCTAGATAAACATCAGTATAATTTATAGCTCACATAAGTGAAGCATGTTCTTAAATCATTAAATATTCCATGTATTTAGAAAATCTTTGTGGACATAGAATTAATACTTTGAGAAGTGATCCTAGATGTGACTTTGAAAATCTAGAATTGGAATCTTTTTTCTCACAGAATGGAAACAATCAAAACTTATCTGCTCCTAGAACACATCAAAAAATGATGTTGTAGAAAGAAGAAATGTGACCCTTCAAGAGATTTCCCAAAATATTCTAAATTACTATAATCTACCTATCTATTTTTGGGTTGATGCTCTTAATGCATCTTATTAAATAATCAACAGAGTCTTAATTATAGATTTTTTGAAAAAAAACCTTACGAGGTATGGAATAATAGGAAGCCTATGGTTAATTACATTAGAGTTATTGGCTTCAATGTCTTTATTTTTAACACTAAGGATAAGATTGAATTTTTTTTCCAAGAGTGATGAAGAAATTTTTCTAGGTTACTCAGTCTCTAGTAAAGCTTATGGAGTATTCAATAAGAGAACCAAATTTGTGGAAGAATCAGTTCATGTAAAATTTTATGAAACTGATCCACATGAACCCAAAACCTTAGTTTAACATCTTGTGGAAGATATGTCAATTGTAGACCTTAATGATAAAGACAGTGAACCCTTAGTGAAAAAAAAAGTTCTAGAAATTTTCTAGAGTCTGAGCATGAAGAATCTAAACCTATAGACAACCATGAGACATCTAGTTCAATTCTTTCTAGAGGTATTAGAACTCTCATGAATCATCCTTTAGATGCTGTAATAGGAAATCCAAATAGAGGAACAAAAACTAGAGATTCTCTTTGAAACTATGTTGAACATCAACCCTTTATTTCACAGCTTAAACAAAAAATATTAATGATGCAATCACAGATGAATTTTGGGTGACAACCATGCCAAAAAAATTAAATCAGTTTGAAAGAAACAAATTTTGGGAATTGGTAGAAAGACCTAAAGACACTTTTACCATAGGCACTAAATGGGTGTTTTGAAATAATGTTGACAAATCCGGTAACATAGTTAGAAATAAGGCTAGACTAGTTGAACAAGGATACATTCACGAAGAAGGAATAGACTGTGAGGAAACCTTTTCACATGTATATAGACTAGAATCCATTAGGATACTACTTGCTTATGCAGCTCATCTGAATTTAAATATTTATCAACTTGATGTCAAAAGTCTATTTCTAAATGGTTATATAGTTGAGAATGTATTTGTTGAACAACCCCTGGTTTCACAAATCCCGATTTTTTAAATCATGTCTTTAAACATTCTAAAGATCTATATAGTCTAAAACAAGCTCCAAGAGCTTGATATGATAGAATATGTTTTTTTCTTATTTCAAAAGGTTTCACTATAAATTATATGAGCCTATTATTTTTATTAAAAGGATTTCGAAAGATGTTTTAAAACTAAAAATATTTGTAGATGATATTATGTTTGGATCCTCTAAATATTCTTTATGCACTGATTTCTCAAAAATGATGCAAGATGAATTTTAAATGAGTTTAATGGGGGAACTAAATTTTTTTCCTTGGATTTCAAATTTTTTAAAATAAAAATGGTATTATTTTAAATCATAGTAAATATACGAAGGATATTTTGAAATGTTTTGGTCTGGATAGTAATAATGGCAGTGATACACCTATGAGTACCACTTGTATGTTAGATGCTAATAAAACTAGTAAACCAGTGGATCAAACAAATTGTAGAGGTATGATTGGGAGTCTGCTCTACCGTACTACAGGTAGACCTGATATTATGTTTAGTGAATGCATGTGTTCTCATTTTCAAGTCAATCCCAAAAAGTCTCATTTGACTACTATTAAAAGGTTTTTAAATATCTCAAGTATACTTAAAAACTTAAGACTATTTTATCCAATATGACAATCATTTGATTTAATAAGTTATTCAGATGTTGACTTTGCTGGTTTGAAGTTAGATAAGAAATGAACCTCTAGAACCTGTCACATTTTGGTCATGTCACTAGTATCTTGTTTTTGTAAGAAACAAAATTATATTGAATTATCTACAGTCGAAGCTGAATATATAGCTGCTGGTAGTTTTTGTGCTCAAAATTGATGATGAAACACACTTTACTAGACTATAGATATCAATTCAAACTTGTCTATATAAATCATGATAATAAAAGTGCTATTAATATCTATAAAAATCTAGTTTCTCATGATAGGACAAAGTACCTTGATGTGAGACTTCAATTCTTGATAGATCATTATCAAAGATATGATATCACTCTTAAATTCATTGGAAGTGAACACCAATTTACTAATATATTCACAAATACTTTGAGTTTTGAGAGGATAAATTATATCAAACATGAGATAGATATGATAAACTGTTATGTTCGAACCTCACCGTTGGACCTCACTGTTAGGAACCTCACTGTTGGACCTCACGGTTAGGAACCTCATCGTTGGACCTCACCGTTAGGAACCTCACTGTTGGACCTCATAGTTTGGAACCTCACTATTGGAACTCATTGTTAGGAACCTCACCACTTGAACTCACCTTTAGGAACCTCACTGTTGGAACCTCATTGTTGGACCTCACCATTGGCACCTTACCGATAATCGAATTTTCCATAACATTTAATTTTTCTTCTAGAATCTGAAACGTTTTTAGTATTACTTATGTCTTTTACTTGATTTATTTTTTGATCCCCAATTGATAAAAATAAATAACACACCACAATTTGATCCACTTTAATATTCTCCCAAAACTCTTTCTACCTAACCCTTGAACAACTTCAGATCGCATGGAAATATGGAAGAGACCAATTTTTGATTATGAAGGAGATGTTTATAATAATAAGAGACCACGATCTGGATCTATTAGTGGAAGCTAGGTAGTGTAAAAGCTGATCAATACACATTTGTCAAAGAGGGAAATCATGGTTGAGATGGAATTAAGTTCTGAATGGATGCTGTTGAGTAGGTCTCTAGTGCTGAAGGCACATGAAGCTCGGGACTGGGTCGAATGCTTTTCAAATAACAATGGACCTTATTACTCGAAGCTAGTGAAATAATTTTATGAATCTATGAAGTTCGAGTAGTCTGATAATGAGAATAAAATGCCATAAAAGGTAAATAAAGTAAGTGTGAGATTCTCCTCTTTTGAATGAGATGATTTGTTTAGAGTCCCACATGAAGGGATTTTTTATTCCTACTCAAGAGTGGTACCTCCCACCAGTGAGTTCTTCAGTTATGAAGAAGCCTTGGATGAACTGATAGGGAATGTGATCCCTAGGAAAGTGATTTCTGCTGAAATGAAAGGGGAAAACAAGTAACTATTTAAATTTTTTCAGCATGTCTTGAGTCCCAGGAGAGGGGACTTTGCTACCTTGAAGTATCATGACATTTTTCTTTTGTATCCATTGAAGCATAGACATAAGATAAATATGTGTAGGTTGCTGATGATTCAATTAGAAGATATGACACAGCCCAGTTCCAAATCCAATTCTTTGTTTCATGTGAGGTTGATATCCTTGATGTTGAATATGAAAGGAGTTGCAGAAAATAAGTAGAAAATAGTTTTTTAAGGGACAAATTCTGCATTACCAAGATGATTTGCATGTTGATAAAGATAAACTGGAACCCTTTGCAAAGAAAATTGTTGAATGATGAGGCTAAGATATATGATGAATTCAACCATGTTACTCATCCTACTAGGACTAAGAATCAGAGAGACCCTAGTCTAATGGCTGATTAAGTGGAGCTAGTATACTCAAATGAAGAAGATGAGGCTCTTTTTATGCAAGAAATAGAGGATTCTCCTATAGATGACATGAGTAATCCAGATCTTCCCTCAAATATTTATGCCAATACCATATCCTTCGGTGAGCCTATCCCACCAAAATGTTTACCTAGAAGATAGACTATCCCAAGGAACAATGATGATGAGGAAAATAGTGAATAAGAAGAAGAAACAATGTCTTAAAAGACATTTGAGAGACCTTAGAGGAGGAAAATGACACTGAATCTAGTCATGATGATTTTGAGACAGTAGCTGATGATTGTGAAGGGAGATGTATAAGCCTCAGTCCTGTGATATGATATATAGAAATGGTAGAAATTATAGATGAAGAAGTTTCTAATTTGGTTGAAGATGGAATTTCAATGGTAGTAGTTGAAGATTATATAGAGGAAGTGGTAGTTTACCCTCCTGTTGATGCAATTGATTAAGGAGGTATAGCAGAGATGTATATAATTGATCAAGAGAATTCTCCATGTGAGGGGGAGGAACCTATTGCCACAGGTTCAGTTGTTGTTACTCATGGGATAAACGATAGTTTAGAAGACCCAGGATTCATGGTCTTGGGATTAGACTATGGAGACTCTGATGATGACAAGCCTAATAGAAGCCCTCCAATTACTTTTGTTTCCCAAACCACCATTATACATCCAGTAGTGATTTTACCTCGGGACTATGTGAAGATGGATGATTTAGAATCATTGAAATCAGATTTGAAGAGATATTTGATGAGAGATTTATTGTGATAGAGATAAAAATGGATCTCAATAAATAAATTATATCATCTTCCTTAGAAATAGTAATTTATAACACTCAGTCAAATATCCCACATGAAGTGAAAGAATCTCATAATCA
Organism: Viscum album; assembly: GCA_963277665.1. NCBI lineage: Eukaryota > Viridiplantae > Streptophyta > Magnoliopsida > Santalales > Viscaceae > Viscum > Viscum album. The sequence continues at coordinate 1,280,647,542 of OY728159.1, forward strand.
GGTAATAACCTTGGAAGAGTCTATAGAATCTGTGAAATAATCAATTTCCAATTTAGACTCCTATATATATTCAAGAGTTCAAATGGATAGAGACCTTATGTATGTCAAAAGTGTTATTCAGCAGGTGGTCACTGTGTTTGATGACTTTAAGAAGTCAATGGAGGCACATATGAGTGGCCAAGTTGATGATGTGAAGCGATTGATTAGTGTTCTAAAAAAATCTTTTATGGAGATAGTATCTTTTACTATGGAACCTCTATGTGCATATTCTTCTTCTTCAGCCTCTCCTCATATTGACGAAGAAACCTTCAGATTGGTTATCAGAGAAAAAGGGGAGAAGTTTTTTAGTGCCAATTCCTTAGACACTCAGTCTATGACTCAGGTCATTTCCACTAATAGAGATATTCATAAACTTGTGGGAGATTATTTAAGGGAGGTTTCTGAATATCAGAAATCCGTCAAAGATAAATTTGTTTTCTATTTAAAAAGGTTGTACACTAAGCATCATATGGATGGTAACTTTAAACTACTATTGGAAAACTGGAAAATCCTACCTATCACTCAGGCATTTAAGGATCAATTTAGCAGGCCCATTCAGTTGACTCTTACCTTATAGAAATTCATAGAGAATAAGAATGATTTTATCTCAGCTATGGAAATAGGAGGAAGCATTATCATGGATCTCAGAAATCTTAGTTTTCCCTTCCTCCATGTAGACTGCACTCCCATCATTATTCGTGAACCATTAACTTCTTCCTCGGCTACCTCAAGCTCTACAAGTGTTTCTCCTTTGATGACTCATGCACAATCCATTAGAATCATGACCCCTATGATTCCTTATAGATATACTAACTATAGGTCTATTGATGCCTCTATAGCAGCACCTCCTACCCTACTCACTGCCATACCTTGACCTATCCCTCCATCTTATAGACCTGACATCATAGCTTCCAAAGACACATCTAACTTGACACATCTAATGAGGATTGAATGTGGGGTGTCTTAGTTGATAGGGATATTTGTATCCTTTTTGTATCTTGTATTCTTGCTTCATTATTAATTAAAATCCTCTTTTGTTATCTCTTTTTTTTTCATTATTTTCGTTAATCATAAAGGGGGAGAATGTTATAAGTTGACTCTGGACTAGAGTCCTTTCATATATACACAATCTATTTTCCAAAATAAGAATGGTTCAATTTTAAATATAAAATCCTTTGAATATATTAGAAAATGTGCTTAACCTTGATTCAATAATATTTAAATCTAAATTTTCACTAGTACAATTTGGGATTATAAAAAAGGGGTATATTATTAGACTCACTTATTTTAATAATCCCAAATAACGTTTTATTTATTTGATAATAATGTTTTATTATATGATAATCACGTTTCACTAATATTTTTAGTTTCTATCAAGTAATAAAAATGTACTTTTAATCTCGTTGCTCTCTTGTTTAATATTATAGTGAAAAATTTCTCTATTTATGAAAGGTCACCAATGAAGGTCACCGATGAAGGTCACCGATGAAGGTCACCGATGAAGATCATTGATGAAAGGTCCTGATGAAAGGTCACTAATGAATGGTCACCGATGAAAGGTCACTAATAGAAAGGTTACCGTTGAGAAGGTTACTGCTAAAGGATACTGTTGAGAAGGTTACCATTGAAGTCTACTGATGTAGTCTACCATTGAAGCCTACTGTTGAGAAACTGCCACTACTAGTCCACCGATGATCACTATTCTACTCCATACCTTGTCAAATTCTTAAGATTATTCTAACAGTCATATTTGTTAAATTTAATGTTTCTGAAATTAATTAATGTTGATTGTAGACATATCATGAGAGCATATCTGGAGATAGTACGAGGTAAGAGGAGGACCACATGTGGTTTACTTATTCCTATTATTGGACATCAAATATAAAAGAGAAGATCAAGGAAGAAAAGAAGTGGTGAAGAGCTGAGAAGTGTGTAAAAAAAGAATGCATGAGAGAGAACTAACTCGCTAAATCAAATAGAATAGGGAAGAACCATCCAACACTTACACTATGAACCCAAGAGTCTCAAGAAGATCATTTCAAGATAAAAAATTCAAGGATGCCTTATGTGGTTCATCAAATCTCTGTCAACTGAAAAAGTAGAACACTTAGTTCTTGAAATATAGAACCTGGATTTTTCACATTTTGTTTTGAGGACAACTTCGATATAAAGACTCGAACTACAAATTATTCACTCCAAGGAATCAAGAGTTGAACTGAAAACACATAGATCTTTTTAAACTCAATATTATAATATTTTATATATTGTGTTCTTTTATTTTTACATTTCTGAGAAGTGTGTGTTTGTCTGTTACACACACTATCTCCTATTCTTGAACTCGAGGATACTTAAAATCCTCAAATCAAACTTCACTTACACCTAGTTTCTTATGTATAAATGTAGAAGAGACTGTGTGTGGTCTGCATTGTTTTTGTATAATTAAGAATAGTGGTAGAGGGTGTAACCTCTATATAGTTTGTGAAAAATGTTATAAAGCCTGATACATGCTGTGTATCAAGTTTATTTTGTATATAAACTGCTTGGTGGAAATTGATCACGAAGTGGAGAGGATTAAGTCTTGGATTGAGACCAAACCTCTTATTTAACTCTTCTGTGATCTAAGTTTTTGTATGAATCTGTTTTTCTATTTTTCATTGCTCATAATTTAAAAAAAACTATTTTTTAAATTAACTCTAATAGTTAGTTCTGGTTAGTGTGTGTATGTGTTTAATTAAGAAAACTTATTTCAAATGTTTAAGAAGTATTTTACACTGATTCATCTAAGGACTAATCAGACGTTGAGAAACTCGTTGACTAACTAGACATTTATGTCTATATTGTCTTAATTAATTGGGTAGTTTTAAAATTGGGCGATCTTTAACATAATGTTTTTAATAGATATTTTAAGTAGGAACTCAATTCACCCCTCTTAAGATTCCACTCCGACCAAAAATAAAAAGTATAATATTATATTAATTAAAATCTTATCATATCATTAAAACCCATAATACTCAATGATGATCTTAAATTAGGGACAACTCAAAAATAGATTCTTAGGGGAATATTTCATTTTATAGTCTTTGTAAAATAAATTGAACTATATATTATTGGATTATAAAGAGGGTTTTCCTTTATTATAAAATGTTGATATATTTTATATTCATAAATGTTTTATGAAAATTTTACTATAACCATACATAAATACTTTTCTATCATATCATAAATGATAAACTACAAAATCATCATTATTTTTTTTCACTTTCTTGGGAAATGATAACTTATTATATATATATGTATGTGACTATTGATACATATTTACTTGAAGAACTTATAAAACCCTCCCACTAAACACTTTAGTGGTTCACACCTATAACAAATGAATGTTTAAATAATGGTGAGATTTGAGAATCATATTCCTAATGTTTAACTCCTTGAACATATTTAAACTCCTCAACCACATAACATTAAATGTTATAATGTCAACTTTAAATTCCTACATAGAAAACTTTTTAATATTAACACCATCATCATACATGGTATGTAATGAACTACTCTTGGATGACCCAATATGTCACATTAATTAACTCACCACTAAAACTGAAGGGAATTTCTAATACCCATAGGAATATAACTAGTTCCTAGGTCTCATGAATACACTTTTGGAAATGGTTTCAAGCTCATATAATAATATAAAAAAAATAAAAAAATACTATAAATCTGTAATGACCTATCCATGCTTGAGAAATCCATGAAAAAGAAATAAGTTGAAACAACATAATAAAATATCACTGAAAAGTAGAAAAATACATCTAAAATATAAATTTGAATGAATATAGTGGAAATATATATAAGAAAATATAGAATAAAAAAACACCACAAGACGGATTGGTTGTGTCAACCTCCCAAAATAAGAGAGATCTTGAAAAGATCTAACATCCCCACTAATAACTGATGACCATTCACCACATCTACTCATCCATCAACATACCAAACTAATCCGTTAAAAATAGAAATATAAATGGGAACCTGAATTTGAATTAAGGAAAATACATACACACCCCCACTTTGGTGCATATGAGGGTGGGAGATAAACATGTCTAGTAGTATATCGCCAAGGAGTCTATAAAATTCCCTTCATAATATTGTTCATAAATTAAAATTTTAACATAATGTAAAAAATGTTTTTCATAGGTTATTTTAAAGTAAATCAATTAACACACCATGATCACATATATAAAATAACAACCCATTCATATAAAATAAGGGAAAATAAATAGATTGGTTAACACTTTTCAAAACAAGGAAAGTTAAAATTTCCAATCATTGAAAGAAAAACAAAATCTACCTTTCTTTAATATTTTAAATCATTTTATTGAAATTCTATTTTCATGTATAATATTATTTAACACTATTTTTTTAAAACATTTTAATGAAACAACCAATAATTTCTTTTTAAAACCAATATTTTGAAACCCTTTATGAATTTTTTTTGAGACTAAATTAGAAACATTCTCAAGGTGAAATATAATCACAATTAGAGACCACAGTATCATTATATAATGAAAAATATGAACTCAACCAAGAATTTATACCACATAATTGAGAACTAGGTAATACCAAATAATTATAAGATAAAGAACAATAAAACCCCCTAAAAAGGATCGAAGCATCATGGAAAACTTTACAGGACTCAAGTAACATGGTCTAAAATTGTGACAAGATCCCTAGTTCAACATTAATGAACTTATCCTTCCTTGAGTTTATTGATCTTGTGATGCATTATATTCGTCCCATATGTGAAAAGCTACTATGGGTCTATAATGTATCATAAGAGCACTCATCTCCATGAGAATTAACCTTCTAGAAATAGAGAAATAAACACTAGGGTATTCCTATATCTATAACCTTAATAAAATTCTTAGGTATCCTATGACATGTTAAATTGAGGTGAGAAATCGAATCAATAATCAGATGGATCAATTATAATGAATTGAAAATTAAACTTGTTTCATATCCTACACCCTCTAATGAAATAACCTTATAAAACCATGAATATGAATTAATTAAATAAACATAAATATAATACATTCCCAAGGGGTCACAAAACAAAATGTGTAAATCAATTATAAGGGTTATTAGTTGAGGTTCTCAAATGTTTTAGAAAAAACTATTTCTTTATGTTCCTACTAAGATTTCAAAAAACGGATTAGGATGACAAGTCATTTTATACCATCAATAATATCATTTTAAAACACCCCATGGGATATATTAATAAAATAATCATTTAAATTCATTTTCAAACCAACCATTTTCTACAATTCACTTTTTAAATATTTTCAAATAACCACTGTGTCTTAATGGTCTCAAAATAATCAAAACAATGGCCAACTCCATACTATTATAAAAACCTACTTAAAACACCAAAAACAACCTTTTAAAATTAAACATGTGTAAGAAAACCCTTTGAAAATATATATACCTTTTTAAAAGAGCCACATTGGAATTTTTATGAATAGCTGGTTTAATAGAAGTATATACTAAGTGGTGAAACAACTTGAAATCCATGTCCAACCCATACAATATATTCCATACGTGTATAATTTTATAATAATTCAATTTTAAACATATAATCATTTTATAACACAAATTATAATGGAGTTTCAATGAAAAACCTATGTCATAAAGTTGAAGATAAATAGAAACATGTCTCCTTATATGGATAATGCATAACTGAGCAATGATAAGTCCTCATAAAGCATTAAACACCAAATTTGCCTTCATTAAAACTATAAAAAACCATAATAAAAAAATTAATAGTGGTTAGGGTTACATAATAAAAAAATTACAAGTCAATGAGTAAGGGAAGAAAAGAGGAATAGTAAAGGAGGAGAAAGAAGGGCCTACCACTTGAAATTTGGTTTAAAATGAGAGAGAGAAATATTGAAATTGAATAAGTGGATAATGAAGAATATTCACTAGAAACACCCCACCTTTGGAAGAATGAGATAGGATAAGGAGGATAAAAATATAAATTTAGAAGAGATAGGAACGTTAATTCACTTTTATGTGAAAGTTGAGTTACTCACAGAGTTTGGCTGTGCAACTTAAAAAACTATGCAGCTACTGTACATGCTTCACTAGGTAGACAAAACACCCTTGAACAGTTTTTCTTCGTTTTTTACAAACCCTTCACCAACCATAAAAACTTCTCTATTAAATCTATTGAGCCTCATGCACACAGGTTATATGGTTTTCACTAAATGTTTAGAAACCATGCACTAGTGCCCATACACACAAATTTTCTCACATGGTTTTAAATAGGTGTCTCATTATTTAGACCCAATTGTGTGATACCCATAAAAAATTTGAAAGAATAAAATGTAATTGAATAGATTTATATGTAAGGGTAACCACATGGTTTCCCACAAACTATGTAGAGGTAATTTTTGTCAAAATTTTAATATTTCAATTGAATCTTTCTAAAAAATTAAATTATTCCTAGTTAATGTAACATAATATAAAATACAAGTCAATAGTGAAATCTGGGTATCAAAATTCTCCCCACCATGTCACTTTTTGACCCCCATAATGTCTTTGGTCGAAATAGAAGAGCCATAAAGAAAACCTTGAAACTAAAATACAAGATATGAGAGCGTAAGGGGTAACTAAAGAAGACCATAAGACCATGAAAACACCAGACAAGTTCCATCTTCCAAAAAACATTAAAATAATAAATAAAAATAAAAAATCAAGTAAGAATCCAATCCAAAACTATCACACAGGAAGAAGGAAGAATGAGGAGACCCATCACGAGGTTTCCCACCATTAGTGATCAACTAAAATGGTGAAACAAGGTATTACCACCACAAAAAAATTACATACCAAAACAACGATGATTCCGTAAATCAATTTTTTAACAATAAGATTATATTGAACAAAAACATCCCCAATGGTTATATCATTAGATAAAACGAATAACCATACCAAAAGTCACCAAAATGATAAAAACCAAGAAACACCCAAGATCATAGGACAATGTCCCCAAAAAATTCACATTACAAAACATCTAAATAACATAGTAGTTAAAAATACTTAATCAATAAATTACAGGGGATTTAACCTTTGGTACACAATTTAGTTTAAGAGATGACCAAGATCACATTAATGAGTTATCCTCTCAATAAAAACCCAATAATTATATATACCAGCACTATCTACTGTAGAATTTTAACTAGATCCATTCCTATCACAGTAACCCAAAACAAAAAAAAGTAATCCCATAACCAATTAATCAATTTGAATATCCATCATAACTCTTACCATAAATCCAATAAAGCAAAAAATAATCCATATAAGGCATACAAGTATATTGAGGAATTGACATCCCAAAGTAACCAACACTAATATAAGTGCATCAATAAAGGATTATAAGAAATGTATAAAACAAGATCACCTCAGAAGAACAAGTCTCTCATCTCATATAAATATTTCTCAAAATTATAATCACCCAAAAAACACAAAGATCATAATATAAAAAAAATTCAACCATCAAACCAAGATGAACTACCCTATTATCGCCAAAAATATTAGTATCCACCACATCACTACCCCATAAAAAGAAAACGATAACACATGAAACTCCCCTTAAATTATTATCAAAATAGAAGAACATAAAAAGAACAACCTCAAGGATGAATACCCTACTCCTATACAAGATCTTTCTTAGAGGCATAATTTAAATAAAACGAAACATGAACTGAAATTGGTCATCATTCTTAAATCATACCAAACATCCCCAAAATCAAACAGGAAATAAAATCTAAATATAATTGTTATTTTAGAAAATGAAAAACTTTTTGAGTTAATAAATCAATTTATATTTGGTTTTTAAAATCATAATAAACTCATGTTGAAATTTTATTTAACATGAAGTCTTTATTTTTATTGTTTTTATTATACAGAATAAATTTTATATAAAATAAATTTGAAAGGCTTTTAGTGTGAAAATAAAGTGGAGTGAGTTTTCTAAAAAAATAGTTTCATAATATTTTAGATAAATGTTTTAGTGAAAGATTGACTTTATTATAATATGTGATGTAATTATTAGTTAATTGGATGATGATGAAGATACTTTTGGTGGATTTATAACTAATCCTAAAGAATGTGGAATCTAAACATTTGTTTAATGTATATAAATAAGACCACGACTTCAAGGAATACAATATAAATGATGTTGTACCTCTCGTTCCCCTCGTTGTTTGATTTTCATGATCACAATCACTTTCATATGTGTTTAACCTTGTTTCAAGTGTTTTTGTTAATAGGCACAAGGTTGCCAAGAAAATGGCCCAAGAAAGCATCTCAAAGTGGACTGAATTTCAGTCCACCGGACAACCGGTGTGATAGCACCGGCCAGCCGGTGGACCTGGAAGAGGCATTGCCCACTGCCAGGTTCCACCGGTCAGCCGGTGGCTCTGTCACCGGCCAGCCCGTGGCTCCCAGACCAATGGGCCAGCTTCTGTCTCCCCACCGGCCAGCCGGTGGCTCCTCCACCGGTCAGCCGGTGGAGCCTAGACCAAAATTCTTCCCTCTGATACCAAATGTTGGGTCGGAGGTGATAGCAAGAGGGGGGGTGAATTGACTTTTTAAAATTAATTAACAATTTAAAAAAAAATTAAATGCAGCGGAAAGTAAAATGGCAAGACACAATTGATAATGGAGTTTGGCTTTAAACTCAAGCCTACGTCTCCGCTCCCAACTCAACCGTTGGGAGATTTATACGACCGCTTGCTTTTTAATGGTTATAGCAAGAAACCCACTAGCCGTTTTAAGGTAGGCTAGATCACCTTCTTACAGCTTGCTTTTTTATTATGGTTGTAGCAAGAAACCCAAATTGAAAGAAGGAAGAAAAAGGGTGGTTTGTTTTAATACAAACCCAATTAAGAACTAAAAAATTGAAGTAAATAATTTAGAACAAACTAGAGGAAGCCTTGAGTGCCAAGAGGTGAGTGTAGTTGATGTAGAGGCAGCCCAAGCTTCAAGGATGGCAATTGGATCTCAAGTAGCCTTTGAGAATTGTCCTAGGAGCCTCAAATGATCAAAATAGCTTTGGTATGCTTCGGTATATAATCGGCGGTGTTCCCGGCATCCATGGACGTCTATTTATAGGAGAAATACTCCCAAATACTTCAAAATAGCCGTTGGAAGTCTTTCGGAGCCGTTGGGGATCAAGTGGGCCAGCCTGGTCAAAGCCTAACGGCTAGTTTGACTGAGCACACCGGCTGGCCGGTGCTGATCCACCGGCTGGCCGGTGCACCAGACAGAAGCAAGGGATTTCTGTCTGGCTCCACCGGCTGACCGGTGCTGAGCCACCGGCTGATCAAGAGGGGGGGTGAATTGCCTTTAAAAAAAATGATTAACAATTTAAAATCAAAGTTGAAAGTGCAGCGGAAATAAAGAGGCAAGACACAAGAATTGATTGGGGGAGAATCCTTTTGATCATGCTTAGAATTTACTTTCCTTATCCTTTAAGCATGTCTTTATTTTATGTGTTTTACATTTTTTTGTTTTGGTGATTGTGATCATCAAAATAGGGGGAGATTTTTGTACCTCTCGTTCCCCTCGTTGTTTGATTTTCATGATCACAATCACTTTCATATGTGTTTAACCTTGTTTCAAGTGTTTTTGTTAATAGGCACAAGGTTGCCAAGAAAATGGCCCAAGAAAGCTTCTCAAAGTGGACTGAATTTCAGTCCACCGGCCAACCGGTGTGATAGCACCGGCCAGCCGGTGGACCTGGCAGAGGCATTGCCCACTGCCAGGTTCCACCGGTCAGCCGGTGGCTCTGTCACCGGCCAGCCGGTGGCACCCAGACCAATGGGCCAGCTTCTGTCTCCCCACCGGCCAGCCGGTGGCTCCTCCACCGGTCAGCCGGTGGAGCCTGGAACAAAATTCTTCTCCTCTTCCAAGGCACCGGCCAGCCGGTGGAGCTGTACCGGCCAGCCGGTAGCCCAGTCAAACTAGCCGTTGGCTTTGACCAGTCAACTCCCATTTGGCCTCCAACGGCTCCGAGGCCCTTTACAACGGCTCCGAAGACTCCCCAAGGGTTCCATGCCTATAAATAAAGGCTGAGGAAGCCCCGGACACCAACCAGATCATACACCAAGCCAACGGACACATTTCCCATCATTTGGCGTACCTCCGGCGGACTTCCTTCAAGGAACCCACCTTGCTCCAACAACTTCCACATCCAAGGAGCTCCTTCAAAGAAGCTTGGAAGCGGCCTTCAACATCTCCAATGAATCAAAGGCTCCCAAGACTTCCTTAAATACGGTTTTTCTTGTTTATCTATTTTGAGCTTAATTTGGGTTTGTGTCTACAAACCACTCTATTTCTCATCCCCTCTTTCTTTTGGGTTTCACATCACCATTAAGGTGTGAAAAGGTTGTCAAGCTTTCCATTAAATAGCTTCAGACATATGTGAGCTATCCTTCACCTGTAAGAAGGATAGTGGGTTCTTGCTAAACCATTAAAAGCAAGTGGGTTCTTGCTCAACCATCAAAAGCAAGCTGTAATAGGTTCTAGTGCTACCTCAAAGCCTAGTGGGTTTCTTGCTAAAACCATTGAAAAGCAAGCGGTAGAATCTCTCAACGGTTGAGTTGGGAGCGGAGACGTAGGCCGGGTTTTTGGCCGAACTCCGTTATCAATTCTTGTGTCTTGCCTCTTTATTTCCGCTGCACTTTCAACTTTGATTTTAAATTGTTAATAATTTTTTTTAAAAGGCAATTCACCCCCCTCTTGCCATCACTTCCCTTTTTTCTCCGCCCAACAATTGGTATCAGAGGAAGTATTTGAATAATTCCCTAACCGGTTTCAAATTAAAGATCCTTTTTGATAGCATCTACCTCTTTCGCCCCCGAAGGCTATTCTTTGGGTCGGGCTCCATTTTTTGATGGGACCGACTACACTTATTGGAAAACCCGCATGACTACCTTTCTTAGAAGCATAGGATATCCTATTTACAAAATTGTCATGCAAGGTTATTCTTTGTCTTCCCTCGACGAATCCAAATGGACCCCCGCTGATATTAAGAATTTTGAGCTTGATGGCAAAGCCATGAATGCTCTTCATTGCGGGTTAGATAGAAATGAATTTAATCGTGTATCCACTTGCACCACTTCACATGAAATTTGGAAACTATTGGAAGTGACCCATGAGGGCACTAACAAAGTTAAGGATACTCGGTTAGACATGTATAGACAAGATTTTGAAAGCTTTTCAATGCATCCACATGAATCTATTTCCGATATGTCTACTCGCTTTACTGACGTGTGCAATGGTAGAAAATCTCTTTGTGATGTTGTTTCAGCTGAAACCATGGTCAAGAAGATTCTCTGGGTCCTTCCGAGCTCATGGGCACCTAAAGTGACGGCAATCCAAAAAGCTAAGGATGTCAAAAACATACCGGTCGAGGAGCTCATTGGATCCCTAATGACCTACGAGATCACGATGAGGAGGTAAGCTCAAAAGGAGGGCACACCAATCAAGACACCAAAGAACATTTCCCTCAAGGTACAAAAAGAAGTAAGCTCCTCCTCATCATCCTCATCTTCCTCATCTTCTTCATCTTCAAGTGGCGACTCAGAAATGGAGAATCTCGCCCGCCAAATGCACAAGTTTATGAAGAAGCACAAGAAGAAGAAATCCCGCAAGCACCGAAAGCAAGAACCCACTGAAAAATCCGAGCCCAAGGTGAAATGCTACGGGTGCGGCGAAAAGGGCCATTACAAGCCCGATTGCCCACTCAACAAGAAACGGGCTAAGGAAAAAGGAAAGAAAAAGGTCTTCAAGGCGACATGGAGTGACACCTCATCCTCCTCCTCCTCCTCAAGCAACCAAGGTACAAAATGCCTAATGGCAAAACATGAGGTATCATCATCCTCTTCCTCTTCTTCCTCCTCTAGTTCTTCTAATTCTTTTAATCATTTATCATATGAAGAACTCCAACATGCTAGAGACCAATTAGAAAATGGTTTTCATGAACTTTCTTCTAAATTTGTTTCTTTGAAAAAGAATTTCAAAAAACTTTCCTCCAAAAAAGAACAACTTCTCAAAGAGAAGGAGGAACTCTCCCTAAAAATCCAAAATTTCCCAAATGTTGATTCTTTGGAATCAACCATCAAGGACCTTAGAGAATCCCTAGCCAAATTCTCCCAAGGGGAACAAAATCTTTCAAAATTTCTTGGTTCCCAACGAATTTCAAGAACCACCCAAGGGCTAGGATATACCAATGTAGCTTCATCCTCCCATGCACCCACTGTTTTTGTAAGGGGGAGCTCTAGTCTTAAATTTTTTAATTATTGTAAGAAACCCGGGCACCTCATTTATGAGTGTGATTGCAAAAATGCCCGGTACGGTCAACCCAAATCTTTTTTTTATTCGGACGAGTTTTATAGGAAAAGACCCGCCATGAAACAAATTTGGATTGAAAAATCCCTTTTGGCGAGTCTCTCCGGGCCAAAAATAGTTTCGTTTCCCCGATGATCTTTTGTTTTATTTAGGGGAGAAATTTTCTTAAATTAAAAAATCTCTTCCGATTCATTTTTCAATTTAAATTCATTTTTGATTCAAAACTCTCAATTTCAAAAATTTCATTTGGTTTCAAATTTCAAATTTCAATTGGTTTTTGATTCAAAACTTTCAATTCAAACTGTTATTCAAATTTTCATTTCAATTTCAAAAATCTCAATTGATTTTTCAATTCTCATATCTAGTTTTTCAAACCCTTTCCCTCAATCAAGTTTTATGCCCCGTGCTATTTTGATAATCACAAAGGGGGAGAAATTCTTGATTGATTGGGGGAGAATCCTTTTGATCATGCTTAGCATTTACTTTCCTTAGCCTTTAAGCATGTCTTTCTTTTATGTGTTTTACATTTTTTGTTTTGGTGATTGTGATCATCAAAATAGGGGGATATTGTTGTACCTCTCGTTCCCCTCGTTGTTTGATTTTCATGATCACAATCACTTTCATATGTGTTTAACCTTGTTTCAAGTGTTTTTGTTAATAGGCACAAGGTTGCCAAGAAAATGGCCCAAGAAAGCATCTCAAAGTGGACTGAATTTCAGTCCACCGGCCAACCGGTGTGATAGCACCGGCCAGCCGGTGGACCTGGCAGAGGCATTGCCCACTGCCAGGTTCCACCGGTCAGCCGGTGGCTCTGTCCCCGGCCAGCCGGTGGCACCCGGACCAATGGGCCAGCTTCTGTCTCCCCACCGGCCAGCCGGTGGCTCCTCCACCGGTCAGCCGGTGGAGCCTGGACCAAAATTCTTCTCCTCTGCCAAGGCACCGGCCAGCCGGTGGAGTTGTTCCGGCCAGCCGGTAGCCCAGTCAAACTAGCCGTTGCCTTTGACCAGTCAACTCCCATTTGGCCTCCAACGGCTCCGAGGCCCTTTACAACGGCTCCGAAGACTCCCCAAGGGTTCCATGCCTATAAATAAAGGCTGAGGAAGTGGTGACAGCGAAGGTGAGGCTGATGCTGCTGCTGATGAGGAGGCTGGAGAGGGTGATGATGCACCTGAGCCTGCTGAGGCTGTGCCCCCTCCTGCTGATGCTGGTGGCTTGCCGGTGACGGTTGATCAGTTCCTACGCTTCCAGGATCAGATTGAGACCCGGCTGGACTTACAGTTTTCTTACTTCAGCTCTCAGTTTGATCAGCTCCACTCTCGGATCGATTCTCTCGATCGTCGCTTCGAGGCGGTCCAGGCTCCTCCAGCTCCTCCGACCTTCAGGCGTCGTCGTCTCCCTCGACCCTCTAGGAGTGAATAGAGCCTTAGTTGTTATTGATTTGTTTTTGTATTTGTATTTTGGATTCTCCTTGTACCATTTCATCTTATTTAAATTTCAAGTTGTCTTTTCTATCCATTCCTTTTTATCATTGTTTACCTCTTTGATTGTTTTTCTTATTCTCTCTCATAATTTTCCTCCTATTTTGATAATCCCAAAGGGGGAGAAAACCTCTATATTACATAGTTATTTATTAAAATGCTCTTTTTACAAGTTCCATTTTAAGTTATTGATGTCATCAAAATCTGTTTTAAATGGTTAAGTTATTGTTTTCAATTGATTTATTTAAAAAATGGCATTTGGTTGCAATTTCAAAAAATGACCCTTTCTCAGTATTTCAATGCTTTCAAGATCATTATATTTGGCACGTCTCTAAGTTTTCCAAGTTCAAATTGTTTATTTAAGTTTTCAATTGACATACCCTTTTTAAAGCTTTCATACTCTTTTTTAAAGCTTTCTCTTTTGTGATTGTGATAATCAAAATAGGGGGAGATTGTTGCACCCCTCTCTCTTGGATTTTAATGATCACAATCACTATAATTGTATTCTAACTTGTTTTCAAGTGTTTTTGATGATAGGAAATAGGGTGCCTAGAAGCTGGCCCAAGAAGAATTCAAAATGGACTGTTTAAGTCCACCGGCCAGCCGGTGTGAGACCACCGGCCAGTCGGTAAGGGCACCGGCCAGCCGAATCCAGCCCATCGGCCAGCCGGTGGACCAGGCAGAAGGCCTTGCCCTCTGCCAGGTGACACCGGTCAGCCGGTGTCTGTCCACCGGCCAACCGGTGGGTCCAGACAGAATGGCATACCTTCTGTCCAGACCACCGGCCAGCCGGTGCCTGACCACCGGCCAGCCGGTGGAACCCAGACAGAATAGCATGCTTCTGTCCAGACCACCGGCCAGCCGGTGGCTCAGTACCGGTCAGCTGGTGGAGCCAGACAGAAATCCCTTGCTTCTGTCTGGTGCACCGGCTGGCCGGTGGTCTGGACAGAAGCATGCTATTCTGTCTGGGTTCCACCGGCGGGCCGGTGGTCAGGCACCGGCTGGCCGGTGGTCTGGACAGAAGGTATGCCATTCTGTCTGGACCCACCGGTTGGCCGGTGGACAGACACCGGCTGACCGGTGTCACCTGGCAGAGGGCAAGGCCTTCTTCCTAGTCCACCGGCTGGCCGGTGGTCTCACACCGGCTGGCCGGTGGACTTAAACAGTCCATTTTGAATTCTTCTTGGGCCAGCTTCTAGGCACCCTATTTCCTATCATCAAAAACACTTGAAAACAAGTTAGAATACAATTAGAGTGATTGTGATCATTAAAATCCAAGAGAGAGGGGTGCAACAAATGAGACACACATTATTGAGAAATAGTTTACAATAATTGATCGAATTCATACAATTTCTTGTTTCTTTATGATATTTTAATCATTATAGTTATTCTTTCTAATTTTTTTAATAAGAACTCATTTTATAGTCTTTAATTATAAAGTTCTTACCATTTATATTATAATTCATTTTTTAACAATCCTTAGTGATCAAGGTAATCAATGGTTGGAATAGAAATCCATGATTCATGTTTGTAGAAACAAGAACTGCTATTAATAATGCTAATCTAGGGATTTTGTGGAGGAAGATCAAGATAAGACTTAGATTTGTAGAAGAAGACTAATACCTTTTGAGAGGTTTAAAGTCAGTGGATTATAGGGTATTATAAGTGAGATCTACTGACTTGTTAAAGTTATAGATAACATTTTATTGGGTACATTCATCAGTACCTTAATTTATGTTTCTATTTCCTTTTATTCATAAGGTTAAAGGAGTCCTTTATTATATCCTTTTTGCAATTTTTTTTGAACTAGTACTACATTTTTATTTAAATTTACATTGTTACTAGTTTATTAAATATTTTTTATTATTTCTATTTCAAGTTTAATTTTTTAGAAGTACTTAGAATTACAATAATATTAACATCTTCTATGATTACTTAAGTTTAATCTGATATATTTTTCCGGTTATCTTTAGCTTTAGTTTCCAAAAATTTCAAAACATAAGGTGTGGGGAAAAAATTTGTTTATTTTTAAACTATAATTAACCCCTTATTAATAGTTTAAATGACAATGTATTTGGGATAACATATTTTTTTTTAATTTTATTAAATACTTTTATTAAACTTATAATGATATTAAAAATAAAATGAAATTATATTCAATAAAAATAAATAGTTCATTCAAAAATACATATGTAAAAAATAAATATTGTATTTTTTAGAAGCTATCTACTAGTGTTTTAATGATCTTGGAAAATGATACCATTTGTACTAGAACCAAAAATGGTATAATATTAGGCCCAAAGGAAATTCCTAATCCTCATAGGCTGTAAACTAGTTCCTGAATACTAGGAATTGTCTTTAGTAATGATTTTAAACATGTTAAAAAATATAAACTAAAAAATTAATGAAAATAAAATTATAAGAAACCAAACATTACATAATAAAAATACATCCATACAAGGATAAATAACTAGAATAAAAATAATATAGAAGATGGAAAAAATAAACATCCTTATATGAAATTTTGATACAACATCCCAAAAAAAGAAAAGAAAAAGGGATAAAACCTAAACCACTCCAATATCACTACTAGAATCTCCCAAACACTCATAATATCCCACCATCCATCCATGGACTAACCCGAGCATTAATAATAGAACATAACATGGCACTTGAAAATGGGACATAAGAGTTTCATATAAACCTAGACACCATCTCATATATAACATGTGAGATAATCATTCCTAGTAGGATCTCAATGACGAGTCTTTGCGAATTCATTTATAATACAACTCATAAAGAGTTAGTTTTAATATAAAATATAAAATGGAGTTTTTGACATATTTAATAAAACAAGTGAAATAACATGAAACTTAATATTTTTTTATGAAATCACATTTTTATTAAATAAAACAAGCATATTAAGAAATTCTGGTTAATCATTTAAAACAAAAGAAATTGGTCCTATAAATCCATGAGAAACAAACCATATGACCATTTTCACCACTTTCCACACATTTCTTGAATAAATGTTCTCATTAAAAAAATTATTGAAATATTTTTTCAAAGTATATTTTAAAATAAATCAAACTATTTAATTCCAAAAAAATATTGTGAAAACCATTTCAAATTCTAGTTTCAACGTAAACCATAACTCAATAAAGGTGAAACAAAAATAACACATAGGTATTAAGGTAATATGAAACATAATTCAAGATAAAAACAAGTCAATGGTGAAATATAATCAAATAAACTAGTGGTTTACAAATGTTCTATAGAATGAAATACTTAATTTTTTTTGGAGAAAGACCTAAGAATCATGGGAAACATCTTAAGACTATTGTATATGGATCCTAAACTATTGACAATCAACCTAAGTTAATGATAATAAACCTATTCTATCCTAATAGTCCTGTATAACTAAAAAGATCCCTTAAGATTAGGGGGCTCAATAGAAACTGTTGGGCCTTCTATTCTAGGGCCACAGAAAAATCTTGTTTACTCACCCGATCAAACTTAGTCCATTACCCTATGAATCAACCTACAAACTATGTCTTCAAAATATCTATACCCCTATTAGTCTCCTTTTACATCCATTAAATTTTAAAAGACATGGTTTGAAAATAATAATACCATAGAAAATCAGATAAATAAAATTTCAAGATTTTAAAATTAAACCTCACCTCACATCCTATACCATCACAAGAAACAACCCCTTTCACATACTTGAATAATAATTTCATAAAAATATTCATAAATATAAATAATTCACCTATATTCTCAAAATATATCATAGGAACAATACTCACATGAGGATCAATTGAGGGTCTCATAATTTTTTATAAATAAACTCTTTAAAGATTCCAAACTAGCTTTTGGAAATTTTCTTAGGAAACCAAGATATTTTCACACAATTTGAATTCCAAATTCAAATTTTTCTTCCAATATAATTTTTAAAACTCTTTTGAGAGCCCAGAGAAAAACCTACTAGTTCCATAGATAACTTTTAAAATATTAACCCCATTTATTTTATAAACTAATTACTTCCAAGAACCCTTTCATAAAACTTCAATATTTTTTAGTACATGTTGGGCCACTATGATACCCAAAATTTAAAAAGCATTTAAATTGAATGGAGTGTAACTCCCATTTTTTTTATGAAAACAGATTTATAATACCACACATCAATTTTATAAATAAAATTACTACTAATGACACATTAAAAACATTTAAATTCCTTTATAAAATATACTCATGCATTTTAACGAACACTTTTCATGTGACCTAATTATATTTTATGTGTTTAAACAATTTATGAGCCACATAAAATACAATTATTCATTCCAAAACCTTATAATTTCATAATAAATTATTTAAAATCACTAAAATAAATGATAAAAAGCATTAAAATGGAATTCCAAAGAAACACCTACTTCACTCAAGGGTAATCAAAATTGAAACTCATCACCATCTATAGAAGACACACAGTCGAGCCAAGAAAAATTCTCCTCAACCCTAAAAAACCAAAAACACAATAATTAGAGCATACCTGATCTCTAATTAGAACATGAATAATGGTTATAGTTCATTGAAATGAGAAAATCCGAGAGGGAGGGAAAGGGAAGAAGATACTGAACGAAATGAGGAATAAAAAAGGTCTTACCCACTCTAAATTGAGATGAACGATCCTCCAAATCAATTAAGGAATAGAAGATAATTATTCCACTCACAACCCACATTTAGATTATAAATGAGGAGGAATAGGTATCCTAAAATCATAAAAATAAAGAGGGGAGTGGAATTTCATGAATTTAATGAAATCTAGGAAGATGACATGGTTTGGTCTCATGGTTTGGAAAATAGTGCACCAATATTATATATGACACTACCTAAGAAAAATAACTTTTCATAGTTTTTCCACACAATTTATAAACCATTCACCAACCATAGAATGCCACTCTATTAAAAATATAAACCCCACTTCAAGCTTGTTTTGTGGTTCCCACTAATTTTATATAATATGTGCACTAGTACACATAAATATCAATGGTCCTTGATAGTTTCCAAAATGTTTTTAATGAATTTAATTGAATCATGTGATACTCATTTATTCTATCTTGGCACTTTATAAAATGAATTTTAAAACTTATTGCATATGGTTAATCATATAGTGTCTCGTAAACTGTTCATGAAAACCATACACTGAGGAAAAAATATAGAGATTAAAATTTTCATGCTAAAACTTATCAAAATCCTAAATTTACCCACATTAAAATAAAATAATATAAAATATAAGGTAATATGGAATTTCTAGTTTGAGAATTCTTTCCAAAATTCCACTGTATACCCCTAGAAATCAAAGGTTAATGTAAAGTGAACAGAGAAAGTAGGAATCTCATCACCCATTCTGAAAAAGTAAAGGGTTTGGGATAACTCAAGAGGTATTAATATTGAGAAACAATGAACATGAACCATGCTCTAAAAAGTAACGATGGAATATCCAATTAACATGAACTACCTCAATAAGGCATACACCTAAAACACCCAATAAGATACTCTAAACAAATGTTGGCCAAACAAGGTGTCCCCATAATCTAGAATTGATCTTAACTGCGAAGAATTAAGTATCCAATCCTAAAATATAAGTATCACCATGCCAAATATCATTACACAAATCAAGAAAAGAAACAAATAGATCCCCTTGACCAGAAAAATCCATCAGATATATCCTAACTTCAAAAGGAAGCACCATCCAAAAACACCCCAGATACCTCAAAGCCAAAGATCATTCAAGACCATATTATTGATTCATTATGGTGACCCATAACTAAAGAATCCCATTAAATCCATAGATCACAATGTAAAAAGACACTATTGAATCAAAAAATGATGTGGGATCAAATATTGGAGAACTTGACAAAAGAAAAATGCTTGAACTGGGATCTTATAACTTATTTAACCTCTCAAGGTAAACATAATAGGTTTTGAAATGACGTTAGCCAATTCATAATCTCAATAGGTGGAATACCCATCCTAGCCACATAAATCACACAAAATATACAACCCCATATCTAACCAATTAATTGAAACCCATAAATTTCCCTCAATATAAGTCCAACATAAATAAATAAATCCACACATGGTAAATATAACAAGAGGCCTGAATATTCCAAAATAATCACCACTCATACAAGAGAAACCAAAAATGGAAGTTGAGGGTTGCATCGAAAAAAGGAACCTAAAATCTATAAATCTTAAACTCACAGAATAAATACCATCAATAAAAACATAAGGGGATTGATCCCCACTAATTCATCTAACTGCCTATCAAAGGAATACCTAACCTAGTTTTCCAACCAAAACCAATAGCTAACAGACAACCCCAATAATGAAATGGGATGGTGATTTCAACTCTAATTGGTGTCTAGGAAATTTTTAAGAGTTATAAAAAAACTATACTTAGAGACAAACACTCCACTTTTACTCAAGACCCTTTCAAGAAGAATACTTTGAATAAAATGAATCATAAAATTAACTTAGTTTGGTTACAAAAACCCAAAAAACTTTTCCTAACCCCTATGGGGGTATATAAAAAATAATAAATGAGGATAAAATTGGTCGGATCAGAAAAAATACCAAATTTTAGCATGTGGCTTCAATTGAAGGATGATTAATGTAGAGGAATACATCCAGGTTTGGGACAAGCTGGCCAACCACTTTGAAGACCTAGTTAATGATGATCTAGATATGAAGTTACATTCACTTTGATGGGGTATATATTGGTTAAGTGATTACAATAATTTTAGTATTTTTGTTATTGATTTGTTGATTTCTTACTATGTTAATTGACCCATTCATTAAACAAGTTCAGTTTCCCACTTTTCCTCAAAAGTGATTTTGGAATAAAATTGTAATTTTCAGTCAAAATAAAACCTCAGGAGGGTTCTAAATTCCATTGAAACATAACCCATAGACAATTGTTTAAATAAAAACATTCCAATAATGTTTTCATAAAATAACTTTAACCCTACAAATAGTACCAAAGTCTTTATTTCAACCCCAATTGTTTTCATAAAATTGAAACTAATTTTAAAAAAAATATGATAACTTTAAAAACCCCTTACACTAAAACAAACATAATTTTCCAATACCAAAACATTTTTAATTATTTATAATGAAACCAACCTATTTAAATAAAAAAGTAGCCATTTTATTTGAAAACCCCTTCATATTTTGTAAAAAACAACAAATCATTTTTAAAAAATTGATTCTTTCTTAAAAATAACCAATGTAATATACATTCACATGTAAAAGGAGGAACCTAGAAAATTTAAACCAAAATCCAATTCACATCACGAATATATCATTTGACCCACTTCATTCATTTCACAATACTAGAAATCTTTTCAAGAGTATTATAGAAGACAAGTCAAATGTTATACAAAACCATGCTTGACTAGGCCACGTGGTTTAATGGTACATGGGCTAGTCACATAACGATCACTATAGAATTTTAGAGATTGATTGTTTGGACCCTATGCAATTGATAATTTCATGTAACCCAACCTTATGCCACTGATCCACTTTTTATTCGCATACCAAGACACAAAAACGACCCCCATGGAATATCACACCATGATATGAAGATTAATACCCCACCAACCGTAATAAAAATGAATTCTAGATTCAAAATTCAAATTCCACATCCCCTAGTAACTCAAGAACCATTTGGAGGGTGGAGATCATGTACCAACACATGGGAAAATACTTCAGTCCTGAAAATGATTCTATCTTAACCTTACCAAGATACCTCAAATAATAAGAGAGTGACTCTATAACTGAGGTCCTCACTATGAAAACTAGTCTTCAATACCATTTTCAATAAACTGGACCCGGGATACTATCAGAAGTGGAACTTGAACCAGCATTCCACTATAACTCAAGGTAATTCCCAATCCACATGATCAAACAACTAGTTATTAGGTATTAATAATTCTATTTGAAAAATGATTTCACCCATTTTATAATATTAAATAAATAAGAAGTGAAATAAAAGTCAAAATAAATAAAATATGGAACAACAAATAAACATCCATAAAATGATAAAAAACTAGAATAAAAACAAAATGGTAGATTATCAAAATAAACATCATAGGTAGAAAGTATGATAAAAAATCCAAAAAAATAAAATAAAAATGGAAATGGAACCTGATCAATTCCAAAATCACCACTAGTGACCCCGACCACAAGTATCCAACCATCCATCCCTGGAACAACTCAATAATTAGTTACCTAAAAGAATTGGGCACATGAAAAGTATAGATTAGAGCTGGATACACACAAGGGAAATAGTGTATATGTAGGGTGTGAGATAAATGTGCGCAGTATGATCTCAACATGGAATCTCTATGGATCCCTTCATAATAAAAAATATAAATGCAATGTTTAAATATAATATATAAATTACTTGTTTTTAAATGTTTAATAAAACATGTGTGATAAAATAATTTTTTTCCAAACAAGAACCTTTTTTTATAAAATAAAACAAGTATTGTTAAAAATTGTAATTAAGTATTTAAAACATAGAAAATAAGGTTATTGAGTAAAAGGGAACTAAACCAATTGTAAATTTATTCCTATTTACACATATATCAGTAAAAATATCCATTTTAATAAAAAAACCTCATAAAATACATTTCTTAAAACAATTTAAAATATTGATCAAACCATTTAGTTTTAAAAACATACTTTCCAAAACTATTAAATATTTTAGTTTGAAAGTAAAACATAAGATAGTCAATGTTACGTGTCAATCACACATAGGCACCAAGAAAACATGGACACATAATCCAGGATAACAACCATATAATGGTTCCATATAATAAAATAAACTATGAAAATAAAAATGAATAGAAGAAATAAATCCATTAAAGTGTTATGAGAAAGGGACTAATATTCAAAGGAATATTCCAAAGACTCATGTACGTGGATCATGAAATGGAAGGGAGAAACTAGTTCCATGATAATGAACCTATAATCTATCATTATTCCTATCAAAATAACCATTTTATTTTATAATTAGGGGGCTCAAATTAAACCTAAGGATCTTCTAATACATTTTAGGGTCATATAAGCATCTCATTAGATCACTCGATCAAACCGGGTAACTTAGGCAGTAAACTGTTAGATAGGGATTAAATTTATCAAAATATTTGTAAGTCCTATAGGTATCCCATTATTTTAAGAAAATATTGGTGAGAAATCAATGATACAACACATCCTCATATAAATACAATTTTAAGCAGTTGAAATTAAACCTCACCTCACCTCCTACTCCATCACAAGAAACAACCCATTTCACATTCATACATAATAATTTCACAATAAGATACACCAATCTAAATAATCCCTCATAGGTTCATAATACATCATTGGATAATAATCTCATGGGGCTATATTGAGGTTTAGATACATTTTTATTAATCAACAATATAATGATTCTATCTATGATTTCACAATGGTGCTTAGAAATATAATAAAATTTAACCCTTTTAATTATATATTTTAAATGTTCTTTGAAAAAAAATCACAATTGAAATTCCTTTTTAATCCCTACCATTTCCACAAATCACTTTTAAAACAAAAAACCCATTTATTTTATTAAAAAATCAATGCTAATAACTTATTCATAAAAATGTGATTCCCATATGATTTTTTTGATTAAACACAATCCCAAAAAGTCCCAAAAAGTCCCAAAAACATTTAATGTTAATTAAGGTCAAATCCCATCATTTAAAAAAAATTTAGACACCAAATATTAATTTTTTTAAATATTATAAAATTCATTTCTAAAACAGTTAAATCATTTTAGAAAATTCACTTGTGCACTTAGATAAACACTTGGAATAAAACCTAGGTCCATGAAATGTATTTAAACCATTTGAAATCCACTTAATAACCAAAAATTAGTGCCATAGGTTTATAATTTCATAAAAATTATTTAAAATAATTCATGAAATGTAGAACATGAATTACAAGGGAATTCAATAGAAACTCCTTCCTCATTCAATTTTAATCACTACTAAAATTTATCACCTTCTATGGAATACACTTAATTGTGAAAAGATACATCATAATATACTATAAAACCCATAAAATCCCATCATTAGAAACTTACAAACCCTTATCTTATCCCAAAGATTGGTTAGGCATTGTGGAAGTGGTAAAAACTATGTGAGTGGGAAAGGGATAAAGATAGGGAAAGAAAGAAAGAATTAGGAAGGACTTACCTAAATGGAATTGAGAAGAATGAGGTCCCAAATCAATAGTGGAAGAAGGGATAAATCTCCCACACACCCCACATTCTTCCAAGAAAGGTGGAAGAAGAGGGAGGTTATAAGACTTAAAAAATTATTGGGAAATCTAAACCTTTACCACTTTTATGAAATCTAAGAAGGTTTTATGGTTTAGGTCTTTAGTTTTATAAACCGTGTGCCAACCATTCAGATAACACACCCTATGAAAAATAGATTATCATGATTTGACAACATGATTACCAAACCATTTTAAAACCATTAGAAATCACTTTGATAAAAATTTAGATCCCAACACAGGATTGTTGTATGGTTCCCATTATCTATCCACAGTCCATGATCCATTATCCATACATAAAAAAAGGCCCCACAAGGTTTACACTAGGATTCAAATAGTTTTAATCGCACTATGTGCCACCCATGTGGTCCTACCATGAACCAAAAAAATGAAGATAAAATATTAGTTTTCAAGGGTAACTGTATTGTTCCACCTAAACCATGTGTGAGAACTATTCATAGAGTAAAAAATTATAGGTTTTTTATAGTTCAATCCCAAACATATAAGAAACTTAAATTACCTTATTTTAAGGAAAAATAATACAAAATATAAGGTAAAAGTGACATGTGGGAATAAAAAGTGTACCAAATTTATATTCTTTCATAGATTATGGTTTCAAAATATATCTTAGGAATACATTCCTATAAAATTTGAAAGTTTATTGTTTAAAAATATATCTAAATATAAAAGGAAGAAACTTCCCATAAATAGATGGATTTATTGTAATATATAAAGAAATTTTTTAAAAGTATCGATGTATACTAAAATTAAAACATATAAAAAAATATTATTAGTTTAAGATATAATAAAAATAGAAGACACCAGATATAAGTATTAAATTACTAATGCACAATGAATTCATTTAATTTTAAATTATGTCTTTAGAAGATAGAAATTCTTGGGTCAAGAAATATTCTCAAAAGAAATTTTAGAACCAATATTTCATGGGTTATTATGTGACTGTACGAAGATACCTCTCTTGAAAAAAAATAGAGAATTATTAAAAATTTATGAACTCTATTTAATATATAGTTCCTCCTCCAATGTCCTCTCTAACACATAGTGCAGAAAGATACATTAGTAGACAAAAAAATCATTTAATTGAAAAGTACAACTTCAGGTGGATTTACTTCCAAGTATATATGTTGATCTTTTAGGACTCAATTTAATATAAATATTTACAAATAATTATCTTGTGATGGTAAAAAGTTCTAGTAATTTTATCAAACATTCAATTTTTTACTTTAAATTGGTAACCTCAATTTTATCTTTAATTTATTTTACTTTATTATTCGATACTCTATTCTTCCAATAATATTATTTAGAATGATTTTCCAATAAATTAAAAAAAAAATTAGCATATAATTTATCTTCAATATATTCTTTAAGACTTTCCTAACTCTAATGAAATTTTTATATTATCATTTTTTATTTATGAATTATCTTCTTATATTAAATTCAAAAATAAATTTTCTATTTTAATTCAGATAAGTTTTTAAAAACATAACCTTTATGTTTTGATTATTTAAAATTCTTATAACTTATATTTGAAGATAATTTGATAATTTCATTGTTATATTTACTCAATTAAACATTATTCATTATAGCCTCATTTCTGATTCAAATAGATGTTTTGTAATTATTATTATAATATTCTATTCAGTAATATAATCTTCTTGTTTTTCTCAACTGTTAAAATTTTTATTCATCATAAAAATAATATAAGATTTAATCATCACTGTATACAATAGATAACTCTTTTATACTATTGTTTAAGGAATATCATGATAATAATTTAGAACTATTTATCTATCTAGTAAAAAATTCACATTTTATGGAACTTTTATATTAGAATTGAAACCATTAATCTTCTAGCTATAACTACATTCATCTGAGGGGCTATCAGAAGCAATATTCCATTCACATTAACTCCTTGTTTCAATTAATTTGAACAATTTTTATTCTTTTATTTTAAAATATTTTTATGATATTTTTTAATGTATAAATTATTATATTTATTTATGATTAGAATGTGATAATTTTTTTTCTATATATTTTATATTTCAAATACATGGGAGAAATTTTTTGAAGACTACATCATTCTAAAAAGGGATTTTTTATTTAAAATTATCAGAGAACAGTTTTTAGGGTAATTTTTATCCTTAATTTTTATATATTCTTTCCATTTTTTATTTTTTTCAAAAAAAAAGTTGGTGAAAGTTGAAAAATTAAAGAGATATTAAATCTTTTATTAAAAAAATTTGAAATTTTATATAAATTATCTTATTAATAGGGAGAAAAAAACAATTTATAATAAAAAGGATATTTCATGAAAATGTTCATAAATTTATTTATTTTAATTAAGGTATCATTTTAACAAATTTTTTCATTAATTTCTGGCCAAAAGTAAAATAATAATCTCAACCTTTCTTTAAAATATCTATTACTCATTTCATAAAGTATCACCTATGTTTCATGTTTTTATATTTTTATTATCTAATATTTATCATGATTTTTTTACATTGGAACTCAATTATCAATTCTTGTTTTTTTTTCTCAAATACGAATGTCCAAAATAATTTAATTCTTTCTTATATAGGTAGTCCATTGATATATCCCTTGATTATTTCTTGAAATATGATAATAAAACCCACTTCTTTATCATGGGTTTTACCATACTTATGATGTATATAGAGTTTAATTTACTCTTATGGTACACTTATTTATGTACAACTTATAAATACTAACGGTGTTCTAATATAGTTCTCTAATGAATTAGGTAATGTTTGCCTATCCTTAGATAATATGAAAACTTTTGGGGAGTGAACCCAACCCACTATGGGACTATAACTAATATGTTTATGGGAGTGGAGAGTGAACTCAATCCACCATGGGACTGAACATACCATGTTTATTGGAATTGAGATTTAACCTAATCCACCATGGGACTCTATACACTATGTTTATTGGAATGAAATGTATACCCAATACACTATGGGACTATGTCCACTATGTTTATGGGAATGTATATTAAATCCAATCCGCCATGGGACTTTTTTACTATGTTTTTGAGAATATGGAAGGAATCCAATCCACCTTGTGAATCTATAAACTATCATATGATGGTCTTGGTAGTTATCCTTAACTTGTACTTATTATTTCATGTTTTTTTGTTTCCCTATATTCCTGATTCTATGGACTTATGATATCATTACATTATTCCGTGATTCCCTTCTTGTCTCACATTTTAACGACATAGTACGTGTTTATTTATTTTTAATTACCTGATCTACTATATGGACTTATGGAAAATTATGATTGTTTTTTATTATCTTTAATAAGATATTTCCATTGGTTATATTTTCTCATATCCTTATAATTTTACCCATGATGACATGTTGATGAATTTTCACTTACCGAGCAATTGATCACACACATTTCTCATATTTCAATTCACTATTTTATAATAATGAGTATAACTTATAAAAATATTATAAGGGATTCTAGTTTGGTTTAATTATAGATAAATATTTACAAGTTCAATAAAATAAAATTCTTTTTGTACTTTATACTTGAAAAAACTGAACCTTTTGTTATCGGGATTGAGTGTTCATTGTGATATTGAATGTTTAATTTAGGAAAATGATGTGAAATATATGTATGTTTATCTTGGTTCATCTCACATTGTATCAAAGACAACATTTAAATATTTGTTTTTGCACCAGACTCAAAATTACGGGTGTGGTGGACCTTATATTGGTTGGGGAACATAATTTAAATTATGATCTCAATAATAAGTTTTTTGGAAAATAGAATGTTATGGAATTATGAAAAGTGGAATTTGGGTTGAGGAAAGATATAGATGATGCTCGATATATTGTTAGTTTTTTATCTCGTGTTTCTATTCCATTGAATCTACCTATAAAATGAAGAATCATAACACTAATTATGTTCCGATGAAAACTATGTGTGTGTTATATCATGAGGTAGCATCTCTTGAATCACAATAACATCATCGAGAGTTAAGGCAGTGATGGGGTAATATCAAAATTCATAGTTGTTTGTATAATTATATTGGGTGGAAATGAATGTATAATTTCTTCATGATAATGGGCTGAGATGATTACACAAGCTACTCATGGGTGGGTTTCTCTTAATTAACCTTATAACAATCGAGTTACTTTGACTTGAGATTCTTAACCACTCATTTATTCTTACACAATCAATGATCTAAATAGATTTTTCTTACACTATGTCTATATCTTGGGGTGTGGAATTAATCTTACATGGGGCAAAAGTTATTCAAAAATAGCACTTAGTCCATAGAGTTAATTTGTCATGAGGAATGAAATACCACATATAATATGATTCACCCCTTCCATTTTTATGTAATCAAAAACAGAATCTCCCTGTACAGTTTAATATAGAACATCTTATTTTCCATCACATTTAATATTATTTATCTATGCATTCATATGTGAATCTTATGTAGATGTTAAAAAGCCATATTTATTCTAACATAATTATACCTAGACTATTTGACACCCACAAAAACATAAATATTACCAAATAAATGTTGGATTTCCAAATAATTTTAAAATAAATTTAATTTATGAAAATATCAATACGAGGATATTTTTCAATAATTATAATTATTTTTAAAATTAATACAATTTGGGTAATGCCCATGAATTTTTGGATTAAAATGAGGTGTTAACCAGTAATATCAATCAAAATTTTATTAAAACAGGGATCACATCACTCCCCACATTTGTCCTTTTTTATTCCAAGAAAAAACTATTTATAAATGTTTGATTTAAGTTCTCAAGGTAGGATTGGTAGTAACTTTTTATTCTTACACCGCTGAAAATATCATTCTTCTTATATGGATCTCAACTCCTTAATTCTTCACATTTCAAAAAATTCCAATTAATGTCTTTCTAATAACCATTCAAATTTTGTACCTATCTTATCATAAATTCATCTCTCCTCAATCAAGGCATTAGGAACATATATTTTTTTCACTATCAAGTGAAATCTTGAGTTTTATTGTCTTTATTCGACCATAATCTCTCTAATTTCTAGAGTCATAAATTTGTGTCAATCACGAGGGAACTGCATGGGTTGTTTTTTGGTTAATATGAGTGGTTTATGTATAAAAAAATAAAGTACAAAGAGGATAATCTACTCATTTAAGAATAATGTATGATTTTAAAATGTTTGAAACACAATAAATGTTCCTCACTAAACTCCCATCAAATGATTATTACATCCTAACATTTCAATTTATAATGGAAGTTCACATATCAATAAAAAATAATGCTTCATTGTTCCTCTTCTCTCCATTTTTTGTATGATTATTTTTATGTATTTTTTCCTATTAATTTTTTTTCAGGGTCATAAATAAAGAAATAATGAATTAAAATGAGTGTTGTGAACTCTCCTTCTCAACATATGATGGTACATCCAAATATATTTTAAATAATGAGACTTTACACAATTAAAGTATAGAAATATCCATCTAGAGACTTTTTAATCATATAACCATGAAAATTACTCAAGAAGAGGGTAAGTAGGGATATAAATATTATAATGTGTCTACCTAACAAACAGTTCTTAATTTCTAGGGGATTAATATAAAGTTCATATAAAATATAAGTATTAAAAGCGTTAGATATTTAAAAAAGTATTTTGAAAATTATTCCTTAATCATTTTGGAAACAATTAATGATCCAAAAAAACTTTTAAAATGAAAAAAAATTAAGTTATAGATCACAAGGAGCTCATAAAGACTCTTGTAAAAATTAGAAATGTAAAATTCTGTTATAATTTATCAAAAACATCTAATGATCGCATGTTTAAAATTTGTTAAAATTTTCAAAAACTATTCTTTTCATTTTATCAAAGATTATTAAATTTTAAAAATAGAATTTGAGTAATAAAACCTATATCATCATTCATTTAATTCCTCAAATGATCAAATGAATCATTTTTTACCAAAAATACCAATATAATCTTAATTTTAGAATGTACTTAGTTAAATCTCAAAGAATAAAAAAACCTTGAATATGAAAAAGAAAAAAAAGCATGAAATAATACAATAGACTGTAATAATTTATTGAACCATATGTATTTAATAAACCTATTTTTATATCAAATATGATTATAGAATTGGGAACATATAATAATAATTTGGTAGAAATAAAATTAATAATAAAGGGTGATAAAACATCACAATTTTTTTAGATGTGATTCCTTCAATTGATCCTTCATGTTCATATTACTACTTCAATCAATAAAATTATACAAGAAAAAAATAGACATGGGTGTCTTCATTAAAAAAAATAAAAATGAATGAGGAAAGGGAAGATAAGTTTGGGTTCAATCCCCCCAAGTGATTAGTAGGTTTTTTTACTACCCCATGTTTGTCAGTAGTAGTAATCAACAGAAATATGATGTAGGATGATGTTTATGTGGGTTACAAAATCATATCCTCTCTCTTCCCATGTGATTAACTTTAAACTCCACATGGAGAACCCAATGAATAGAGAAATGTTTATGGAAACCCAAACTTATAACACATAGTTATTATGTCTTTTTGGATGAATATTTGTTACATTACACAAAAACAAACACAAACATGATAACTGTAATGGTTCAGTGTACCTAGAAATGTGGAAATGTAGACAATTGGTCAATAGGTAAACTACATCATCTCCCACTAAGATGTTCATAACTAGAACCCTTTTTGACATATAATGCCTAATAAAATTCTTCATAACCTGGGGAAATGGAACACAATAAAGGGTGATATTAGATGCTTTGTAACGGTAAAAAAATTGAGATATGTAATAATAACATAATCATATAGTTATGATAACATGATCATAACATTTTAAAACAACACCCTGTATATCAAAGAATATAATCTTAAATCTTAACAAAAATATTGGTATTAAATAAGATATTAACCATAAGGAAATCCAAGAACATGAGCCATGAGAGCATAACATTGGAATAAGACATGGAATTTTTGTAAACACATAACCATAGAAAATCATTTCCATATTATCCAAGTATCACTGCCAAGGCTATCACCGTGGAATGGGTTTACTCCCCCAAACCATCATAGATGATATGGTTCACACCCAAGGCCATCATAATAGACAAAGTCTTATACTGAACTAGGCTCACTACCTCTTCTATTCATGTTTATCTCATAAGATATAAATGTTTACCCATTTCATTAGAGGGAGATATAGGTCGCACCCATATCATAATTAAAACCATATTTTTGTGTTCCATAAGATCATAAAACAGTCATAACATCCTAAACTATGAAATGAATAGGGATTAATAAACATTTTAATAAATTGTAACGTATGAAAATGTGAATGGTTTCATAATCATTTCCTCAACTCAAAAAACTCATATCCGGTGGAAAAAGAAATAAGTTTCATAAGAATTTTATAAAGGTATAACCTGTGGAAGAGAAACAGGTAACATAAACATCATTCTATCGTAAACATAAACCATTCAGAGAAATAATAATAATAGAATACTTGGATCATATCCCCATTAAGGTATATATAATGTATGTTAATGTCATTTAAGTTTGAAAATAATTTTGATTGATCATTTATCTCATTTCTTGATGAAAATATCCATTCCAATTTAAAAACATGTTTTAATACAAATAACCTTTTGCGAATATGTTTATTTGAAAATAAACATGAAAATCTATAACTGAATCTTCAATGAAAATAATGGTCATGATGATGAGAATTTTTATTCATGCCGAACATGATAAAATAGAGATTACATTTACATTTTTGGTTAAATCCAAATATTTTTTTTGGAGAACGATATGAAGATACATTTCCAATCATTTTTTGAAGTACGATATGGGAAAAAATTTCTTTTAAATTCCATAGGATATTAATCAATCATTTTGAAAACATTTTTAGAAAACAATGATTTCGAAGAAAATGTTTTTCTGAACAATGAGAATTAAAATAGTATTTTATAAAAATTGTTTTTTGAATTATTTTAAGTAAAAATGAGTAGAAAAATGTTATTATTACTTAAAAATATCATTAATTACCAGAGGATAAGAAAATTAAAGAGGTTCTTGAGGGATGTATTATATGATTTTATCATCAAAAACATAATAATAAATAATATTGGTAAACGATGAGATTATAACATAAAATCATTTCTACTTTGGTAACATTGAATCAAATGACCCAAGAAGAAATAAAATAAAATGAAACTTAATATATCATTAAGGTAAATAAATTCATTATATTACATGTCAGAGGGGTTGTATATACACCTCAATAAATATTATTGGTATAATGAATCATAATTTACATAAATTGATATTACTTCAAAATATATGTATGTTCATTATAACATATAATAAATCCATTATAGAACCGTATAAGTATTGTGTCTTTAGAAACTGGGAATCATAAAAAACTGGTCATAAAACATCTACATTATCTCTCGCTTATTTCTATAAAAAAGACTCGTTTTTGACATATCTAACTTAATACCCTTCTTCATGATTCGGGAAAAAGAAACAAATGAATGGGTGATACCAAATGCTCAATAATGGTAAAAAATGGGAATTTCAATCATATCACAATCACAAGACATAAGAACATAACATTTGGGCTTCATATCAAGCATTTGAAGGAGTGTGATATCATGTTATGGGATAAACGTTCATAACAATTAATGGATATAATCCCAAAAGTAAAAACATAGGAAAAGAAGATTTACAACATAAACATAAGTGTAAAAAATCATTACATATAAGTCAAGGCTCATTTCCAAACCCATCATAGAAGACAATGTTCATTACTGAATCAAGTTTACTTGCCATTCCAGCCATGTATAACTAAACCCGATTTACTTGTCATTCCAGTCATGTATATCTCATGAGATATAAATCTTTATCAAATCCATTGGAGGGAGATATATATCCCACACATTTAATAATGATATCATTTATACATGTTCCACTAAAACACAAATCAATTATCCTAGAGAAAGCCAACAAATAAAATGGGTTTCTAAAATATTATTCTATCATAACATAAACCATATAAAATACCATTCAATCAATAACACAATAAAATAATATTAATAATATGGATTGAAATATAAACACATATAAATAGGGCCATCGTTGATAGAAAATAATTTTGAAAAAACAATTTATCTTTATTCTTGAGGAAAATATCGTTTCTTCTTCAAAAAAAATTTTTTTTCTCAAAATTCCATAAATTTTTAAAAGAAAATAATTTAGTTGAAAATAAACATGAATTTTTTTAAAGGATTCTTCATAGAAATAATGTATTATGAAGATGTAAAAATCCATTCTTGATGTAAAAGTTAAAAAAACATTCTCTATGTACTTTTTTCAAGAAAATTCAAAGAGTACCTCATATCAAAAACACCAAAATATTCCTTTCATGCCGTTTAATAAAAAAATTACCAATGGGTAAAATTTAATTTAAAATTTTTTAGAAGAATAAGAATAATATTACATATTTAGGAAACATGGATGTGGATTATAAATATACCCTAGTAAATACTTATTCCTATATAATTAGTATAATATATATTAAATTTATTCATTATAGTTGTGTATATAATCATGGGTTAATGAAGACCATGTAGAATGAATTGCATGACATAAGGGAGATGGTAGGTTGTATATATGCACAAGCGACGATATCATTAATTTATTGGTTGAACGATATAGAATTGGATGGTACATTAATTATAAAGAATAATTATAATTTAATATTGATTATTTAAATTCAATATACTCATTATTATACTCATCCAAATAATTTATTGTTGAATAAAAATTACACCAGGACATGGAGACGGTAAGTCGTATGTACGCACACATGGTGATATTTTTAATCATAGGATGAATAAAATGATGTATATGGTTTTCCAATAATTATAATAACATATCAAAATGTATAATATATGATATATATTACTTTAGTATGGAAACAACATAATAACAGGTAGTATAAGATGAATATAATTTTGAAAGAGGTGATAAATCAATTACCTCATTTTCGAGTATCTCTTTTTGATTTTCAGAAAAGGCATCCCTATGTTGGATTTCTGCACAAAGTGTGTCATATAGGATGAATTTAGAGAATTTTGGAGAAGAAATGGGTAGGGTTTGGCCCATAAAAATGGATTCATAGGTGTGATTAAAAGATATGGAGAGGTTTCCATTTATATGAGAGGGGAGGGGAACCATTGGAAAAACCAAAAAACGATCAAAATAATATAAATTAATTTTTAAATTCAAATGGATCCCAAGTATAATATTTCTAATAAAAATGAGGATGGGACGAAATTCTCTCAACTAATTACTTTATACATTATTTTTTTAATTTAAAACCCTGTAATTTTGATTTATCCTTTTTTAATCTATTTTATTTTAATTGTGATAATAACATTCTAAATATGTAATCATTATAAATATTTACATATATGGTGTTAATTGACCATAAATGTATATTTAATCACATTTTAGACATTATAATAATCAATTTGTAGTTTATAAACATTTTTAGGTTTCTAAAATAAATTAATAAAATGTTATTTTTATAAAATATCAATAATGTCAATTTTGACAATATTCATTTCATTGATTTAAAATAAAATACACACAAAATGTAAATTCAAAAAAACATTTAATATACTAAAAACATGTATTAATCACCTATATAATTCATGGGGAACATTAATTAATTCAAATTATGTTTATTTTAATATTTTTAATATCATTATTTTGATATTTCTATTAATAAAATAACTTCTCCCTCACTATTAAATCATCCATAATTGTAATTATTTAATTTATAAAAATTATAAATAAATTTTTATGATGTAGGTAATTCTTTTATGTTTTCATTGAGTACCTATATTTAATGTTATCTTTTGGTAATCCTTATATTAAAATCAATATAATTATATAAAAAGATAGTGTGACATTTTGTCGCATTCAATGATTTTAATAAAACAAATGTCATATTCATTTTTAAGTGTCCATTAAGTGATTCCATTTATAATAATTTATTATAAGGGTATACTTTAGTTATCCAATAGGATTTTGGTAGTTGATAATGTAATTTTATAATATTATGTTTACCTTTAATTACCAGATTTTCCCTTAACCGCAGTAATAAAAAAATTACTAACGTTACTATTCGTAATGTCCAAAAAATAAAAGTAACCTATTAACATAATTTAGACCCACTGATTCCAAATATGGAGTCTATTTTTTAAAATTTAAAACATATAAGTTTTAGTAATTAAATTAAAATTCATCCCATTGTTGAAATGGGAGAACGTGTTTTAAAAGCTAAATCATTGCAAAAGATTGGATTGTTTTTATTTCTGGATTCAATGTAAAATTAATGTTAATTACATAAATTATATTTAATGATAAAAATAAATTATATTTATAATTTAAAACCATTAAATATTATAATTTAACCATATAAATTATTTTGATGAAACTATTTTTTCTTATAGAAAAATATAGTGTATTTTTACTGTTCATCAAAACATTAAAGTTATCAAAAAAAAAATCAACAAATCATCCAAAATAAATTTTTATATACCATTTAAAAATGACATCTTCATTATGTCATATAAAAATTATTAATGTTTCATAAACTTAATTTAAAATGGGTTCTCTATTCAAAGGAGAAAATTTACCCTTAAAAATGGGTTTTTATACATCAAATAGGGTTTGTTCAAACCCTATGACTAAAATATCCTTTGGATGAATATTAAATATATTTTATTAAGTATAAAACATATATATATTGCATTAATTTCGTTATCAATAGTAATTCTTTCAAAAATACAAATATCCAATTGATTTATATTTTTTATAAATAATTGATAGCCAATGAATTCACAATGCATTTTCTTATGTTATTTATACTTATACTCTTTGACATAATAACTATGATAAGATGGTAATTTTATACTAAGTGTGTATTTCCGTTTTTTTAAAATCTTGATTGCATACAATGTAACATATGGAAGAATAAAAAGTATTAAAAAAATCATAAAAACATCTGGGTGTAGCATTCTACCCCCCTTAAACTGAATTTATCCCTCAAAATTCATCACTTGGAAACAAACAGATGAGGTTAAATCTCCCTCATAATATCCCTATATACCCATATTGCTTCTTCAAATTGGTGATTCCACCATAAAACTTTAACCAAGCATGTGGGCTTGTTTTATTGAAATTCATCACTATTATCTAGAATCCCTGTCGGGTGTTCTTCATAAAAAGATCTTGAAACGGTGGTATGAATTCTAATTTTTGTACATGTGAAGGATCAAGTATGTGATTTATCAGGATAGATTCATGGAACACATCATGAACCTGATAGAAATTTTATGGAAGCACTAATCGGTAAGCTACCTTCCAAAAATGATCCAGATTTTCAAAATAACCAATATACCCAGGGCACATCATGCCCTTATTTCCAAAAATCATTACTCTATTCTAGGGAGATATTCTTAGAAACACATTATCACCCACTTAAAATTCTATGTTTTTTCATCGGTTGTCATCATAACTTTTTTGTCGAATATAATCTTCTATTGTTTGTTGTTGAATAGAACTGAACTTTTCTGTCATTTCATCAATGAGATCAGGTGAAAATAGTTTCTCCCCAACTTTATCCCTGCAAGTTGATTTTTTTCACTTCTTTAGATTGAGGTCTTCATAATGAGACATCTATGTAATAGTGTGAAATCTATTTTTGTACTTAAATTAACCCAAATGAAGGTGTTTATCCAATCTACCTTAAAAATATATAGAGAAATCTCTCAACATGTCTTCCAGAGTTTTTATTGTCCTCTCATATTGGTTGTTTGTCTAAGGATAATAAGAAGTGCTAAAACTGAACTTTGTATCCACAGTATGCTTAATACTTTGTCAGAACTTCAAGGTAAACCTCAAATCCTAATCAGATATAATGGAAAGTCGTACTCCATGAAGTCTTACCACTTCATTTACATATATCCTAGAAAGTTGGTAGAGAGATAAATACTCTCAAATAGAAATGAAGTGTGCCTACTTCGTAAGTTGATCAACTATAACCCATATAGAATTATTTCTTTTAGATGTTTTGTGATGTTCGACAGAAAGGTTCATAGTGATGTTTTCCCATTTCCATTCTAGTATGGGTAATGGTTATAAAATCCCCTTATACTTTTCCCTCTCAACCTTAACTTCATGAAAATACAATCCATGATAGATATATTCGGTGACATATATTTTCATGAAATCCCACTAGAAATACTCTTTCTGGTCCCTATACATCTTTGTGCATCCAGGATGAATAGAGAATGGGGAACTATAAACCTTATCCTATAGATCCCTCTTTAATTATGGTATGTAAATAATACCAACCTGGTTCCATAACCTTGTTATTTCATCATAATCAAGGTTGAATCCTAGAACATTTCTCATCTTATTTTTTAGCTCTACATATTTCTTTTATGCCACCTTAAGAGTTACTTGTATATATGAATGAAAATTCATTTGATAAAGATAATATTTCTTTCCTTCAACTAAAATTTCATGATCAATCCTTTTAAAATACATAAATATTGGATCTTTTGTGATTCACATCATGAATTGGATACCATGGTCCTGTCAACTCAAAGAATTTTCCACCCTATTTACCTTTTTAGTATGGTAATGTATTGAGAATTCGTAATCTTTAATCAACCCAAACTATCTTATATGGCACATATTCAAGTCCTTTTGTTTGAAAATATAATTCAATGTTCTATATAAATATCACACCTTTCACCATAAAGACAATACCACAATATCTTTAATGAAAATATTGCCACAACTAACATCAAATCATGTGTTGGGAAATTTTTCTGATGGATTTTCAACTAATGTGAGGCATAATCTATTAAAATATCATTTTTCCTTAGAAAACATCCCTACCCCTTCTTGGATGCTTTACTATGTATCACAACACTTTTTCCACTACAAGGAAGTGTGAGCATAGATGCACTGGATGACCTTCTTTTTAGATCTCTGAAATTCTATTCACATTCCTCCGTTTATATGAACTTAACTCCTTTCTATGTCAACTTGGTGAGAGGATTAGATAATTGTGAAAAATATTTCACAAAATGTTGAAAATATCCATCCAAAAAAAGAAAAAATCATATATTAGGTATGATATTTGTACTTGGACAACATTCAACAACTTCTTCTTTTGATGGGTCCATATATATCCATTCTTCTGAGATTATGTGACCTAAGAAGGAATCTTTCTGAAGCCAAAATTTAAACTTGTTAAATTTTTCATAATGATTCTCCTTT
This sequence comes from Viscum album, assembly GCA_963277665.1. Classification (NCBI taxonomy): domain Eukaryota; kingdom Viridiplantae; phylum Streptophyta; class Magnoliopsida; order Santalales; family Viscaceae; genus Viscum; species Viscum album. The sequence continues at coordinate 1,280,686,260 of OY728159.1, forward strand.
GTCAGTGTCTTCAGTATAAATATCAAGTGGTTGTAATGTTCTTCATTTCTCTTCAAATATACATGAATATTATCTATAAATACAACCACAAATAAATCAAGATAGTCTCTGAATATTATATTCATTATATACATGAAGATAACAGGGGAATTAGTAATACCAAAAGTCATCGCTATAAATTTATAGTGACTATACGTTGTATGGAATGATGTATTTGGTATATCCTCCTTCTTGACCCGTAACTAATGATATCCTAAATGAAGATCAATCTTGGGAAATTATTGATCTCTCTATTTTTGGTCGAATAAGTAATCCATGTGGGGAAGATGATATTATTTTTTTGATAGTGATCTTGTTAAGTTCTCGATAATAAATATAGATTCTCATTGATCCATATTTCTTCTTAACAATGAGAACATGCTCTCCCCAAGGTGACACACTAGGGTGTATGTATCTCTTATCACGATACTCTTGGTGTTTCTTCTATAATTTCTGCAACAGAATTTGGTCCATTCAATAAGGTGTCTTTGAAAATGGCATAGCACCCATTATGAGTTATATTAAAAACTAAACTTCATGATTTAGTGGAAGACCTTTAAATTCCTCTAGAAATACATCATAAAACTCCCATGCAATGGGTGTATTCTTAATCATGAGTTTCTCCCCAACCATTTGAGATAAATAACATTCATTTATAGGAATAAATACCCATAAGATGGAAGAAATTTCTACTGGAAGTTTATATTCATCAACTCATTGATAGATGATGATAGGTTGATATAGAATATGAAATATGACTTCCATTCCATGGAAATTAATATGAGATCTATATAGAGAAATACATTCCATTCCATGAATCACATCAAATTCCACTATTGGAAGGTTCACAAGATTTATTGGAAGCACTTTCCCACATACTTCAACTAGGGAAGAATTGTAAACTTTTGAATCAACAATTGTTCCATTATGAGTTGTCACAACTAACTCAATATCTAATTATTGATGTAATATAGTGTTACCCTTATAATTGTTTTAGAAATAAAAGAGTGGGTGGATACAAAGATAAAATATCCCATTTTATACATTAGAGTTGATGGTAAGTATACCTTTCACCACATAATTATCATATTATACATCACTACGAGTGATTACATGCAACTTTCCTTTTATATTTGGCCTTAAGAGTTTTCTTACATCGATCATCATCAATAACCCTTAGATCAGGACATTTATTGTTATAATTATCCAATTCCTTTCACTTTAAGTATTGTAGTGTAGGAGGTTCATTATATGTAGCATTTTCTCTATTCGCATCATTATAGATATTTTCCCAACACTTTGGCATTCAACTACCCGATGAACTTATTATACACAATTAAAGAATTTTCTAGTCCCTTTATGAAAATTTACTCCATGTTTTTCTACACTTTGAGCATAATGGGAAAATCATCTTATTTCTAGTGTGGTCTTTATATTTTACTTTGAATTACATTTTTCTCTTCTTATAAGACCAATATAAATGATGGAATATGCCAATCTCCATCTCATCATTGAGAGAACATCAAAATATTTCCTCAAATATACTAAAGTCCCTTATGGATAATTCCATTAGGAGACATGGTTTTACATGACTAATGAATTGATAAATTTTTCTCTCAAGTTGGATACTAATTATAAAATCATACCTTGAATGTATTGTAAAATTTTCATCGTAGGTATGAACTGATTTTCCATATATTTTCTTTAGTTCATGGAACTCCTTATCCATTTTTTTCTAAGAATATGAGGACTGTTCTTATTAAAAAATAATTTTTTGAAATAATCCCATTCCATGGACTCAATTTCATCTCTTTTCCTCATATTCTTTAAAATATTCCATCATTTATCGGCTTCACCTTCGAAATGATAGACTGTTAGGATGAATTTATCATGTTCAGAACATTGTAGAACTGAAAATATATTTCTAGTGGTAACTATCCATTGTCCATACACTAATAGATTAGAAGAACCACTAAATAAAGGTGGGTGCTGCCTCATGATTGACTGAACAAAATTTTTCTCCTGACTTTTCTCATTTAGATGTCTTGCATGATTCATATCCTGAGAAATTTTTGTGATCATAGATACAAAATATTTCATTCTAGATTCCATATCATTTGGTTATATAGGGGGGAAATAATTTCATTTTACTTTGCATTCAGCATTAACACAGTTCATTTTGGGTACCAACCATTCAATAAAACCAAGAATCATCATGTGAGAAACACTAATCATTATGAGAAAACCACATAATCAATAATAAAATTTCAATTTATGATACTTTAGGTTTTATCCTAGGTTATTCATGATCATTTCCAATTCACTAGAACTACAACCTATACATAGTGTAACATCTAGACCCAGATTACCATCGAATATGTAGATGGAATAGTCTCTACATGACCTCAAGTGTGTCTCCCCATATTCTAGAGGCTACCGAATAGCACCAAGGGTGTCAGGATAGTCAATAGGGAGACTATACCCTCATATCAGAGTCTTCATAGTAGTATTACAATATATAAATAGATGAAAACATCTGGAGAAGTATAAAGAAATAAATAATTCAGTGTAAGTAAATTGTAACATCATATCAATTAAGAATATGGCCAACTCCAATTTATACAATGTATTCATGCCAGGGTGCTACACTTATTAAATCAGTAAAAACATTACCATGAATTACATCTTAGTATAGGAAAAGAATGAAAAATGGCTCAAGCCCTAAGAGAGATCTCCAAGGTCATCTCAATATCACATTTGGTCCTTTTCTAATAACTCTCAAGTATAAGATAAAAAATAGAAAATGTTCACAGTCCTGTAAATAATAAATGTCTACTCGAGTACCCAAATGCAATGGAGACCTGAATATGATTTGAGATATAAATCATCGTAGGTCAGGACCACCGGTGTCTATCTCAATCCATAGAATTTTATAAAATTAAACAACATAAAATTATATCAAAGCAATAACATAATTGAAAAAATTACCAACAACCAATCCAGGTTTCTAAGGAACACCTAACGTCGATACCTACTTTATCCCAAGAATGGTATTTATGATCATGTCAATTATGTATATATATATATATATAGTAACAATGTATACATATATAAAGTGATAGATATGTTTATCATATTTCTATATCGACCAAACACATACCAACACCAAAGGGACATATACCCTGGATACTATTTCCTGCTGATCCAAGTTGTAATGCACAAATATTAATTACTAGGGGAAACACTCATGATCTTTCCCATGGTCAAAACTCCGAGAGCTCTCATGGTCTCAAGTAAATCAACATGGAAGCCTAAATGGTCTTCCTACCATAGGCTCTAATGGTCATTAGAAAACGATGTTGGATGGATTGGGATGTAACACACAGAAATACATCACCAAGAGTTGTGCACATGGTCTATCCCCTAGATCAGCTCTACAATATATCATGGTCTCTAGATGATCAACAAAAAAACTAACTTATTCTTTCTCCCTAAGGGCTCTCACAATCCCATAAATCCCCTTATTATATAGGGAATAACCATTCAAAACATACAATTCATGAAGAATTTAACCTCTTAGGTATTTTAGTAGCCCATTTCAATTTCATATAAACAAGCATATTCACATTTATAATTAAGTCAAACCATCATAAGTATTTAAATTAAAAAATTAACATGGGATTCACATTCAACTAAAAAACATGGGGAACGGGACACTCATTCATCTTATTTTTTGTACTCAAATAAATTAGTTAAGTCAACAATTAACATGGTACACAAATCCCTTTAATTAATTTATCAATCAATTAATCAACAACAGAATTTATACATGATTATTAATTTTCTGGAATTAATTAACTCATTATAAATATAAAATCTAAATATTCAATTCCATAATTAAATATCTAGATCATAATATCGAAGTCACAAAATTAATTCGCAATTAATTATCTCTACTTAGCCAAATTTTATACCTTGTAAATATCCCTTGATTAATTATCTCAATTACAATTCCAAATGAACATGATAAATTCATGATAAATTATCTCATCTTAGACAATTTAATATCTCATAATTAATACCCATGATTAATTATCTCACTTACAATTTTCAAGGCACATCATTAATTGAAAATTAATTATCTCAACTTAGCCAATTGGATATCTCATAATTAATCCCCAGATTAATTATTTCAACTAAATTTCTCAAAGTACATAATTAATTCATAATTAAATATCTCAACTTAGCTAATTTTATATCTCATAATTAATACACAAATTAATTATCTCAATTAAAAATCTCAAAAACAAAAAATTAATTCACAACTAATTATCTCTACATATCCAATTTAATATCTCATTATTAATCCCCTGATTAATTATCTCAATTACAATTCTCAAAGCATATAATTATTTAACAATTAATTATATAAATTTAAAAAAATTAATATCTCATAACTAATACCCCAATTAGCTATCTTAATTAAAATTATCAAAGAATGTATATTAAATCACAATTAATTATCTCAACTTAGCCAATTTTATATCTACTAATTAATCCCACAATTAATTATCACAATTTCAAATCTCAAAACAAAAAATTAACTAAAAATTAATTATCTCAACTTCGCCAAATTAATTACTCATAATTAATCCCTTGATTAACTATCATCTCAAAGTACATAATTAATCCATAATTAATTATCTTCACTTAACCAAAATAATTGCACATAATCAATCACTCGATTAATTATCTATTTTACATCCTTAAAAAATATAATTAATTCATAATAAATTATCTCATTTCCCCAATAAAAAATATTATCTAACATTACAATCAACTTTATCAAAAGCAGTAAAACAAAAAAACTACATTTTATTAATTAGGAAAAGTTTAGAACCCTACCTAAATGAATTTGGTCGATCCAAATATTCTTAACTCATACCATGACCCACTCACATACACGCACCACAACTCAAGTAATTGCACACTCGGAATTTTTTGTTACACCTAACAACCATGAACCGAAACCGATAATTTGTGCGGTGGGGACCAATGAACACCCAAAACATTAATTCAAATACTAAACAACCTTAAACATCAAATGAAAGGGGTGAAAACCCAATTATTGGGTTTATAGCCTTACCAAAAAATGATGATGGTGAACCGAATTTAGCCAAACTTCTTCACCTTCGGCAGATGTCGTCAGAATACGGACCAGCTAGTCCCGAGACATCTTCCGCACCACCTATAAACAGAAGAAAAATTGAAATTGAATTAAACCTATCTATAGAGTTTCGGCATAATGGAGATCGAGTGATGGAGATACAAAATAGTCGATGCGAACAACAAAATTCATAGAGAAGGAATCACCACATTGAGATGAACAACATTCATAAAGAAACTCGGAGGAGATAGTTGGGTGAAGTGGAGAAAAGAGGAGGGGTGGTGCACCACCCATGGGTACTACACCATGGGTGCGTCGTGGGTGACGAAGAGTTTAAACCACCGATTTAAACAACGAAAAGCAGGTAGAAAGACTCACCTTGGAAAGATGGACAACTTCTATGAAGAGACCACTGCGATCTGGTGCATAAAGAGAGATCCCAGAGGATGGGTGGTGCGCCATCCCTAGGAGAGCCGAGGGGGGAGGGGGTTGTGTCTCACCAAAGATGTGAACATCTCCCTCTTTATTTCCCTTCGAATAATTATAATGATTAATATAATAATAATAATAAAACTCACATTATTATTATTTTAATTTAATTAAAAACTTCCCTGATAAACCCCAAACTACTCATTTACACCTCATTTACACATCATTTAGTTAATTTCATTTCAACCAAATTTAATTAAATAAATTATCCAACTCATCATTACTTTATTAAAACATATCATACAATTTATTATAAAAAAACCTCACACCTCATTAATCATCATTTAATTAAATTCGTTCCAACTGAATTTAATTAAGTTTTTTATCTAATTCATGTTATTTATTTAAAATATTTAAACACAATTTATTTAAATTAGAAACTCAAAATCCTCAATGTTATTTATTTAAAATATCTCTACCTATATTTAATTAAATAATTAACCCCAATTTCTCAATGAGTGATTAAATTATTCTAAATCTTGATTTTTTTTTACATAAAACCTCCATTTGGTATTAATTAATTAAATTACTCTTTACCTTGAAATTAAATAAATGAAAACCTAACTACCCATTTACACATCATAAAATATTAGACTTTAATATTAACCATATTTCATAACACCAATATTTTCATTTACAATTCATCTTATTAAATTATTCATCTCTCAATTTCATTAAATAAAGACTCTAACTCATTGTACATTAAAATAACTCTAATTACTTTTAACTCAATTTAATTAAATAATTATCCATATAAACATCATTTAATTAAGTTGTTTGAAATTTAATTAAATTAAATAAAACCCCCAGTAGCTCATTTAAATTAAATTTCTTTCAACCACGAATTTAATTAATTTAATTTAACTTGAAACTAAAAATTGGGTAGGCCGCACGGTTTAACTTGCACAGTAAAACATACCATGTGAAAACCATGTGCTCGGTACTAGATACCCTGATTATCCTACATGGATGACCCACATTGTTTGAGTAACCATGAAAATCCCATGTGAAAGCCTCAACTTGGCCTTTTTGAAACTGAGTTTTCGGGTCTAGCGCTCCCAAAACCCATTGAGTCACCCAAGAAACTCTTATATCCTTTACTCAATCTCGATATCAAAACATAAAATGAACGCATCAATTGAAAATTCAACCTAAATCTTAGTTTTAAAACTAATCCAAGCATTATAAAAAAAGTTCAAAAGTTCATATTTTAATCCCATTAAAAAACATAGTACTTTATTATCTACTAAGGTCAAGAAGTCTTTTTTGAATTATCAAATTGAATTATAAAATTCCCAACAAAACATTATGAATTTGAAAACCCCAAGCCACAAAAATTTCCTTGAAATACATCACTGACCTAAGAAACCCATACCCATCGTTAAATAGGCGAGGTGCCTTTAAAATGATTTCAACACCAATCACATCTATAAAAATGTCCCTAAAAAACTTGTGATAACCATACCATGACAAGAAATCACTAGTATTGTAACACCAGAAGATTCCACAGTATTCTTCTCTTTGATTAATACAATAGTTTTCATTGTACACAGCTCCGGGTTCTAGCACACCACGACCAATCAAACTAGCTATTTACAAAAGTAGTTATGAATAGTAATACCCAACTTTTGATATTTTATAAATTTTATTTTCTAAAATGGACATCATTTTTGGATTCATAATATCAAAATTACCTTAGAGTGATTTTTTTGGTAATTTTTTGAAAACATTCAAAGTTTTTTTGAATAGTAAAAAATACTGCATTATTATTTAAAACCAACATTTTATTTAAATAATTATTTTTTTTAATTTAATTTTTTTAAAGTAAAATTAGTTACATAAAACCTATATTAGTGGAATTTAATTCATTAGAGTTATTTTATAATAATATATATATATATATATTTTTATTGATCTTTTTAACGTCTTTTACCCACCTTCGAAGCACAATTACAAATTTTCATAAAACCAAATTTTACTGCTTCTATGAATTGAATTTAAAAAATACGACATACATGCTTGTCATTATTAAGTAAAATTATGTTCAATGGGATGAAAATAATATTTTTTGAATAGAAACATTTGAAATTTTATTTACCACGGTTAAAAGTAAATATGGCAATTAAAGGTAAAAATAATATTATAATAATATAATAATACCCCCAAAACATGTAATAATTCTTTTGGATAAGTGTATTTTTATAAAATATACCTTATTAATTAAATATGATCCTTTTTTATCCACTTGGAATAGATTAGGACATTTATTATATTTTATTTAAAGAAGAGTTAAAAGTGTTAAATTCAAATTTTAATCACTAAACCATTTTTAATATAGGGTTATACATAATATAAAGTAGAATAAAAATATTTATTAGAAATATAAAAACTTTTTGTATATCATGGTATTTTATTTATACATTTTATACATTAAATAATTAAATTTTTTTATGACACAGTGATGATAAAATAATTACCTTATAAAAAAAAGAATCAAATAATTGATATTATAAATATTAAAATAAATGTAAGTTGAAACTTTTGACGTCATACAAGAAATTTATAGGTTAATATGACATGTTAGGGTTTATTACATGTATGTTTTCTAATTAATAATGTTATTATGACATTAAAAAAAACCAAATACTGAATAGTGTCAAAATTGACATAAATGGGATTTTAAAACGAATACAATTTTATTAAATTATATAATAGTCCTAAAAATCAAATATTAGGCCAAATTACTTATATAAAGTTATATATTTCATTGATTAACAAATTTAGTTTTTATTGGTATTTTTTAGTAACTACATTAACCATGTTGTATAAAAATACAAGGAGACGTTGTAAAAGTTAACATGTTTAACCAAGTGTTAAATCTAAATGATAAAGTTAATATGGTGACAAAAACTTATCCAAAACCAATTAGATGAGATTATTTAGACCCATACCAACATTATCATAGAATTAAATCAATTTTGAGCTTTTATAAACCGAAAATAATTTTATAATAAATTAATATTTCAAGATTTTCCTAAAGTTCCCATCACCTCTCTTATAAAAGGTTATTTTACCTTCTCATAAATTCACACCTCAAAATCCTTTTGGCTTGGCCCACCCCTTATCAAATATCATTAACACTACCTTAAATTCAAAATATATGGATTACTTTGATCATAAATCCAACCAAAGGAGCCCTTTTGTTCAAATCAAAAGCAGCTGAAGAAGAGGTAATTATTTCTTCAGCTATTTCCAAGTTATTTTCTTCTTCTACTTCCTATTCCTTTGTTGTTTCCAAATAATAACTCTAGTACCTTCTACATAATGAGATTTTATTATAAATATGACACAACTATATTCATTATTTTATCCATCCTATGAATTACAAAGTCCCCATACATGCGTACGTACAACTTACCATCTCCACGTCATGGTGTAGTTTGTTATTCAATGATTCATTATTTGGATGGGTATAATAATGAGTATAATTGATGTAAAAAATAAATTTAACATGTTATTGATTCAATATATATAATATACCATCTAGTTACATACAATTTCACCATCAATATAATTATATTATCGCTCATGCTTACATACGGCTAAATGTCTTCACGACGTGATGAGATTTCATTCCCCATCGTAACCATTCAAGAATAATATTAATTTTTTAGATTAAACAAATAATGTTTAAGAACATAATATAATTCTGGATATGAATCAAATACATGGTATCCATAACAAATATGACTTACATAACAAAACATATAAAGAAAGAAAATCACTAAACACCCGAAACAATGGTACTACTGAAATATTATTAACAAAAAATATTAGAGGATCATATATGATATCATATTTAGGTACATGGTTATTAAATAATTTAATAGTAAAATATTAACCATTATACATGAGGTCAATATACCATCATCTGAGGAAAATTAAAAGGTAAGGGTTAATTTTACAATCTCTTTATTATCTTAGGTTATTTATACATAAGAATCTAAGAGGACTTATTTATCATCCACATCTATGTTTCTTAAAAATGTATTTCAAAACATTTTTACTATTTACTATACTATTGGTAAAATTCACTTGTAATCTTGTTTGACGTTTTATAATTTTTTTGAACAGAATCTTTCCATTGTTTTCCAAACAAGGTACTTTATGACCGTTTTGACAAATTAAAGAAAGAATATTTTATAACTTATATGGTGGGTGTGGATATTTTCTGGTTTTATAACACCTTAGATTCTTCCCTTACAGAATTATATGAATATTTTCAAAATAAATATTTTCTTTTATAATTACATTAATTTTAATTGATTTCAATGTAGAAAGATATATTTCTCTAAAACAGTTTTTTGATTGATTTCATCTATGTCTACAAGCTTTGTTAGATTTTATAATTTTCTGAAGTTCATTTATTATGATACAATCTTATATATTGTATTTATAGTTTTGTGATATTATTGACTATGTATGTTCTATTTTAATACCATACAAGTTTTATGGTTAAAGTATTAACATTTTGTATGCTAGTTTTAATATGAATGTTTATGTTATGTTTCAGCCTTTTCATATGAGGAATGCATTGGACTTAATAAGTAAAGGTCAGGGACCACTATAGCTCCATGATGCATCAATAGGTCTCATGAGACAAACTATTTTCTTGGAACAAGGACTAGACAATATTTCTTTTGTAGTCTTGGCATGAGCACTTGACTATATGGTTATGATGTTCGGCATAATGCATTCCATCATTATGAGATTAGCTATTGATATTACATGTGATTATTCGAGAAAAATATCCATGTGAATAAGTAAATGGAACTATTTGATTTATCTTTTCCATATTGTGCTTAATTTTATGTTTAAAAGGATTTTATTTTAGTCTTATACAATTGCTTAAATATTAATGCTTATTTATGATAGTTTCTTCTATACTGTAATCCTTACTGAGCATCTGAGATCACCCCTTTCTTTTGTTTAATTTTTTCCTAGGATGAGTAGAAATATATTATGACAGACCTACTGGGATAGGCTAAGGTATATGAGTGCATTAAAGGGGGACACACTATTTTTTTCCATTTCATAATGTAAGATAAAACTTATGTAAGAATCTTGTACTTCTAAGGATACTAAACTGAGCGATATTTTGGGACATGATCTCTTGTCATCATGCCAATGTAATTTAATAATTCAACCACTCTGGGTAACTGGGGTAAGACATTACAGTTTTTATTAGAGGTTGTTTAGTACAAACCTTGGAAATCGTATTTAGAAAAACCCAGATTGGAGAACATTTCCCTAATATATACTTTGAGGATTAGTATATAAGAACATCTAATTTTTTGGTAATATAGATATTATGTGGGTTTTCTAAGAAATAAATCCCTATTTGGATACTAAAAGTGGATGGGGTTTTGGAACAGTTGTATATAGGATTAAAAACTCTGACAAAGAGTTTTGGGCTTGTCCTGGGGTATCCTGGTACACAACAATGGCCTTACTGTGCACCTGGTTTGACACTATCGGGGGATATTCTTAGGATAATTACAATTTTCATTACAAACCATTATGATGGATTTATGAGTAAATATGCCCCCAAAGAAAACATCTTTTTATGATTATGGATTATATGCATAAACTGCTCAATTTATGTTATGTATTTTACAAGTTATGAATTATGCCTTGCGATTCATAAATAGATCTAGTGTACGTAACTGTTTAGAAATGATGCCTAGTGGAAGGAATGGACACCACAACAACGCACATAAATAATTCAAGGATTTCCCTTATAATCAAGGTAATTATAGTGGATCTGGTGATTCAGTTGGTGATGAAAAACTTATTACCATACTGGGAATGATTAGCCAAGTTGTGAATAATAACTATACCCATATGGAGCACTTTGATCCAAAATGTGAAGGATTAATTTTAGACCGCTTCATGAGGTAGAAACCAACGACATTCAATGGGAATAAAAATTCATTTTTAGATGATCAATGGATAAGTTCCTTAGAGAAAATATTTCATTCTTTGGGGAGTATTGAAAGTGAAAAAGTTATCATAGAAATTTATCACCTCTCAGGAGATACAGATCAATGGTGGCAATTAATTCAAAACAACAAGGATGAAGAATAAGTATCAATTATGGAATAAAGGGAGTCTAATGAGATTTTATTATAAAAATTCTTTCCTTGTGAACATCAAGTGGATATGGAAAGTCAATTTATAAGTATTAGGGAAAAGGAAGATAGAAATGTTGCAAAATTTGAGGATAACTTTACAAGGATATTGAGGCATGCTACTGATTATATACACAACCCAAGAAATAATATTGATTGATTTTTTATGGGTTAAAACCATTTATCTGAGGATTATTAGTCTCACAATCCTTC